>CM034148.1:675481785-676153602 GCA_019776745.2 Taxus chinensis
CAGGTGAAACAACCGTCTAGCATTTCCACCTAGTTTGTCTCGCGTACATAATGTGTTTCATGTTTTAGTTCTTAAGAGATATGTTCCAGATCCTTCTCATGTGTTATATTGCACATCATTGTAGGTGTAGGATGTAGTCATTTTTTACTCCTATCACAAAAGAAAGGAACCCCATGCGCACCAATCTATCACCCAGCGAAAGCTGAGCACTCACTTGAGGCACGCGCGGGTACCGAGTCTCTCTTTTATGTGAATTTAGTGGGAAACATAATCTATGATTAGTGTAAAAGATTTCAGAAGGGAAGTTTAAGACATACAAGAACTATAGGGCTCAGAACAGCCTCTAGATCCTTGTAGTCACTTTAGACCGAGTGTTTAACAGAATCCATAACACGTATTGTGACAGAAAGAAACACACAAGCATTCATACTTAGCATGAAAGGAAAGAAAACTCTTAAGAGAGAAACATGTATCATAATCATTGATATTCATGTATATATTATGACATGTAACCTTATTACATCCATAGAACCATTACAGAGGGTGCAGACTGTAGTCATGCGTTGCACTAGAATTAATGTAGCTAAGCTACCCAAAAGAAAATTTACAACCCCTAGGCCTAGTGCATTATATCCTAAATACAACTATTCACCGACAGAGTCCTCGAAGCATTTCTATAGAGCTCCTCTCACTCCCTAGGTTTCTATCTAGATACTTGTATGTATATCTCCATATGTATATCTCTCTATGTATATGTATATCTATCTATATGTCTCTGCAGGCATTTGTATTTATAGCTTTCCTGGACTACTAACCCGTCCTCTAGCGCCCTCAAATCCGGTGCCAAGTGTCTGAATGTGGTTTTCCATGCGAGCATTATTCTCCAGGAATGAGCTCTCCACTTTATTCCATGATGTTCTTCTAGAAGATTCCATCGCAAGCATGCTCCATCCTTGGCCAACCTGTCACTAGGCTAACATCTTATCCATGTACAACAGGGCCATGCTTTTCACGTGTTCTACCTCGGATGTCCAAAATGACTAAGTCCTGAACCTTTCATGCATTGTGCGTGATACATGCTTCCTTATACCCTTCTCCTGCGTGCTTTTTCCTTGCACACCATTCCATAACTGGGACCTTGTGCACCTACACACAAGCATACTTGGCTAATATTCAAAGGGTCCAACATTACCCCACACTACGCTTGTTCTCCGTCCACGGAAACAATCTACTTAGTCAAGAATGTAGGATTCCTTAAATAACAAAGGTGTATTCTTACATTTTGTAAAAGAATAAAGTAATGAAAGAATAGGGGAAGAATGAAGAATGGAGGTGGTATCAATTCAGCAAGTTGGGAAAATACCTTCGTAAGTCTGCCTCCATCTTGTTCCAAATATCGATCTTGCTTTGTGCCTTCTGACAGAGGTCACCGACTAGGATGCTCACCTCGTCAAAACTCAGGCCAATTCCCTGGGTGCCCAAAGTGTCCTTGATCTTCTCCATCTCCTTGCCCAGGTCTTCGAGCATTTCCATCCTCCTAGTAATTTGAGGATATAGGTCTTTCAGCTGGGCCTTGATTAAGCTCCTTAAAGATTCAATCACCTCATATTTTCTTTCCACTTCGGCAAGAACCTTGTCCCTCTCTACCATGTTTCCTTTGTTCTTCCCTTAGAATTCCTTTAGCTCTGTTTCAATTGTGGTGACCAAGGAACTTGTGACCTTATCCCTGTCTGCACAGGTATCATATGTGGCCTCAGCAGATTGGGTAATGAATTTAACTTCTACAAGCACCTAGATATACTCTACAATGAGTGCTACCACCTTCAACCTATCCTCCTCCTTTAAGCATGTGACCACTTCTTCTGCAGACTCCAGGGCCAAAGGTCGTCTCTCCATAGTGAGGATGCACATTAGATATTCTATACATTCCAGAAGGGATGAGTGCTTATGTGTGGGTGCTATTAAGTCTGGGTGCTTTAAAAGGATGGCACCCTTGATAGATTCCATCTTCTTGTACACTTCTTGTACCTTTGTCTTCTCTTCCTTTAATTCGCACCTTAGCTGTGCACTGATAAGCTCTTCCTTCTTGAAGCTTTGGGTCTTCTCCGCTAGCTCCTCCTCTTTCTTCACTAGTTTCTCCTCCACTACTCTTAGTGTGTCATTGCACGCAAAGAGCTTAGCCTCTGTCTCGACCGTGACCTTATTGAGCACATTACAAAATTTCTCATCTGAGAGTTCCTAGGAATTCACTAAGGGATTGGCTCCCTTAGACTCTAGTACTGTGATGATCGCTCATTGGAAAAATTCGAAGTCTGGCTCATCAATGTGGGACTCAAACACCCAAGAGAGCATCTTCTTTGTTTTGGGGTACATGCCCTCCTTCTCAAATGACCCCATGGCTAAAATCCTTTATGTGGGTACCGTGCTTTGGAACTATGCGTGTAGTACCTTCCTTGAGTCATTAATGTAGCACATTACTTATCTTTTTTCTGTATCAAGGGCTCTCTTTCCTGAGCTCGTGCCTTTGGAAAAAAATCACTGTTAGAGTTGGACCTCCTCCCATGCTATTATGCTCCTTATCAGTGTTTTCCATTCCTTCCTCCAGCACTATGTCAACGTTGTGCTCTAACTCTTGGTCTACCAGGGACTCAAACATTCTCTTTGCTTCTCTCTCTACCACCTCAGTGATCGGATCCTTTGTGAAGCTTATAGCTCCCTATTTTTCCCCACCAACCTCCTCATTCCTTTCCATGTCTTTGGTGCCTTCCTCATCCTGTGCACCCTTGGGCCGCATGAATATGAACTCCTACTTCTCTTCCCCACTCCTTCTCCTGAGTTGTATATGTTAAACACATGTGGCTCCTGGTCCTTCTCAGGATCTTCTTCCTTAATATCATCTTCTTCACTCTCACCTTATCTTTTTCCCATGTACTTCTCCAAGATGTCAGTCTCCTCCGAGTCAGATTCTTCTTCCACCCTCTATTTTTCCTGAAAGGTATCTCCTTCATGGGGGATTTGGCCTCATCTTATTCCTTAGGTGACTCTTCCTTGGTGAGTGGTTGTCTAGGGGCCTCTACTTCTGGTGTCTTCTCCTTCACCGGGGACATTTTCCTCTACATGTAAGTGTTTGGCTTGGTGCTTGTTGTTGGCATGCTCAATGTCTAAGTAGTCTGCACACTTGGTGCTTCATCTTCTCTTCCCCTCTTCTTGGGTGTGGGCTTCTTCCTCTCCATGAGATCCTCAGGTATGGAGAATTCATTCTCTAGGTACATGCCCTTTTCAAAATTTGGTCTTATACAGAGGTATACGCGTGCCGCAGATCCTCCTACAATGGGTAGTGTTATAGGCCTTGACATCTGGACCTCATGCGACACGTATCTTTCTATGTATGTGCGCTTGCTACCGGGGTAGTTTAATCTTTTCCACATCTCCCTATGCTCCTGGTCTAGACTACCTAGTTCCAGCCTCAACTTCTTTGATTCCTTAAATATGTTTACTCTCGCTTAGAAGTATTGAGTAGTGAATGCAAAGGGAAGTTTACACCAAGGGCTCCATGACTCATCTATTAGCATGAACCTGCCTAGGCAGAAATGTTGATAAACAACAAATTTAGCTTCCCCTTCAGTGGATGCTAGGAGTTGTTCAAGGATTCTCCACTCTACCCTGAACACGTTCCTCAGGCGTGTATACCATTTCTCCAGTCGCACCTTGTGGGGTGCCATCATTGTGTCACATGCATACTTCTTGAATCTCTTCCCAAGCAAAGGATCCTCGGTGGGGTACTTCCATACAAACTTGTCTGGTGTGTCAGGAACTCCAATTTCCAAAAATACAATAGTTAGGAGGACGTTTCTGAAGAGGATTCTATCCCCCTCCTTCATGCAAATGATGATCTCCTCCGCAATGTAAGCAAGCAAGTTGTATATAGTGCCTTCTGTAATTTTTCTGAGAACATGCAACCAAGGGTTATTGACCTAAGTACATCTCTCCTGGCCATTCAACTTTGTTACCAGATGCACGGCCATTTTCATCACAGGGTTCTTGATGTCTAAAATGTCATAGTATCTTGACCCCTTCTTGCAGGCATATTCATTTATGGTCTCTTGAATTGCCTCCTTGCCACTCAGGTCATCCTCCAAGCTATCTCCTTCACGTATAAGGCCTGTGAACTGAGAGATAAGCTGGGGAATGACATGCATCTTGCACCCTGTAAAGTGGAAGTAATCTTTGTGTACCCGTGACATTAACCATTGATACAAGCACTCTGGTTTTCCAAAGTAGGGCAACTCATAGAGTTGTAACAACCCTACCTTCTCCATTTTGACCTTAACGTCATCATCGTAGATTGACAAGCCCTCTGGTGTTCATTTACTTGTGGGGAACACTAACTCTAGTTCCATCTCCTTCTCTATCATGTTTGTTCGGTGGTTATAATCTTTTACAGGAAGATTTCTTAGGTGGGATTCCCACTCCTTACCCATCATCACTCCATCTGGGTATTACATCTCTGCATACCATTCTTCATTTGTGTTTACGTCGAGTTCTTATTGCTTGGCCTTGGCCTTGGCCTTGCCATTTCCTTTCTTGGGTGTTGTTTTCGAGGTCTTCTTATCACTCCACTCCATCCTTGTTACTCTTTCCTACTTCTTCAAACCTTTGATCTTAAATCCGTGATATAAATCTCTTGAACCCATGCCCTAGTTTATTGAACCCTAATTGGGATCAAATTTCCATGAGACAGGGCCTCCTCATAACTCTTTTCACGCCCATGTAACCCCTTCTTTCTGGTTTGCAAAATCAAACTGGCTGCTCATGCTTCAATCTTATAGATCTTTCTTCGTACAATCAAATATGGAAACCCTAGTTTATAAAACTCGGTCCTTTCTCTATTTCGAAAAGTGAAAATGAAAGTGCCTTGACCCTTTACTTATACTTTTTTTCTTTTTGAACATTAAATGCTACTTCACTTACCACCATACTTTTTTCATTTAATGTAGCTTTTTCAAACAAAGCCCAGCTTCAGCACTTTCACTCACGTGCCCGACCTACACAAAAACTCCTCTAACCTTCTGGCGTGCAACCAATCTAACATGACAGGAGACTCTTGCACGCGTGTAACCCATGCTGAAGGCACTTCTTCTGTCCTGATTCTTGCTCTCGTCTACCTCGTGTTGCTTTAATGCGCATTCTCCTCCTTAGTACATGGGATCTACAAGTAGCTTTATCCTAGCACCAACAATTCTTCTTACATCTTTTCTCCTCATACACCTCTTTCAACCGGGCCATTCAACAAGGATTTTCAACACAACTTTCTTGGCACTCTAATCATGCGCACATTCACATTTCTCCACCCCACACTTAAAATGATGTGCGGTCCTCTACACACTCACAAATTTTCCAAAATAGCAATAAGGTTACTAGCACCCAAGGTACAAAACAAAACAATAAGGTGAAAGGGAAACACAAGAAAGGGGAATGCATAAAGGAAACTTCTAAACTAATTGGCATAACTTCCTTATTTACAAACACCAAGAAGACTTATTTACAGTAGGGCTTCAGCCTACTCCCATTAAAGTGTATAGGAAACTTCATACCATTCATCTCTTGTAACTGGCACGCGCCTGAATCAAGTATGTACAAGATTGTGTAAGGACCCAACCAATGGAATTTCAACTTCCCAAGATGGCACAGAAACTTAGCATCATATAGTAACACCATCTACCTAACCTCAAACTTTTTGTTTCTAATGTGGTGATCATGCCAAGCCTTCTGATTTACTTTTTCTATTGTTTTGCTCCACCTGACGAGTGATCGTCTCTCATCTAGTTTCATTAACTCATCAATCCTTTCTTCTAGCACTTGTTCATCGGCTAACCCTCCTACATGCGCTATTCACAAAGAAGGTAACATAAATTCAACTGACAAGACAACTTCCATGCCAAACACCAACTCAAAAGGTGTGGCTTTGTTCAACGTTTTATACGTTGTCTTGTAAGACCACAATACTACTGATACTTTGTCATCCCAATCTTGTCTTCTGACATCACAAATTTTGGTCAGAGTATGACTCAATATTTTGTTAAATGATTTTGCGGTTCCATTCGCTTGTGGGTGATAGGGTGTATTCTTGTGATGAGCTACCATGAACTATGATAATAGGATCATCATGGTCTCATTCAATAAATATGTACCCCTATCATTGGTCAAAATCAATAGGCATCGATACCTCGTGATAATGTTCTCCCACAAGAACCTTGCCACTTTTTTTGTTGTGCAACCATTAGTCGGAGCTGCCTCTGCCCACCTTGTCAGGTAATCTATGCAAGTGATGACATAATGTGACCTAGTCCTATGTGTCATTGGTGTAATAGGTCCTACAAAGTCTATTGCCCATTTTTCAAAAATCTCTGTGCTAGGGATAGGGTGCAAAGGCATTTCATCTCTCCTTCCTGGTTTTCCAAGGTGCTGAAAATGGTCACATGCTTTATAATAGTCTCTATAATCCTTATACAAGGTTTCCCAACACAAACCTATCATTAATATCTTATGTGTGGTGGCATCACTTGCATAATTCCGACCCACACTTCCTCCATAATGACCAGGTGCTCATGCTCTAATACACACGTGCGTAAAAATTTGTCACGTCTGAACTTGTATAAGTCTCCACTGATTAACATATAGGGTGTGACGCATATGGCCAACTATTTTTTCTCTAAAGTCTTCATTCCTTCCGGTGCCACACCTTCCTTTAAAAATACTACAATCTCTTCCAAGTTCGACGGCACACGCTGTAACCTAAATAGTTACACATCTAGCAGTGTCTCCTCAATACTCTGCATGTCCTCCACTGAATCAGTTCTTGACAGATGATCAGGCCCATAATTGATTTTTCTAGGCTTTACTACAATGGTGAATTCAAATTATTGAAAAAACAACACCCACCGACATATACATTGTTGTAGGATGGGCTTGTTCACAAAATATTTTAATTCCATTGGTTGGTGTAAAACACAAAGGGTGTTGCCAGCAGATGCTGTCTAAACTTGAAAAGTGTGTAGATCATTGATAATGCCTCATACTCAATTGTGGTATAATTATGCTCTGCTGGTGTCAGCTTTCTTCTTGCAAAACATAGAGGATGATCAACAATCCCTTTACCTAACTGTGCAAGCATTGCTCCAATGGCGGTCCCTGAGGCATCTACATGGATATGAAAGGGCTTGTCCCAAGAGGGAAAATGTAATATAGGTGTGGTGACAAGCCTATCTTTTAATGTATCAAACGCCCTCTTCTATGCCTCTCCCCAATGGAAGGCACTTTTATTTCTAGGCAGCTCCTCTAAAGGCATGGCGATCTTGGCATATCCCTTGATAAATTTCCTATAATAGCCCGTATGCCTAAGGAATCCACGCATTGTGCTCTGGCTAGTAGGCTCCCTTAACCCCACAATAACTATAACTTTAGTGAGATCTACCAACAAGCCCTCCTTACATATGATATGCCCCAATACAGTCCCAAAGGGTGTAGCAAACATATATTTCTTAATGTTGAGGGATATCCTCAACTGCCTACACCTCTCAAACATTAACCTTAAATTGTCACAATGGTCTTTAACCAAAACATATACTATCCAATTATCCAAATAGACCTAAAGAAACTTATGGATGAAGTCCTGGAATGATTGTACCACTATGCGTGAAAAGACAATAGGCACATTATTCAACCCAAAGGGCATGACTGTATATGCTAAACTTCCCCACTCGGTGGTGAAGGTTGTCTTCTCTTGGTCCTCCTTTGCAATCCGAACTTGGTGGTACCCTGAAAATCCATCCGTAAAGGAATAGATTTCATGTCCAGTGACTCCTTCCAAAATTTCTTCAATGAAGGGGGGAAGAAAGGGATCAATGACACAAACTACATTCAATTCCCTATAATTCACGCAGATCCTAATCTGCTCATCCTTCTTGATGCTGATTACCATGGGACTTATCCACTCTGATTCTTCCACTGCCTTAATGATCCTAGAGGCTATCATTTTTTCTATCTCCTCCTTAACCTTCACACACAAATTGGGATTCATCTAGTAAGGCCTTTTCCTAACCGAGCGCACACTGTCCTTCAGTTTTATCTTCATCTCCCCCAAGGAATGGTGGAATGGTGAATGCATTTGAGCTCATGTTACTCGCGTGGGAATAAATCCTCAAAGTCACGCAGTAGATCAATGACATTAGATACTTCCTTCTTCAACCAATAATCTCCAATAATAGCTTCCTTAGGTCCTTCTCCTGAACCAATGTTAACCTTCTTCATCCTTAAGTGCTCATGGTAGGCACACGCGCGGGTATCTATATTGTCTACTACCTCATGCATCCCTACAGAATGGATAACATCTAAGATTTCTAATTCCTCTCCATCAATCACATACACCAACTTTCCTTTTTCTTTTTCCAAACATGTGCACTCAAACTGTAACTCTTATGTTTCCTCTACTTCTTCTTCAAAGCGTGCCCCCAATATTTTTTCACCTAGTAATTCCAACAGCCTATCTTTTGTCCTGGCACTATCCCCAATGGTAAGGCATTTGATACCCTGTAAGGCCTTATCAACAGATGGTTTGGTACTCCGATACTCAAAGGTTTGAATAAGGTTAGCCGCAAGCTCTTGCCAATTCCTTGTCCGGCGGTGTGTCTGCAAATGAATATACCATGAGCGTGCGCAAACCTATAGTGTAGAATACAACTTGTGCACCCAGAGGGATGGTGACAAAGCTTCCGTGCCTTCTCTCCAGACCCGTTCACACTCCTAGATATGGAAAGAGGTGGGATCCTTCCCATGGTACTGTTATGAAATAAGAGATAAAATATGTGGAAAAATCCCTCATAGAATCACAGCTGTAGAAACTAATATGTAGAAAATATTACAGATCTCAAATAAAAGTGCAGAATAAAATAACACAACACAAAGAGACAATATTTAATGTGGTTCACCTAATTTGGGCTACGTCCACAAAGAATCACTTGCTTAGATTTTATTACAAGCCACCACTCTCTCAATACAATACCCAGATCTGTTTGGAGCTATGCTCAATAACCTCTACAAAATTCACACTTGAATTCAAAGCACATCTGTAATGTTTTTCATACATCTATCATATGCATAAAACCATATAAATAGACAACTTATTAAGTAGTTTTACAAAACCGTGGGTATCAAAACCATGGGAAAAAATCGTCCCATAAACATATGGGTCAAAATCCCGTCCATATCAGAAAATCACGTTTCCCAATATATCAGGCATGTTTTAAGGCCCAATTTTTTTTTTCAGGGGCTGCGCCCCCGAACCCTGGTGAGGATACATGAAAATTTTATATTACTCTTAGCGTACAATCTTCAACACTTTCACACATTAAAATAGGCTCCACAAACTAACAATCTTCCACTTGGAGACTAGTTTTCCTCTAAGCAAACTTCTCAACCCTTCACTAGTTTCCGTGAAGACCAACCAAAGCTAAACACAACTTTAGTTTTTCCCTTATGACCACCTTGGTCATCATGTCTACAAGATTCTGACAGGTATGGATCTTCTCCAACTTTAATTTCTCTTCCTCCAAAGTTGTCCTAATGAAATGGTACCTTAACTATATATGCTTCGTCTTAGAGTGGAAAGCAGAGTTCTTAGTTAGGTGTATATCACTTTGAATATCACTATGTAGCTTTCCTTCCTCCTGCTTATGACCCAAATCCTCAAGAAATTGTTGTAAGCAAATCATTTCTTTTCTTGCCTTTGTGGCAGCAACATACTCAGCCTCTATGGTTGACAAAGCCACCAACTTCTATAGTCGTGAAATCCAACTCATTGTTGTCCCACCTACAGTGTAAACATAACCTATCATGCTCCTACTATCTACATCTCCAGCCATATTTGAATCTAAATAACCACACAAAGTGGTGTCTGATCCACTGTAGCACAAAACTATCTCCATGGTCCCTCTCAAATACCGAAGGATCCATTTTACTGCCTGCCATTGATCTCTGCCTAGATCACTCATAAATCTACTCACGTCTCCCTATAGCATGGGAAATATCAGGCCTGGTACACACCATGGCATACATCAAACTGCCAACTACTGATGAGTAAGGTACCTTTGACATTTGGTTTCTCTCCTGCTCTATCTTGGGACACTGCTCCTTCGATAACTTGAAATGGCCTGCCAAAAGGAGTGCCAACTAGTTTAACATCATGTATATTGAACCTCTCAAAGAATTTCTTTATGTACTCTTCCTGAGATAAAGTCAGATTCCGTTCCTTCCTATCCCGTGATATCCTCATACCAATGATTTGTTTGGCTGCCCCCAAATCCTTCATAGTAAAGGATTCACTTAGCTGCTTCTTGAGTACTTTTATTTCCTGCATGTTTTTACCTGCAACCAACATGTCATCCACATACAGACACAGGATAATATAACTGCCATCCTCAAATTTCTTTGTATACACGCAATAGTCAGAATGACATCTAATATAACCTTTCTCCATCATGAAGCTATCAAATTTCTTATACCATTGATGTGGAGCTTGTTTCAAGCCATACAAGCTCTTCTTCAATTTGCACACCATCTCCTCTTTACCTTTGACCTCATAGCCCTCTGGTTGCTGCATATATAGTTCCTCCACCAAATCACCATTGAGAAATGTAGACTTTACATCAAGATGTTATAAGTGCAAGTCTTCTACTGCAACTATTCTTAGAATAGTTCTAATAGAGGTCATTTTTACTACAGGAGAAAAAATCTCATCTCAATCTATACCTTTTTTCTGTGCAAACCCCTTGACCACCAACTGGGCCTTGTATATTTTCTTGCCTCCTTCTTCCTCTTTGAATCTGAATACCCACTTGTTATGTAATGCTATTTTACCTTTGGGTAGCTTCACTAAATCCCATGTATGGATCTCCATGAGATCCTGATGTTCCTCATCCATGGCTTACTCCCACTTCTTCCTGACATCTACCTGCATTGCTTCATCAAATATCTCTAGTTCTCCACTATTAGTTAGTAATAAATAATAAAGGGAAGGAGAAAAATGTTCAAGTTATCTTCTTACCCTAGAAGACCTCCTCAATATAGGAGTTTGGGGTTGTTGTTGAGGAGGTTCCTGAACTGATTCATGTGTCACTTTTCCATCCGGAAGATCCTCTACCACTGCATATTCTTTCTTGGATTCTTCCCTTGTTTTCCTGCAACTGCTGCTTATACATGACTTTCTCATTAAAGACCACATCCCTAGATAGAATGATTTTCTTGTCCTTAATACTCCAACATTTATATCCAAAGTCATCACCACCATAATCAATGAAAGTACATTTTTTTGACTTAGCCTCTAGCTTGGTCCTATCATTCTTGTTTATATGAACAAATACCTCACATCCAAAGACTGTAAGAAATGAATAATTAAATTTCTTACCATACCAAGCCTCCTCAGGTATGCCTCCATCCAAGGCACTTGAGGGCCCTCTATTTATCAAGTACACAGCTGTGCTCACCGCTTCTACCCAAAAAGAAAGAGGCAGTCCTGCATGTAACCTCATACTCCTAACACATTCCATTATTGTTATGTTCATCCTTTTTGATACCCCATTCTACTATGGAGTTCCAGGAACCATATTTTACCTGCAGATTTCATTCTTAGAATAGTAATCATCAAATTCATTGCTGTAATACTCCCCTCCATTATCTAACCTGAGACATTTTAGCTTAAGACCTGTTTCATTCTCTACCAAGTCTTTCCATTTAACAAAAGTGTCAAATACATCATATTTTTTTCTAATACAATAAATCCAAACTTTCCTTGTTGCATCATCAATAAAAGTACCATAGTAACTTGAACCCCCAAGAGATGATACCTGAGCCGCCCCCCACACATCAGAATGCACCAACTCTAACTTACTCTCTTTCTTTATAGGTCCAACCTTGAGAAACCTTACTCACTTTTGTTTCCCATATATACAGTCCTCACAGAAATCCAAACTTATTTATGTATATCTAGGAAAATCCTTCTTTATGATCTTCATGCCCTTATGGATCATATGATTGAGTATATAGTGCCACAATGTTGTATCTACTTCTGAAGCCACAAGATTACAAACATTAGTGCTATAAGCGGTTAAATACAAGGTTCCAACCTTCTTACCTCTTTCTACCACAAGAGCACCCTCAGTAACCTTCCAAGAGCCTGCTATAAATATCACAATACAACCATCATTTCCCAACTGCCCAGCCGATATCAAATTTCTTCTTAATGTAGGCACATGTCTGACATCCTTCAATAGCCAAGTATTCCCATTTTTCATCTTAACCTGAAAAGAACCTTTTCCAACTATGCTACAAGGCTCATCATCACCAAGAAAAACATGCCAGAAATCTCCTTGAACATAATCAACAAAATAATACCTATGTGGCGAAGCATGGAAAGAAGCCCCCAAATCTAAAACCCAAGATTCAGTAATATTGTGCAAAGAAAGAATCAAAGTATCCTAACATACATTATCCGTTGCCACATTTTCCTCCTTGTTTTCTTCCTGTTGTTTCTTCTTGTCCCGAAGCTCCCAACAGTCCTTCTTTGCATGCCCAGACTTTCCACTGTGCCAACATACTATCTTTCTTTTTTATTTTGACCTTGTCTAATCCTTTGATTTTCCACAGTTTCCTCTATTCTTCTGTCTCCCTCTAGTTTCCATAGTCAAAGCATTCCCTAAAGTAGAAGATTCACTAGAGATTTTTCTTCGCATTTCCTCACTTAGAATCACCCCTACAACATCCTCAAACTTCAACTTTGAGTTATCAAGAACTGAGTTTCTTACCACCATTACCAGGCTATTCCAACTCTCAGGTAAAGAGCACAGAACTCATAAAGCCCTAACTTATTCATCAAATTCTATTGTAACTGAAACTAGCATATTTACAACCGTATTAAAATCATTTAGATGATTTGCTATGAACCATTCTTAGACATCTTCATATTAAACAAATTTTTCATTAAAAATGTCTTATTAGAGGCAGAGGGTTTTTCATACAACTTCCCTAATGCATCCATCAGTTATTTTGTAGTCTTTTCCTTTGAAACATTAAATAATACCAAAGATGCAAGACACAGCTGGATTGTCCCAAGTTCCTTCCTATCCAGCAAATACCATTCCACTCTATCATGATCGAGGGTTTTTTCACCTTCTCAGATAATGGAGTATAAAGATCCTTTTGATAAAGTTAATCGTCCATCTGCATCTTCTAAAGACTGAAATTCTGCACGTTGAATTTATCAACCCTAGATCTTCCATCATTTGCCATAGCTCCCACTCAAGATAAAAATTTCCCTGTGATTCAACACTTCAGGAAACCAAACCTCGCTTTGATACCAATTGTTAGGAAATAAGAGATAAAATATACAGAAAAATCCCTCATAGAATCGCAACAGTAGAAACTAATATGCAGAAAACATTACAGATCTCAAATAAAAGTGTAGAATAAAATAACACAACACAAAGAGACAATATTTAACGTGGTTCACCCAATTTGGGCTACGTCCACCAAGAATCACTTGCTCATATTTTATTAGAAGCCACCACTCTCTTAATACAATACCCAGTTCTATTTGGAGATATGCTCAACAAACTCTACAAAATTAACGCCCAAATTCAAAGCACATCTGCAATGTTTTTCATACATCTATCATATGCATAAAACCATATAAATAGACAACTGCTTAAGTAATTTTACAAAACCATGGGTATCAAAACCATGGGAAAAAACCATCCCATTAACCTATGGGTCAAAATCCTGCCCATATGAGAAAATCACGTTTCCTGATATATTGAGGGGGCTGTACCCCCTAACCCCTGCTACCTGGGGCTGCCACCCCCTGGACCCCTACCTGGCCTCGAACCCCAGTGAGGATACATGAAAAGTGTACAGTACTCTTAGTGTACAGTCTTAAACAATTTCACACATGAAAATAGGCTCCACAACCTAACATTGTGTAGAATACAACTTGTGCACCCAGAGGGATGGTGGCAAAGCTTCCGCACCTTCTCTCCAGACCTATTCACACTCCTAGATATAAAAAGAGGTGGGATCCTTCCCATGGTACTCCCTTGATGATGGTGGGTACATTGCTCCTAGAAAATATGACAGAGAGAGTAATTATTACCTCGCACCACTCTAAAAGGCTCTCTTGATGTGTAGCCCACCAACGAGCTGTAGTGTCGAGCAAGACATAAGTTAACATCCCCCTCCATTCCTTCTCATGCTTCCATTGAGCTTCCACCTCCTACAAAAATATCTTAGGGAAGGCTCCTCCTGAATACTTGGGTAGTTTTTTTCCTCCAAGGTGCCTAACCATGCACCGCCTTTGTTACCTTGGTACCCTCTCAAGTACCATCCCATTAATTCATAAGTCCCATGCACCCAATTGTCACATGCCAAAACTGGTGGTATCACTCACTAACTGAGCATCTTCAAATTGGATAACCCCATTAGTAGGGTGTATCATCTCAGGGTCTCTGATTGAGCGCACATATATCATGTCCAGAAATTTTCCCCCCAACGGTTGAATATAGGGTGTTGAATTCCCATTAGCCAAGGGTATAATGAACCGTTCCTCCTTGTTATCAAAGCTGATGTACCCTTTATTGAACTGAAGGTCTGCATTGTTATTGTAACACCAAGGGAACCCAAGTAGTGCTGGGAAATTGTCCACCTTGGTGAGTGCCAAGACTTCGAAGTCCAAAGTAAACTTGGATCCCTGGATAGTATAGCTGCATCCTTTAAGACACTGATGGGCATTGCCTTAGTCTTGTTTGCCATATACAACACATTTGAAGATGGATGTAATGTGGGTCTTCCCATATGATTCCATGCATCAAAAGTTAGAATGTTAACCTCCACGCATGTCTCAATGAGGATATTACTGAGGATCCATCCATCTACAACTGCATTCAACGTAATCTCCTTATCATAGTCGAGGCTATGAGGGGGAAGGTTCGCATGCAATACCTATCTCTTGCATTCTCCTCCGGCACATGGTATCTTCTCTCTTAATCATGCTCCTAGCAAGGAAATGATATTCTCCTACCTTAGCATTTTACACACCTCCTTGACCTCATCCAAGTCATCCTTTTGAGCCTCGAACCTCCTTCCTTGTTCCTCCTTCCTGGATTTCTCCTTTAGACACTGGATATCCCCTTGTAAGCTTCGAATAACATCCATAGTGTCCTAATATATCTCCTTTTGATGCGCAGGGTCAGGATACTTTCCATGAATGACCTCCTCCCTTGAAACCAGGTTCTTCTGTCTTGGTACCTCTCTTGTGTGCACGGCTTCTGCCCTTGTTGTTACTAAGACAGGCTCCAAACCTGCATCCCGTGTTTCCTGAGGCATCCACTGTATGTCCACCTTCTTGATACTGACCATTGTAGCACCCTTGTCCTTCCGATTTTGTTGATTCATATGCTCAAACAATTCAAGGAACTCCTCATACTTATGCTTCTTTCCACACCACGAGCACTACAACAAGTTTAGGCATTCACATTTGTAATGTTCTGTAGATCCACAATTGAAACAGGTTCCACACGGGAACTTGCTCCTTCCTCCACGGTTACCATGACCATGGAATCCTCCTTGAAAACCTCTTCCATGCGTGCCTCCATCTGCGTGCTCCTCATAACGGTGATCATCACCCTTGGAACTACTTGCAATGCTAGTTTGGTGCACCCCATGATCGATGGCCTCATGGATTAGATCAATGAGCCTACAGTCCTTAGTATCTTAGGTTATAGAAGTGCACATCTTGCAATAACAAGATACATTCTTCTTGATTATGTGCTATAGTAAGGGAAATCTACTTGCATCATGGTCCCCATGACACATCTCACACTCTACCGCCATAATGCGTACTATCCTCTGGGGGAAATTATACTTAATGTGCCCCTCTATCTCACAATCTGTGCACCACAAACCACTGCGAGTCTCATGGGATGAGTTCGCAGACAATTTTTCCAACTTCTTGTCCATAGCAGCAATCTGGGCCTCCAAGAATGGGCTAACGCTAATATCAACACTACCAACAGCCTCGACACATAGGGAAACCTCTAATGCCTCGTGTGGATCTGTAAAAGTTTTATGAGATAAGGCCCTTCTAAAAGGGGTGATCAACCCTCCAACAAACCATTGCGCATGTTGTGAAGGGTGAATATTATATGATAATTTAGACAAGAGATTTTTAAAGCATGCATCATACTCCCACACAGTCTCTCCCATTCATTGTTGAATCTCCTTCAAAGCACTGATGCTATTCTGCTCAAACTCAGGAATGTGGAACTCTACCAAGATTGCATTCTTTAAGGAAATATAATCCACTACTATCTGATGAGGGTCATACTTCCTATACCAGCTATGTGTGTGCCCTTGCAACATGGTTGTAAACTGACTAGCCTTTTGTTATGAGGTTGTGACACCCTTCACATGCCATAGTAGTTTAAACTTGTGAACATGTTCCACAACATCCTTAATACCTCTATAATCAGGAAAATGTAGAGACATTTCAAAGAAAACTTGTGGGGGTAGTTGGGGTCCAAATCCTCCTCCATCAGATCCTTGGTTTCCACATATGTTTCCACAACCACCTGATCCACCAAGTCCATAACCACCAGATCCACCAGGACCACTAGGTCATGAACCAAAAGATCCACCAGACCCAACAACTCCTACTCCTCTTGAACCACCAGATCCATAGGGCCCATCAGGTCCTAAAGTGGTCATGCCAAGGGTTCCCATAGTTCCACTAAGTTGCATGCCTATGGTCTGCAACAATGCTCCACTACCAATAGTATACCACACGCCACTTCTAGATGTGAGACCAAATGCTTGTGTGCCTATACCTTTCCCAAAAATTCCTAACATTGGGCTAGTGTTTGCAGTCATAGAAGTACCAAACGAGAAATTATACCTCCTAGGCGTAGAACGATCACCTCCAATGTAATCAACTAGATTAGTAGTATTATCCCCCTGATCTAGAAAATCAAGTGCCAAGGTCTAGTCACTAGGTGGGCTTAGATGCACGCTAACGGTTCTTCTTTCTCCGTGTAACAAACTCTCATCAGAATATGAGGGGGTTTCTCTCACGCACTTTCAAAGATGGGGTCACATAGATTACTCAGGCTCCACATCCTCAGTGTGAACCTCAAATCCTTCCTGCAACATCTACCGCCATACATACATCACACATATAACCTCTGCGTCATTTATAAATCTCCCTTTCACGTGCTTCACCGTAATTGAGTCATCTCTCCTCCCTTTCTTTCTCTGCCACAACATCTGCCATCTTCCTCCACCCTAGCTTCCTCGACCAGTGCTTAGAGTGGTTTAACCAGCCATTGGGAAAAGCCTCTAAACTCATGGTAATCATCAAGATCTTTAAATCTAAAGGGACAACACGTAAAAACAATCCTCTGGGCTCCCTCAGAAACTCAAACTCAGCAACCTCTGGACAAGATTATGTGGAAATGGCGTACTCCAGAGTGTAGCTAGCCAGTACTCCTTTCCACCAATGATCCACAGTATAGGCCCACGTCAGATCTACAACCTATAGCCTTTGGTACTCTTCTTGGGTCCACACATGTGATCTACAACACCAACTTGAGCTAGATATGTAGGCTGAGAGCCATTCATACAGTTCCACAGGGAAACAACACAAAAAAGTTTTGTACCAATCATGGTAGAGATTATCTTCTACCCATCTACGTGGATTAAACTTAGGTCCAGTGCTGAATCTCTGAGAAAATTCATCCTTAGTGCTCTTGAACCATGATTCAACATTTTCCAACGTTAACCACTCTATCATTACTCATTACACAGATCATGATGTATGCTAAATCCCACTAAAACTTTGAAAAGAGGACCTGGAAATGAAACCAAGATGTATTCATTTTTACTCCTATCACAAAAGAAAGGAACCCCATGCACGCTGGCCTATCACCCAGGAAAAACTGAGCACTCACCCAAGGCATGCACGGGTACCGAGTCTCTCTTTTATGTGAGTTTAGTGGGAAACATCATCTATGATTAGTGTAAGAGATTTTAGAAGTGAATTTTAAGACATACAAGAACCATAGGGCTCAGAACGGCCTCTAGATCTTTGCAGTCACTTCAGATTGAGTGTTTAACAGAATCCATAACACGTATTGTGATAGAAAGAAACATACAAGCATTCATACTTAGCATGAAAGGAAAAAAAATCTTAAGAGAGAAACATGCATCATAATCATTGATATTCATGTATATATTATGACAGGTAACCTTATTACATCCATGGAACCATTATAGAGGGTTGCAGAGAAGCAGACCATAGTCATGCATTGCACTAAACTTAATATATTTAAGCTACCCAAAAGAAAATTTACAACCCCTAGGCCTAGTGTATTCTCTCTTGAATACAACTATTCATTGATAGAGTCCTCATAACATTTCTGTAGAGCTCCACTCACTCCCTAGGTGTCTATCTGGATACTTGTATGTATACTCTCTCTATGTATATGTATATCTATCTATCTATCTCTATAGGTGCTTATATTTATAGATTTCCTGGACTGCCAACTCATCCTCCAACACCCTCAGATCTGGTGCCAAGTGTTTGAATGTGGTCCTCCATGTGAGCATGCTTCTCCAGGCCTGAGCTCTCCACTTTATTCCATGATGTTCTTCTAGAATATTTCATCGCAAGCTTGCTCCATCCTAGGCCAACCTATCGCCAGGATGGCATCTTATCCCACGTGTAACCGGGGCATGCTTTTCATGTGTTCTACCCCGGACATCCAAAATGACTAAGTCTCGATCCTTTCATGTGTCGTACGTGCCACATGCTTCCTGATACCCTTCTCTTGCGTGCTTTTGCCTTGCATGCCATTCCATAACTGGGACCTTGCACGCCTACACGCCTTCATACTTGGCCAATATTCCAGGGGTCCAACATAGGATTAGAGGCAGATGATGGTGGAGGCCCGTTTGCATTATAGATCACAGGACATTGGGCCTTTGAGGCAAAGAGATTGATCAGGTCCGGGTGTAGTGGGACATATATGATGAGACTGCAGCTATATGGGAGGATACTACTTTGTTACGAGATCAGTTCCTGCATCTGTTCCAGTGACTTCTAGGAGGAAGTTGAGCCTAAGGGGAGGGGGATGTGGTGCCCACTTTCCTTCGATACCTTATGATATTGATCCTGATATTGCTAACTATAATATGGACATTGTTATAGTTTAATTTAGCATGATGTTAGATGTTAGATCATGGTTTATTGTCAACTTTGATTCATATATGGTGCATGATGATTATTAGAGACATTTTAGATATTTATGTTAATAGTTTTTTTGACATGATTACATTATAGATGTTGTTCAAACTTGTGATATTTGGATATTTTGAGTAGACCCAGAAAATGAGAATTGAATTAAAATTGCTAATGATATAGTTTTGGATGAAATTGTAAGTGATATTGCTGATTGTCTTGATGTTGTGATTCACATATATGTTGATGATATTGAAATTATATTTATATTTGTTTGGATGTTCTAATATGACCACGAGGCTGAAGGAGGTATTTGTATTTTATAGGTTTAAAATATCACAACAAACATTTGGGGATTGGAGACTAACCACATTGGAATTCTTGATGAATTTAACAAGGTCACCATGGCAGCTTGTATTTGTTTGTGTGTTTTGATTTTGTTAGGGATTCCAATGGGGGGATCACCTTTAAATGTGACCAAGGGTTATGTGTATTTATTTATTTGGTTCCTTTTTATTGATTTTTGTATGTGTTTATTAAGTGATGTGTTTACCCTTCTATTTACATAAATTGTGGTATATAATGTGAGTAATCATATTGCTAAATTAAAATAACTTAGGTCATAAGAAAGTAATTATTGGAGTGGTTAACTCTTGTATTAAATGTTATAAGATATGTGTAAGCAATGAGTAAGTGATGTGTAAGAAATATGTAAGTAAGATTTGGAGTATGAAACACTTCATCTTCTTTGGAATTTGAAATTGTCCTTGGAGATTATTTTTAGAGGTTTGTGGGACAAGTTAAACTTGTCCCATACCTCTTAAATTTTTATACCAACCTTACCTACGGTTGAAGATTTAAATCTAGCCTTCATTATGAATTTTTGTAATTCTAGCTAAATGTTTTAAATTGCACTTATTTCTTGAAATTAATTTTAGTCCTTTGGGGGTATGGGATTGATTTGAGTGTGTAAGTAAAAAAAACTGTCATATTATTCACCTACTTATTTATTGTGTCTTGAGGAATGAAGTTGTCTTGTAAGTTGTCAGTTGAGAATGTGTGATGTGACATCCTACAAAGATCCACCTCATCCTCCTCTCTTGCCCCTTTTATATATTTGTATTCATTTTATTGTTTTGGGGTTACATCCTTTTGGTTACTTCAATTCTGCTATTTGGAGCTCTTGCTTTTAGAGAAAGTTTGTAGACTTTTTACAGGCCCGTGTTTCGTTGATCTTGGGCTGTTTTATATTGGAAAGCTTACTAGTTGGAACTTGGAACAAACTCCATTATGGAGAGGTAAGAGTTTGGATCTTGAAATACTCTTGTTTTAATTGTGCAAATGTTATTGTTGTGAATGTTTTGGCATGTGTGTGGGTTTTTTGGGGTAGATGGCCTAAAGGATGGTGTAGGAGAAGACTATGGGGTATTTCTGTGAGAGGAATAATTTTTTTTGGGAAGGTATAAGTGTGGAGTGAGTTGGGATCTGGGTTCCACCTTAAAAATAAATAACTTGCATTTCTTTACTTGTTATGGAGTGCCATAAGAGGGTTGGGGAGGAATAAAAAAATACGAGGAATAAGGGGTACTTGGGGAAGGCAATAAGGGTATGTCAAGGATTTGAAATGAATATATATATATTATTATATAATATATATATATATATATATTGGTAGTTAGTTCTCAGGTGGTGATACCCATTTCCCCTTTGGGAGGAATAAACAACATCCCTCATAGTTTCTTGCTCCTTTCGCTTGCATGATGGAGCTTGAGTTTTGTTTTCCATTTTTTAATGTGGTTGCAAAATACATTCTATTTTGGACTGTGTTTAATGTGAAATTTGCATGTGTGTTTGTGGAAGCTTATTATTTCCATGAGTTGAAACACATCTCTTATTACATTGTGGTTGGGGCTCGGGGGCCAATGAAGAAGAATGGCTTATCCTTGTCATTGGATGTCTTGGTTGGGTGGAGGGCATTGCCTTTCCCCCCCTATTCAGTTGCAATCAAATTTAAATAAAGAACATAGATGATATCCACGTTGTTTTTGTGGAAATGAGAAAGAAGAAAGAGTTTGGAAGTCCTTTAGTGAGACTTCTTTTGTAGGCATTTTTTCCTACTTCAATGTGTGACTTGTAATATTATTTGTGTTGGATAGTCATTCTGTTTTGGAAATGAATCCTATGTTTAAATGAGAAAGAGATATGTACTGAAATATGTACTATGTAAAGAGACATGAAAGGGCATTTGAATGAAAGGAAAAGAGAAGGAGTGGTAATTTGTAACGTTTTATGTGATAAATATAAATAGAAGTTGTATTCTTTTCCACAAATGGAGTTACTGCTGTGTAAAATCTGTGTTGAAATATGTTGAGGAGTTTCTATTTGGAAGAAAGAAATATGTATGAAGAAGATATATTACTCTTTTTTGTTGAAATGCATGATTTGAAAAATAGAAGCTGCTTTCTTTTTTTTACATTTTGATTGAAGGAAAGATAACTAGTTAAGACTAGCATGAAATGTAATTAATGTTGGTATAGTATGGTAAAAGAAATAGATTAATCTCTGGTTGTGAAAGGTATAAACTTCATTTTTATTTCATTGTAAACTTTGAAAATCTTTACCAAAGGATACACAAAAACCCTATAAAAACTATGGAAAACATTTGATAAACACTAAAACAATTTAAGAAAGATCAAAACAAGCCCAAACAAACTAAAATACATATGAAAATTTATAGAACCTTTCAAATCAGGTTCAGACAAAAAACTCAGACTTTTACTGTATAAAAATTGGAAATTTTGGAATTGCTAATGAATCAAACCTTTTGAACCTTACAATCCATCCTAAAATATTCCAAGTAAAATCTTCCATGCCTGTTGGGCATGTTGAGAAGAGTTAATGGCAAATTTGAACAAAATTTACACGTTTTTAAAAGACTAGTTCACTTTTAAGGGACAAAAAAACTCTTTCTTAAAAAATACCACTCAAAATTTATCAAAATTAAAATCATAAGCTTCTTGTACAAAGAGTACTTTGAGAGCTTTCCAAAAAGTCATCATTTTCCAAAAATGGAGCTTCCAGTCGAAAGTTATGGCCTTTTCAAGTTTTACTTCATCTTGGCTTCAAAAATCTAACCGTCAAATTTAAATAAAATATTCTTGGGCAGACCCGCGGGTAGAATAATTTATTTTGTCATTTTTTCCCCAAAATTCTGAAGGCAGGAATTTCCTTGCCGATCTGTTGACCCGAAAATCTTTTGATGGTCAAAATAAGCTAAGTTAAAAAAAAATAATTTTGGGAAAAATTTCTAGGTTTTCCCCACTTTCCCGTAGGCCCGCAACCAATCGGGTGCTACCATGTGGCATAACGAGGCATTGTCAGATGCGTGGTTCATTTTAAACCTTAGCACTTTAAAAATAAATTCTTGGAATTTTTTTAAAGTTTCTTCGCCTCCCCGCTAGCCCGCAGCCAATCAGATGTTCCCACGTGGTTTCATGAGGCATTGGCGGAGGAGTGGATCCCTTTCAAACTTAACACTTCAAAAAAATTTGGGATAAAATTCTTAAGTTTCCCCACCGACTTGCAGGCACACAACTAATGATTGATTGACACATGTACTCATTGGGCATCAGTGTGGGTGCGGGTGATTCTTAACCTTTAATGTGTTTCAGGTAAAAAGTCAAATTTTCTAAGTTTTCTTGCTGGTCCACTTCCCTGCTTGGAAATTGGGACTAACATGTGGTGTCTCTAAGCACTGGTAGAGGAGCAGGTAATTTTGAACCCTCTCACCCTTCTAAAAAATGTAAGGCAAAAAGTCAATTTTGCCTCCGACGTCCTGCTTTTCCGCCTAGGCTAGAAATTTGGACACGTGTCCCTTGTGGACCTCAAACTTAAATTTTCTCTTGGGGCAAAAAAGTCCCGTCATGGGATCGCAGGGGCGTGGGTGAATTTTTCTATTTTTCCCAAAAGTGCAAAAAATATAAACTACCTCCCCCAGCCCCGCCGACTCGAATCCCTTTTTGGGAAAAGTTTCTTCTCCAGGCCCGTAGGGCCGCCAACCCATCACTTGAGTTTTATAGGGAGTTAGAAGGAATTATTTATATTACTATAAAGGTGAGAAAATTTCCTATCTAATGGGAATGTTTTTTAGAAGTTTTCAAGTGTGTTAATTTTTGAGAAAAACAGGTTGAATCTCTTAAGCCTGTCAGGGGTGGGAGAGTGAAGAATGGCCCTCTTAATCTTAATGACTATTCTAACCCTAGTTTTGACCCTGTAAATTTAATAATTGTTGTATTGGGAAAATCAAGAGCTAAGATTTTTATTGGCCTCATAACCTTGCTTATGGCAAACTGTTGTTTTGTACCTGGTGTAGTAGACACTTTTAATCAAAAGAAGTTATTCCTATATTTTTTCTGACTAATCCTATGTTGTTCTTGGGTCTCAAGTGGGTTATTAAGCAGATGTTACACTTGGTATCAAAGTGTGGGTTTGAGATCTTGGACCCTTGGGCACACTAGAAAAATTGAGACATGAACTTTAACCTAGCACATTTTTGAATCTAGAAAAAACAACCTTACGTGGAAATTACATACTTTAGTAAACATGGAAACTGAATAAAACTTAGAACAGATGAACTAACTCTTGCCTTGGTCTGTGTAGGAGGTGCAGATGAGATGAGGGGGCCTTTTCACATAGACCTAGACTTACCACCACCAGATCATATTGTAGCAGCTATCCTACAACATATTTTATAGACACTTCAGGATGTTGATGCCCACCCTACACGGAGGGACCATAGGAGCACATTCAGTCAGACATGATAGGGTGACATACATTGAGGCTCACACATCTCCTTGGCTTTTTGAGGAGCATAGAGGAGAGAACTCCATGAGGAGTCAGTCAAAGCAGACTCACCATAGAGGGGACAAGGAGAATTCAGGTTTCCAGGGGAACATAGATAGGTCTCAGAGCTCTAGGCTTAGGGAGGAAATGTAGAGAGGCCTAGGGGTCACCAGACCACCGCTGTATACCATATCAAGGAGATCTTGAAGCTATGACCAGCTCATTATTCTAGTGAGATAGGTTGATTTCAAGTAGAGGCCTGGTTGGTGAGCTTGAGTGGGTACTTCAAGCTCTTCCCTTGCTCTAGCTACATGAAATTGCATGTTGTGATCCATCTTCTAAGGGATGGAGTAGGCGTATGGTTGAGGATAGAGGAGTAGAAGCTCCATGTTGATCCTGAGATAGTTACCTGGGAACTCTTTGAGGAGTGGTTCAGGAGTAGATACTTATCTTAGAGGTTCGTACAGTAGAGGATTGATGATTTTCATGACCTCCGATAAGAATATCTTACAGTGGATGAGTATGAGAGTAGATTTATAGATCTACTCCAGTATGTTGATTACATGCAGGATAAGCGGGTATGGATCCATAGGTTCATTTGGGGCCTGAATCTTGACATTGGAGGTGCAGTGTGGATCCATTGTCCACAGAACTTGGCTGAGGCTGTTGAGAAGGCTTATATAACATAGGAGACTTAGGGAAAGACCTAGCTAGCTAGAGATCATGTCCATCGCTGTATATAACAGATGCAGGACTACAGATCGAGGGGGTCAGTACCTCCTCTTCGTGGTGGACAGGGTTCAACATTAGTCATCCTTTAGACCACAATAACACTAGTAATAGTCTTTCCCACCATATAGACCCTCCATTGGATATTTGATGCACATAGGGGTCCAAGTATGGGGCCTCCACCTAGGGGTCCCACTAGGACACAAGGATCACATAGAGCTTAGTTAGCAGGAGCTCGCCAGCAGATACCTCAGCTATCCACGATAGGGTCATCAGGGTCCATAGCACACACCCTCTAGGGCACCGAATAGAGGGTGCTACTCAGGGGAGAGGAGTCAGATGGGTGTTTTGGGGTGTGGTGTTGTACTAGAAATTTTTAGAGAGACTTCCCACAATACCGTAATAATAAGGGTAAGAGACATATCTCAGAGCCCACTATTGGTGACATAGGGCGCAATCATAGGATGTACGTAGTGGTCAAGAACTATCAGGAAAAGAATCATAGCACAATTATTGAGACTACAAGTAACATTGGTGGTATTCCTACCTCCATTTTGTTTGATTCTGACTCTTCTAATTCTTTATTGCACCATCTTTAGTAGAGTGATGCAGGTTGGTAGCACGTTAGGCAAGTGTCATAGTTAGGATATTGAAATGGCTTCTGGAGCTAATATCTCTATATACTCCTTAGTTAAGGAGTGTGTAGTGGATTTTGGGACCTTTCACCACTACCTCGGATGTTTGTATCCTTCCATTTGGCTCTTATGGAGTCATCTTGGGCATGGACTACTACGTTATTTGAACACAGGTTAGTAGTGGATTGTTACAACAAGATAATACATCTATACATATGATATAGGAGTTGAGTAGGCAGTGATAGTGATGTGTATAAGTCGCCGTGATAGTATGGAGTGGTGGAAGGGTTGGATCATAGATATGGGTAAAATCAAATGGAATCTTTAACTGAGTTTGGGAGTGTTTTAAGTAAGGATTTACTCTGATGATTTTAAATTAAACCTTGCTCTTGTCTTAGATCTTGTGGAAATTAAATACCTTGGGTATTTAATTGTTTTGATCCCTAACCCTAAAATTTTAATCAGGGAATATTTAGCTAAAAATGTCAATGTAATCAGTGATTAAATTAATCCCTAAGGAGATTTGAGCCTAGGATGTGGACTTATTACACTTGTGCTTTTATAATAAGTGGAATTAGTAATTATTATAATGGGAAAAGTTATCAGTTGAATTTAATTGTCCTTGAGACTTTGGTTGTTAACACTTTAATATAATTTTAAAAAATATAATATATTCCATAAATTTTCTAACTAAACCTAGGTTGTTCATGGGTCTCAAGTGGGAAGATTTTAGTGGGTGTTACACTTGGTATCAGAGCCATGGTTCAAATCTTGGACCCTTGGGCACACTAGAAAACTTGAGACATGAACTGTAAACCTAGCACACTTTTAAATCTAGAAAACAAACCTTGTTTGAAAATTGAAAAAAAAAATACGTATAAAAATATTACATTACTCTGTTCATTTGAACTACCAGAATTAAAATAATAATAAAATAATAAGTTGTTTGAATTGTTGTACTTGCTTAGTGGCATTTTTTCTAACCCAGGTAACTAAAAATGTTAAATTAAATTGATTTTTGTGAACTTCTAGTAGTGGAAACTTGGTTCCCCTTTGAAAATGTGTTGTTTTACAAGTCCTAAATCTTGATTTAATTGTATGATGTGTTAAGCCCTTTTGAGACCCTTCCTTATTGGAGTTGTTGGAATGATAAATTGTATGGTGTGATTCTTGTGGTTGGACAATAGTGGTTGTGTTCTGGGTCGGGAAGAGTTAATTAGAAGTTGTTTAGAGCTTCCTTCCTTCAGTGGTTAGGAAGGATGGTTTGGTTGTCAGTTTTTCATTTTTTTACCCATATGGGAGAGTGGACATTAAGTCTGGGTGTCGTTTATGACCCAATCCTGCATGTGTCCTTGGAACTAACCTTGAGGTAGAGTACCCCTATTGGCGGCCATGAAGGGCTTGCAGAGTGAATGTGGTGTTAAATTTTGTGTTTTACATTCGTAATCTTGTGTTATTTTATCAAGGACCAACATCTTATTTTATGATTGATTTGAGAAGCTCTGAGGCTCTTTTATTTATATTTATTTTTGTGAGAATTTTCAGACTTTGCAATGCGGCTACTTAGCCACTTTCCTTGATTGCCAATATTTCTTGGACTTTATTTTGATTGATGTGACTCGGAGCTCATTGATATTTGTTGGCTACTTAGCTAAACGTTACGTGATTCCTTCTTGCTGAATGATGAGTGGTTCTACGTTGTATGTTTGTGACATTTCATCATATGGGGGTACACCCTGGGTGTCTTGAATGTCTTCTTAGGTGTTCTTAAGTTGTGCCTTGGTGTTGGATGCACAGAACCTTGAGTGTGTCTATGATCTTAGAGTGACTTTTTCATTGCTCGACCTTGCTAGATAGAAAGTTTTGTGTTGTGTGTTCTAGTTGGCAGTTGTTAGCGGTGGTGGTGATTCTCTTACAATCCGGTAAGAGCTTGATCCTTGTCGAGTAGAAGTGTTTAATTATGGGGATTTTGGATTGTGTTAGGATCGGATTGCTTTTTTTGACTGTAGATGTTAGTTAGTGGAGAAGTGGTTGTTTGGTAGTGACCTTTCATCGATGGCATGCTAAGTTTTATCATGGTTTCTGTTTCATTATAAAAAGTATTGACTTGTGGATTGTATGCATCTTGGTAATTATGATTAGATTTAAGCCCATTCGGTAGTGTGTGTGTGTTTAATTAAGTGTGTTTTGTAGTTCCTGAACCAAAATATCCCCAGACCCAACAACTCCCTCTCCTTCCTCTTGACCACTAGATCATAGGGCCCATCAGGTCCTAAAGTGGTCATGCCAAGGGTTCCCATAGTTCCACTAAGTTGCACGCCTATGGTCTGCAACAATGCCCCACTACCAATAGTATACCCCACGCCACTTCTAGATGTGAGACCAAAATGCTTGTGTGCCTATACCTTTCCCAAAAAGTCCTAACACTGGGCTAGTGTTGCAGTCATAGAAGTACCAAACGAGAAATTATACCTCCTAGGCGTAGAATGATCACCTCCAATGTAATCAACTAGATTAGTAGTATTATCCCCCCTGATCTAGAAAATCAAGTGCCAAGGTCTAGTCACTAGGTGGGCTTAGATGCACGCTAACGGTTCTTCTTTCTCCATGTAACAAACTCTCATCAGAATCCGAGGGGGTTTCTCTCACGCACTTTCAAAGATGGGGTCGCATAGATTACTCAAGCTCCACGTCCTTAGTGTGAACCTCAAATCCTTCCTACAAATCTACTGCCCATACATACATCACACTTGTAACCTCACGTCATTTAGAAATCTCCCTTTCACGTGCTTCACCGTAATTGAGTCATCTCTCCTCCCTTTCTTTCTCCGCCACAACATCTGCCATCTTCCTCCACCCTAGCTTCCTCGACCAGTGCTTAGAGTGTTTAACCAGCCATTGTAAAAGCCTCTAAACTCATGGTAATCATCAAGATCTTTAAATCTAAAGGGACAACACATAAAAACAATCCTCTCGGCTCCCTTAGAAACTCAAACTCAGCAACCTCTGGACAAGATTATGTGGAAATGGCGTACTCCAGAGTGTAGCTAGCCAATACTCCTTTCCACCAATGATCCACAGTATAGGCCCATGTCAGATCTACAACCTATAGCCTTTGGTACTCTTCTTGGGTCCACACATGTGATCTACAACACCAACTTGAGCTAAATATGTAGGCTGAGAGCCATTCATACAGTTCCACAGGGAAACAACACAAAAAAAGTTTCATACCAATCGTGGTAGAGATTATCTTCTACCCATCTACGTGGATTAAACTCAGGTCCAGTGCTGAATCTCTGAGAAAATTCATCCTTAGTGCTCTTGAACCATGATTCAACATTTTCCAACGTTAACCACTCTATCATTACTCATTACACAGATCATGGTATATGCTAAATCCCACTACAAACTTTGAAAAGAGGACCTGGCAATGAAACCCATATGCATTAATTTTACTCCTATCACAAAAGAAATGAACCCCATGCACACTGGCCTATCACCCAGCAAAAACCGAGCGCCTCACCCAAGGCATGCACGGGTACCGAGTCTCCTCTTTATGTGAGTTAGTGGGAAACATCATCTATGATTAGTGTAAGATATTTTAGAAGTGAATTTTAGACATACAAGTACCATAGGGCTCAGAACAGCCTCTAGATCCTTGCAGTCACTTCAGACTGAGTGTTAACAGAATCCATAACACGTATTGTGACAGAAAGAAACATACAAGCATTCATACTTAGCATGAAAGGAAAAAAAATCTTAAGAGAGAAACATGCATCATAATCATTGATATTCATGTATATATTATGACAGGTAACCTTATTACATCCATGGAACCATTATAGAGGGTTACAGAGAAGCAGACCGTAGTCATGCATTGCACTGAACTTAATATATTTAAGCTACCCAAAAGAAAATTTACAAACCCTAGGCCTAGTGTATTCTCTCTTGAATACAACTATTCACTGATAGAGTCCTCATAACATTTCTGTAGAGCTCCACTCACTCCCTAGGTGTCTATCTAGATACTTATATGTATATCTCTCTATGTATATGTATATCTATCTATCTATCTCTATAGGTGCTTATATTTATAGCTTTCCTGGACTGCCAACTCATCCTCCAATGCCCTTAGATATGGTTGCCAAGTGTCTGAATGTGGTCCTCCATGTGAGCATGCTTCTCCAGGCTTGAGCTCTCCACTTTATTCCATGATGTTCTTCTAGAATATTTCATCGCAAGCTTGCTCCATCCTGGGCCAACCTATCGCCAGGATGGCATCTTATCCACGTGTAACCGGGGCATGCTTTTTATGTGTTCTACCCCGGACATCCAAAATGACTAAGTCCCAATCCTTTCATGTGTCGCACGTGCCACATGCTTCCTGATACCCTTTTCTTGCATGCTTTTGCCTTGCATGCCATTCCATAACTGGGACCCTTGCACGCCTACATGCCTTCATACTTGGCCAATATTCCAGGGGTCCAACATAGGATTGGATGCAAATGATGGTGGATCCCGTTTGCATTATAGATCATAGGACATTGGGCCTTTGAGGCAAAGAGATTGATCAGGTCCAGGTGTAGTGGGACAGATATGATGAGACTGTAGCTATATGGGAGGATGCTACTTTGTTACGAGTTCAGTTCCTGCATCTGTTCCGGTGACTTCTAGGAGGAAGTTGAGCCTAAGGGGAGGGGGATGTGGTGCCCACTTTCCTTTGATACCTTATGATATTGATCATGATATTGCTAATTATAATATGGACATTGTTATAGTTTAATTTAGCATGATGTTAGATGTTAGATCATGGTTTTATTGTGGAATTTGATTCATATGTGGTGCATGATGATTATTAGAGACATTTTAGATATTGATGTTGATATATTGTTTGACATGGTTACATTATAGATGTTGTTCAAAACTTGTGATATTTGGATATTTTGAGTAGACCATAGAAAATGAGAATTGAATTAAAATTGATAATGATATAGTTGTGGATGAAATTGTAAGTGATATTGCTGATTGTCTTAATGATTGTTGTGATTCACATATATGTCGATGATCTTGAAATTATATTTATATTCATTTGGATGTTCTAATATGGCCACGAGGCCAAAGGAGGTATTTGTATTTTGTAGGTTTAAAATATCACAACAAACATTGGGGGATTGGAGACCAACCACATTGGAATTCTTGATGAATTCAACAAGGTCACCATGGCAAATTGTATTTGTTTGTGTGTTTGATTGTGTTAGGGATTCCCATGGGGGGATCACCTTTAAATGTGACCAAGGGTTATGTGTAATTTATTTATTTGGTTCCTTTTTATTTATGTTTGTATGTGTTTATTAAGTGATGTGTTTACCCTTTTATTATTTAAATAAATTGTGGTATATAATGTGAGTAATCATATTGTTAAAATAAAATTAATCAAATTGGGTCATAAGAAAGTAACTTATTGGAGTGGTTGGCTCTTGTATTAAATGTTATAAGATATGTGTAAGCAATGAGTAATCGATGTGTAAGAGATATGTAAGTAAGATTTGGAGTATGAAACACTTCATCTTCTTTGGAATTCGAAATTGTCCTTGGAGACTAATTTTGGAGGCTTGTGGGACAAGTTAAACTTGTCCCATACCTCTTAAATTTGCATACCAACCTTACCTATGGTTGGAGAGTTTAAATTTAGACCTTCATTATGAATTTTTGTAAGTCAAGTTGAAATGTTTTAATTGCTACTTCTTTCTTGAAATTAATTTCAGTCCTTTGGGGTATGGGATTGATTTGAGTGTGTAAGTAAAACTGTCATATTATTCACCTACTTATTTATTGTGTCTTGGAGATTGAAGTTGACTTGTGAGTTGGGGTTGAGGATGTGTGATGTGGCATCCTACATGGATCCACCTCATCCTCTTCTCTTCCCTCTTTCTATATATTAAAATTCATTTTATTGTTTTTGGGGTTTTGCATCACTTTTACATACTTCATTTTGGGATAATTCTATTTGTGCTTTGGAGCTCTTACTTTAGAGAAAGTTTGTAGAGATTTTTTACAGGCTTGTGTTTCGTTGATCTTGGGCTGTTTTGTATTGGAAAGCTTACTAGTTGGAACTTGGAACAAACTCCATTATGGAGAGGTAGAAGTTTGGATCCTGAAATACTCTTTTTTTCCTTTTTATGCAAATGTTATTGTTGTGAATGTTTTGGCATGTGTCGTGGGCTGTTTGGGTAGATGGCCTAGGGATGGTGTAGGAGAAGACTATGGGGTATTTCTGTGGGAGGCATAAGTGTTTTGGGGAGGTATAAGTGTGGAGGGAGTTGGGATTTGGGTTCCACCTTAAAAAGAAATAGCTTGCATTTCTTTACTTGTTATGGGGTGCCATAAGAGGGTTGGGGAGGCATAATGAAATGCGAGGAATAAGGGGTACTTGGGGAGGAGGCATAAGGGTATGTCGAGGATTTGAAATGTTATATTCATTGGTATATACATACATACATATATATATTTAGTATATATATATATATATATATATTATATATATATATAGTATATATATATATATTGAATATATATATATTGGTAGTTAGCTCTCAGGCTGGTGATACCCATTTCCCCTTTGGGAGGAATAAGTAACATCCCCCATAGTTTCTTGCTCCTTTGGCTTGCATGATGGAGCCTGAGTTTTGTTTTCTATGTTTTAATGTGGTTGCAAACTAAATTCTATTTTGGACTGTGTTTAATGTGAAATTTGCATGTGTGTTTGTGGAAGCCTGTTATTTCCATGAGTTGAAGTCACATCTTCTTATTGCATTGTGGTTGGGGCTCGGGGGCCAATGAAGAAGGATGGCTTCTCCTTTTCATTGGATGTCTTGGTTGGGTGGAGAGCATTGCCTTTCCCTACCTGTTCTAGTGTGATCAAATTTAAATAAAGAACATAGGTGATCTCCATGTTGCTGTTCTGGAGCAAACTGAGAAAGAAGACAGAGTTTGGCAGTCCTTTGTGAGATTATTATTTTTGTAGGCCTTTTTCCCACTTCAAATGGATGACTTGTATATTATTTTGTATTGGATAGTGTATTCTGTTTTGGAAATGAAATCCTATGTTTAAATGAGAAAGAGATATGTACTAAAATATGTAGTGTGTAAAGAGACATGAAAGTGCATTTGAAATGAAAGGAAAAGAGAAAGAGTGGTAATTTGTAAAGTTGTATGTGATAAATATAAATAGAAGTTGTATTTTTTTCCACAAATGGTCAGTTACTGAAATTGTGTAAAATATGTGTTACAAATATATTGAGGAGTTTCTAGTTTGTTAAGAGAGAAATATGTATGAAGAAGATATATTACTCTACTTTTGTTGAAATGCGTGATTTGAAAAATAGAAGCTGCTTACACTTTTTTTTACATTTTGATTGAAGGAAAGATAATATAGTTAAGACAATAGCATGAAATGTAATCAATGTTTTTATAGTATGGTAAAAGTAAATAGATTAATCTATGGTTGTGAAGTTGTATAAACTTCATTTTTATTTCATTATAAACTGTGAAATATTTTACTCAAATGATACATCAAAAACCCTGTAAAACTATGGAAAACAATTGAAACACTAAAAAATTTAATAAAGATCAAAACGAGCCCAAAAAAACTAAATCTACTTAATGAAAATTTTATAGAACCTTTCAAATCGGGCTTCAGACAAAAAAACTCAGACTTTTGCTGTATAAAAATTGGAGAATTTTTGAATTGACCTAATCATATCTAACCTTTTGAACCTTACAATCCATCCTAAAATATTCCAAGTAAAATCCTCCATGCCTATTGGGCATGTTGAGAAAGGAGTTAATGAACAAATTTGAACAAATTTTATGACTGTTTTAAAAGACTAGTTCACTTTTAAGTGATAGAAAAACTTTTTCTTAAAAATTACCCTCAAAATTTATCAAAATAAAATCATAAGTTTTCCTTGTACAAAGAGGACTTTAAGAGCTTTCCGAAAATTCCTCGTTTTCCAAAAATGGAGCTCCCTAGTCGAAATTTATGGCCTTTTGAAGTTCAGAGAAGAGGTACTTCATCTTGGCTTCAAAATCTAACATGTCAAATTGCAAATAAAATATTCTTGGGTGGACCCCGTGCAGGCATAGAATATTTCCTTTTGCACCTTTTTTCCCAAAAGCCCATCTTCTTAAGGAGAGAGAATTTCCCTACCGATCTCGTTGACCCGCAAATCTTTTGATTGGTCAAAATAAGCTAAGTTAAAAACAAAAATTAAATTTTGGAGAGAAAAAATATCTAGGTTTTCCCACACCTTTCCCCATAGGCCCTGCAACTAATCAGGTGTTGTCACGTGGCTTAGCGAGGCTCTCTTCGGATGCGTGGAATTCCTTCTAAACCTTGGCACTTTAAAAATTAAAATCTTGGAAATTTTTTCCTATTTTTTTCTTCGTGGCTCCACCGGCCCGCAACCAATTAGATGTTGGCACGTGGACTTCATGAGGATTTTGGCGGAGGAGCAGATCCCTTTCAAACTATAACGAGTTCAATTTTCAAAAAAATTAGGGTTCTAAAATTCTTAAGTTTCCCTACCGACTGGCCCGTTACACAACGCAATGATTCTATTGGGACCACAATGTGCGCATCATTGGGCATGTCATCGCGAGGTGCGGGTGATTCTTAACCTTTAACGTGTTTTGGGAAAAAAGGGATCAAATTTTATAAGTTTTCTCTGCCGGTACACTTCCCACGCTTGGAAACTGGGACTAGCCAGCACTGAGTGTCTCTAATTGCTGGTGGAGGAGCGGGGTAATTTTGAACCCTTTCACCCTTTCCAAAATAATATAAGGCAAAAAGGGTCAATTTTGCCTCTGGTGTCCTGCTTTTCTGCCTAGGCTAGAAATTGGACATGGACCTCAAACATAAATTTTCTCTAGGGGGCACAAAGTGCCGCTCACGGGCTCATGCGGGGGTGTGGATGAATTTTACTATTTTTTCCAAAAGTGCAAAAAATGTCGAAACTACCTCCACCCAGCCCCGTTTCCGACCCGATTTTTCCCTTTTTGGGAAAAGTTTCTTCTCCAGGCGTGCAATGCCCTCCTTTAGGGAAAATTTTCTTCCTAATGGCTCCACTGTGCCTATAACTTGATTTTTATAGGGAGTTAGAAGGAATTATTTATATTACTCCATCAAAGGTGAAAAAATTTACTATCATAATGGTCTGCAATGTTTTTAGAATCAATTTAAAGTGCATTAATTTTGAAAAAAACTAGGTTGAATCTCTTAAGCCTGTCAGGGGTGGGAGAGTGAGAAAATTGCCCTCTTAATGTTAATTACTATTCTAACCCTTAGTTTTAGAGCCTGGAAAAAGAATGAAATGATGAAAGTGCAGGCGCAAAAAGGGATGAGCTAAGATTTTTATTTGGCTATCGATGTCCTTGCTATGTAACCTGAGAGCTCTAATAAAAATGATTAAAATTATCCCATAATTTTTCTCACTAATCCTAGGTTGTTCTTGGGTTTCAAGTGGGTTGTTTTAGCCAGACATTACACTTGGTATCCCAGAGTTGTGGGTTCAAGATATTAGGACCCTTGGGCACACTAGAAAACTTGAGACATGAATTTTCCTAACCTAGCACATTTTTGAATCTAGAAAACAAATTTGTGTAGAAAGTTGCATACTTTAGTAAACATTGGAAACTGAATAAAAGGTCCTTAGAAAGATGAACTAACTCTTGCAATTTAGGGGTCTGTGTAGGAGGTGCAAACGAGATGAGGGGTATTTTCACATAGAACCTAGACTTACCACCACCAGATCATTTTGTAGCAACTATCCTACAAACATATTTTATAGACACTTCATGATGTTACAATGCCGCTTCCTACGCAGATGGACCTTTTAGGAGCACATTTCGTCCTGACATGATAGGGTGACATACATGCGAGGCTCATGACATCTCCTTGGCTATAATGAGGAGCATAGAGGAGAGAAATCCCCATGAGGATTTAGTCAGAGTAAGTTGTCTTCCCATAGAGGGGATAAGGAGATAGGGTTTTTAGGGACACATGTTAGATAGGTCAAGTTGGATCCCTAGATATTAGGGATTGAACATGCAGAGAGGCCTATGGGTCACCAGACCATAAATTGCAGAACCATATCAAGGTAGATCTCTAGAAGCTACGTGCCAACTCATTATTCAGAAAGTGAAATAGGTGGATTTCATTCCTATTCCAGAGGCTTGGTCTGGTGAGCTTGAGTGGGTCACTTCAAGCTCTTCCCTTACTCTAACTACATGAAATTCTAATGTTGTGATCCATCTTCTAAGCAATGGACCCTAGGCATATGGTTGAGGATAAGAGGATTTAAAAGCTCCATGTTGATTCTGATAAATAGTTACTTTGGAACTCTTTGAGGAGTGGTTCAGGAGTAGACTACTTATCTTTAGGTTCGATACCTTTTTAGATTGATGATTTTCATGATACTGCGATAAGATATATCTATGGACATTGAGTATGAGAGTAGATTTCTGGATCTTACTCTAGTATGTTGATTACATGTAGGATGAGCGGGTACAGATCCACGGGTTCATCTGGGGCCTGAATCATTAGAGACATTGGAGGTGCAGTGTGGATCCATTGTTCGACATGGTTAACATTGGCTGAGGCCGTTGAGAAGTCTTATATAGCATAGGAGATTTTGGGAAAGACCTAGCTAAGGCTAGAGATTGAATGTCGGAAGCCGTATACAGCAGATGTAGGACTACAAATTAGAGGGGTTACTAGTACCATCCTCTTGATGGTGGTACAGGGTTCAACATAGTCATCCTTTAGACCACATTACAATATTCATTTAATAGTTCTAATATCCCCACCATATAGACCTCTATGGAGGTATTTGTATTGCACGTAGGGGGTTAAAGTATGGGGCCTGCAAACCTAGGGGTCACAGTAGGACACAGGGAGTCACCTAGAGCTCAAGTTAGCAGAAGCTCACTTAGCAGAGACCTCAAGTATTCCACGTTTATGGGTCATCAGGGTCCATAGGACACCCCTCTAGGGCACCGAATGGAGGTGCTACTCAGGGGAGAGGATCAAGTATTTGGTTGTTTTGGGTGTGGTGTTACTATGTTTACATTAAGTAAATGTGACTTACCGCTTTTACCGTAAATAAACAAGTGGTAAGAGACATATGTCAGTAGCCTACTATTGTTAAAATAGGGTGCAATCATAGGATGTATGTCAGTAAGTCGAGTAATTATTGGAGTGCAAAGACTCATTGTATTAAATGTTGTAAGACTATGTAAGTAAAATTTGGTGGTATTGAAACACTTTATCTTCTTTGGAATTCTGGCTCTTCTAATTCTTTTCTTGGACCATCTTTAGTAGAGTTTTGCAGGCTTATGGTGGCAAGTTAAAGTAGTGTCCCATACCTCTTAGGATATTGCATACCATGGCTTACCTAGGAGTTGGAGAGTCTCTAAAGACTAGCCTTCAGTTAAGGAGTGTGTAGTGGATTCTGGTACCTTTCACCAGTACCTCGAATGTTTTTAATTGCACTTCCATTTGGCTTCAAATTAATTTCATTCCTTTGGGGTATGGGCTAGTGATTTACACAGTGTGCTAGAGTAAAATTGTTACCACAAGATATTCACCTACTTGTTTAAATGTTCCTTGGAGATTGAGGCAGTTGACTAGCGGTGAGTCAAGAGTTGTGGATGTGTGATGTGCCACCATCTCTCACTATGTAGATCCAGCATTGTATACAACGAGGTTGTCATATATTTCTTCCCTCTCTATTTAGGTGACCGATTCCTTAGCTTGTTTTTGGGGTTGCTTCACTAGATGACCATACTTCATTTGGGGTGAATTCTTTGATGTCTGTCCATTTGGAGTTCTTTCTTTTAAAGAAAGTCTTGCAGAATTTTTACAGGCCTGTGTTTCGTGTCGATCTTGGGTTGTTTTGTATTGGAAATCTTGCTATTTGGAACATGGAACAAACTCTATTATGGAGAGGTAAGAGCTTCGCTCTTGAAATGCTCTTCGTTTAATTGTGCAATTGTTATTGTTGTGAATGTTTTGTCATGTGTGTGGGCTGGTTTGGGTAGATGGCTTAGGGATGGTGTAGGAGAAGACTATGGGGTATTTATGTGGGAGGAATAATTGTTTTAGGGAGGTATAAGTGTGGAGGGAGTTGGGATCTAGGTTTCACCATAAAAAGACAATAGCTTACATTTCTTTACTCGTTATTGGGTGCCATAAGAGGTTGGGGAGGCATAAGGACATTGCGAGGAATAAGGGTGTACCTGGGGAAGGCATAAGGGTATTGTCAAGGATATGAAATGATATATATATATATATATATATATATATATATATATATATATATATAGGTGTGTGTGTGTGTGTGTGTGTGTGTGTCTATATATATATATATATATTGGCAGTTTGTTTCTTAGGTGGTGATACCCATTTCCCCTTTGGGAGGCATAAGTAGCATCCCCCATAGTTTCTTGCTTCTTTTGCGTGCATGATGGAGTCTTGGTCTTATTTCCTATGTTTTAATGTGGTTTCAATCTACATTCTATTTTGGACTGTGTTTTAATGTGAAATTTGCATGTGTGTTTGTGGAAGCCTCTTGTTACCATGAATTGAAACAAATCTTCTTATTACATTTTAGTTGGGGCTGGGGTGCCAATGAAGAAGGATGGCTTCTCCTTGTCATTGGATATGTCTTGGTTTGGGTGTAGAGCATGCACATTTCCCAATGTTCTGATTGTGATCAAATTGAAATAAAGAACATGGAGGATCTCCACGGTTGTTGTTCTGGAACTAAGAAAGAAGATAGATTTTGGTAGTCCTTTGTGAGACTTATATTTATATGATTTTTTTCCCACTTCAAGTGGATGACTTGTAATATTATTTGTATTGGATAGTTATTCTATTTGGAAAATGAAATCCTACGCTTAAATGAGAAAGAGATATGCACTTAAATATATACTGTGTAAAGAGACGTGAAAGTGCATTTGAATGAAAGGAAAAGAGAAAGAGTGGTAATTTGTAAAGTTGTATGTGATTAATATAAATAGAATTTGTATTATTTTCCACAAATGGAGTTACTTGCTGTGTAAAATATTTGTTGAAATATGTTGAGGAATTTTTGTTTCGAAAGAGAGAAACACGTATGAAGAAGATATATTACTTTATTATTTTTAAAATGCATGAGTTGAAAAATAGAAGTTGCATTCTTTGTTTTTACATTTTGATTGAAGGAAATATAACTAGTTAAAACTAGCATGAAATGTAATCAAAGTTTGAATTGTATGGAAAAATAAATGGATTAATCTCTGGATGTGGAATGTATAAACTTAATTTTTATTTCACTGTAAACTTTGTAAATATTTATCAAAAGATGCATAGAAACCCTGTAAAACTATGGAAAACAATGGAAACACATGAATAAAATCTAATAAAGATCAAAATGAGCCCAAACAAACTAAAATACTTATGAAAATTTTATAGAACCTTTCAAATTGGGTTCAGAAAAAAACACTGAGACTTTTGTTGTATAAAAATTTGTAATTTTGGAATTGCTAATCAATCAAACCTTTTGAACCTTGAAATCCATCCTAAAATATTCCAAGTAAAATCCTCCATTCCTGTTGGGCATGTTGAGAAAGAGTTAATGGTAGAATTTGAACAAAATTTATAAGTTTAAAAAGACCAGTTCACTTTTTAAGTGACAGAAAAATTGTTTCTTAAAAATTACCACTCAAAATTCATCAAAATTAAAATCATAAGCTTCTTGTGAAAATAGGACTTCAAGATAGCTTTCCAAAAATTTCTCGTTTGCCAAAAATGGAGCTTCGCAGTTGAAAGTTATCTCCTTTTTAAGTTTTACTTCATCTTGGCTTCAAAAATCTAACTGTCAAATTTAAATAAAATATTCTTGGGCGGACCCGCTGGCTAGAATAATTTCTATTTGCGCATTTTTTCCCATAAGTCACTTATGGCATGAAAATTTCCCCCACTTGCTTCACTTTAACCTGCAAACCTTTTGATTGGTCAAAATAAGCTAACTAAAAATTAAATTAAATTTGGGAAATTTTTCTAGGTTTTCCTCGCTTCCCCGTAGGCTCTATAACCAATCAGGCGCTGCCACGTGGCTTAATGAGGCGCAGTGTCGGAAGTGCACATAATTCCTTCTAAACCTTAACACTTTAAATATAAATTTTTTGAAAAATTTTTAAATTTTCTCCACCGGCCCGCAGCCAATCAAATGTTTGCCACGTGGCTTCATGACGACATAAGCAGAGGAGCAGATCCCTTTCTGACTTAACGCTTCAAAAAAAAATTGGGGTGAAATTCTTAAGTTTCCCCACTGAACCACTAGACCCATAACCAATGATTGATTGACATGTGGAATCCTTGGGTATCGGTAAAGGTGTGTGGGTGATTCTTAACCTTTAACGCACTTTTGGGAAAAAAGTTAAATTTTCTAAGTTTACTCTCGTCTGCCTACTTCCCCACTTGTAAAACTAGGACTGACATGTGGCCCTCTCTACTGCACTGGCATGGAGGAGTGGGTAATTTTTAACCATTTCCACCCCTTAAAAAAAATACAAGGAAAAAAGTCAATTTTTCCTCCGACGTCCCACTTTTCTGCCTAGGCTAGAAATTTGGACATGTGTCCCTTGCCCGATCTCAAACTTAAATTTCCTCTTGGGGCACAAATTCCTACTGTGGGCTCATGTGAGGGTGTCTGGTGAATTTTTATATTTCTGTCCAAAAGTGCAAAAAATCCAAACTTCCTCCCTAGCCCCACTGACCCAAATCCCTCTTTAGGAAAGTTTTCTTCTCCATGCCCGCAGGCCCGCCCTTTGGGGAAAATTTTCTTTCCAAGGCCCACCAACCCATAACTTGAGTTTTATAGGGAGTTAGAAGGACTTCTTTATATCATTGAAAAGGTGTGACAAATTTCATATCTAATGGAAATGTTTTTAGAAGTTTTAAAATTTTTTAATTTTGAGAAAAAAATAGGACTTGAATCCCTTAATCCCTATAAGGGGGTGGGAGAGTGAGAAATTTCCCTCTTTATCTTAATAACTATTCTAACCCTTAGTTTTGACCCTGTAAATTTAATAATTTTTTTAATGGGAAAATCATGAGCTAATATTTTTATTTTGGCCTCAAAACCCTCACTTGTCGCAATTGTTGTTTTGTAACCTGGTAGCAGACACTTTTAATAAAAAAAATTATCCCATAATTTTTTTGACTAATCCTAGGTTGTTCTTTGGGTCTCAAGTGGGTTGTTTTAGTAGGTGTTACAATGTGTCCTACTTGATTTAGAATAGAAAATATTGAGGGAGTCAGATAATCAATATCTTTGTTTGGCTTATAAATAATTTTCTTCCTTCGATCAACCTCAAGTTGGCACAATCATGAAGATACCATATGAATCTTCTTCTTTAACAATGTTACCCTATCCTAGAAATAAATTGGATAATGGTCATCATAGTTATCTAATGATGGAAGGAATTTTTTTTAATCAACCAATCAAGATTCAAGCAGCGATATCTAGAGGAACTATTAGAGGTGGTGCAAGACTTCATAATTCTATGGTAATGTCATGTATTTTTAAAACTCACACTCCTACCACATACCCTAACCTAGGAATATTATATAAAGATGATACTCTATCACAACAAAGTTTTTCATTTCAACAGAGTTTTATGTCATGTTCACCACACGACAACACTATTCAAACAAATATTGGTGTGTAATAATTCTAATTTTGAGTGGCCATGTTAATGAAGAGACAAACATAATTTTAATGGAGCTACAACAATTTGGACCTCTAAGATATTTTAATGTGTCCTACCGGTTTTAGAACAAAAAATATTGAGACAAACATCACATTAAGAGATTTTATATTTTAGATAATCAATCTTATGGTTCTACTTGCAGATCAATTTTTCCATGGATAAGCCTAAAGCTGGCACAATCATGAAGATACCCTATAAATCTTATTCTTCAATAGGGTCACCCTTTCCTATAAATAAATTAGATTATGGTTGTCATAATTATCTACTGATGGAAGGAAATCTATAAATCAAATAGTTAATATTCAAGCATCAATATCTAGAGGAATTCTTAGAGGTGATGAAATCCCTCATAATTATAGGGTAATATCATGTTCTTGTAGGCCTCTCGCTCTTGTCACATACCCTAATCCAAGAATATTATATAATGATGATAATTTATCACAAAAAATTATTTCATTTCAACTGATTTTTATTTAATGTTCACCGCATGAAAACAATGTTATTCAAACAAATATTGGTATGTAATAAAAATTATTTTGAGTGGCCCTGTTAATGTAGAATTTTGTAAACCATAGTGGCTATTTTGCGGATGAATCCTTCCTTACACTCATTAAAGATGAAAATACCTTTAGCAACATTATCTAGTGCCTTAAAATTATTTGTTTAACTTCTGGATATTCCGTTCAATGGTGTAAAAGACAATGTTATAGACAATCCTGCCTCTCCACACCCCCGTGGTTGGCTATGTATGAGTGGAAGATACTCAACCATGGATAAATTTTCAAATTTATTGGTATTCCCTTTACATTTGAAGCTTCTCCTACAAATATTTGGTGGTATGTTGTCGAACGGTTGGCTCAAAAGTTGGAATACTAGATTACTAAGTTATTGGCCTTAGTGGGAAAATTCCATATTTCTTGAAAGTTCTTTAAGCCATACACATGTATTACTCCTAATGTTTTTCCCTTCCAAGAGGTTTGTGAAAAATCTATAAAATTTCTTAAATACTTCCTCTAGTCCAATGCTTCCACCATAAAAGGTTTCCACAAAGTTACATGGAAAACTTGTTTCCTTCTCAGATATTTAGGAGGCTTATGCCTCATTGACATTTTTCATCGAGGGAAAACACTCTATGCCAAATGGATAATCATAAGAACATAAGGGGAATAAGCGTGGAAGATGATCTTGTAAAATGGAATTGCAGAAGGCTCCCCTTATGACTATATTTCCTAGAAAGGAATTGGATTTTAAAATTTTATCATTGCTTATATATTAGTCAAATTGTTTATTACCTTTGTTCTCAAAAGTATTTGGAAATCCTGGGATCAAATTAAACCATGGTTCTTGTAGAATAGAAATGGATTTCATGATGACCATTCAGTTAATTACCACTCTCTGTGGTAATCTCTTATCTTTCACTTCTAGGATCATTGCCTGGTCGAGGTTCCTTGGATTCCTACAGTCTACCTTTTTAGGTGAGGCATTCACACCATCTAAGACCTCCTTTACAAATTCACTCAATATTGGCTTCCGTAGCAAGAGCTCAAAGCTCAATTCAAATTGGCTATTCTCAATAGATCTATTATTAATAATATCATTTCCTTTGTACTAGGTCACATGATCCACAAAATATTTGTTCCTTCATCTCATCCCTAGTGAATGGAGTGGAATTGGTTTATGGAAACCCCATTATTGAATTACTCGGTTGGTCAAGATTATGCCTGGATCTTGTCTCATTTTCCCATGGTAATAAATCTTAATACTCAGTGGGGAATTCAATCTTCATCATCAATCTAGAATAAGAGATTTGATATTGTTTTTTCTTCATGTTTGGAACCAAAATTTTATGGTGTGTTCTTCACCAAGGCCTTCCACTTGGTGCCCATATTATTCACCTATGAGTTTATGCCCCCAAATTTCACTTCTGTGGTCATCTAGAAACCTTGCCTTACATTTTCTTGTAATTTTACAAATCCCAAAATTCTTGGAATTAAATTCATTCTTTCTTCCTCCCCTTCAAACAAGAGTGTTTTACTTGGCAACATGTTCTTTTAGGAGACAAATATCAGATAACCTAAAAAATTTCCCAACTTTGGCTTGCTTTTAGATGCGAAATCTTTTTCTAGATTTGGAAAGAAAGTAATTCTTATTTATTTACTAATGTTTAAGTTGATCAATAGTTGTATATTTATAAAAAAAATTGTGGTTGTTGTGATTGTATTGCTATAGATTCAAGTTCAAGCAAACAGAGTGGCGATCAATTCAGTTAATTTGTAAATTATCCTTCATCAATGGGGTGAGACCTATTGTAACATTTCTCATGAATGGTCATTCCATTATCGCCAGTCTCCACTGCAAGGTGGCACTAGAGGGCATCCTAGAGGTGGTGGTTGTCAAAGCCACTCACACACTGCTCGTTCAGTTGGGCCTGCTGATCTCCCTGTAACCAACCTATAGGGAGGAGCTTTTCCTATCCTCCTTCAACCTGCCACCGTGGTTGGTATGTACCCCACCACCTAGAAATATTGGTTGGGGATAACACTCAGGATAGTTGGAGCTGCATTCTTTTGATCAATAAGTTTCCCAGGTTGTCTCTTGCCATATTTCCCTCTCGAGCCATTGTTGAAGAAATTGAAGAAGGAATCCATCCTAGATCTAGTTGAGACATGTAGGATAGTGGAAAAGACCTACCTAGACCTGGATACATGATCAAAACCCACCCCTTGTAGGAAATTAATTCTTTTTCTACTCATTAATGCTATGTAATTAGTTGCATTCCTAGGTTTTGTTGTTGCCTAGTTTCCTTTTGACTTTGAGGTTTTGGGTCACACTTCCATAACACATGTTTTTTAGTGAATTATATTGTATCATGTTACTTGTTTATATAATATAAGATCATATCCATTAACCTTGATAACATATATAGTCCCTTGATAAGAATATTTATGGAAATCCTGAAGGGATGAAGGACTACCTAAGAGACTATTATAAATAAGTTATTTTGGCATAACATGGCAAGGGGTAAGAATGGTGAGAGAGCTAATAGTATGGAAACATAATTTGTCCTAATGGTTGATGTGTTATATTATCAAAACCATGACTATTAATGGTTGAAGTGGATAAGTCTATATCATGCATACCCAAATGATAAAGAAAAGATATATTGAAAATATTAAGACCCAAGCCATTGTCAACAAGAAAAATCCTAACCAGGGTATTTTACACAATGTCTTGATTATATAGAGTGATTACATTATCAATGATGTCTTGTGGGGGTAAATTATTAGAAGTAAAAGAGACAAAGTTTTCCTAAAAAAATATCCATTTGAATACATACCCATACATAAGTAAGGGAGGTTTTAAGAAGAATATTAGCATGTTAAAATATTTCAAAGATAATATCCTTACATGTGGGTTTAAGATGAAGAAATTCAATGAATTAGATAGTGTGATTACTAGTGGAAGCCATTAATATGCCCAAAAGTGGGAGAAGAAGTCCTAAAGACAAGATAAAAAGAATCATATAGTGAAATAATAGAAGAAACCCTAAGGCAACTAGGGTTTGAGCCAAAATATTCAATTTAAGAGATGGGTTCACCAAATTTTAACACCCTTTTTAAAGATTTACTCAAGATTAGAATGGTATGGAATGTAAAAAAAACTAAAAAATGAATGTAAGGTTTGAAACTAGGAGTTATTCTAATTAATTAAATTCTAGCATTAATCACACAATTTCAAAGTAACATATTGATACTTACAACAAGTGTTTAAAATATGATACAAGATTTAAAATACAAGGAAGATGTACTTAGCTACAAGTAATGATACATGATATATTTGGGTGCATATACTAGAGAATATATGACTGCAGATGTTGAAAATGCTTCATTAGTGACACTAAAACAAGAAGATGACCCAGTTCAAGACCATACAAATCTTACAAGAATAGTTGTATAATCTATGACCTATTGTACATTCATGTACCTACTGAGTGTGCGGTTATGAATTTTTTTTTTTCCTTTTGTTCCTTAGAAATGTGTTTTATGTCAAAACCTGAGTGTCACACAATCCCAAAGCCATTTATAATTAGCTGAAATCAACCTCAAACCCTAACTATGGGTGCGAGACCCTAAAAATAGTTATTGTTTGGGTTGAAGTGTAACATATGAACCACATATGTCAAAACTACTCTAAATATTCCTTAAACCACATGTATTTACCTACCTAATATGTAATATATATATATATATATATATATATATATATATATATATATATATATATATATATATATATATATATATGAAATTAGTTAACAACTTGAACCAATGTGAATATGTTTGAGAGGATTGGTCACTTGTTAATAGTTTAAAGTAGGGATCTTGATGTGCTTGGAAGTGAAGTAATCTAGATTCATTGACCTAGTTGATTGCTTCAAAGTTATTATAGTGGCAATGTGCATGTTATCAGTCTGAAGTACACCCTAGATGAAGAATATGTAAGAAACTCTTCACTTTGGCTGATACAATGGGAACTCCTATGAGTTGTGGGTCACACATGTTAAGGAGAACCTCTAGAGCGGGTTGGTTCCCAATGATAGATAGCCTAATCTATTTTCTGGTAGGGTTGAGGGAGAGAAAAAAACTTAAAATTACAGAAATCATGTAAATAGGTGATACACTAACGTTTTGGGACCTATAGTTAAACAAAATCACACTTAATGACTGTAAAAAGACTGAGAAACTTCACTACAATTGTTGTATGATGGATCTTACACTCAAAAATGCATTAACATACACTCACATGACTTGTAAAACTTACAAAATAGTTACATTAAGGTGATGGAAAGCTATGAGCATGTAAAGGACAGAACTATTCACTAAACCATACTAAATAACTTGTTGTAAAACACTTCACAAAACATAAATTGGATGAAAAAAATTGTCTTTATTGCTTCAATGAGGTGCACAACTACATTATTTTTGCATATAAGTCTACAAAATGACATGATCCCCCCTTTGCACTTTCACAAGAAAGGTATAAGTTGAAAAATCTAACACCACCATTAGCTAAAAATAGCTCATCCAAAAATCAATAAGAAGGCTAATTGGATACAAATCCAATTTTAGCCTTTACATGCATAATTTTAACTCTTCTTTGCAAATAAATAAAATTTTAATAATATGAAGCTAAAATTGTCTTGCATGAGGCTCCAAGGCATAAAGATATATTTTCATGACCTTTTCCAAGCTTGGTTAACCTGAGATTGCCTTAGTCGACCTTTAGTAGTTGTGAGGTTTAAGGTATGTGTATGTATGAGTTTATAAATAAAAAATAATTTCAATTTGCTTTATTTATATAAGTTATCTTTGTATCTTTCCCTGTTTGAATTACATGCATGTGTTCATCATGAGTAATTATATGGTTTTTTCTTTTATCAATTATAGATTTTGGACCCCTTTGTTATGCAAAGTAGTAACCTTGGTCCTGCCTTGGCTAACAGTCTTACCCCCATGCATGTAATCACTGATGGAAAATATAAAATAATCCATTCGTGGGTAAAGCATTTGGTCTTAGCCAAAAATTTACCATGATTAACTAAGTAAGGTTATCCCACCCCTATGGTTAACTCATCCAAACAAGGGTTGTAACCCTAAAAGACCCTCATTTTTCATCAAAAACTTTGGATGCTTCTAGAGGAAGGGGGGGCATGCCAAAATTTCTATAGGCCTCCATTTTTGTGCATAATCTCTAGTTTCTATGGTTTTATCTTGGATTAGTAATCATACATCTTTGTATTGATTTTCTTTATCAGGTTTATGAGTTACGGTCTCTCTTTAGAAGCTTTCCATTATATTTTTCTTGTTCTTCACTCTGCCTTTTGCTAGATATACTTATTTAAGGCTTTGAGATTTATTTTCCCTGCCCTTGGCTTACGTTTTGATTTACTTTCTAATGGATGGGGCAAACATTAAAAGGATACTCAATCATTTTTTGGTTTAAAGGTTGCTTTATTTCATTCTTTGTTAGAGATTGATTTGGGGTTGCACCTTAGAGAGCTTAGTTTACCATGTTTGTGCATTATTTTAGATCTATTTGCCATGGTCATTTAATATTTAGAGGTGCTTTATTCTTACCTTATGGCCACAATGTTTGTACATTGTTCATCTCTCATTGAACTTACTGCTTCAAATTTGGGCACGAGCTCAAAATTTCCTTATTTGTGTTATTTTTTCTTTGGATAATATTTATTAGAGTGGCTCTATTTGATCTCTTCCTTTCATTCCTAATGGGTGGGTAGCATTTTTACTTGCTGCATTGATTTGTATTAGGCTCAATAGTATCTATTAGATTTAGACTCTGTTTATATGGCTCAGTGTGCTTACCTGACTCGACATGTCCTTCAAATGATCCTACCGGTTTTATTTCTTAGCTCACCCTCATGTTACTGTCCCAAGTCTGTCACGGGTTATAAATCTTAACTTGATTCTTTCTATGCATTGGCTCAAATTGATCTCTAACAACTTTCCCATCCGTCATCAGCTCAGTGGGCTCATTATTCATCCCAGTGTTGTTTGAGACCTGTAATAAAATAAACTTAAGGGATTATAGGCATTCCCATATTTGATTAACAATGGTTGTAGCTTTGAAATCTATTTATTTGCTTTGCCATTAGTTTTCAATTTGTCTAATGCTATGTAGATCTAGACCTATACTATTCATAGTATACCCTGAAATGTTTTTTGTATCTAGAAATGTTCACTCTCTAGATCATTATTGAATAGTATTTGTTTTGATCTTCTTCAGTGGTTTAGATTTGAGATTTACTTTGAAAGTTTTATGGAGTCTTGAAAATCTATTTGATGATTGTTGAAGAACTAAACCTTTTCCTTTGCCTGGAAACTTGTAAGAAAAATTTGTATTGTTTCATTGATGTTGTAAACTGGTATTCTCTTTAAAACCATCTTGAACCATTTAAACTTGTAACCTGATGAAGAAGTATGCTTTACAAAATAGAAGTTGGGATTTTAAGCTTTGAAACTCTAAATTCTTTGCAAAGGCTCAGATGGCTATAATTTTTTTTGTTGGATCTTGAGATCCAAAAATGTATTCCATTCTTAGAAACCTTTTTAATACGTAAAAGTGTGACCATCCTAAAGGTCTTAAAATATGCTTCTGGGATTCTATTTTGCTCTTTTTGGGTTGATTGGGAGCTCATTAACTGTTCAACCAGCTCACTGTCCTCAAATGGCTTGGTAAACATTTCCTTTCTACTTCATATCCGTGGCTTATTATTTACCCTACACATGTTTTTTCAACTTTTAATAATACCATGGAAAATTTGAACTTGAGAGGAAATAAATAGGTCTGTCATCATGATAACTGCAATCTGGACTCTACTTTTGATTTCCCATCTTAGATAATTGAACACTTATAACATACTTTTGATTGGATAACCTCAATGCATTCTTCAAACATATACAAACCTAGATATTTTTCCATTCCTTGTGGACTATGCATTACTTGATGATAAGGGAGTGTGGAGTTTCTACGAACCTAAAACTCAAAATGACTGTAATTCATATCTATAGCTTATTTTATCTGTTGTAACACTGTGATTTCTAATCAATCATGTTGATACATCATACCATTTTTTAATCTTGAAACTATTCTGATTTGCTATGAAGGTATACACTTTGATAGACTAATAGTTCATACCTCTATCTTCTGCAATAAGTGAAATACCTTCTCTACAACTGGATGGTTGTCCATATTCTAGAGTCCATAATAAATTTCATCTTCAAAAAATACGTCCGTCTATGTTCACCTATTCTGTTTTAAAATGATAGTTAAGATTTAAATTTTTAGCAATCTTCAAAATAAATTTGTCCACTATAATTATACTTACAAATGAATGAATTGTATTTGTAGATTTTTATAATTCTATGCAAAATTCATTTTGAAAACTGAAGTTGTCCCATTGCTGGGAATGATGTACTAAAATGTAATAGCTTATGAATATCTTGAAGGTAATTTGTTTAGCTTATGAATTTTTGAAGGTTTATGGCTAATGTTTGAGACCTATACATTTTGTGATTATGAAAAATACATTCTAGAAATTATTCATACCCCTTAGAATCTAGAATGATACGTATTCATTTACGAAACTCTATTCAATATTAAAAACATACCTAAATCATTGTATGTGCTTGATAAGACTAGCAAAACTATATTATTTCCATGAACATCTTGTTTATCCTATTTTGCATACCATTTCTTTCTACCTCAATTGATGATGTATATAAATTCACAGTTATAAATATAACCGGGAAAGAGTAACTCTGGATCTCTAATAACTTATCTTCTTAACCGTTTTCAGTTACAATAAAGCCACAATTGGACTCAATGTAGAATCAGCTTGATAAGGAAGGAGAATCTCATCCAACAAGTAATGACGGGTTCCTCTTACTCATTTACATTTCTATATTTAATTAAATATATATTGCAATTTATATTCCAGCCATATCCCATGTCTTGTGTGGGATATTTGTACAATTATATCCTTATGAATATATGCAATTACCTATTAAGTGATGAGTTGTGTCGTGATTTCTTTCACATTTCTATTTTAGTTACATAATGTAAAATGAACCGCTGCAATTCAAGTACCATAAGATAACTTCAAATAATCTTAAGGAACTATACATGAATTGAGTTTTACCTGTTATTTGATCATCAAAAACACAAGTAATAACACATGACACAATTGTACTTTCCCACAACACCTCAATATTACAACTTATCTTGTTGTTTCACCATTTTTTTTAGATATACGATGCCTTATCACTATAAAAACCCTAACATAGTAAGAAAAGTATGATACATGATCTTTACAAAGATTAATACTGGAATTACCTCTTATGTGAGGAATGAGCATCGTGGAACACAATTTGTAGCTTCTTGATGCTTGTGTGTTATCCAAACTACACCTTAAAATGAGTAACCTAAAAATTTGGTATACCCCTTTCCAATGATGGAAAAAAATGATCAAAAGTCCATGATCTTTAGGAATATATAGTAAGCCTTGAGTTCCTTTAGTATTTATTATAATGAGTTTTCCAAGTGATTGGATATATGTTTTCTAAGTGATGATTGAGGTGATACAAAATTTATTATATATGGCTCTGGAGGTAAATCATCATGATAAGACCAATCGATGAAGATGAAAAGACCAAAAAAAATTATTACATTAAAAGAAGAGTTGTAGGATGTGTCATTCCAAGACCATATAGGTTGTCCAGGACCAGATTCCAAATCTTGGCCTTGTTGTACAGTTTTGGAAAAGGAACTGGTTCATGAAATCTAGCAGTTGCATCATGATGGTGAGAGGTTACACATTGATTTTATGTATTTGTGTTTAGAATTTGTAGACACATGATTTTGTAGGAATAAGAAAGTTGGGAGAGAGATGGTATGATATATTGAGTGGGGTTAAGATGTAGGTTTTTTTCTTAGCTAGGAAACACAATCATAACTAGTAAAGTAAAAGTGATAAATTGCTAAATTTAAGTGTCTATAATTGTTGACCCTAAATCCTGAAAACAACGCAAGACTTAGGAAGTTTGACCTATGTTAGGGATGTACGTGAGAAAATTACTCTATTCTAACTTGTGAAGAAAAGGAATGTAAACACTGATAATAGAATTTACTCCAAACACCAATCTTTATTCATATTTAAATAATCAGTACATTATTCTCTTTTACATTCATATATTTTTCACTCTTTCTCTCATACATTTCATATGCTATCAATTCTCTCAAAAATGGCATTCACACATACATATCTTGTGGTGCACTCATATACAATGTATTAGTTACAGTAAATATATAAAACTCAATACATTCCAAAAGTCACTTCCTTTGATTCATGCCTCTATCGGCTTCTGTGTTATATTTGTTTGATTTGTCTTCAATCCATGGCTTGATGTCAGCTTCCGTAGCTCTTTCCAGTGTTATTGGGATTTTTCTCTCATATTACAGATTTCTAGTCTTCTGTAAATTTCTCTAGTGTATTGTGGCTTTGTCGGGTTTACATTGGCATCTCCCTTTGTTATTTATCTCATGGATTTCCTCTATCCTTTACGGATACTTACTAGATTTGGAGGTTCTTTCCTTAACTCCACGGTTATCTCAAAGTGCGATGAAGAACCCTTTCAACATCACCATCTGACTTAAACTTTGTGTTTTCCCCGAGATAACAACTAGATGAAAAACCATGTGCTTCTCTAAAAAAAATTGTTCTCCCAAATATACTATGTAGGCATCAACCACTAGAACTTAGACATCTCGTGTAAGGAAATATTACCTCACTTGAATCACCCGGCTAGATTTATGGGATGCCAATTTGGGGAGGGCAAAGGAATCAACCACCCAGAAAATTAGATGTCTGGTGTAAGGAGATATTCCTTCGCTCGACTTGCCCAATTGGGTATATGGGATGCCTTGCCTCCATCTCCTTTATGGTGCAGATTTGGTGATATACTTTGTAATCTGTGGAGTTATATTTTTCTCAAAATTGTACCATAAGTCAATATGAATGTTAATTTGACTTATCCAATCTTGTATATGTATGTTTTCATGGATTAATGGAAAGATGTCTGAGGGTGGACGATTTTGCTGAATTTTATCCCATCTTTGTTGATCAGTTGTGACCTTTTGTTGCATTATGATTATGGCTCTATGTATCATATTGCTAAGTTCTTACATATGTGTGATTTTCTCTCTCCACGTCCTTTGTTTTGTTTGGAATTTTTCTACGGGGTCCACCTATTTTGTTCTTTGAGTTCCATCTATATCTGTGGTGCTATCAGATGTATCAAATTGTATATTTATTTGTTGTTTTAATTTTTCAAGCTCATATTTCTCCTGTCGGGTTTCACTTGGTCAACATATTGTGTATGCATAGTAGGATGCAACATTTTGTAGCTCTGTCTCTAATTTGGCAACTGTGGATTGTATATCTTTACTTTTATGTTGGTTCTCTATCTTCTATGGCCCAATAATTTGTTGTTTATACTCTTCCACAACCTCCTCATGGATTTTTTTCTTTTCTGTTTCGAAGTGAGATGTATCTTCTACTAGTATTGTTGTGACTGCCTTCTCTATTTATGCTTCTATTTGTACATTGGAGGGAGTACTAATATGTGGATTATCCATTTGAATGGATGAAATTATGTTTTGCATTGCTTCTTCTATCTCCATACATATTTTCATCCAATCATGTTTAACACTTTTTTCTAATACTTGGCTATAAGTGGTTTTTTGTAGGGGAGTGAGTTTATCCAAGTTTACCTTATATCCTTATGTGGCTTGTTCCACTACCCCTTGCTGTAATTGTATTGAATGTTTTGTCTTCCTTAATTGGAGTGCTTTTTTAATTATAGCCACAAAATCCTTGGGTTCTTGAATCATTACCATGCTTGAAGATGACTCTGTTGCTAGTGTAGAAGGCACTTGTTATCACCAAATCACCACACACCCTATATAGCCAAGTAATGGATAGGAAATTCAGTGTGATTGGGTAACATAGGATCCCTCTCGAGCTGTGGGAGTTGTGGGCTTGAGGTGAACCTTTAAAGAAGGCCAACTTCCTCTTCCTAAACTAAGCACTACACTACACCCAATGCAATAAAAATAGTTAACTAGAACTATACTAACAGTTCCAAGGGATTAGGTAGAGATATTTGCAAGAAATAAAATCTACACTAGGAATGGTGATGCACCAACAAAGGGTTTTGCTAGACACGTTTTCTCTTTTCCAATGAAAAAGGATGAAAAAGCACCACAACCCAACTGTATACATAAATTCACTCCCAGATAAGCACAAAACTTCCAAAACCTACAATGGAAACTTGAAATTGTACAATATACCTGCAAGCATGAGAAAGGAAAAACGAAGTAGAAAAAATGATCAAAGGACCAATAATTGGTCATAGAACACAATTTATATTACTTTAATCGCATGCACAATGCATCATTACAATAAGAATAGGAAATGGTTGTTGTTACAATCTTTGGAAGAAAGGCTTGACAGTACCTAAAATCCACAACTTAGCTTGTGAAAAGAGAGAGGAATTAGAAAATGTCAAACCCTTTGAATTTTTTTTTCCCTTTACATTTATAAAAAATATAAGTTATGAGAGAAAGAAGGAGCAATCCTAAATCCTAGGCATGAATGTAGTAGATGATCTTCTACATGCTTAATTACATCATTAGTTGTACATGAAAAATAATCCACTCCACTATGCCTTCATAAACTCAAAATTTTAAATTTATCTTCCATTTTATATAAAAAAATAATATTTTAAAATAATTTGGAGAAGTCAACGTAGTTTATGGTGGGACACATAAGCTAAAATTGTATTTGAGGGAGTTTCGAGCTGTTTTGGTTTGCCAACTCGCTAGCTAGCTCACCAAGATGATTGGTGAGCTACCTCCTTTTGCATTACTTAGCGGGATTTTCATTATATGCATTACATGCCTTGCTCGTAACTTGATCACTCCACATTTTATTTTGAAATCTCTCCACTTACCTTATCTTGTCATGTTCTACATTGGTCGGCCTCTTAGTTTATTACCACTCTGAGTTCTAACTTGCAACTGACATTCCCATCACACATTCAACTACACGTGCTAATCTATAAACTTCCCGAAGTGTATGGTCGCTCCATTGAACAATGGTTGACCACCTTATCATCTCATCGAATCCTCACTACCATGTATCATATTGACCCCCATCAACTCTTCAGAAGGATTTTAGCTATTATGTGATCTAGGTGGATAACTTTCCGAGTGAATTGTCTTGGGATCCTCCTTTTAATCATTGGTCAAGTATCTTACATTGAAAAAAAAATATCATCTACCACAAGCTTGGCCACAATGTTGAGCTTCTCCAATGAATCTATGTAAAACTCCAAACAATCTAGCCGAATGATTCAAAAATTTATCCCCTCAACACGTCTTGTTAGAATCACATTTCATGTCCAATTTGGAGGCTAACCACCTCTTACCATGTTGAGCCATCATGGTTCCCATAACCAAAGAGTTTGAAAGTCTAAGGTTAGTGTCATTCAGACTTTGGATGATATTTATCTCATGCACCAACTCTATGAGTTGGTCCCTAATCCCTGTATTTCCACGAGCGTGTGGGATCACTATGCATTTTTTCCTCAGTCTAACTTGAGTTCCTTTCTTTGACGTTCAGTAGAGTCATCTAGGATTACCTTCCAATATATGCCTTAACCGTCGTACCTATAAAAGAACCTGACATTTCTCAAACATGAGTTGAGCTTCCATTTTACAACGTGATCATTCAAGCCACTAGCATTGACACGTTGAGTGACTTGAAATCAACTTGGCTGGCCTAGTATACTCATGAAACTAAAATCCTGTGATGTTAATCTCAACACCAATTTTGAACTCATGATTTCAGTACAGTGAGTCCACTCACCCCTTAGCTATTACCATGAGCTCCTTACACTGATGTTTATCCTCCAAATGAGTCATTCTTCATACGAGCTCACCTATCTCCTGAACACCTTAGTCTAAAACTAAATCCAAAATGAACTCACCATGTGGATCTCCTCTACAATCCACTCCATACAATACGAGCTAAAACAACCTGTTATCTCTCGAAACTACACCCTATAGAGAGATGGCTGCATGTTTTCTAAGCTTGCAAAATTTGATCTCTCTCTTTCGTAGAGACAATGGAAACACCTCAAGTCTATGGTTATACATATTTTGAGTTGAGTCTCCAGTATCAAGGCCGGTTCCTTGTTGATGTATCTTAAACTACTTCTGGGGTTGAAAGGGGTAAGAGATGACTATAAAATAATTAAAACTAAGGTGATACACCAAATTTGTATGAGAGCTTTGACTGAGTATATACACAATTGATATGCGAAAGATTCTTGATGTACAAGCCAATAGTTTTCTATATATTTTAAGGGCAAACACTTGGTTTTACTAAGGGAAAAATATCATAACAACACTGATAAGTTAACATGCACATTAAAATTATGTAGAAAATACTGGATTTGCAACAGGGTAAGATGATTGATCAGGGAATTCACATTCACAAGACTAATATAAACATACACAAGACTATAAATAATTGGAAAGGTAGAAAATACTTCACATTCAGAGGGAAAAACTGTCAAAAATTTCTTTAGTACTCGTATATCCAAAAGTCCTCCAGAATTTCTCCTTGTGTTTTGCAAAGGCACACAATATATAGCAAAATAAAATTCACCCCCCTTCCTAAAAATAGCCTAAGGGTTGTACTCGCCCAAGCATCCTATCTTTATCCTTTATTTAATAATAGATAAAGGAATAAAAATAGAGCATGTAATTACAAATAGGCATTATTAGCCTTAATAGAATACAACAAACTGAAGTTGACTGTTCTATTTTTAAGAAGAGAAGGATGAATAACTTGCTAAAAATAAGATTGCTTGCTAGGAAAGTTTCTCTTCATGAATATGAAAATTCTATTTTTACAAAGGCATGCCATTTTTCACCCTGTGAGTGAGTAAAATTTAAAATTTCCACTAACCATGGCCAAATCTAGTGAACTCAAATTTTTATGCCAAGATATTGCAACTTAATCGTTTTGTTAAATTTATCATCTCTATTTGAGCTAGAATTTTTTTGTAAAGTTCTCCCTTGGCTGTCATTGATAACTATCTTGAGTTCTTTGTGTAAATCCACCATTATTACAAACTTAAACTTGACCAAAGTTTTTCTTGAAGAAATTTGCATTTAATTATCTCAAAAGACGTCCATGTATGACATTTTTTCTTTTAAAATGGTCTGGAAAATCCTTTCTCATCATTTTCTAATAAAAAATGTGTATTTTGAATACTTGGCCCGCCAATTAAATTTTAATCTAGGCTCAACAAGTGTTTGAGTCAGGTTGTAATGGGCTCTTGACTTAATTTTATGACTTTTGCACTTTTCCAAAAAAAGGATCAAAAATTGAAAATGCCCCGGTGGACCGCTTTCCCTAATTTCACCTTTTTAATGACATGGGAAAATTCGTGGGGAACTTAATCACTTTTTGATTTTTCACCTTTGCAGGCCAGTATGTTCTAGTGACCCACCTTCAATAAAATGGCTAAGTATCCTTTCGCAGGTTCATGGAGTACATTTCTACTTTTACTCCTGTAAAAACTCAAATTCTTGAAAACTCCCACCAACCCGTTGTTGATTCAATATATTAGTGCTTTGACTTTTGCGAACAGGGCTTCTGATTGGTGGAGCTTCAGAGAAATTGATTACTTTGAATCTTTTTGAGAAACTTAAAGTTCTAAAGGGAAAAACTCTTCCAATACTCCACCTGACACCCACCGTAAAAGGGCCATGTGTACCCCTACGGGGTTGCAGACTTGCAGAAAACTTTATTACTTTGATGCCAAAACATAAGGAAGGATAAGTTTACAAGATTGACCCGCAGTTCCCATGAGTAAGACTGAGGTTTTCATCAAATTTTGTAATTTGATTTGATCCATTCGATTTGGTACTTTGTAATCTCCTGCCTTGATCTTCTTCCTAAAATTAGGGTTTTAACCCTGCAATTAATGTGGCCAGTGGAAATTGACCATGGTTGTTTTCTTTGAACATGGATCTCAATCTTAGGCCTTTGATCTTTGTCACTATACAATTTAGACCATTTGATTATTAACTCCAAGTGAGTTAGGTTAATCAAAGCTGAGGTGGGTGAGTTAAAACAACTCAATTCCTATCATTTTGGTCATTTTTTGGCTTTCTCGCAGAGAGTGGCGAAGTCATGACAAGTTTTGTGTAGACTTCCATTTTTAATCTGTGAATCTTGACTTTTGCACTGTTTGGTCTTTGCAATGGCCTCCATGGTGAGTTTTGAAGCTCGATTCTTATCTATTTTCAGGATCTTTGTGGTCTATTGGCTGTCATAGTCATTCTCTTGGAGCTCGTATCTATGCAACTATGAATACATACTTGTATGGCTTTGGTTCTTGACCGTTTTTGAAATCTCTGGTTAGAATTCATGGCTCATTTCATTTCGAGGATTTATTCATTATCGTTTGAACTTCTTCCGACCACAGTTAGAGGTAACTCTAGATTCACCCTTTTATGAATGGCTCAATAGTATGAATACTCTGTTTTGCTTGATATTGATAAGCTTGTGTCATCATAACTTTCTTGGTTTATTACTATTAGTTTTACTTCGAACTGACTATGGATAGTTTGCTTGATAGTTTACGTTCTAGGTATTCCATACTTTGCTTTGCTATTCCTGGATCTAGATTTTTCATTGAGAGTTTATATGTATATCTTTGTGGGCCTGTGTTTTTGTGCACTTGAATGTGGTTATTTTTTGCTGATATTATTCGAGCTTGAATTTTATTGCTCGTAGTGTTTTTGTGATTCCATAAAACTATGGAAAAACCTTATGGATTTCCATTATCTCTGTACTTTGAACTCTTTGACCTTAAAATGGTGACTTTAGGTATATGTTGGTTACAAAATCTACTCATACCCTAATTAAGTGCTTTCGAAAAACAACCCAAAAATTTAATTCTTTGATTGAAAGGTCTCAGATTGTATTCTATTTTTTGATTAGTGACTCTAATCGATTATTAAAAGGATTAGTGAGTTCATTCTCCTAGCCAGATTTATGTGAATCTTTTCAATGTTGCATTGAAACACCACTTTTGAAGCTTCAAAAACTTTGGATCTTAAAGAATATCTCAGACCCATTATCTGTATCACAAGATTAGTTATATGATTATTTTTGACTTTGATGGTTCATCCCGAGGCCTCCACTTTGTCTGGATTTTGAGAAATTTCCTTTCATTTACTAGACACCATTATCTTGAATATTCTATTTCAATCTCCATTTTATAGAAAAGCTCTTGGTATTTATAATTTTTTAAACTCGTACTACCAAACTTGGTCCTTTAACTCACTGTCAATGCATTTTTATGTTTTGTGATATTAGCTCTAGATCTATCCCATGGGACTTTTTCCTGTTTCTCATGTTCTATCAATTGACTTAAAGATTTTGTTCCTTCAATCTTATTATGGGTCTTCACTGGAAATTTATGCTTCCTTTTGTTAAACTAAATCTGCATCTTCTTCTCTACATTAATAGATCTATCTCCTTCATCTTGTGCATATTTATATCCAAAATATACTTTGTGCTTTGAGGATTGAAAACTCATTTTTACAACGTTGTACTGGACATCATTCTTATTTCAGTTTTGAATAATTTTGAAACATTTGATTATGAGAAATGAAAACTGAACTTAAGATGTTTTGTATCTTGTAAGTGGATTTCTGGAAATTGTAAACAATTCTTTATCTGCTGTAACACCATTTTCAGGCATAAGCCTTGATTCAGATGATTTTTTGAAATACAGTAACTTATTTCTTTTACTTAGATACTTTATTTCCTTGATAGTAGTATTTCTGGCATGTTAGAAAATCTGAATGTTGATTTTTCATGGTGAAGCCTTGGCAAAAATTTTCTAGAATTCTCTCTTCCATCCATTTCCAGCTATAGTAGTTGTATTTTCTGATTCAGAATATAGAACATAACACTTCATGTTTGAAGCTAGATAAAAATGAGACATCATAACTGTTTATCTTGATCATGGCATGGTTTACTATTTTCCTGTATCACTTACTTGATTTAAATAATTCCTTTAAGCATGTAGTAGTTAAAAGCAGCATGATGGAAACTTGTAAATTTCCATTTTACATGGCGAAGCCCTGTCAAAATTTTCCCATAATTTTGTGTTCAATCCTTTTCAACTATAACCTTCTGTTTTTAGCCAAACATCAGCTTTCAAATTCTATTTCTTCCTTCTATAGCAAACTAAAACATGTATTTCTATCTCCTAGTCTCTCTTCTGTACTATAACTTCTTCCACTTTAGAATGATTACTGAAACCTTGAGTTACATTCTTCATTTTCATGCATGCACTTATGACTTGTTTATTTTTCATTGGTTGCAAATTGTACCTGCACACTTACGGAAATAGTTAGAAAATACTTAGGCTTTTTAGCCTCTCTTATGTCCATGTTTTCTTCTTTTCTTTTCTCTTTCTTCACTCTTTCTGAGTAAATAAAGCATGTATGCAATTTTATATTCAAGTAAATTTCATCTCCTGTTATTAGAGATTCATATGCATGAATTAGGACAGTCTAGGAATATGAATTGATCACTGAGCTCATAGCTGATAGTTATTATTTTCTTCTTTTCAGGTACAGTGGCTTCTACAATGGAGATGTTTTCAGTCAAAGAAAGAAATGCCAAGGAAATGATGGGTTCACTCATACTCTTTTGCATTCTCTTTCATGTATGTGTACCTTTTATTTCAGTAGTTGTACTTTACTTTTAAGTTACATCCCACGGCTTGTGTGGGAAACATTTGACCTTCCTTGTGAAAACATTGAATTCTAGAAACGATTTGTGTATTCCCTTCTACATTATAGCTTCTCTGTATGGATTCTATAGTGAACTAAACAACTTAGTAACATAATTGAATGTCTTAATCATGAAGGAAAGAAACATTGATGAGAACTTGTAATATTTAGTAATGAGCTCTAATTTCTGTAATATGCACTTATGTTTGCTATCCCAAAACTCAACACTTCACCTACGCTGTAACTTGGTACCTTCATCAAGACAACACAACTGTCCTTCGAGACCTTTGAGTTCTTTTACTGAAGGTGACATGAAATTGTAGACTATGTGATCTATTATGTTTTGTGACAACACACATAATTACAGATTTCATTTAATCTTATAACTAATTCAGTAGTAACAAATGATATTCAACTCCGTTAGTTTAGGTATAATTCACCCATGAATTTCATTGTAACGATGAAGTTTTGAGTTGCCCATTTTTACATAAGTGCAAAAATTCTCAACATTTCTAGCAATCCTGTGGGGAAAGCTACCTACTAGCTTAAAGACTAGTGCCTTATTCTTGTCCATTGGGCATGAAGTCCAAAGAATATAAACAAAATCTACCTTTTTCAAAAGGTCCAACCCTTCCAAAATGGAACTAAAATTGGGAAAGGATCTGGTAAACCAGATCACATGCATGAATGCACTTATTGAATTGAAAAACATTGCAATGTGCAGGAACTGTAGTTATTAAAGGGAAATCCTACTCTAACAAACACTGTAAGTATTCAATAACATTGTTTGAGAAACATACCATTCACAGTAATGGGAAGTTCCTCTCCATTCAACTTCGAAAGATGAAAAGCATTGTGTTCCTTGCTAGCTGAAATCTTGTAAGGTCCACTCTAGAGTGTATCAAACTTTGAGTGTTTTCCTAGCTTTGCATGATCAACATCCCATTTTAACACAATATCTCCTTCATTGAAGACTCTAAATTTGGATTTCTTGTCAAAAGTCTTCTTCATTTGTTTCTGATTCTTTTCCATATTCAAATGAGCTTGATCTCTTAGCTCTTGTAATTCCATTAACTTTGCATAACGAACCTACAATGGTTCATTTTCAAGAAGCTCCATTTAGTGTAGCAAATCCAATGCTGGTAACTCAACTGAAATGGCATTTTTTCATCTTTTCCATACACAAGTTTGTATGTTAAATTGCCAACTGATCTTTTAGGAGTCACTTTGTCAGCCCAAAGTGGTGAATTCAACATCAGATGCCAAGCTCTTTGATTATCTTTAAGTGTTCTTCTAATGATCCTTAACAGATTCTTGTTAGTACTCTAAGGTAAGCCATTACCTTATGGGTAATAATTGGATGAAGAACTTAGATATATTTCATAGTTGACAACCAAATTTTTTATCTTTACACCAAGGAATGCTAAAGTGTTATCTGATATGATAGTTGCTCTGGAACACCAAATCTGCAGACTATACCTTCATAAAAGGATATTATTGAAGCTTCATTAGCATCTTTTAAAACTGCCGCTTCAATCCATCTTGTGAAGTAATATGTAGCAGTTAAGATCCACTTATGTCCTTGTGAAGAAGGAGGGTTTATCATGCCGATAAAGTCAAGACCCCACTACATAAAAGGCTGATCAACTGTAATAGTATGTAAAGGTAGCGAAGCTAGATGTTCTTTACCGACAAGAAAACACATTTTTTACACTTTCTAATCCATTCAAAATAGTCTTTGAATATTCTAGGCCAATAGTAACCAGCTTTCATAAATTTTAAGGTTGTGGTACGTGCTGAGAAATGACCTTGTGTGGGTCCTTCATGGAATTCTGACAATATTTTCTGAACTTTATCATAATCAACACATCGCAGCAAAATCTCATTTATATCTCATTTGAACAATACACCATCAATAAAAATAAAATGTATAGCCTGTAACCTGAAATATCTTCGTTTATTTTTTTCCATACCTTCCAGATAGGTCCCATGCTATAAGTAGTTAATCAGATCAACCATCCATCTTGATTCTTGAAACTCTTGAACTGACTCAGGTTGCTGATTTTCTGGTTGAACATTAATTTTTGCTTGATGATACACAATTTTAGCATGCTATTTTGAATCATTTGGTTCTGTAACTTGCTATTTTTCCATATCATAAATTAGATGTTCACATAAACCTTTCCCTCGAACCGTCTTAGTAACCCAAATATTAACATCATACTCCATGACCTTTGTTACCCAGTTTGCTCTTTTCTCATTCAACTCCTTATTTAGTAAGAATGCTTTCACACTTGGATGAGAAAAAAGAACATGGATTTTATTGTTTGAAATCATATCCTTGAAATTATTTAGTCCTCTAACTACTAAAAGTACCTTTTTCTAGAAATGTGTACCTTGTTTCGTAATCATGCAAACTTTGTTAAAAGAAAGCAAAAAGTTGTTCAATATTTTCATCATTGAATTGAGTCAAGATAGCTGAGATTTTTTCAGCTCATGCGATTTGCATACATCGTAAAATATTTATCGAAATTTGGATTTGCAAGAGTAGGAGATTGAGAGATATTTTCTTTGATTGATTCAAATCCTTCTCTCCCTTCATTGGTCCAAGAGAATTTTTTCTCTTTCTTTAGCATAGCTATTAATGGTTTAACCAATACTGCAAAATCTAGAACAAATAATCTAACAAAGTTGATTTTTCCAAGAAAACTTTGTAATGCCTTCTTATTATGGGGAAATGATAGCTGTGATATCACTTTGATCTTGAAAGGATCAATTTCCAAACCTTGCTTAGAAACAATCATGGCCAAGTAACTTGCCTTGATGTACTGAAAAGATAGACTTCAGTGGATTTAAGGATATTCCAAATTGTCTACATAACTGAAAGGTCTTCCTTAGATGTATTAAATGTTCTTCAAAATATTTTGAAAATATAGTAACGTCATCTAAATAAACAAGGATTTATTTATTTAACAAGCTGTGAAAATCTATGTCCATTGCACGTTGAAATGTTGCACTGGCATTTGAAAGACCAAAAGGCATTCTTGTATAAGCATAAGTACCCCACTTGGTGGTAAAATTTGTTTCGTATCTATCTTCTTCTCAAACTAAAATCTGATTATATCCACTGTAACCATCTAGAAGAGATAGTCTATCTGAACCTGAGACTGTTCTTAGAATCTGATCCATGTTTGGGAGTGGGTAATGATCTTTTAATGAAGCCTTATTAAGACCTCTGAAATTTACACATAGTCTGATTTCACCATTCTTCTTCCTAACAGGAACAAGGTTGGATACCCAACTTGAATGCTTAACTAGAAAGATTATACCTGATTCAATCAACTTAGATAATTATTTCCTTGTCAGAGGCTTTATTTTGGGATTTACAGGCCTCTGTTTCTATCTAACAGGTTTAGAATTTGGTTGTTGTAGACACTAAAATTAGGTCACACTCCCCTTCGGTCACTCGACAAATAAATACCTTCATCACATTCACCTAGCCATGGCCCCCTTCACCCCACTAATATTAATTTAATTAAATTAATTCGTTAGCCTCAAAATATTTATTATTTAAATATCCTAATTTAAATAATGCCCACACTTACACCTCACCTAGACACCTCACCAAGCCAACTCACCCTAACACCTATTCTTAGTAAGTGCCATAACTAACTAAGACTTACTCAAACCCTAAAAATCAATGCCTACATTCCCTCTAACCACATTCTCACATGTCAAAAAGAGGCTTCCAGTCTGATCTGTGGGTGAACGACACGATATCCTAGAAAATTAAGGCGATCTACCTAGTTTAGAAAACCTAGGAAATCCCACCTTGAATGACACTGATTACCCCTAACCATCACCGGTTAAGCTGGAACCACCGTCGGTCACCTTTTAATCCCTAAAACAACCTTATTTTTGAGGTTGGAACACATTGGGAATTTTCTTGAGAGATAAGACATCTTTTTAGAGAAAGTTTTCGAGAGAACACACATGCAAGGAAGGAGATCAAGCATTTTCTCTTACACAGGCATCCAACAATCACCCAACAATCATTCAGCACTCACCCCAGCACAGATTTGATCCAACGAAGCAAAAGGCAATGCATATGCAGCCCATGTAGGAGCTTTCCAACGTTTGGTGATCCTCAACAACATTTAACCTCTTACCAGCACCTTCATCCATCATAATAGTAATATTCATAAGCACCCAGAACTATATTTCAAGTAAGTAGAATAGTTTACTGCTTTGGTTCATTCATTTCATCATTATATTGTCATCCTTTGTTCTCTTAGCCACCCATTGACCTCCTTTAATACTCACCCCTCCACATACCCATTAAAACTCCACTAAACCCCATCTAAACATCCTAATACCTCGTTCTAGTCAACCAAGTCCTTTGTACAATCATAAGGGATACCCAAAGCTCATTATGTGGCATTCCCAGTTTTTCGCAGTAATCAGCACCGGTTCTCCCTAACCGGCATCGGTCACCCTTAACTAGTGTTGGTCTCTGTATTTACCAATAAAACCAAGAACATCAACCTACCCCATCTATTCTCACATCACCCTTAATCACTTATGACCTGCCTGAGACCTCTGTCAGGCCTGTAGAGACCCAGAACCAGTTACTTGACCTTCGAATCTTATTTTAACCTAGCCTGTTCGATTAGATATTTATTATTGTGTTTTAAATGAGATACCTAAATCATTTTAATTACAATAGGATTTACTTCATTACCAGCATTAAATTGTTTTAAATAGTGGACTGACAATCGTCTAGGAAGTATCACACTTCCCAGATCTAGCACACGCTAGGCAGTTCACTGCACATATTGTTTAATTTTTATTTGGCGGTCTTATGTTCCATTTCAGGTAGTTCCTCCTAGCCAAAATGAAGCTCTCGTGATCATCTGTGGATTCAGAATTCATACGCGCATAACAACCTATCAACCAGTATTTTAACAGGTATTCCTCCTATGCCCTTTACCCTATATGTTTCGTTATTTTCAAAGAAACGTCTATGAATCAGGTGAAACAGTTGCAAATTAATTATATGTTGTGCTAAAATGGGATCAAGTCCTATTAAGTCTTGGTATTTCCAAGCAAAAACATCCTTAAACTCTTTGTAAAGATCAATAAGTGACTATTTTTCAGCTGAGGAACATACCTTTCCAAGAAAAAGATTTTTCCCTTCATCAACCAAGATCTCTTCGTAATTATTAGCACGGGTTCAAATTTTAGTCTTGACCTTTCTTAACTGATCATCAGTGCTGAAGACGTCTTCTAATGTGACCAGACCTCGAGGTAGTTTATTTGTCTTCAACTAAACAATCTGGTAACCATATAAGTGTTGTAATTTATCCTGATTAACTACAGAAAACTCAGCTTCTTACAGTAAAAACCTGTAGATTTGATCATCACTTTCAAAAACTTTCCAATTTGAATCATTATCAGGTATTGAGGGCCTGACAATTAACTTTATATGAGGCTAGATCTTACTATTTTCAACCCATTCCAGCACTTCAAAACTAGCCCCAACTACTACAATTTTGTCTGCATGCTTGTTTTCATCTCTAGGAATAGACTGAATGTTAATAGCATCGAAATATTCTATTAAGTCTGAAACTCTATGTCTGTAAGACTTCATTAATGGATTCTTACAAACATTGAAATTTCTTACTTGATTGATAACCAACTCAAAGTCACCAAAAATCTATAGCATGCTGATACCTCTCTTTCTGGCCCAAAGTAGGCCATGAATTAATGCTCCGTACTCATCTACATTGCAAGTACATGAAAATTGGAGACTCAAAGCTAAAAAATACCTTTTGTTCATTGGGGAAGTGAGCATTAGACCTGCTCCCTGTCCCTTCTCGTTCTTAGCTCCATCAAAATGAAGCTTCCAAATCACTTCTATTGAATCTTCTGTTTTGGATAGTAAGGGAAGTGGTGTATTTTTTTCATGCATACAATACACACCAAACAAGTGTTCTTCAACTTTCTTAAAAGGATCATGAGAATGTTCTTCTACTTTATTTTCATCCATAAACATGTTAGAAACACCATCTAATGTTGAAACATGAGCTACCTCATCAAAATCAGACTCATCTAGGGCTGAATAATTAGCCACTGCATTTGAAGAGTGAGGCTCAATGTGAAATTTGGCCAATGGCTCAGAATTGATAGTAACTTTGGTACCATAATAAGTAGTGAAAAACAAGGACCAATTTGAAGAGAGATAACCTCATATTTTTGTCATGAAGTCTCGAGATAAGCATAATGTAAACTATGGAGGTAAATCCACAACAGTAACATCTTGCAAAATATAAACATTTGGGCAAGCATGTAATGCCACTTCTAGATTTTTAATTATACCAACTGTAGTAGTTGCAGTTCCATCAAGCTGTAAGACACTCCTTTCTGTAGGCTCATATTGTAGACCCAAATTTTCTACAATCACTTTTGGCATAACCATGCTACTTGCACCAATGTCTACCATGCAATTATGAACTAGATGTTCTCCAATAATTAATGACAAATAAAATGGTGGTGGCTTCTTGATATCATGAGCATTTAGAACTTTTTGGACCATCCACTTAAATTCTTTAATACGGTCTTGTTCAAACATTCCAAGGACCATGTCTGTCTTCTGAAATTCCTTTTCTATTGTATTTGAAGAAATCTGCAGCTTAGCTAGTTCATGAGAACGTAAATCTTGTTGTCTTGAAATACTTAAAGCATCCCACATTGAGATATTAACATTATTATTTTTCAGTACATCAACAATGTTGAAAGAAGCACTTGTTTTAGAGATGGATTCAACTATCCTAGAGTAGGCCTTAGCGAAAACTGATTCTACTTCAGCTGCCTTAGATATCTGAGGTATAAACAGTCTTCTTGGATCAGGCTATAGCTGTCTTTGATGGCCTTTATTAACTGGAAAAGTTGTTTTTTTTTAGGAACAATAGGGTTTTTGGTTGAATTTGGAACTATAGATGTTGTCTTATCAGTGAAAGTAGGTAGAATAGGTCTATTTTGTTGTTTTTGACTTTCAGCAACTTTCCCTTGAGCTGCAATGAAATCCTCCTCATTAAAACTAACTGAACTCTGTTCAAGTGCTTTCTAAACATGAGTTCCTTGCTTCTCACCCTTCATTTGAGGCATGAAATTTTTTTCAGATTGAGGTTGTGCAACAAGATTCAGATTCAAAAAAGTATTTGGGCAAGATGTAGCTGTATGAGGTTGATTGCAAGGTTAACACCAATCTTCTATAGCCATATTAACTGGGACTAAATCATTAGATGAAATAGGATCCTTTGGGTCAAATTGCCTTTATTGGTAAGGCTTCCTATAATTTTTCTTCTGTTCATAAGGCTTCCTATTTTGTTGATTCTGTTGATTTTGCTGATAAGGAACCTGATAGGGTCTGCTAGATAATGCAATTCTGTTATCAATCAAATTCAATTTATTTCCCATAGTTTGCAAAGCTTTAAATACATCATCTGATGGAGCTACAAAAATAGGTTCTATGATTGTAATAGGCTGAGGAATAGGTGTTAAATCTGCAAAAAATGGCATTGAAGGCCTTGGTACCAATTTTCCAGCTTGAATAAGACTTTTTAAAGCTCGGATAGCGATATCATAGGATGCCAGGAGTGTCTCTCCCCCCATTGATTGAATCATAGTTGAAATATCACTATTTAATGCCTTAAGATAATAAAGGAAAGCATGATCAACTTGAGGCTTAACACTTGCTGGAATTATTTCCCAAGTTCACGAAAAATAGATATTGAAACTGGACATAAACTCATTGGGAGCTCTTTTAATAGTAGACAATTGTTTAATGAGAGATAAATGATCTAAATTATCCTAGAACTGTTTCAACAAATTTTCACCTAAGTTATCCCAAGTTCTTATGCTTCCAATTTTTAGGTTTCTGTACCATTGCAAGACCTTCCCTTTAAAAGATGTAGCTAAAATTCTTAAAGCTAAGTCTTCATGAGTGATATTATGGACTGCACATAGGGTTGCAACATCTTTGATATGTTCAGCAGGTGTAACCTAATTTTCACCCATGAATGATGGCAAACATTTCATGGTAGCATTAGGAATGTCATGGTAAACTGGGATTACTAATGGATTGCCATTAGTAAATGTCACAAAATTCCTTGGTGGTTGAATAGCCATTTCAAAATCTGGCATGTTAATAGAGAAATTGATACATGGTGAAGGAATATTAGGAGGGTTATCAAAACCAGGTCTATTATAAGGTAAAGTATTACCAACTCTTCTCCTTCTAGAAGAATTCAAGGGTAAAGAAACAAACTCAAGAGGAATTTCTCTTACCGATGATCTTGTAGTCACTTTAGGCATGGAACATGTTGTAATACTAGTCTGAAATTAGCTATGTGGAGTCACAAAAAGATATTCAAATCTTTAAAATAAATTGATGCAACTTGCTCCCGAAAGTGACTTTGTAACTGCTGTAAAACTGCTATAGATCTACTGTAGAATTTGTAACTTGCATGCATATCTGATTTGTTGTCCCACCGGGCATGGCAAAAATTGTTATCTCTCAAAAGTGCACCCTGTAGAAAGATGGCTCCAGGTTTTCTAAGCTTACAAAATTTTCTCTCTCTCTTTCGTAGATACAATCGAAACACCTCAGGTTTGTGGGTATACTTATTTTGAGGTGAGTCTCCGGTATCAAGGCTAGTTCCTTGTTGATGTATCCTAAACTACTTCTTGGGTTTAAAGGGGTAAAATATGACTATAAAATAATTTAAACTAAGGTGATATACCAAAATTGTATGAGGGCTTTGACTGAGTATATGCACAATTGATACGTGAAATATTCTTGATGCACGAGCGAACAATTTTCTATAGAATTTAAGGGAAAACACTTGGTTGTACTGAGGGAAAAATATCACAACAACACTGATAAGTTAACATGCACATTAAAATTATGCAGAAAATACTGAATTTGCACTAGGGTAAGATGATTGATCAGGGAATTTGCATTCACAAGACTAATACAAACATACACAAGACTGTAAATAATTGGAAAGGCAAAAAATACTTCACATTCAGAGGGAAAAATTGAAAAAAATTTCTTCAGTACTCCTATATCCAAAAGTCCTCCAAAATTTCTCCTTGAGCTTTACAAAGGCACACAATATATAGCAAAATAAAATTCACCCCCTTCCTAAAAATAGCCTAAGGCTTGTACTCGCCCATGAATCCTATCTTTATCCTTTATTTAATAATAAATAAAGCAATAAAAATAGAGCATGCAATTACAAATAGGTATTATTAGCCTTAATACAATACAATCAAACTGAAGTTGACTATTCTATTTTTAAGAAGAGAAGGATGAATAACTTGCTAAAAATAAGATTACCTACCAGGCAAGTTTCTCTCCATGAAATTGTAAATTTTGTTTTTACAAAGGAATGCCATTTTTCTCCCTGTGAGTGAATAAAATTTTCAATTTCCACTGACCATGGTCGAATCTGGTGAACTCAAATTTTTATGCTAAGATATTGCAACTTAATCGTTTTCTAGTAATTAAATTTATTAGCTCCATTCGAGCTAGCAAATTTCTGTAAAGTTCTCCCTTGGCCACCATTGATAAATATCTTGTGTTCTTTGTGTAAATCCACCATTATTATAGACTTAAACTTGGCTGAATTTTTTCCTGAAGAACTTTGCATTTAATTATCTCAAAAGATGTCCATGTATAAAATTTTTAATAAAAAATGGCCTAGAAAATCCTTTCTCATCGTTTTCTAAAAAAATGTGTATTTTGAATATTTGGCCCACCAATTAACTTTTAATCTAGGTTCAACACGTGTTTGAGTCAGGTTTCAGTGGGCTCTCGGCTTAATTTTATGACTTTTGCACTTTTCTGAAAAAGGATCAAAAATTGAAAATGCCCCGGTGGCCCACTTTCCTGATTTCACCTTTCCAATGACATGGGAAGATTCGTGGGGATCTTAATCACTTTTTGCTTTTTCGCCTTTGCAGGCCAAAATTTTCCGGTGACCCGCCTTCAATAAAATGGTGAAGTATACTTTCACGGGTTCATGGAGTACTTTTCTACTTTTACTCCTCCTAGAAAAACTCAAATTCTTGAAAACTCCCGCCGACACGCTGTTGACTCAACATATTAGTGCTTTGAATTTTTCCAGCAAGGCTTTGGGTTGGTGGAGCTTCGAAGAAATTTATTACTTTGAACCTTTTTGAGAAACTTAAAGTTCTAAAGGGAAAAAATCTTCCGATATTCCACCTAACACCACCGTAAAAGGGCCATGTGTACCCCTGCGGGGCTACGGGCTTGTGGAAAACTTTATTACTTTGACGCCAAAACATAAGGAAGGATAAGTTTGCAAGATCAACCCATGGTTCCCATGAGTAAGACTGAGGTTTGCATAAAATTTTGTAATTTGATTTGATCCATTCAATTTGGTACTTTGTAATCTCCTGTGTTGATATTCTTCTTGAAATTAGGGTTTTAACCCTATAATTAATGTGGCCGGTGGGAATTGACCTTGGTTGTTTTCTTTGAACATGGAGCTCAATCTTGGGCCTTCAATCTTTGTCCTTATACAATTTAGACCATTTGATTATTAACTCCAAGTGAGTTAGGTTAATCCAAGCTCAGGTGGGTGAGTTAAAACAACTCGAACCCTATCATTTTGGTCATTTTTTGGCTTTCTCGCAGAGAGCGGCGAAGCCATGAATTTTTTTGTGTAGACCTCCATTTTTAATCTGTGAATATAAGCTTTTACACTGTTTGAGCTTTGTAATGGCCTCCATGGTGAGTTTTGAAGCTTGTTTCTTCTCTATTTTCAGGATCTTTATGGTTTATTGGCTACCATAGTCATGGAGCTCAATTCTGTGCAACTGTGAATACATAATTTTATGGCTTTGGTTCTTGACCATTTTTGTAAGCTCTAGTTAGAATTCATGTCTCCGTTCATTTCGAGGATTTGGTCATTATAGTTTGAACTTATTCCAACCACGGTTAGAGGTAACTTTGGATTCACCCTTTTATGAATGGCTTATTAGTATGAATATTTTATTTTGCTTGATATTGATAAGCTTGTGTCACCATAAATTTCTTGGTTATTACTGTTAGCTTTCTTCAAACTGACTGTGAAGGGTTTGCTAGATAGTTTACGTTCTGGGTATTCCATATTTTACTTTGTTAGCAATGGATTTGTATTTATCATTGAGAGTTTATCTTTGTATCTTTGCGTGCCTACATTTTTGTGCACTTGAATGTGGTCATTTTTTGTTGATATCATTCGAGCTTGAATTCTATTACTCATAGTGTTCTCGTGATTCCATAAAACTATGGAAAAACCTTTTGGGTTTGGGTTATCTCTGTACTTTGACTTCTCTGACCTTAAAATGGTGACTTTAGGTATATGTTGGCTATAAAATCTACTCATACGTTGATTAAGTGCTTTCGAAAGATAACCCAGAAATTTAATTCTTTGATCGAAAGGTCTCAGATTGTATTCTGTTTTCTGATTTGTGCCTCTAATCAATTATTAAAAGGATTAGTGAGTTCATTCTCCTGGCCAAATTTATGTGAATCTTGTAAATGTTGCATTGAAACGCCACTTTTGAAGCTTTTCGAAAACTTTAGATCTCGAAGAATATCTCAGACCCATTATCTGTATCACAAGATTTGTTACTTGATTATTTTTTACTTTGAATTTTGGAAATGATTTATGTATTCCCTTATACATTCTAGCTTCCTTGTATGGATTCTATAATGAACTAAACAACTCAGTAACATAATTGAATTGAAAGGAACGATAACCAGATCGTACTAAGCCAAGAACACATATGTTAATCATACACCACGATCAATAAGATGAAAGTAATTCGCTAGAATAACTTTACATAAAACCTTTTCAAACAAATGAGAAACAATATCATATATTATTATAAACTCAATGCAATACATTGAGAATGGGCCTTGCTTAAATAGGTAAGGAATAACAATGTAAGAACCAGTCAAGGTCGTAGATCAAGCTATAAATAAAGGAAATAACTAGTTATCAAATAACTAGTCAAGACCATAGATTTAGGAGAGAACTAGACATCAAGGATCTAGTCAATACCAGAGATCAAGGTAAGAACTATACCTAACAACTAGATAATATCTCATAATATCTAAATAAGATAAAAGAAATATCCACACACATAAGTGGGTGAGGATAAATACAATAAAGGTAAATAAATTACCTAGGTGAACATGAGCTAAGGTAAATACCTACTCTAACATGAATGTCTTAATCATGAAGGAAAGAAACATTGATGAGAACTTGTAATATTTAGTAATGAACCCTGATTTCTGTAATATGCACTTATGTTTGCTGTCCCAAAACTCAACACTTCACCTACTCTGTAATTTGGTATCTTCATCAAGACAACATAGCTATCCTTCGGGGCCTTTGTGTTCTTTTGCTGAAGGTGGCATGAAATTACAGACTATGTGATATATTGTGTTTTATGAAAGCACACATAACTTTATATTTCATTTAATATTATAACTAATTTAGTAATAACAAATGATATCTAACTCCCTTAGTTTAGGTATAATTCACCCATGACTTTCATCATAACGATGAATTTTCGAGTTGCCCATTCTAATTTCATGTTACCTATTCTAATAAGCCTTTAATCCCCTTTTTTATTTTCAAATGCTAATACTCAGACGAGATCGACACTCGAGATAAAATGCATTACTATCCTGAATCGAGCCATAGCTCAAACCTTTCACAAATATCCTGAGTTGTGAGTAGTGGGAGATGACAAAATGTATTAAGAGGTTGTAATATTCCATTGTGAGTGATCATAGGAACATCAAGAGGTGACAAGGGAGATCTCAATGATAAGGGTACACTAGAAGTAGGTGCCAAGGAATATATAGTAGATGATATAGATGGAATACCCATAGAAGTGGTAGGAGTAGCATTATGGACATCCCTAATAGGTGAAATGACTGGTGAAGACACATCTATATGAGAAGACAAACAAATGGGTGTAGATGATGTACAAATAGGAGATAAAATGGTAGGAGAAGAAGAAGTAATAGATGGAGGTGACTCATGTATAGTGCTAGATGAAACCTCAGGAGAAGGAAATGATGGAATAGGAGACTAACACTTAGTCATATGAAAAGAAGTAGAAGTATGACTATAGACTGCCTCATCAGTATCAATATAGACTCCAAATGAGCATGTCACTAAGGATGCTATCAATAAGATCATCGACATAATATAAAGGAGTATGTGAGCTAATATGAGATGTACCATGATAAGCAATATCAGAAGTAAGAGAATCATGAGAAGGAACTATAGTAGTATGTTGGGTAGAAGAAGAATCAGAATGCACATGTGAAGTATGATAAATACCAAGAAAGTAATCAATAAGAGACTCATCTAAAGTTTCTTTATAGAGATCAGAAGGAGGATCACTAGTAACCATATATCATGGTGTACAACGAGTGAAGGCTATAGGGTCCTCAACAATGCTAATGCTAATGGGGGAATCTTCAAAGTAACTAGGCACATATTTTTGACCACCGAGAAGTTTTTGTTGGATATGAGCTAGAATAAGAGTAGGATTACTATAGATATTTGTGAGCTCAGCAGTGACAGTCTCATCATAAATAGGGTTAACAATAAAATGAGACATGATAGGAAAAGAATATGAAATATCCTTATCCATTAGGGTTTGAAGCGAATCCTAGGGAAAAATATTCTAAAGTATGGGTTCACCAGAAGGATTAACTAAAATATGGAGATATGAAAGTATCTATATTTCAAATTAATCTAAATGAGTGACAACAATGAACTAAATAGTTTAAATGCAAATGCAAATGCTAAATGATTTTATTTGATATTTAAATGAAATAAAATAATGGAAATAAAAGTGATAAGGTAATAACCTAAAAATGAATTACCTCACTGTGATTCTAGACTGAATTGGATGATGTGTAGATGGAGCTGAGTGTGATGACACAACCTAGGAAATAACAGGTGAAGATCTAACTGGATTGAGGAACCTGGAAGAGGACTGGGGCACCTATGGATGTATTGGTCTACAATTTGGGAGCTTTGGTCTTTGCTTATGTCACTATAAAAATTTAATGAAGATCCACCTATAAAACCCCATACAAAACATAAAATCCATAAAAATGAAATATGCATATGAAGGGGCCAGATTAACCTTAGCTGCCACAATGGTGGAATTAAAACTAATCGTTGCACTACATTCCACACCCAATGTAGTTTTTTGTGTTTGTGTGTGTAATTGTGTTCCTAGGGTTCCCTAGCACCAATTCCGCAAAGATAGGGTGCAATAACTAGATGTAAACTTCAAATGGTGGATGGAATAGAATGAAAACAACCCTTCATATGTAGTGTGTGTGATGCAATGATGCCAAATGCAGTCCCTTGCCTTAATAGATTGCTATCCCTTGATAGTATATATTTTGATCTTATAATAGTGTGTATGTTGTGTTTATATAGGGATATATTGTTCACATTTTGACACTAATGACCCAACATGCTGACTAGTACCTAGGGGAATGAGAGGGAAAAAATACAAAGACCAACCTCGAAACTCTAAATTAGACACAAGTGCTTCCAGGAATAGGGAACCTAAAATTAAGGACTGGGGCACCCATGGGCACCCTAGTACTAGCCTAGGCACCCTAGTACTACCCTAGGCACCCTAGTTAAATACTAGAGATGAAAAATAACCAAATAACGACATCTGAGACTCCCTGGGAGATGACCAGAACTACACAAGCAGCTGACGACTATGCAAGGAAAATTATGACAATGAATGACTAACTGACGACATGACTAGGGGATGAGTCATTAGTGAATACTTTTCTTACACGAGATTCATATATAAAACAACATACTTAGAGGTGTAAATGTAATAGTAAGTGCATGATTTTGTGACTACAAGCTGAAATTTGGAGCATGAGATTGTAAAGAGGAGCCTAATCTGGTGATGCCATTATCTTTGCAATCTGAAGTGGATACCTAAAATTTCTAAAATCTGACATAATTTGTTTCTAAAAATAGTAACTTACTAAAAATATTAAGACCCCTCAAATTAGTGCACTTAGAGGACATTGAAAATGAGAAACTAGGTAACCTTTCCAAATATAACAAAAAAGTAGAAAAGCAAAAAGTAATTGCCTACAAATAGAAAGTGTCTAAAAATGGTAAATCATCATCAAGAGAATTGAACTTAGTAGTCTAGATGATCAAGAAGTTCAAATTTGAGAAAAATAGGTGAAATATCCCAAAATAGCAGGTCCTGGTTCCACTTGCTAAAAATAGAAGGTCTCCATTTTGAGTGCAGAAATTTGCAATAGGCTCCATTTTCAGTAATCTCACTACCTTTTGACATCCTCACATGGCTTTGGGGTGATACCATAGCCCAAAAAGAGAAATGAAATGTTCATATGGGTCTTGGAAACATTATCAAGAACATAAGTGTGTCTAGAAGCAAGGCAAAGCATTGTAGGGCACATCATGAAAACTCTAGGGACATTTTGCAATCATAAGAGATTTGAAATATGTACAGAAATTAATTCATCAAATAAGAGGTCAAGATAGCACATTAGTCAAGTTGGATCTATCATCATCTCACATTGAGCTGAGTGAGTTGATTTAAGCTTGGTGAGTTGGGTGAGTCGATGAGATGGGTGGTTTGAAATGGTTGAGTTGATGGAGATATCCAATACAAATAAGATAAGAGTGAACTATAAAAGAGATCAAGTCTCTTAGAGAATTAAAAGAAAATTTCGCAATCTTGTAACATAGTGTGTGCAACAGGGATGCAAGTATCAAGAGGTTTGAGCATCGTGAATGAAAATTGTGAAAGCCTAAGGGATAAAAGAGTGATGCTCACTCTCATTGTGAAATTAGGAATGCATCATCATGGGCGTGGTTCATTTTCATCTTGAGCTCACATTGGGAGGTCTTGATACATTGTTTTTAAACACTCATTTAGAGGTTCAAGATGTTCAAAGGAGCAATCTTCATCAACAGAGCATAACAGTGTTGCAAAAGGTCATCATGAGTCATATTTCTATCTTCAATTTCTTCAGTGATGATATTCATTGAAAGAAGAGGTAACTTGATCCATGCTTTGGAGCATTCCTTCTCTTTTGTCCTCATTCTTTCTCCTCTTCTCTGCCTCCTTCCCAATTATTTGTTTTAAGAAATCATGACTTTTTGTCTTATTCATTAAAATGACTATGAAATATTTGTGCAATGTAAAAATTCCTTTTGCAATTGTAAAAAAGGGAATTATTTTATGTTTCCTAATTTCATGTGAAAAGTCACTTGTAATGGGAATATGAAAATTCATGTGGGGGGTAGGTGAAGAGATTGATTGTAAAGCTATTAATTGAGAGATCCTCCTACTTTCAAGGGATGGTTAATATTGTTTACGAGCTTCCATACTCTCTCTAGAAACAAGTGATCAAATTTTATCTATTTTTCTATATAGGTTTTCCTACTTCCCTTGTATTGCACAAATTTTTGAAAATGTCAATAAAAATAGGATTTTCTACTTTTTTGGATGAGTGAAAAAATGAAAGTTTGTGTTCATGGTTTTATCTTGTCTTAATATTGCTAGTAAATTTGTTATTCTTCCCAAATTGTGTCTATGATATTTATGATTAATCCTCGTAAGACCCTAAATTTTCATAGTTGAAACATTAATCCCTCTCCTAGTTTCTCAATCTTGCATCCCTTCCTTCCTATAAAATTCCTCCCTTGCACAAGATTGCAATCAGTTGTCATAGGTGCAGTGGAGTGTGCCTGCTAGATCCAAATCCACTATGCCAAAAATTGATTTAATTTTTATTTTACATACAATAATGGAGTTGTACCATTCAAGCAGAGGGACCTAGTCCCATAGCATTGGTAGAAAGTAACTATATTTTTAGTGACAATTTTCTCGCCAGTAGCTTTTAGCGCCGATTGTGGAGAAAATTTAGTATGTCTACACCTAATATATTCACCACAAAATTAAAAAATAAAATATTTCAAAAACCATTAAAAAATAAATTAAATTCATCACTGAAAAACCCATTATTGATTCCTATAAGTGACCCTTTGTATTCCATAGTTTCCTTTCATATTCCTATTGCAAGATTTTCTTGAAACTTGCTGAAAGAATATAGATCAGGCTGAATATGTTTAGAGAAATTGTTGATCCTTCTTTTGAAACTTATCAAAATCAGTGAGAGAAAAAATCAAAGATAATCCATATTTCTTCTCTCAAGCCTCATCTCCATCTGATTATTTAAATGGTATACCTAGAAATCCTATTCAAACTCCTATTGATACTCCTCCTACTGATCCTCTTGATTCTCCCATATTTCAACCACCATTGAACATTGAATTCCCTAGTGAAGAAGAACAAGAACCAGAGGAATAATTTAGAGAAGAATTTGTAGAAGAAGAAATAAAATCAAAACCCGAAGTAAGGATGGCAAAAGAAAGAGAAATGCTACCACCAATTGTACGATGAGGAAGAAACATAGGTCCACTTACCCTTTCCCCACCTATCCATGAATTACCAAGAGGGTATCCTAAGAAAATTCCCAAATTCAGAGGAGATGGAATGCGGCTCCTAAAAGAGGATGTGGTAGCATTCATCACAACCTGTGGTGTATTGGGAGTAGAAAAAAAAGCTATGTCGGAGAGGTTTTTAATAAAATCCTTGCAAGAAAAAGTAGTAGAGTGGTTTTATCTCCTACCGGATAGATCCATCACTTGTTGGGATGACATTAAAACTAGTTTTGAAGATAGTTTCAAGTCCACCAAATATTTTCAAGATATCCTAGTACAGTTGGTTCAAATAAAAAAGGATCCAAATGAGACTATGAGAGACTTTGTAGCTCATTACAACATGATGTTCAAGAGGGTACCATTTGAAGTTATGAGATCTAATGACAATTTAAAAATGTTTTTCATCAACACTCATTTTCTGAAGGTAGGATTTTTCCTCTGGATATCTTTGCCTACAAATTTCACATAAGCTCAAGAAATTTCCATTGAAGTAGAAGATGAGATCATTCTATCAAGAAAGATCAAGAACCCTTCAAGGAAGGATAAGGCTCAACATCCCAAAGATGAGATAATGGATTCATTATAATTGAAATTGGAAAAAAAATTAGTAATGTTGAAAATGGAAGTTTCCCAATGAACATCCCCTCAAATTCATAACAGAAATCAAATTGCAAGAGTGCCCTGAAGGATAGTCTTAAAAACGCCACCTATCAATGCAACATGTAGAACTTGAGAAGATGATGAAGTAATTGAACAAGAAAGTGAAGAAAATGATTTCCTAGAGATTGAAAAAGTAGAGAATGATGCACAAATCAAATTATGTGAATATTCTAGAGGTGATGAATACGATAATGAAGATGCACCTAGTTTCTCATGTGCAGTCTTCACATGTTCTCATTCTAAAAATGGGATCTTTCTCCACTTATGCAAAAAGAAGAAGATTGAATATCCTCCCATGGTAACTCTACAAAATAAAATAATCATTGAAGGATCTTGACTCCCACCCTCTATTAGGGTTACATTGGAGAAACTAGATCCTGTGGCAAGTAATAGGTCACATGTTATTCCAAGTAATTCTTATAATGCTCCTTCTAATTCTAATCCTTCTCCTACAAAATCTATCCCTTCAAAATTCTCTAATGTACCTTCAAAATTAGCCTATGTTCCCAAAACCTCTACTCCCAGTTCCAAGCTTATTTTACCTCTAAAAGTAGTTTCTCCATCCTCCCCATCGACAACTTCCCCTTTTGATATCATAGAATGTGAAAAAATATAAATTGTAGATTTTTGAATACGAGTATTTGTAGACTCGTCTGAAATAATTTGAGAAGATTTTCCTTTATATTAGGGGTAGTAGTTTAGATTCTAATACTGTGAATCCTAGTTCTAAAGGACTAATACTAACCCCACCTAAATCTCCATCAAAAAACATGATTTCTATGAGTGAATCAAAGAATAATAAGATGGTCCTTTCTATATCTTCCTTCTCATTAGAGGATAATAATTGAATACTTGTATAATAGATTTGGGTGCCTGATGAGTGCATTATTTGGCTCATTAATATCATTTCTTCAGACTGGAAATACTCTTTATGATATGACTTATTAGTATATGGGGATGTTTTGTGTAGTTATATCTTAGTAGGTTTGATGCATTTTCCTTTCTATTATTTATGAAAACCGATTATCACATGAACCTCTTACTAACTGTCTTTGTGAGATCAAACGTTATGATGTGTGCAGGGAATGATGGAAGTTGCTGGTGGATAAGAAGCCCGAGTTCGAAGCATGCGGTTGAAGATTGTTTTCATCGCATTGACCTATTAGCTTGGGCTTGATTCTAACGGCCCATAGGAATCTATGAGTTTTAATTGATATTTGATGGAAAATGTTTAATGCCACCTGATATGGTGGATCGTGTAACCAACATTATCTATATGAAGACTTCGTCTTCAGAACTTAGTAGTACCACTTTTTGATTATTGAAGAAGATTATCTACATACAGTTCTGGATTTTTTTTATGTGTTATGAACTTATTTAGAAGTTAGTGAAAGCCACAAAATTTTGAGAATCAGAAGTTGTTGATCCCTCTATCCCGAGGAAGAGTAAGGGCCCACTCGACCAAGGAGATACAAGGTTAACTTGAGTTCATGCATATAGTCCCTTGAATAGTTTTACTACAATTATCATTTGATAAGTCTTACATGCATGCTCTGATTAACTATATCTGATTTCTACATTACTACTTTCACTTAGAATATATGCTTTTGTTATGCAAATCTAGTTCACAAATAGTCTTGCTTTCTACTAAAAATTCCATTTATCCAGTTGTGATTTAATTTGTTAAGAATAAGTGTATGCGTATTTTATTTTACAATAGAAGATTAGTTGTTAAAATTCCTTTCATTGCAAATAGTTGAATTCCATAGACTTGTATTTAATTTCCATAGATTTTAACTGCACTTCCATAGAATAGTCACTAAAACTAAGCAACCCCCAACAGACCCAACACATAACTGGTTCTCCTAGACTCCATTGCATATTGCCTAGGACACAACCCTGGTTTAGAATGACACTGATAAAGATTATGTCAGTTAAATGATTGGAAGAATACAATGACCCATCATTTTTGGTGCCATTGCCGGAGACATAACGATAAGCTCCATTATTTTATTCCATATGCTATAGGTGTTAATGGAGTTCATATAGGAAACCAGTAGTTCTCTTGGACCTCGATTTAAACCAACTAACCTGGATGCATAGATCACGAGATAACCAAGGGAGATTCATACCACACAATATTCAACAAATCTCTTTAGACACATTACAAGAGAGAAACACTAAGAGTGATATAGATTCCAACTCAAAGCTTAGAACCTTTTCTAAGCATTTTGTATCCTCTTCACACTGTTCTGCAATGGGGGATCTTGGGAATGCTGAAGACCAACCTTTAGGATGAACCTTTACATACCCCATTGTCCTCAATGTAGATGAGGATGCACCCATGAAAAACATCTCATGATCCATCCTCCCCCTCTTTCGAGGAATGACCAAAGAAGACCCTGATTAGTTTCTGTTTGAATTTAAAATCCTGTGCCAGACATATGACTACAGAACTGACAATCAAAAACTCAAACTATTTCCCTCCAATCTCAAAGATTATGATATGAGATGGTTTATGGGGTTACCATCTAACTCCATTAATTCCTGGGAAGCCATGGAAACAACCTTCCTGGATAAATACCAAGACTATTGTAGAGGAAGTGATAGGAAGGAAGAGTTCTTGCAAATACAATAAAAGGAAGATGAGAATCTAGAGGATTATCTAGATAGATTCCTCTTTCTCCATAAATAGTGTGGGTATGAGTTACATGTAGACATCACTACAAAAATATTTCTGAAAGGACTAGATGAGGAAACCAAGGATTCTCTCCATCTCATGGGAGGAGGAGATGTGCATAAACTCACCATGGAATAAATTACTGAGTTGTGTAGAAGATATTATAGAACACGTGGGGGAATACGAAGGAAAAAAACATCCAAGTCTTTGGGTACCTCTGAACTTCTAGAAGAAATGGCCAATATGAAAAAAGACATTCTGCTGCAATTAACATCCACCATAGATGGACTCAAGGCAAAAGCCACCCCTGCTAAAGAACCATTGCACATGTATTGCCCTAAATGTCCAAAGAGACACCCCTTGAGAGAATTTCCTTTGGATGTCACAGACATGTGCTTAATCTGTGAAGTTACTGACCACGACACTAAGCATTGTACACTTCTACCACAGTTGAAGGGAGGTTTAAATGCCATCTCTCAAACAAGTGCTGAATTAAATTTTGTCCAAAGACCAAATAATCAGGGTGGGTTGCCATCTAGACCAACTCAAAATCCCTGGAGAATGTCATGGCCAAATCAAGCCTCTAAGTCTTCTTGGGGACAACCTGAGTGGGCTAACTCAAACAAGATGACTTATCCATATGCACCACCTTGGATGAATCCCTACACTCAATCAGGTTGGGCTCCACCACCTGTAGCCAATCCTTGGAACAATCGGTAGTGGGGTCCTCAACAAAATTTTAGCCAAAATCAGTCCTGGGCACCACCACAAACGGTAGTCAACAACTCAGGTTCCAGCAGCCATAGCAAGCTTTAATGCCTCCACCTCAAGCCTACCAAAATCAAGGACAAGCAACACAAACACAACTTTTGGCCCAGCCAGTATCCAATCCTAAAAATCAACAGACAACTTCAATTGATGACACAGACTCAGGTAACACCATGTAGGTTAACACTATTGGTAATTTACGACTATGATCTGGAAAAATATTTTTTGGTCTGAAAATTTGTCACTTGGGCAAATCTATGGATAGACGAGCCAACAGTGTGTAGGGTAAAGCCCCTCTTTGAGTCAGTAAAACGAAACTAGTTTATTGCTATTCCACCAGAAGGAATCTTGCGCAGATCTCACAATATTCTACCTTTGGGGGTTTGGGATCTCATCCCAGTTGGGGTATTTCCGACTGTGAAAAGAAGGGAAAGAAACAAGGTGAGGAGATAGGATAAATACGAAGGGAGAAAAGAAATGAATTCCAAAGCAAAAAGGTCAGAGGGTTTATGTTTTTTGGGTTGGTAGTAAACAGAGCCACCTACTTGCATAGACAAACAAACCAATACTGATGAATAAATGAAAAAAAAGTAGAGATAGATCCAACAGAATAAACACATAGATCTGACATAAGAAAGATTAAATGCTCATAACACACATATTCAACACAAAGTCTTAATATTTGTATTAATGTTTTCTCCTGTTACAAAAAGTACAAAGCCTTTTCTTCTTACTTCTATTTTTTCATCTAAAAAGTATCCACCTTTTGAATACAATAAGTATTCAAGTATATATAGAAGAAGGAGAAGAAAGAAGGGTAAAAGAAACCAACAACTAAATACAAAATATCTACAAAATATCTAAAATTCAATGTTGACTTTGGGAAACTTGGTGGATGGCAACATCCCATGGTGCAACATGGATGATGTCATCATTTATGCCAACATACTCTTAGATATTTACAAAAAGGAAGCCAAGAGGAAGAAGGCTATTCATCATCATCACGTGGTTGAAATGGGGTATCTTGCTTCTGTTGCTATTCGAGAGAGGTGATATGGAACTGGGTTCGATATTCCATGAACTTACTGACCATTGGCTGAAGTTGATCCTGGGAAGGACCCTTTGTATGATCGCCAATAACCTCACAAGTCTCCCGTTCATCTCTGAGTTTTTCAGGGAGCTTGAAATACTCATTACCTGCCTCCATTAGGTACCCCACAAAATCATGGCAAGCCAGAAGGTTATTGATGCATTCGGTGTCAAAAGTGGCTTCTGGCCCTAGCCCTTGTGAGATGATCTCCTTAAAGATCTGGATAGTTTCATCTGCCTTCCTCAAGGTGAAAGAAGGAGTAAGCAAGCCCGGAGACATTCTTAGAACAATTTGCTCCATTTGATGCATTGCATCTAGGGCTTCATCCTTGACCTTGTCAATCTTCTCCAGGATGAATTCCATCTGATCAACCTGGTAGTCCAACGCAGCAAGGATCTTGCTGGGTACCTTGGGGTGATCGAAAGTGCTGAATTTTACCAAATCGTCGACTTAGTAGTCAAGCATTTTCTGGAATGTCTCGTGTTGTAACCTAGCATGGTCCAACTCTTTAGAGATAGGTCCCGCAATTTCTTGGAAATCTTTGTTCACCCGACTGATGTTCTGATACAATTCGATGAACTTGACAAATACCTCCTCACTGTCTTTGAGGATCTGATCTCTCCAGGCAGAAACTGCCATACCTTGTTCACCAATTTTAGCGTATTCATTTATCTTATCCTGTCTTAGGACCTCAGGAGTTTCGGCGGCAGTTGTAGGAGGTGCACTACCCATTTTCTGTAGGGCGTGGAGAAGATGTTTGTTTTGTTCTTTTAGTAAACTCTTCTCTTCCTTTGCTTCTTGAAGTTTCTTGCAAAGGGCATCCACTACAGATAGGGCCTCCCCTTGAAGGCTTTCAGAATATGTTCCCATTGTGACCTACGTCAATGTGTAATCTGTAGGAGACAAATCCTTTTTATCTTTGGAGGGGTCGGGATATGTGATCTCCATTACTCTTTCTCCTGATGCACTCTGAGAGAAGCGGGTTATAGGATTTTTCTTCTTGGCCCCTTTTGCTAGGATGATGGAGAAGTCCATCGGTGCAATAGGGACTTTCCTCTTCTGCTAGCTCAGATGTTGGGAGATCCATGCTGGACTTAAGGGAATGGGACCAGAGGTAGAAGAGGGAACAGCTGCAGTGGATGAGGGAAAATGGGTATAGACACTTGGTGGCGGCATCGAAAGAGAGGCGAAGGAAGTGCTCATGGAAGGGAGGGATACTATAGGGGAAGTAGTCATGGGGATGGAAGGGAGCTGAGAGATGAGATAAGAAATAGTGGGGGACAGCTCCGTGAGAGAAGATAAGATGGAGGATGAGGAAGGGGGAATAATAGAAGATGGGGGAGAGGATATGACCAAAGGGATGGTCACTTGAGTCACATGGGGAGGGGAAGGAGGAGAGGGAGAAGGAATAGAAGGGACCTCAGTAATTATAGCTGTGGCAACACCCTGAGTGGATGTGCCTGTCGAAACACCTTCTGCTGCTTCTTTCTCTGGGGATACCAGACTCACAACCTATTCTTGTGTGGTGGAAGGAGGGTTTTCAGGAGCTTCTTCTTGAGCAGAACTTGATTCACCCTCTTTATCCTTGCCTTTGCCCTTTGGCAGATGCTTCGGCCTGATATGTGTGTTGCCCAATGGGGATGTAGTGAAATATACTCCAAGGTAGATAAGGCCATTCATTCTGCACCAGTTTTCTATCTGCCGCAATGTTTCCTTGACCCTTTCTTCGATGGTTTGGGGTGCCTTTGTCCTGTCAATTGCAGAAAACGGCTAGCTTTCCCCATCCGTGTCTAGATACACTTGATAAACTTCTTGATCATTTGTTTGATAACCTTTTGGAACAATGACCACGCCATATTGAATAATCTCCACCAGGGCTAGGCGAGAGTGATCCTTCCTTCTAAGTTCAACCTCATGATACAGGTCGATATAGATGTCCTCGATCTATGGAATGTGGATTGGATCGAGTTTTTCCTTGAGAAGGCAATTTATTGGATTGAAGGTTGGCCTTGCCAGGAAGTTGTGCTTTAGATTGAGTAGTTCTAGCTCTGCAAACATCTCCCGGGCCTTGGTGTGAGAAGTGCAGGTATATCTGCCCACTGTGAGGGGGAAAGGGGTTCCACCCTTCTTTCTCTTCAAACACTTCTCATGGTAGGTTATGAGCTATTTGGACAGCTCCAACAAGATCAACTTAGGGCCAACATACCTTGGAAATTTAGTGGGCTCGCCCAAGAAATTAGCTGCTCTGAGATAGGTGAAGGTGGGGAATTGGGTAAATAGTGCTCCCCACTTCTCAGTCGTTGTGACTATGCTCTTGGTCATTTCACCATGAGTCATATTTGGCCTGAAAAGGTAGACGATGCCATAGAAGAAAGCATCGTTGATCTTGGTAAACTAGGAGATGTTGTTCTCCAACTTCAGCTCTGGGTAGTATTCATATATATTTATCTGAGGCCAAACTCCACATCGGCTCAGCGCCGAATAATCCCTCTCTGAGGCTACAGCGTAGACTACGTAGGAGTTCATGTAGAACCTCCCTATCATGGTGAGTTTTTGGAGCTACTTAGATATGGTGCTGCTTATTATCTCTTCCCATTCAAAGCACTGATCAGGCACATTCTTATTCATGGTTTCTAGGTACCTGAGCATCCATTTGTGAAAGTAATGGGTGTCAGAAAGCCCAAAAAATCTACTTAGGAACATGATGGTATCACTCAGTTCCTCAGAGAAGTCACTACGGTGAATAACCTGTGGCCACCTGGTTATCACCTTCTTGTTCTTTAAGTACACTTCATTCATTAGTTGCATGCATTTTTCCTCATTATCCTCCCATGCCTTGGTGCAGTCTTCTTGGATTACAGCCACAAAAATTTGGTGGTGAGGAATTCCTATCATGATTTTGAAGTGCCGGGTAGTGTGGTTGATTATGACCTCGCCCTTTTCATTTTCAACACACCTTGTGTCTTTATTGTAACAGCGGGCCACCACCATCATAAACTCATTGTTTACTGCACTGACGGGGATCCCCCCAACAAAATGTAGGCCATTGCCCACCAGTTTGTCCATCTAAGGACTTCTTGTGACTCTCCTAGTTCTGGCCCAGAAATCTTCCATGTCAATGTGGCCAAGTTCAGAATCCCTGATATCCAGGTTACATTCCTCCTGGGACTCAAGCATTCTGACCCTCTGATACTTGTGTTTCATCTCTTCCTCTGTAAGCTTAGATTTACCCTTTGACTTGCTTTTCTTTTTGTTTGATGTAGACATATATGGATCTAAGTTCATTTGCTGATCTGCAAGAAGAAGGAGCGAAGTCCAACGCAGAAGAACCATGTTAGTTGTACGATCTTACATTAAATTACTACAAAATGAGGAGTTAGCAATTTTAAGGCCTCAGGGCGTAGGGTGCAGGAACACTGCAAGCTGTAAAGTTAATAGAATGGCGCACTGAATTAGAGTGTTACAAGGAATAAATCAGCACCAAAGAGCACAGGGCGCAAGGATTTTGCATATGACATTATTGTTATTGTAAGCAGGGATGCGCCTGCGCCATTTATGTGTGTTTTATACTGGGCACAAATAATTTTTGTGTTGCATGTTGGAAGGGTGCACTAATGGTGCAAGTATTTCACATGTAACATGGAAATTTGGTGCGCCAAAGGGCGCAAGATTATTGTGTGTAGTACTTACTTTATGTGTGCAAATGGGGCTTTTGGTGCGGCACAAGAAAAGATTACATAACATGTTTGTTTTTATAGAAGGGGTTACGCCAGCACCAGGTTTATGTTTTACTTGGTTTATGCATGGCACAACGATTTTACATGTTACAATCAAGGTCAGTGCGCCCTCATGGCGCAACTGTGTTTCCTGTAACAAGGGTGGCGATTACACCAAGGAAAAATGAGGCTCGGAACAACTCTCAAGTTTTATTTCCTCTTTAGTTCGTGATTTTTAGGTTTTTTTGACATGATTTGACAACGAGAGGAACACAGCAAAGAGGTCTAGGTCCATTTTTGAGGCAGATCCACCTTGGCCAGCAAATCTAAAAAGAGGGTGAAAACGGCTTGAGAGGGAAGATTTGCAAAATGGGAAGGAGGGTTTTAAAGCTTCTCAGGTCCAATGCATCCTACCTCACAAACAACCAACAAAAAAAACACAAGAGGAGTAAGAACCACTTACTCGGAATATATAGAATGTGAGAGATGAAGTGGGGTCCACGAATGCGATACGAGAATGACGGGCGCACTGATAGGTGCAGAGGAATAAAGTGTTTCACATGTTTTCTGATTGTGAAAGTGGCAGGGAGAATGTGCCTATATATAGGCAAAGGTGTAATAAATGCGCCAACCACTTTTTAAAGGGGCGCACCAAAATCCATGTCGACACATAAAACTTTGCGCCCTTTGGCGTGAATATGGTTTTGTCAACACGAAATTATTTGTGCCTTTTGCACAAATTTAGTATTGTCAACACTTCATTTTGAGTGCCTTGGCGCACCAATTAATGGCGTGACATCTTTGTTGTTGATAGGAAGGTGCATGCGCTTTGGTGCATGTAACAAAGGTGCATCACAGGAAGGCACAACAATTGAAATGTCAACACTTCAAAGGGTGCGCCAAAGGAAATAAAGTGGGCATAGGTTTGGTTTGTGTTACATAGGTAAAATGTGCACCCAGCCAAAAAAGGCTGAAATGACTAAGTTCGGAAAACTTGATTTCCCGGAAAGGGATTTTATAACATTCTGAATGCTGAGGGGCCCCTGATGAGGGACCAAGACAAAATTTTTGTATGGTTACCTGTAAAATTTCCCTTGTCAATTTTATGGGATAACAGTTGGCTCTTTCTAGGGACTATCTTTGAGCGAAGCTCAAGGGTAGAGAACCCCAGATCAACATGTGCCTATCCATTGGGCTAGAGATTCAAAAAAAAGGGCGACGATGGAAGCAAACACTCAACAAAAGAAAACACACAACAAAAGCAAACTATACAAAGAAGAGAGCAAGCTCTACTTCCTGAATATTTTGAGATGCTTCCCGCTATAGGGAAGCGGGAGACCAGTTCCTTCTAGATACGAGAGATAGAAGCTATTCTCTCCATTGAGTTGTTTGATCTGGAAAGGCCCTCTCCATAGAGAATCAAATTTACCATGCATGCCCTTTTGCTCTCTTCGTTTGTTCCACAAAAGGACGAGATCTCCCACTTGGAAATCTCTTTGTTTAGCCATTTTATCGAACAATCTCTTAACTTGATTCTGATTTTTGGTGATCCTGTCAACCACTCTCACTCTTTTTTCTTCGAGCTCTGATAGATACATGATCCTCTTTTCAAGGGAATTTTGGAAAGTCTCATCTTTAACTGCTCGTGCCAAGCGTAGAGTAGGAAGTTCTATAGAAATGGGAAGCTCGGTGTCGATCCCATATAACACTTGAAAATGTGACATACCGAGAGACCTCTTGGGAGTAATGTGAGCCACCCACAAAGTGTTGTATAATGACTTGTGCCACATTTGCTGACTCTCATCAACTAGCTTCCGTATGATGGTCACTAAGTTTTTATTACTGGATTCAGCCTGACCATTTCCTTGGGGGTAATAATCCAAGGCATGGGCCAAGATTATCTCGTGTTCATAGAAAAAACCAACAACTTCTCATGAGGAGAAGTTGGAAGAGTTATAAGCAACGATTTTGTGTGGAACACCAAATCTCACGATGATATTCTCTTTGATGAAATTGTAAACAACATCAGAACTGGAATTCTTGACAGGAATGGCCTCCACCCATTTGGTGAAGTAATCTGTTGCTGTTAGGACATAACTATGTCTGGAACTCGATTAGGGATGGAGTGCTCTGATAAAGTCAATTCCCCACTACCTGAATGGTTCATCAATAATGACTAGCATGAGGGGAAAAGTAGCCAATTTTAGTTTGCTGAAAAATTATTGGTAGAGCTCAAATTTTGCTACCCAGGTGGCTGTATCCTAAAACAACATTGGCCAATAGTACCTGGCCTAGATGATCTTGTGTGCCATCACGGAAGAGGAGAAGTGACCACCACAGGCTGAATCATGAAAACTCTCAAGTGACTTTATCTGTTGTGGTTTGTCAACACATCACAAGAAGATGCCATCTATTCTGCGTTTATATAAACAGTCATCCTAGATGACATATTTGGCTGCTCTGAGCTTTATAGCACGTTTCTCCTTTGAAGTTAGATGAGCTAGACACTCACCATAAGTGAGAAAGAAAGCAATATCAGAATACCATTCATCGCTGGTAGTGAAAAATAGGACCATGGGTAGAGAATCGGATTTCGCCAGCTAGCTTTGTGCTCCATTGGTGCAATCATATTTTTCCTCAGGGTCTTCTGAATCTCAGTTTTCAGCCATGAGATGACATAGGCCCTTGCCTCTCACCAGCTTGGTTGGTTTTATATATAGATCGTACTCTTGAACCTTTACAATCCAATTTCCTCACAAAATCCCTAACTCTTGTTGAGTTAAAATTGACTTGACTGCCATGTTAGGGACTAGCACCACTGTGTGAGAATTTAGATTATAATACCTAAAGTTCTTGATGGCTTTGACAATGGCGAAGGCATGCTTTTCCAACTGAGACATTTTTAATTCATGATCCTTAAGAGGAGAGCTCATGAACGTAATTGGGGATTCAACCTCTTCAGAGTTCTTTTGCATGAGGATGGCCGATACGGTATGTTCAGATGCATAGCTATACATGATAAAATCCTTGGAGAAGTTAGGACATACTAGAACTGGTGCGTGAGCGACAAAGGATTTTATATCCTCGAATGACGCCTTTCCTTCTTCGCTCCATCGGAAATTTGGTGACCCTTTCATCATGTTTGATATGTGGCGAGTCTTTTCTGCAAAGTCGGGAACAAAGCACCTAAGAAAGTTCACTTTTCCGAAGGAGTGAACGTCGGTCTTGCTTGTGGGTAAAGTAAGGCTCTGAATAGCCCTAACCCTTTCGGCATCTATTTTTGTCCCACCTTTGCTGACCACGTACCCCAACAATCTTCCTTCTGTGACCCCAAAAATAGAATTTTTTGGATTTAGGGAGGTTCCGTGCTCTCGGCATCTAGTCAATACTTGTTCCAAATGATCACAATGATCATTTCACTGTTTAGAGAACACAGTTAAGTCATCCAAATAAACTACGATGACCTTCCCCATCATGCCTTTGAATGCAAAGTCCATTGCCCGTTAAAAAGTGGCACCCGCATTGGTTAAGCCAAAGAGCATCATGCTATAGGAAAATGTGCCCCAGAGGGTAGTGAATGCTGTTTTGAATTGATCTTCAGGTGAGACTTAAATTTGATTATAGCCTGAAAAACCATCAAGCATGGACAACATTTCCGAACCAGTTACTGCCTGTAGAACCTGATCCATTATGGGAAGTGGGTAGTTTTCTTTCAAGGATTCTTGATTCAAGTTATGAAAATCCACGCATATGCGTATCTCTCCATTATTATTACGTAATAGCATAATGTTCACGCCCCAGGTACTATGATGGATAGGAAAAATGATCCTTGTGTCTAGCATCTTCTGAATTTCAGCCTGGATAGTACATGAGATCTTAGGATTATAGTGCCTCTGTTTCTGGTGAAAGGGTTTGACACCCTCTTTCAATGGGATGTCATGCTGGACATCTTTTGGCTTGAAAGACTTTAGATTGGCATAGGAACATGCCAATACATCCATGTATTTCTTTAGAAATTTGAAAAACTTCCACTTTTCTTCGGGTGTGCAACATTTGCCGATGTTCACAAACTACGAATGTTCTACTGAACCTAAATTGACCGGTTCGGTTTCTGGGGAGGAGTTAGGATCATATTTCCTTTTCTTCCTAACAAAACAATCATGTCTGTCGAACAAACGTTCTAGAGAAACCAAACCTTTTGGGATTTTATTTCCTTTGAGCTGACATATGCCATCACTTCCATGTATCCCTTCGTCTCGATCCGTAATAGATTCACGAAATGCGGAAGTGGATCCTTCAAAATGAAGCTCACTAAAATTTTCCACCTTCTCCAAAAAGGCAATAAGTTGATTGTCATTGTTGAATACCTACTAGTGTTGAGAATTGTCTGGCACGCTTGGGTGGAAAACTACCTCGATAGTATATGTGTCTATTTTCAAACCTGGGTGAGGGAGCATGAGGGATGCTGAGACGGCTAATGAGTCAGCCATGTCGTTCTGAGCTCTTAGAATGGCTTTTATTGAAAAAGAGTCAAACTCCTCAATGTTGTCCCATACTGCTTTGCGGTAATGTCTGAGCCTTTCATTTTTCACTTGATATATCCTTTTAACTTGATTTACGACCATCTCTGCATCACCCTGTACTTTTAGGTTCTTGATTCCTCTTTCCTTTGCAGCTTGCATGCTAAAAAGCAAGGATTCATACTCAGCTGTATTATTCGTGTTGGAAAACTGTAACTTGAAAGAGAGAGGAATAATCTCCTCAGGAGATATTAGCACGGCCCCAGCACCGCACCCACTAGTCGTGCAACTGCCATCAAACTGTAACCTCCATATCTCGTTATGATCCTTTTCTTGGACGAGAATATCTATTCTATCAGACTCTATAGACAAGAAATAGTTTCCCATCCCTCATGATTCGAAGAGAATTTGGGCTTTGAAGTCGTCCGAATTGGTAACCAAGTATTTCTTTTGAGATTCTAGCTCCAGTGTTTGCATTATACCTTTGATGGGGATTCTAGCCTTAGACCAGTCCATATGAATCTCTCCACCAACCTCACTACAAAAAATCCTTCCCAATAGAATTCCATATGATGTCGGAATATCGGCAATGAGGACAGTCATCTTTACTCTTTTCTCTGGGAACGCCGTAAATGCAAGCTGCACATCTTTGATTTGACCGATCAACGGAACCTACTTGGTTTCCAAGGAATAACATCTACCAAAAGGCTTGGTAAGGGTGAGGCCTAGAGCATGGGTGACCTTTACTGGCATGACGTTATCGAAAGCTCTAGAATTAATTATGCAGTTGCTTAGTTTGTGGCCATTGATTAGGAGGGAGAGATAAAAAGGTTCTATTTTGCCTGACACAGATGTCGAGGCAACATTTATGCGAGATGCAAGAGGATTAGGAAGAATTCCCTTTGGGGAGGTCTGAGAAGTTATGACAGCTTGGCTTTGAATATATTCGGTCAACCGTACAAGCTGTTTGGGATTAGACTGAAGATATTCGGCTTCAGACATTTAGATCTTGGTCTTCTTAGCATGATCAATTATGTCAAATGTGGCCAAGGGTTGCGTTGATGAAGGAATAAGTCCCTCATTTCGTGATGGTAGGGTAGGATTACCGGTCTTGATAGGAATATGAGAGGGCTGATTCAGAGGGGAGATAAGGGAAAAAAATTTCTTCAAAAAAGACTTAATAACTAGTTGAGCAGGAAGGGAAGTACCTCTTTTAGCGATGGTTAGAGGCGTGTTTGACACAACCTTTTCTTTCTACATCTTGGTAGCAACTTCTGCTTCTTTTCCTTGTGAGCGGGTGAAAAAAACATATGATTTCCTGCTTGCATACCATTGGGTACCCTCTTCTTCATCAGATTCCTCCTCATCAAATTCTATATACCCAATAGTAGAGTCACCAGTCGGTTCGCCGACGTCTTGATCATCTTCACCTGACAATGAAGGTTCTTCATAATTTTTCTCCTCTTCTTCGATTTCGGCTAAAGCATTGACTGGAGGGGCCTCAAGCGCCAACCGTGGAGCAACTGTAGGTAGGCGCAGCCTTTGTGACACATTATTGGAAGTGAAATTTCTTCACGGGATATCCCGGTACGAAGAGCCGGGAGAAGACTGAGCTAGCTTCTTTTTTAATGCAAGCAAATCATTCACCATCTTTTGAAATACCGGATCGGATGAAGTGGCGGGAGAAGGAGCTGAAACTTTCGGCTTGGATGGCTCTCACTTTAATTTGCTAGATATTAGTAAGTTATCTTCAATCCGTATGGTAGCAGCTTGGGCAAGAACCAATGTAGTGACCTATTCTTGCAAGAGTAAGAAACTTACTTTTGAGCTCATGGCATTTACGAAGAAACACTTTTGATTTTCTGGCATTGGTAGCATGGTAGGCGGAACTCAGTTGATTAGTGAATTAAAACGGGCGATGAAATCGCGCATGGTCTCATTGACCTCCTTCTTCAGGTGAGTGATCTTGGATAGTAACGTGAACGCATCCTTTGAAGGCTTATATCTTTCTTCAAATGCAATTCATAAGGTGGCCCAACTAGTAATATATTCGGTTGGTAAATGCTGAAACCATTCCACTGCGGGTCCTTGCAAGGTCTCTAGAAAGAGGAGAACTGACACATCTTCATGGGTCACATCTAGGATACTGCATGACATGATGAATGCAGATATGTGTGAATCCATGCTTTGGTTTCCGCTCCCATCAAATTTGGGAAAATTCTTCCGGTTTCCTTGAGGGAGCACATGAATAGGATGTGGTAAAGCCAGAAGGCCCATAGCATTTCCCCATGGTACTTCCATTTGAACGGCTGGAAAAAGGATGCGAGCTGGAAGCACAGTTCCACTGAGCAGCAAAGCACTGCAAAGAGATGAGGATGTTCCTTGCGAGAGATGCTTCCTTCGTGGAGGTGAGACACTTCTGGATGACTGGCCAACTGAACTTAGTGATGGGAAGCGTGCCGGTGTAACAATGAAGTTGTGCCTTTGAAGTAGATCAAAAGTAGGATCGATTACTCCATGAGCTCTTCTGCTACGAGTAAATGGTTCACCCACCAGTGTACCTTCTAGATCTACAATATTTTGGAGCAAATTTTAAAAACTCTTTTTGGTTGTACTTGCTGATTTTCTGATTTTTCTGACAAAAATCAGCAGCATGTACTTTTCTAGATATTTGATTTTATCCTCTTTTGGAAAACTGATTGTGGTTTAATGACAAAGATTAATGAGGATAAAATAAATGCCAACTTAGTAGGCTGATTTTTGGATCTTAGAGTTGACTTTTGGTAAAGGTTTGAAATTTTACAAAACAGTCAAAACTCAGATCTACGGAAAAATACAGGATTTTGTAAAAACTCAACGAACTAAAGATCTCTAACTAGTCCTGATCTATGGATCCCTGAAGAAAATTTTCAGTTTGGATCACTTTTGCAAAAATTTTGGATTTTGAACAAAAGTAAAAATTTGCAAACAGGTAGTGACTTTTTAATTTTTTACTAATTTTCTAACATACCACTACCATAGATCTGTTAGATCTGTTTGATCCCTAGCAGAGTCGCCAAAAAATGTTGGTCTGAAAATCTTTCGCTTGGGCAGATCTATGGATAGATGAGCCAACAATGTGCAGGGTAAAGGCCCTCTTTGAGTCAGCAAAGTGAAACTAGTTTATTGTTATTCCACCAGCAGGAATCTTGCACAGATCTCACAATATTTTGCCTTTGGGAGTTTGGGATCTCATCCCAGTTGGGGTATTTCTGACTATGAAAAGAAGGGAAAGAAGCTAGGTGAGGAGATAGGATAAATTCAAAGGGAGAAAAGAAATGAATTCCAAAGAAGAAAGGTCAGAGGGTCTATGTTTTGGGCTGGTAGTAAACAGAGCCGAACCTACTTGCATAGACAAACAAACCAATACTGATGAATAAATGACAAAAAAGTAGAGATAGATCCAATAGAATAAACACATAGATCTGACATAAGAAAGATTAAATGCTCATAACACACATATTCAGCACAAAGTCTTAATATTTGTATTAATGTTTTCTCCTGTTACAAAAAGTACAAAGCCTTTTCTTCTTACTTCTATTTTTTCATCTAAAAAGTATCCACCTTTTGAATACAACAAGTATTCAATTATATATAGAAGAAGGAGAAGAGAGAAGGCAAAAAGAAACCAACAACTAAATAAAAAATGTCTACAAAATATCTAAAAGTCAATGTTGACTTTGGGCAACTTGGTGGATGGCAACATCCCATGGTGCAACATGGATGATGTCATCATTTGTGCCAACATACTCTTAGATATTTACAAAAAGGAAGCCAAGAGGAAGAAGACTATTCATCGTTGTCTCACGACTGAAAGGGGGTATCTTGCTTCTGTTGCTCTTCGAGAGAGGTGATATGGAACTATGTTCGATATTCCATGAACTTACTAACCATCGGCTGAAGTTGATCCTAGGCAGGACCCTTTGTATGATTGCCGCTAACCTCACAAGTCTCCTGTTCATCTCTGAGTTTTTTAGGGAGCTTGAAATACTCATTACCTGCCTCCATCAGGTACCCCACAAAATCATGGCAAGCCAGAAGGTTATTGATGCATTCGGTGTCAAAAGTGGCTTCTGGCCCTAGCCCTTACGAGAGGAACTCCTTAAAGATCCGGATAGTTTCATCTACCTTCCTCAAGGTGAAAGAAGGAGTAAGCAAGCCCGGAGACATTCTTAGAAAAAAATTCTCCATTTGATGCATTGCATCCAAGGCTTCCTCCTTGACCTTATAATATTCTCCAGGATGAATTCCATCTGATCAACGCGGTAGTCCAACGCAACAAGGATCTTGTTGGGTACCCTGGGGTGATCGAAAATGCTGAATTTTACCAAATCGTTGACTGAGAAATCGAGCATTTTCTGAAATGTCTCATGTTGTAACCTAGCATGGTCCAACTCTTCGGAGATAGGTCCCGCTATCGCTTGGAGATCTTTGTTCGCCCGACTGATGTTCTGATACAATTCGGTGAACCTGACAATTACCTCCTCACTGTCTTTGAGGATCTGATCTCTCTAGGTGGAAACTGCCATACCTTGTTCACCAATTTTGGTGTATTCATTTATCTTATCCTGGCTTAGGACCTTAGGAGTTTCGGTGGTAGTTGTAGGAGGTGCACTACCCATTTTCTGTAGGGCATGGAGAAGATGTTTGTTTTGTTCTTTTAGTAACATCTTCTCTTCCTTTTCTTCTTGAAGTTTCTTGCAAAGGGCATCCACTGCAGATAGGGTCTCCCCTTGAAGGATTTAAGAAGACGTTCCCATTGTGACCTACATCATTGTGTAATCTATAGGGGACAGATCCTTTTTATCTTTGGAGGGGTCGGGATATGTGATCTCCATTACTCTTTCTCTCGATGCACTCTAAGAGAAGCGGGTTATAGGCTTTTGGTTCTTAGCCCCCTTTTCTGGGATGACGGAGAAGTCCATTGGTGCAATAGGGACTTTCCTCTTCTGCTTGATTAGATGTCGAGAGATGCATGCTGGACTTAAGGGAACGGGACCAGAGGTAGAAGAGGGAGCAGCTACAGTGGATGAGGGAAAATGGGTAGAGACACTTGGTGGCGGCATCAAAAGAGAGGCCGAGGAAGTGCTCACGGAAGGGAGGGATACTGCAGGGGAAGTAGTCATGGGGATGGAAGGGAGTTGAGAGATGAGATAAGAAATAGTGGGGGACAGCTCTGTGAGAGAAGAGAAGATGGAGGATGAGGAAGGGGGAACAGTAGAAGATGAGGGAGAGGATACAACCAAAGGAATGGTTGCTTGAGTCACATGGGGAGGGGAAGGAGGAGAGGGAGAAGGAATAGAAGGGACCTCAGTAATTGTAGCTGTGGCAACACCCTGAGTGGATACCCTTTGTAAGAAACTTCAAGAAGAAGTTGCTACAGTGAATAACCTGTGGCCACCTAGTTATCACCTTCTTATTCTTTAAATACACTTCATTCATTAGTTGCATGCATTTGTCCTCGTTATCCTCCCATGCCTTGGTGTATCCTTCTTGGCTTATAGCCACAAAATGTCAGTAGTGAGGAATGCCTAGCATGATTTTGAAGTGCCGGGTAGTGAGGTTGATTATGACCTCGCCCTTTTCATTTTCGACACACCTTGTGTCTTTATTGTAACAGTGAGCCACCACCATCATTAACTCATTGTTTAATGCACTGATGGGGATCCCCCCAGCAAAATGCAAGCCACTGCCCACCAGTTTGTTCATCCAAGGACTTCCTGTGACTCTTCTGCTTATGGCCCAGAAATATTTCATGTCAATGTGGCCAAGTTCAGAATCTCTGATATCCAGGTCACATTCCGCCTGGGACTCAGGCATTCTGACCCTCTGATACTTGTATTTCATCTCTTCCTCTGTAAGCTTATCTTTACCATTTGACTTGGTTAGCTTTTTGCTTGATGTAGACATATATGGATCTGAGTTTAGTTGCTAATCTGTAAGGAGTGAAGTCCAACGCAGAAGAGCCATGTTAGCTGTCAAATCTTCCATTAAGGTACTACAGAATGAGGAGTTAGAAATTTTAAGGCCTCAAGGCACAGGGCACAGGAACACTGCAGGCTACAGAGTTAATAGAATGGCGCACTAAATCAGAGTGTTACAAGGAATAAATCAGCACCAAAGGGCGCAAGAATTTTGCATATGAAATTATTGTTATTGTAAGCAGGGATGTGCGTGCACCATTTATGTGCATTTTATACTTTTCGCAAATAATTTTGGTGTTACACAGGGGCAGGGTGCGCTAATGGCGCAAGTATTTTGCATGCAACATGGAAATTTGGTGTGCCAAAGGGTGCAAGATTATTGCGTGTAGCACTTACTTTATGTGCGCAAATGGGGCTTTTGGCGCGGTGCAAGAAAAGATTACATAACATGTTGGGTGTTGTAGAAGGGGTTGCGCCAACGCCGGGTTTAGGTTTTACTTGGTTTATGGATGGTGCAGGGATTTTACATGTTGCAATCAATGTCAGTGTGCCCTCATGGCACGACTGTGTTTCCTGTAACAAGGGTGGCGATTGAGCCAAGGAAAAATGAGGCCTGAAACAAATCTCAAGTTTTCTTGCCTCTTTAGTTCGTGATTTTTAGGTTTTCTTGACATGATTTGACAGCGGGAGGAACACAGCAAAGAGGTCTAGGTCCATTTTTGAGGCAGAGCCCTCTTGGCCAGCAGATCTGGAAAGAGGGTGAAAATGGCTTGGGAGGGAAGATTTACAAAATGAGCAGGAGGGGTTTAAAGCTTCTCAGGTCCAATGCATCCTACCTCACAAACAACCAACAAAAAAAAACACAAGAGGAGTAAGAACCACATACCCAAAATATATAGAATGTGAGAGACAAAGTGGGGTCCACGAACGTGATACGAGAATGACGGGTGCACTGACAGGTGTAGAGGAGTAAAGTGTTTCATGTGTTTTCTGATTATGAAAGTGACAGGCGGATGCGCCTATATATAGGCAAAGGTGTAATAAATGTGCCAACCAATTTTTAAAGGGGCACACCAAAAGTCATGTCGACACGTAAAACTTTGCGCCCTTTGGCGCGAATATGGTTTTGTCAACACGAAATTATTTGCGCCTTTGGCACAAATTTAGTACTGTCAACACTTCATTTTGAGCGCCTTGGCGCACCAATTAACGGTGCGACATCTTTGTTGTTAACATGAAGGCGCATGCGCCTTGGTGCATGCAAGAAAGGCACATCATGGGAAGGTGCAACAATTGAAATGTCAACACTTCAAAGGGCGCGCCAAAGGAAATAAAGTGGGCGCAGGTTTGGTCTGTGTTTCATAGGTAAAATGTGTGCCCAGCCAAAAAAGGTCGAAATGACTAAGTTCGGAAAACTAAATTTCCCGGAAAGGGATTTTATAACATTCTGAACGCTGAGGGGCCCTTGACGAGGGACTAGGATAAAATTTTTGTATGGTTACCTGTAAAATTGCCCTCGTCAATTTTATGGGATAACAATGTTGAACCCTCCTGTTGTTATCACAGAACTACCTAATGATGCTGATAAGGAAGAGAACCTTGAGGGTAACACTAGTTCTTCACCAATGCTAGATAAACAGGATGATAAAATACCCAAACATACTACAACCCCTTTTCTTGAGTGATTATAGGACACTCGAACTGTAGATGAAACAAAACTAGTTTAGGAATTAAAAAAAGTACATATTGAGGTTCCACTGCTGTGTGCAATAAGGGACATCCTTGAACTAAAAAAAACCATTATAAATGAGTGTATAAAGACACCAGGAAGAAAAAAGAAATACCCAAAGACTGTTAGAGTCGAAGGGAATTTGGCTGATTTAGTTACTGACACCCTTATCTCACCAAAATATGGGGATCCTGGAAGCCCTGTCATTACTATTTGTATAAACAACCATTCAATATCTAATTTTTTAATGGATCTTGGTGCTACTATTAATGTCATCACAACATAAATGTTTAACTTGCTATCCTTGACAGGACTTCAACCAACCAACACTGTTCTGCAGTTAGTAGATCAATCCATTGTTGTACCTGATGGTGTGGTTGAAGATATAATGGTCACTATTGAATCATGGGAGTACCCAGTTGATTTCAAGGTTTTGTAGCCTAAAGCTTAAAATTTGGGATATCCAGTCATCTTGGGAAGACCTTTGATGGTTAGGGTTGTTTCTTACATTGACTGTAGGTCAGGAAACATTACAATTCTAAATGGGTAGAAATCCAAACACATTTCATTATATCCACCTTCCCAGCCTTATACAAAAAATTGTGACCAAGTATGGGTGGATTATTTGGATGCTAACTCTTTGAGTTCTTCTTTTCTAGCCACTATTGCAGTACACAATCATATGGCAGAAGCTACATAGTCATATACACTGACTGATTCTAAGGACATTACCTCTGCTGAGTCTGGTAGGAAACTCTATGCTTATAATTCCAAACATTTAGTTTCTGATTTCTATTGTCCTTTAACCAAGGTTCTCTCTTTTGATAACATATCCATCCTGCACATGCTTCAGCCCCATGTTTTCCCATTGAATTCTTTTATCACTAGTACAGAGCTTGCTCTTGCGAATGATACCAAGCAGGTGCTTGCCAGTATGGGTAGAGAGCTGACTATAGGTAGTGACTTGGAGGTCAATCAAGAAGTTAGGGTGCTTGAGGTTCTGATGAAACATTCCCATGCTTTTGCTTGGGATTACATTGATATGAAAGGAATTCATCCTAGCATATGTACACATCATATTTACATTGATGATGTCAAACCTGCAGCCGCAATGAAGAATCAATCCAACATTGAGAGACATAGTCAAAACTGAGATTGAAAAACTCCTAAAGGTAGGTTTCATCTATCCTATATTTGATAGTTAGTGGGTTTCCCCATTAGTTATTTTTCCCAAGAATAATGGTAAGTGGTAAATATGTGTTGATTACATGGAACTTAACAAAGCCACCAAGAAAGATTATTTTCCCCTGCCTTTCATTGACCAAGTCTTAGAAAATTTGGCTGGTAAGAAATATTTATATTTCGTGGATGGGTTTAGTGGGTATAATCAAATTAGTATTGCCCCTACTGATCAGGATAAGACTACTTTTGCATGCCCTTGGGGTACATTCACTTACAGAGTCTTACCTTTTGGGCTTTGTAATGCCCTTGCTACATTTCAGCGGGTAGTCTTGGCCATTTTTGTAGATCTTGCTAACGACTGCGTTGAGGTTTACATGGATGATTTCACTATCCATGGATCCACTTTTGAAGAATCTTTGAATAATCTTGAGAAATTACTCATTCAATGTCAACAACACCAACTATCTCTGAGTCATGAAAATGTCTAATGATGGTTGATCAAGGAATTGTCTTAGGTCACCATGTTTCAACCCAAGGTATACAGATGGATCCCAAAAAGATATCAGTCATCACCCAATTACCTACACCAGCTAATCAAAATGACATTAAAAGTTTCCTTGGCCATGTAGGTTATTACTGCCGATTCATAAAATATTTTAGCAAAATCACTGCCCCAATGTTTTCATTGCTAACCAAAGATTGTGTTTTTGAATGGTCTCATCAGTGTCAACAGGCATTTGATTCTATCAAAGAAAATTTGACAACAACCCTTGTCTTATGTGGCCCTGACTGGGGACAACCTTTCCATATCCACATTGATGCTTCTAATACAACCATGGGTGATGTCCTTGGACAAAAATACTCAGAAGATCATATGTATGCAATTTATTTTATCAGCAAAAATATGACTCCTACGGAAAAGAATTACACTATTACGGAAAAAGAGTTTTTGGTTGTTGTCTATGCTTTGAATAAATTTTTCCATTACATCACTAAATATAAATGTTTTATTTACACTGACCACTTTCCCATTCGATATTTGATGAACAAAATAGTGGTTGGCGGAATGCTCATTCGCTGGTTACTCTTGTTGCAAGAATTCAATCTCACTATTATAGATAAGCCTGGGAAATCTAACGTTGCTGCTGAATGTTTTTCCAGAATAAATGTTTCAAGTGATGAAGAAGCTGTCCAAGACCAATTTCCCAATGAACACTTGTTTTCTATCTGTACTAAGACTCCTTGGTTCACTAATCTCGTAAATTATTTGACAATAGGGAAGTTTCCTGCCTATTTTACTCACAAGGAAAGAAGGCGATTGGTTAGAAATAGTGCAACATATAAATGGTGTAACAAATTCTTATTTAAATGTTGTCCTGACATGGTTCTTCGCAGGTGTGTTTGAGAGGATGAGGTACATGACATATTGTGAGCATGTCATGATGAGCCAGGAGGTGGAAATTATTCACTGAAATGAAAAATTCACAAGATCCTTGGAGTAGGGTACTATTGGCCTTCCCTCCATAAGACTATCAAAAAGTATGTGTGATAGTGTGATGCATGCCAACAAATGGGAAAACCTTCACTTTCTATGGAAATGCCTCTGAATCCTCAGTTGGTTCTAGGACCATTTGAGAAATGGGGTATTGATTTTGTTGGACCATTTTATCCTCCATCTTGCAGGAAGGAGTATCTCTTGGTATGCACAGACTATGTCACTAAATGGGCTGAAGTTCAAGCATTGGCATTTGCCCATGAAGATGTTGTTGCTGATTTTGTCTACAACTAGATATTGTTGTGATTTAGAGCACTAAGGGCCATTGTATCTGATCAAGGTCCTCAATTTTTTTCAAATATGATTGAAGCTTTCTTGGAAATCTATAGAATCAGGTACCAAAAATCATCACCATATCACCCCCAATCCAATGGGAAAGTGGAGGTAACCAATCGAGAACTTGAGAATATTCTAACTAAGGTGGTCAATGCTGATAGAAATAATTGGGTACCAAATCTTCCTGAGGCCATCTGGGCCTACAACATGACCTGGAAAACAACTACTGGTTTCTCTCCATATGAGCTGGTAATTAGGAAGAATCCACTGTTACCTGTTGAGTTTGAGTTACACACTTGACGAACAACGTTGGAAGTTGGGATCGATTTGGATGAAGCACAATGTGAATGAGTGTTGTAGTTGAATGAATTAGATGAAATGCAGATGGAGGCACAACAACAAACAGAAATTCTATAGCATTAGCGGAAAACTTGGCATGATGCTCACATAAAAAAAAGGACATTTCATGAAGGACAGTGGGTTTTACTCTTTGATTCCCGCTATCTGCAGTTTAAAGACAAGTTGCATACATGTTGGTTAGGTCCCTATCAAGTAAATCAAGTGCTTGATAATGGCTCTGTTCGATTGATACTGATTAATGGAGACACACAAACTCTTATGGTGAATGGGCATAGGCTTTTAGTTTATCACCAACCGCTGGATAAGAAGACTTTCACCGACGACATTCTATTGTGAAAAAAACATGCATGCCAAGGAGGCTCTTTACCTCTCAAGCATGCAGTAATCAATCTCTTGCAAATTCAATAAAGGAAGATGATCCTTCATTCGATCTTCTTCCCTTAGTTAGCAGTTTTTATTGTAATTTCCAATAAATGTAGGAATTTTCATTATTTCTACTACCGCTAATCATGTTTCATCCCGAATTGTAGGGTGTAGGAATATACAGATGTCGGCTGGCTGAATGTGGCATGGGTAAGTGTATTTTAACTTTCTAATGATATTTCTATGGAAAAAATTTCCCCATGTATGCATTTGTCATTTATGACGCCATCATGAAATGATTGCTATGGTCATTTCGGATCTCTTTCCAAATCTGGCTCTATCAATGATGGCATAGAAGGAGTAATGGATCATAATCACCACATGCCTTGATATGTCACACTATCCAATGTCAGGACAAGTGGTTCTCACTCCTCAACCATAGGATATGTACCACCGCAAAAATCTTAATCTCACACGAGTGACCAGTCTCATCACTATTTTTTCACTGTCACCTTCACTTGATGTTGCACTACCTAAGGAATATGGTGTCATTTGAAATTTAATGCCTCTGTAGATGATTCTTTTCATTATGGTATGCACATAAAACACGACTCGTTTTATCAGACACTAGATGGGAAGTGGAAAAGACACTCTGCTCTAGTTTTTTTGCTACCTTGTATTTCTCACTTTTTGGCTTTAGCATGGGACTGTGAAAGACATCAGAACCTATTTCACCAGACACCTTGCTCTGGAATTCCACCCTTTCATAGCTATTTTATGATTTTGAATGGTTGGATTTCATTCGGAAATTTGAAGGTTTTGATGAGGGCATTGTGGAAGAGTTCTTGAACAATTTTGAGTCCACCTGCTCGCAAGTTGGTGGAAGAAGAGTTGAAATTACCAGTCAGGTCATTTTTGACTTATCTGGCCTGCCAAACTTTGGTTTAAAGGTTATGACGAATGACCCTTTACAAATTCTAATTGCTCAGTTCCATGACAAAGGAGAGGCACTTCTAGAGGTCATCTTGACTCCATTAGGTGTCTAGAAGGGTGTTAAGCGCACAAGTTTCCTTAGAATCTAGGGTGAGATTGTGAAATGGGTCAACTAGTATTTCATATGTGATGGCTAGGCCTCTGTTCTGGGTGGTGATGCACTCAAAATGCTCATTTACCTTAAAAAGGAACATGTCAACTAGACCCTTCGGGTAAATCTGCCAGAGTACCTCACTGACTCCATCATTAAAGTATGCCAGAAACATCGGTCCCGTGGAGGCAAGTCTATGATTAAACACCCGAGGTTGATTCATCTGTTTTGTTCACACCAAGTCTTATTTTGACCAAAGTGGAGGCTTGAGGGACGTGTTGGTGGCGAAGGGTCCAGGCCAAAGCAATTAAAATATGGTCTCTCTTCTGCACCTTGGTCTACCCTTGCATCGGGCCCTTGCCCTTCACATAGCCAAGCAGAGGAAGCTGATGTTCCTAAGCATGCTGACACAGTTGGTACTCTTGAGGGACCATCCCCATCCATTTCTGATTCAAAAGGCAAGTGTCCCATAACCCCATATTCCTCCATGCAACTACGGTCCCGGCAACTTAGCACATTTTTGCAAACAAGCGGTTTCTAATCGGAGTCCTTGCTTGATGATACTGCCCACATTCGGGAGGAACTACATAAGGAGGATGACCTAGCCACTCCATCATCTGTTGTTCCATCATCTACAGAAATTCACATTGTGACTCCTAAAATGCTTGACACCCATGTGGTGCCTTCTCATAACTATCTGGAGGAAATCACACTGCTAAAATCTCAGTTACAAGGTATGGAAGAAACCAACCTTTTATTACAGGCCGAATTTACACAAAAGACAGTATAAAAAGTTTAGGAGATTTCTGTCCTATAGCTTAAAGTAATTTGTTTAAAGAGATAGTGTGATAAGAGTCTTACCCTCTTGAATAGTTTCCAATAGTTTTCCCTTCAGGAAAGGGAATTGTGGAAGGAAAATCAAAAATTAAAAAAGGAAAAAGAATTTATAGAAGAGGAAAAAAAAAGTAACATCTATTTTACACTCTTTTTATCCTTTGGCCATCAAACTACTATCCTTTGGGAAACCCTCCTCAGTCTACAACATTTATGTCCAAGAACAATTTTATTCTTGGCAGTTATTTCAATTGTGTTCTCAAGCCCCTCACAAAATTCCTGATGGCTCTATTTTTTTTATTAGTCTACAAATGCAGTACTCCAGAAATTCAAAAATTTCTCCGTGAATTCTATCTACATAACATGATAGTGACCAATGTCCCTAATTTTTCAATCAACCTATTTGTGAGTGATTTTCAAATTAAATCCTTTCAGTTTGTATTACGGAATTAGATAATTTGGGGGGTAGCAAATAGACAGTTTTAATAACACTGCTCAGTCCATCTGATTTCATATTCACCCAACTCATCATACAGATGTCACCTTGCGGAAAAACTTTCGATCATTTTACTATCAGGCAGGGGTTGGGGTGAATACTTCTTAGATTTTGCTTCAGTGTGTTATTGATTTTGAAAATTACAATTAGGAGAATTTTAGGGCTGCTTGGCAAGCTTGTGATAGGAGATGGGATACTTTAAGCCTACCTTTGAAACATAGGGAGGTTATCTCTCCCTATAATTTGAGTTGGAGCATGTGAATGGGTGATGCCCTCATCACCATTATCAAACAAACTACAGAGAAAACCAACCAACAATACATTGATGAATGGGTAGGCCTCCAAGTATAGCCACCACTCCTCTTGAGCCCTCTCAAAACCTGGTAGAACAATGCAACACAGTTCCATGATAGTTTCACTGCCTGGGTGGAAATTACCTCCAATACTTAGGGTTGCAAGAATACCACAAAGCAATACGCTGATCAATTCAAGGAGTAAGACATGGCTGAACAACTTGGAAGATGAGAAGGGCGCAGATGAGTTGCATTGGGACATGCAACAGGTAAAGTCATGGGGAAAATGATGAGTGTATTGTTTGGCTCATTAATATCATTTCTTCAGAAAATAAATACTCTTTGTGATATGACTTATTAGTATATGGGGATGTTTTGTGTAGTTATATCTTAGTAGGTTTGATGCATTTTCCTTGCTATTATTTCTGAAAACTGATTATCACATGAACCTCCTACTAACTGTCTTTGTGAGATCAAACATGATAATGTGTGTAGGGAATGATGGAAATTGTTGGTGGCTAAGAAGCCCGAGTTCGAAGCATGCGGTTGAAGAATGTTTCCATCACATTGACCTATTAGCTTGGGCTTGATTCTAATGGCCCATAGGAATCTATGAGTTTTAATTTATATTTTATGGACAGTGCTTGATGCCATCTGATATGGCGGATCTTGTAACCAACATTATCTATATGAAGACTTCGTCTTCAAAACTTGGTAGTGCAACTTTTTGATTATTGAAGAAGATTATTTGCATACAGTTCTGGATTTTGTTTTTATGTGTTATGAACTTATTTCGAAGTTAGTGTAAGCCATGGCATTTTGAGAATCAGAAGTTGTTGATCCCTCTAACCCGAGGAAGAGCAAGGGCCCACTCAACCGAGGTGATACGAGGTTACATTGAGTTCATGCATATAGTCCGTTGATTAGTTTTATGGCAATTATCATTTGATAAGTCTTACATGCATGCTTTGATTAACTATATCTGCTTTCTCCATTACTACTTTAACTTAGAATATATGCTTTTGTTATGCAAATCTAGTTCATGAATAGTCTTGCTTTTTGCTAAAAATTCCATTTATCCAGTTGTGATTTAATTTGTTAAGAATAAGTGTGTGCATATTTAATTTTATAATAGAAGATTAGTTGCTAAAATTCCTTTCATTGCAAATAGTTGACTTCCGTAGACTTGTATTTAATTTCTATATATTTTAACTACACTTCCATAGAATAGTCATTAAAAATAAGCAACCCCCAATAGATCCAACGTATAACTGGTTCTCCTAGACTCCATTGCATATCACCTAGGACACAACCCTGGTTTAGAATGACACTGACAAAGATTATGTCAGTTAAATGATTGGAAGAATACAATGACCCATTAGTTCCTTTGACAATTTAATTTCCATAAATGTTTCCAATGCTCTCACACTCACCTTATTCAGGCTAGTTGCTCTTGTTACTCCATGGATTCAAAGAAATTCCCACCTGTAGGGAAGTTAAAGGAGGAATAGGTGGCCCTCACCAAGTTTCTAGACAAGAAGGTGTCATTGACTATCTTAGTAGCAGACAATGTACGACGGAAAAGTGACATGCGAGCATGGGAATCTACAAGTGACTCTTCCTCACACCCGACCTCCCGAGGTCATGCCGAGATAGCCGGTGGGTATGGAATATGTGTGAGATGCAGATAAACTAGTTAGGCAATCTAATGTCTTCAATACGCACTAGCGGAATTTGCGAGTCTAAGGCAAAGAAGGCCCCCCTAACTTGAACTGGTGTGATAGATCGGTCAGCAAGGATGACTCCTCGAAGGCTCCAATCAATATCGAGTTCTGGCGTGATTCGATCTATAGGTTGTGGAATACGTGGAAAATGACCCGGGATAGTTTCGTGTATTTCTCCGGACAGGGTCATATGGTGGATGGTAAATGTAGTCAATTCTATGGACGATTCTCTGGCCTAGTCCAGAATTCCCTAGCTCTGTTAGCTGCTGTGTCTAGCAAGGATAATTGTTCGATGATGATAGGTGGAAGTGGGGTAGACTGGAATACTAGTGTGCATAGGCCAGTGTCTATGTCTAATTCTCCTATGGATTCGTTGGGCTGGCGGGATTTGTGGGTCACAACCATAGATTCTTAGTTGTTGTGGACCTGTTATGGTCATGCGTGAAATCAAGTCCTAATCCCTAATATCCAGTAATCGTATGCTTTCTCAGCTTCTATATTTAGGATCAATAACTATGTGATGTTCTCAGAATATCTTACAGGCGTTCGTGTAACCTAGATTCTTAGGCTGGTATCTATATCTAGAAGAGTGTCTCCTGCATCTGGCTGTGGGACCAAAGGATCACAACCAAAGGTTTGTTCTCTTTCAAACCCTTCTACAGTCATATGAATGTTTCCTAGGGTAATCTGTAGTTCGGTTGATTTGACCAAAACGTGTGTGCTTGGTCGTCTTCTATGTTTAACCCGCTCAACTGGGAATTGATTTGTTGCAAGCTTACTGTTGTTCGGAAGACTTGAATCCTAATATTTTGATCTATATCAGTTATTTCCATGATGAGATTGGGCTGAGGCACGATTGGCTCGAATACGTATTCCCTGGGCTCTCTAGGTCCCGTGATTGTCATACAAAAGCAACAATGTAAAACGAACTACAGTAAAATGAAATTTAATTATGTCGAATATATCTATATATGATTTCTCTATTTTTTTTTTGTGTTTTCTGATGAACTTTACGAATTTAAGAAAGCAGCTATTTAAAATATCTAGAGTGACAACTAAAATAATAATTTAAAACAAACAAAATAACCGAGTGTAGCTATTTGTCTGTGCAATTTGTAGATCTATTCTAAACAATAAAATAGCTTATCTAATCTATTTGCAAGATTCTCGATCCTACCTCAGAAGTGAGGAGTGAATCATAGTTTCTCAGAAACTATCAATCCCCACAGCTTCCCTGGCAATATCGAGAATAGAATTTACTGAAATAAAGCAATTAACTACTCTATTTGATATGATTCTAACTAGAAATTTGAAAGCTAGAACCTGGATTCTGCAGAACAGTGGCGAATCCGATGGTGTGTGTGATCTTGTCCCCTCAGTGTGATCTCCTCGTTCCTTCGTATTCACGTGGATCCAAAAAAGCATGTAATGCTAGCATCAACAGAAGTAGATATTGGGATAAAGGTAGCTCAGAACATTGACTGAATACAATGCGAGTAGGAGAGGGATAGCGCAAGAGTACAGAGCTTGGCTTATGCAATTCCTAGCGGGATCTATTGTGAGTCATGCAACATAAAGCATCCAGAACCTGAAACTATCCTGTTTGAGGAGCAAAACCTACAACTTTAATGGCTTCCTAAGCTATTCTACTCCAATGGATTGGATGAAATAACAACAGTGCTTGCACAAGATGGATTTGTGGCTTACCAACAGTAAAACAATGCTAACTAAGCATGCAATGAAAGAAACTAAGCATTCTAAGAAAAAGGAAAACTAAATCTATTGCAAAGAGAAATCAGAGGAAAATTTTGAGGGGCCATTTGCTTGAGCACAAGCCAACTATTTATAGCATTTGCATTTACCCAAGGTAAAAACCAAATAGAACTCTTAAACTATAAACAATGGCAAAACACTATTCCAGGGAACCAGAATCATAAATGCAAGCTTATGGCGGTGAAAGAAAGCTGGTAAAACGTTGAAATTACGTAAGTCATGTTAAAAGAGCTTTCTGGAAAACGCGTAAAGGACCGCCGCTCTAAGCAGGGTGGCAGTTACAGGACCACTGCCCTGTTCAGGGCGGCAGTCACGAGACCCGCCGCCCAGGTAGGGTGGCGGTTTCGTCACTGAAGAGCGAAAGGCCAAGAAAAGAGGGGAAAAGGGAAAAAACAAAGCACGCGGGGGCTAAGCGGGGCATGCGGGATGTTAACGGCACACTTGGAGATATTTTTCGGATCCCTGAACACCTTGCGAGGAGACCTGTATCATCATTGGGGCACGTGTCACATTGTTCTGGCAGTACAGTACCTTACAATTTTGGGTACGTACATATTTCCCCCTCGGAGAAGCATTTTAGCCATGAAGAGGCGTAAAATGGTGGGTCCGAGTATGGCGGTCCCGAAATGGGAAGTTAGAAGTTATACCCGATACGTCCGTGTGTTGAAATGACGCCATCCAAAATTCCCGCTACCTGCAAAATGAAAAGACAGAACTCAAGTGCAGATAGACACAATAGCTTGAAAAATAAACGCTAAAATAATAGGGAAATGAGAACGTACCATTTGTGCGGGGATAGGAACTTAACTCCGTCGGCGCTCCAAACCTGTGAAAAAGTCATTTAAAACGAACCAGGGTGCTATATATATGAAAGTGGGCCCATTTTCCTATTCATTTGTGTGAGTCGATTTGATTGATTTTGAGCTCTAGGACCCACGGTGACGGTTTCTTGCATGAGTAGAGTCAAAACATCCGTGATGACATAGCGATCATGCCTCCACATGCGGAACATCGACCCGTGAGATCACATGTTAGTTTTCTTCAGTTTATCCTTTTTACCCCCTTAAATTTGAAATGCTAAATACTTTGTCATGGGGGGGTAATTTTTGAAAATGTTAGTGTTAAAAGGTCCACCTAAGGGGGGCGCCTACTGGGTAGGCTTTGTTTTTAGGTAAAATGGTCATTTTTTGAACTTTTTAGGCCTTTTAAGCTTAAAAACCCGTGTGGGTTTTCGGACCACGACCCACCCGCCCTGTTCTAAGGCAGCGGTTACACGACCGCCACCCTATTAAGGCGACGGTTACAAAACTGCCTCCCTCCTCAGGGTGGCGGTTTTGACACAGAATGCAAAAGGAACATCTATTTGAGATTGTGTTTGTATTTTTAGCATTTCTACGTGTTTTCATGATTTTTCTAGTATTACTTGGATGCTAACTTGCTCTGTTTTGTGTGTTTTTGGGTGTATGCAGGTGAGAGAGGAGTATATCCGGTGGAGTCGAGAGAGGGAGTGTGATTGGCTCCCAGGGGTACTAGATGCCCTCTCACAGGATGAGGAGGACACTCTTCAGTGGGCTGGGATACTATGCATTTCACGCGTGCCCCACGTTACACCATCTAGTCACATCCTTTGTGAATTGTTCTCATACTGGGATGCAGATCCGAACACCTTCCGATTGCCAGGGGTCCGCGGTGAGTGGACTATTACATTGGAGGATGTCTATCGTATTTTGGGGGTCCCGATCATTGGGAGACGACTCACCCTAGAGACGGCAGGTTCACGGGCACAGATTGCACAGTGGGCCACATATATGGGAGATGCAGTCATCTCTACAGGGTCGAAGAAGGGGGTTAGAGTTCGATCCATTCCTTCTTTTCCTATCCCCCTACTTCACCAGGCCATCATGGGGATCCTTGCCTCGAGACTGATCGGGGACAAGGGAGGAGATACATTAGTATACTGCTGGTCCCCCATTATTACACAGATAGAGGGGCATGGTCGGATATATGCCTGGGGAGCAGAACATTCTTGGGACCACCTACCATGACTTATACAGGGTGGCTCCATTTACAGGGGAAGTCGTTGAGCCAACCTGACCCTAGTCATGAGTTGGGTATATGAGAATTTCATCCCTTATGGCAGGGGTGTGGAGGTGGCAAATCCTGGCGCTGTGAGGGAAGCCAGATGGAAAAACATGTTAGTGCTTAGAGCACCTCATCATCTAGTTACCTCCTTGACTACTTGCCGACATGGAGGCCACACTATACTAGACTATGGCAGGCATATGGGGCGAGGAGGCTCTTACTTTGATATCTCCTGCTCCATGACAGGGCAGCTTATTGATAGAGTGGGGCGAGTGGAGATGCACCCCTTTGGTCAAGTTCCTCAGCAGTTTGGCCTACCATACATGGGTATGCTTCCCCCCACGTGGCGCCAGTATATACAGATCAGCCCGAGTGGCCAGAGGGGGGCCCTAGAAGCTGGGGTTGGACAGTGGTTACTCCTGGCATTCCTATTACATCTAGGAGGATAGTTCGTGCCAGAGGGAAGAGTCGGTGCGCCTCAGGCACCTTTACTTCAGATTTCTGCGGTTCCTGCCCATAGCAGCGATGACCCCATTGAGGTAGACTCCGAGTCTGAAGGAGTTTACGGGGGGAGAGAAAGAGGAGGAGACTGAGGACAGTGATCCTGAGTGGCACGATACCCAAGATATCATGTAAGCGGAGAGGGCTGAGCAGAGTGCAGAGAGGGTGACTCTAGTTTTAGAGGAGCCACTCTCTCAGGGCCATGGGGAGGATGAGTCTGTTGTGGGGCGCCTACAATTTCTCTAGCCATTAGGAGTAGCCCTTTAGTCGGAAATGGCATCTGTGGCAGGTTGCTGATCCCTATAGATCCATCTTCTGGAGGCCTGGTGATCCAAGTAAGTTAGCCTTCTCTCCCTTCTAGTGTTTGTTTAATTTTAAGATCATTTTAGTTGACTATCTCTCCTTGTGTTTTATCTTGGATTTATAATCTCCTATAAGGTTTCTTAATTTTTCTCCTTGGTTTGCAGAGACCGCCGATGAGTGGCGGGACTTGATTAGCAGGGTATGCACTGATACCCTGATGATCCCCATGGAGAGGACCCACACAAAGTTGTTTGTGGACGCTGGGGAGCCTTTAGAAGCTGGCAGACATACTGACGTCTTCGCTCCAGTATAGCATGTGGCCAAGATGGGATCGACCCTTCGCACAAAGTTAGCAGGGTACAGGACGGCTGAGCGCTTGATGAGGAGCCATTCTCGTGGTGAGACTGTAACTGCCCCTCAGGATCCTGAGCCCCTCCATGCATTCAGAGTGCCTGCGTATCCGGAGTCCTAGGCGTGGGCATGCACCTTCAGAGGGGTCTCGTAGGGATTGAGAAGCCACTTGGCTCTCGTAGATTTTGTACTTATATATTCTTTTGTATATCCTGGGCCTCTTTGAGTGTTTTGTACCATGCTTAGTGCATGATGACATTGTATATAAACGTTGATCATTTATATGTATATGTCTTCGTTCTGGATCAAACTCTTGGTATTCATGGCTCACTTTCTATTTCTAGTTTCTCCTATACTACATGATGTATGTCTATATGCCCTTCTTTTTAGAATATATGCAATGGTGAACAAATGATGCAAGTGTTTTTACTTTCCTTTTGTGTTTCATGATGCTAATATATGATGATGTAGATATAATGTTGATTTTGAATCTTAGTTTCTTTAAGCAATTTTTGGATACTTCATGTTTGGTTTTGGCAAAGTGATTGAAAATAAACCAGTACAAATGAACAGATAAAGCTGCCCCTACCCCCAACTCCACGCAACTAGTAAGATGCGAGGGCTTATCACCAAGAGTTAGGAAGGGCGCAAGTTATGACGTGTAGTGAAATGATAGTGATGAAAGACAAACAAAGATTTGGCGGAACCAAATTAGGACACCACAAGTCTACTCCACTTGAGGGAGACTTCATAGTTTTAAATGCAACTTACTTTGCGGTTTATCCAGACTTAGACTCGTAGATGGCCACATAGTAGACAAAATATGGGTTTTTAGGATTTTAACTCTCTCGGGATTTTGAACATCTGATTCATTTGTTTTTGACTCAAAGTTTCAAAGTTTGAATTGTTTGTGTATGACCTTTTACATTTATTTGCTCAAGAGGACCCCCCTACACTTTTCCCCTATGCTACTAGTAAGAAGAGTGGGTTTATCACCGTGGGAAAAGCATAGGTGAGTAAAGGGGGAATTTCCATCCTTTCCCAACCCTACGTCACTAGTAAAGAGACGCAAGCTCATCACCAAAGGTTGGTGCGGGCAAGGAAATGTGTAAAATTAAAATTTTATGTTTAATCAATGTTTGACTTGTTTGCTTGAGTAAAATGTTAGTATGTGTTTATTTCCAAAGAGATATACATATGGGATAGATGTGGACACCCATGAAGCTTCTAGAATAGACCATAGGCAAAACACCTACCCTAAGAAGAAACCAACAGTGAGAATAAACTTGTAGATCTTGGTATGGTTAACCATTAAAACTTTGTCATGACTAGCTTTATTTGATAAAATGATTTTGAGATAATTTTATGATATCATGAAAATGGAGAAGTACGATTAGGAAGTGTTTATGCTAAAAACATTCATGAGTTTTGTAATGAATTGCTTTGAGAATAGATTCCTTGATCACAATTTTTTGTACGAAACAAGCGGACAATATGATCCTAATCTATATGAAAAATGTAATGTAGATAGATATATAAGCTAGTGCTAAGCCGCTCATGCGTAGAACCGATTAAGGTGCAGGGAATTGACTGTTTCACCCAAATTCCTCACCTTCTAACGTACATAGGAGGTATGCAACCATTTCCATAGTCCTTCATGACTCGGTATGGGGCCCAACCATTTAGGCCGGAACTTCCTTCCTTCGTCGGTCTTCTTATCGATCCGGCTGTCTAGTCTTAGAACTAGATCACCTTCATATATGTCGCGTTCATAGAATTTCTTGTTATACTGCCGGCACATCCGGTCAGCATAGACTTTGTGCCGCTGTTCCACATCCAACCTAGCTTCATCTAGGATTTCTAATTGGGAGAGACATGCTTCCCTGTAAGCATCTTCATCCAGAATCCCTTGTAATGAAATGCAGAGACTGGGTATTTCAACCCTCGAGTGGGAGAACTGCCTCTGCCCCGAATACTAGAGAGAAAGGAGTTACTCCCGTTGGTGTTCTTATTGAGGTTTGGTGGGCCCATAAGGCCGGATATAACTTTAAGTGCCAATCTCGTTGTTTTCTTTCACCATTTTAAGGAGAATGGCTTTTAGTGTTTTATTTGTTGCTTTAGTCTGTCCGTTGGCTTGAGGGTAATACAAGGAAGCCGTATGATGGCTTATTTTAAATTTATTGCATAGTTCGTGAACCTCTTCATTCTTAAAAGAAGTTCCATTATCAGAGATGATGATTTGCGGGATACCGTACCTGCAAATGATTTGGTTCAAAATAAACTTGGCGATTACAGAACCAGGTACAGTAGTAAGAGGCATAAGCCTCTACCCCCTTTGGTAAAATATTCAGTGGCCGTGATTATAAAATTATGGCAGTCTGTGGATGAGGGAGAGAATTTCCCTATTAAGTCTAGGCCCCACATAGAAAAGGGCCATGGAGTAGTAATTGGTTGTAGAGTTTGTGTTGGCATATGGATCTCATGGGAGAACTCTTGGCACTTATGACACCTGCGTACAAACTCTACTGCATTGTGCTCTAGAGTGGGCTAGAAATAGCCCATTCGATGTATTTTGCCGAGCGGTGGTATGACCACCGAAGTGGCCTCCACACATTCCACTGTGGGATTCATGGAGAATCTTCTTGGATTCTTCCGTGTCAACACATCTTAGGAGCATTCCATCGAATGCTTTCCGATAGAGCACTTGCTCTATAATGATGTATTTAGCTACGATAATACGTAACCACCTTCTTTGTTGCAATGTAGATCCTTCTGGATATGTATGGTCCATGATATAATTAATGATATCAGTGTACCCGGGACACTCAGAGATAGAGGGTCAAGCTTCGGTGTAGTATATGCACTCATATGGAAAATCTAAATCTACTAGATTGCCTCCATCTAATGGGTTATCAGCTAACCAATCCGCAATGATTTGTCCCTTAACTGACTTCTGATTTACAAACGTTAATTCAAATTCTCCCATTAAGGTTATAAAACATCCAGCCTTTTTAGACAAGGACCCTTGTGTGAGGAAAGTTCGTAAATGGTCTATTTTTTACCATGACCCTTGTTTCTTGATTTAGCATATAATGTCTTAGGCATTTGGTTGTAAAGACTATGGCGAGGCATTCTCATTCTACTTGTGTGTAACATTTTTCATAGTCGAGCAGAACGTTCAACTAATGAAATAAATCACGTGTTCTCTCTTGTCATCATCTTCTTGAGCCAGCATACAGGCTAGCGAGACATTGGTAGCTCATGAGTATAGAATTAACGGGTGATCTAGCTTAGGTGGCATTAGCGTAGGTGGTGATAATAGGAAACGCTTAACTGCATCAAAAGCTTCATTGCAGTCTTTATTCCAATCAATGCTATAATCTTTCTTGAGTAAATTGTTGATTGGGTGTATGGCGAAACTTAAGTCTGGGATGAATCTTCGGATTGCACCCAGCTTTATGAGAAATGACCTGATTCCAGATTCATCCGAAGGTGGAACCATTTTGAGGACAGCCCGAATTTTGGTTGGGTCAACATCTATCCCTCGTGATGATATGATGTAACCTAGGAGCGTCCCTCCTGTTACACCAAAGATGCATTTTTCTGGATTTAGCGTGACTCCGTATTCTATCAGACGTGAGAGAATGATGTGGAGTACTTCCGGATGGTCACAACGCTTCTTGGCCTTAGCCAACAAGTCATCTACATAGGATTCCATGATTTTATGAATTAAATCATGAAATATATATGTCATAGCTCACTGGTATGTAGCACCAACATTCTTGAGACCAAATGGCATGACAGCATAGCAATAAGTTCCCCAAGGAGTTATAAATGTGGTTTTAGCTTGATCTTGTTCAGATATTTTGATTTGATTGTATCCCGAGAATCCATCCATGAGAGAAAAAAGTTCAAACCCAACTGTTGCATCAACAATGACATCAATGGATGGCAACGGGAAGTCGTCTTTAGGACACGCTTTGTTGATGTCTCGAAAATCTATGCAGATGCGTATCTTTCCATTCTTCTTGAGAACAAGAATGATATTAGATACCCATTGGGAGTAATCAACTGGCTTGATGAATCCTACTTGGAGGAGTTTTATTACCTCCTCTTTTACCATGAGAGCTACCTTGGGTTTCATGGGTCTCAATTTTTGTTTAACTGGCTTTGCATCAGATTTAGTGAAGAGGTTGTGCACCGCGATGTGGGGTGCAACTCCTGTCATTTCCTTATAATTAAATGAAAATGCCTTCTGATGTTCTTTGAGGATCCGAGTGTGTATTTCTACTTCCTCTGGGGTTAACGAGGACCCCTAGTTTCAATATCCTTGGTTCGTCTTCCGTTCCAATGTTAATATCAATTGTTTTCTTCGATCAAATAGGCATTACCCCTCTTCAAACTCAGGTGGTGCTGGAGGTAAATCCAAATCATCCCCATTTTTCTACTGTGCATATGCTAGGTTCCATTTGTGAGGGAAGATCCACCATGGGATTTCCAAAGTAGGAAGACGAATGTGGGATTAAGGACAAATCTATCATATGATAGGAGAGATGTAGTGCTGCATAGGTGTTTAAGTAATCCAAAGTGGCCATATCACTATCAACATGGTCTAGGATAGTAGATTCATTTCCGTTTAAAAGAGAATTTGTAATTGTCTTTATCAATGGTTCATCACGAAGGGATACCATGAAATGGGTATCCTCTAACTCATTTCTTGGAGTAAAACATGACGCTGAAGTTGCTATTGAATCAGTGAGAAGATTTTTCTCTCACGGGATTGCTTCAATTGATATGAAGTCAAACTCCTTGCTTAAATCTAATACAACTTTTTTGTAAAGTTATAAGTGCTCGACTTTGGTTTCATATGCCTCAGAGACTTGGTTTGCTACTGATTGTGAGTCTCCTAAGACTCTGATGTTATCAACACCAATTCTCTTAGCTAAGATGAGGCCAAGGAGGAGGGCTTCGTACTCAACACCATTGTTTGTGCACTCAAAATTTAGTTTAAAGGAAAAAGGTAAGACTTTTCCTTCAAGGGAAGTAAAGATTACCCCTACCCCTGCTCCGTAATGGCATCTAGCTCCATCAAAATGGAGTGTCCAATATTTAGCTGGGAATATGGACGGTGGGATGTCTGTTGTGTTTTTATATTCTACTTCCACCATACAGAGATCCTCTGCTGGAAGAGAGCCAATGCCTAGGGAATATCCTATGCCTATTGAATCGAATGGTAAGAATATTGGTAGATCATTTTCTAGTAGTTCAATGATCTTTGTAGTAGTTCCTAATGATTCTGCTTCTACAGTTTTAGCCTCATCTTTGGGGGTTGGAGTTGCTTTGGCTAGGCTCATAGTTTCAAGATCTGTCGTAGGTACCAACTTTTCTTTTGTTTTTGCGTTGGTAGGTTTATTAAGTTGGTTTGTTGGGAGCTCAAACTCCGAGTGTACGCTTGTCCTTTTCTTTAAGTTAGCTAGGTGTCCATCAAATGGTATTGGATCACCTTTGGCCATGAATACCTTTCCTAAATGTAAAAACCTTACTTCTTGAAATAGTGTAGAAGGGATTGCCTTCATGCGGTGTATCCATGGTCGGCCGAGGATCATATTATAGTTAGTTTCCTGATCTATTATATAAAACTCAGTCAAGATGGTTTTGGGTCCTAAGGTGACCGGTAATATTATAGTTCCAACTGAGGTGGCTTTAAGACTATCATAGCCCCTTAGTGTATTTCGAGTTGTGGAACAATTGGTTTTGCCATACCCTAGATTTTGGAGGAAAGAGAAGGGGACTATGTTAACCACTGCCCCCATCATCTATCATCACACACTTTACATAGTTGTTATAAACCCATACTTGCAAGTGTAAGGCTGGATCACCTCGGCGTGCGATCTCAGCATCTGTTGGAATTTTATTTATCTCGAATATGAATTCGAAATCCCTATCTTCCTGCCCTGGAGGATGAACATCAAATTCCACATGATTTACCTATGTTTCAGGAGGTGGAGTGATGTTAATTAAATGACCTAAACCTAATGCTTCTCAAAGAGCAGCCCTGTCAGTAGGAGAGTTCTTTAGTAAGTCTAAGAATGAAATGTGCGAGAAGGTTTTTGTTAGGTCGTTAATCAAATCATAGGCTCCCACAGGTTTTACTACGATTTTTTGGATGTCATCTGCCTCTAGCAGGTGGCTTGGACTTGGCTGAGAGAAATACTCTCGCGTCCTTGTTATAGCTTCGATGGGTAGTTTAGCGTCTAACTCCACTAAACCGACTACCTTAGGTCGTGGTTGACTTCCTAGTTGTGGTGCAACTAATGGATTTAGCGAGGTCGAGGCTTCATGATCATTGTTTCTTGTCATTACACCCTTGTTCATCCTAGTTAGATTTAGCCTATTGTTATCATGATTTGGGAGTGGATCATTAAAGATCTTCAGGGGTGCGTTTTGAGGGGAAACTGCTCCTGAAAAGGTATTTGACGTTGGTGACGTAGGATCTACTAAGAACATATCCATGAAAAGTTGTTTTTGTTCATCTAGCAAGTGTTGCATGAATTTATTGTAGTCACGGCACGTTCTAGTGTCATGGCCCCGGAATTTTGTGGAAACCACAATACGAATTAGGATTGTAATTCCTAGTTTGTTGGTTTGATGTATATTTTGGCCCAAAATTTTTGATCAAACCGTTCTCTATTAAAATTTTGTGTTTTTTGTTTTTGGTTTGAATTCTGGTTTTGGTACCTAGTTGAATTTTGGCTTGGACCCTATATGGGATTTCGCCGTTGTTGTTGTTATTGTGGATGTTTAAAATCTACTGTATTGATTGTCGGGGTAAAGTTGTTATTTCTTTGGTTATAAGTTTGTGATGGAGTATTGACAACATTTACCTTTTTAGGTTGGTCGGTTACTCCATCTGTTGTTACACCCCGATTTTTGTTCAGGATTTTAGGTCCTTGATTGACGTTTGTGGTAGTAGGATAAGTTGTAGTGTTTTGGTTAGGGGTGATTAACCTCCCGTTTGATCCATATGTTTTGCGACCACTGTCAATTGCCACTTGATCTATTCGAAGAGCGCTCTCAAGTACTTCATTGTAAGTTCTTAATGGGAACTTCTAGACTTCTTCCTTCAATTCTCTGCTAAGAGAATGAAGGAATAAATCACATAGTTCCATTTGATCCATGTTTGGAGCACTTTTCGAAGAATAAAGAACTGTACGCCACCTTTGAATGAAATGGGTGACATATTCGTTGTGTTCTTGTTTGATGTGTAAGAACTCTTTGATTCCTGTTCTTTAATAATTTTTTCATGTCGAAGGCCTTGATGAACTCTGACACGAGTTGTTTGAATGAATATATGGAAGCCTCAGGTATTCTATAATACCAATCGAGAGCGATGCCTTCCAAGGTTTTTGGGAATATTTTAGCAACAACCCCCATCCCATGGGAGTAGTTCTCGAATGGCTGTAGCGTAAGCTTTGATATGTGCATTTGGATCTCCCTCTCCTTTGTATTTGGGAAAATCGGGAAGAGGTCTTGGAAGCATGACGCTTCATATGGTGAAATCCAAGGGCTCTTTCAAATATTCTGAGTACGTCCCTATCGCATATGTTTCGACCATAGATGGTGTTTGTTGAGGGAGTGGCGGTGGAATGGGTTGTCGATATGGCGCAGCGTATGCATTGGCAGGGGCATAAGGAAGCCCCTGTGTTTGAGAAAACATGCCGGGAGAGGAAAACATATCCCCTTGTGGTGATTTGGAGTACATGTTTAAATATGACGGGGTATTGTCCATGAATGGATTGCTTTGTACTAGACCGGGAGGAACAGTGCTAGAGATGGTGGGTCTAGTTGGCGTTTGTTGCGAATACTGAGGAGTCATGACTAATGTGCCTACTCCTGTGAGGAGATCTACTTGGCTAGGATGGTGTGGAGGATTGGAACTCCCTGCTTGCATGAATTGCGAATTTTGACTTGCTTGGGCAAGTTCTAACCCTCTAACCTTTTCTATTAGAGTTGAAATGACTTCATTTGGTGAAGTCACGGTGTTTTGCCGTAGTGGCGTTTGTTGTATACCATGGTGTTGCTTAGGCATGTGATATCCTGCTATGAACTGATCACTATCTTGCCAAGTTTCTCCGAGAGCCTTTCCTATATGCAGTGGTATAGAGGTATTTTCTTGAAAAGAGACCTCGGGTTGTGTTTGTAGACCTCCTATGGGTGGGTATATACTTCGAGAGTGTTGTTCATTCCTGGCATAGTATACCAAATGTTTATCATCTAAACTTTGGTATGGGTCTGATTGCCTACTAATTTGTGGTCTAAGTAGTACCTGAGGAGATGAACCGGATTCTCCGGTGAACGTCATATTGTTCGAGCCTGAAGGCTCTTTTTGTTGCGTTTGAGTGAGCTGATCTAACTCCTCAGTTTGAAATGATGAGTTATATCTGGTTCTCGGAGTTTGTGTTGATAATTGGTTATCTGAATAGTTGTCACCCCATACTGAGAGTGAGGGTGATGATTGTCTATTTTGTTGGGCGTAATATGCCTCAAGACCCAAGAGGGGTCTGCCATATGCATCGAATCCTGACATATTCGGGGGGTATATGAATACCCGTAGAATAATGGGAAGGAGCGAAGGTGATGGTGAAAGCCAATGAGGTGGAAAAGATGAAAAGTATACTAATCTTGGAAGAACAAGTAATAATCTAACTCTAGATCAGAAGATTGCGTGTTCATTTCACATTGGGTTCACCAATTTTGTACGATGGAAAAGTGACATGTGAGCATGGGAATCTACAAGTGACTCTTCCTCGCACCCGACCTCTCGAGGTCGTGCCGAGACAGTCGGTGGGTATGGAATATGTGTGAGATGCAGACAAACTAGTTAGGTTAATCTAATGTCTTCAATACGCCCTAGTGGAATTTGTGAGTCTAAGGCAAAGAAGGCCCCCCTAACTTGAACTGGTGTGATAGATCGGTCAGCAAGGATGACTCCTCAAAGGCTCCAATCAATATCAAGTTCTGGCGTGATTCGATCTATAGGTTGTGGAATACGTGGAAAATGACCCGGGATAGTTTTGTGTATTTCTCCTGGACAGGGTCATATGGTGGATGGTAAATGTAGTCAATTCTATGGATGATTCTCTGGCCTAGTCCAGAATTCACTAGCTTTGTTAGCTGCTATGTCTAGCAAGGATAATTGTTCGATGATGATAGGTGGAAGTGGGGTAGACTGGAATACTAGTGTGCATAGGCCAGTGTCTATGTCTAATTCTCCTATGGATTCGTTGGGCTGCGGGATTTGTGGGTCACAACCATAGATTCTTAGTTGTTGTGGACCCGTTATGGTCATGCGTGAAATCAAGTCCTAATCCCTAATATCCAGTAATCGTATGCTTTCTCAGCTTCTATATTTAGGATCAATAACTGTGTGATTTTCTCAGAATATCTTATAGGCGTTCGTGTAACCTGGATTCTTAGGCTGGTATCTATATCTAGAAGAGTGTCTCCTGCATCTGGCTGTGGGACCAAAGGATCACAACCAAAGGTTTGTTCTCTTTCAAACCCTTCTACAGTCATATGAATGTTGCCTAGGGTAATCTGTAGTTCGGTTGATTTGACCAAAACGTGTGTGCTTGGTCGTCTTCTATGTTTAACCCGCTCAACTGGGAATTGATTTGTTGCAATCTTACCATTGTTTGGAAGACTTAAATCCTAAGATTTTGATCTATATCAGTTATTGTTGTGATGAGATTGGGCTGAGGCACGATTGGCTCGAATACGTATTCCCTGGGCTCTCTAGGTCCCATGATTGTCATACAAAAGCAACAATGTAAAACGAACTATAGTAAAATGAAATTTAATTACGTTGAATATATCTATATATGATTTCTCTATTTTTTCTTTTTGTTTTCTGATGAACTTTACGAATTTAAGAAAGTAGCTATTTAAAATATCTAGAGTGACAACTAAAATAATAATTTAAAACAAACAAAATAACCGAGTGTAGCTATTTGTCTATGCAATTTGTAGATATATTCTAAACAATAAAATAGCTTATCTAATCTATTTGCAAGATTCTCGATCCTACCTCAGAAGTGAGGAGTGAATCATAGTTTCTCAAAAAATATCAATCCCCACAGCTTCCCTGGCAATATCGAGAATAGAATTTACTGAAATAAAGAAATTAACTACTCTATTTGATATGATTCTAACTAGAACTTTGAAAGCTATAACCTAGATTCTGCAGAATAGTGGCGAATCCGATGGTGTGTGTGATCTTGTCCCCTCAGTGTGATCTCCTCGTTCCTTCGTATTCACATGGATCCAAAAAAGCATGTAATGCTAGCATCAACAGAAGTAGATATTGGGATAAAGGCAGCTCAGAACACTGACTGAATACAATGTGAGTAGGAGAGGGATAACGCAAGACTACAAAGCTTGGCTTATGCAATTCCTAGCGGGATCTATTGCGAGTCATGCAACATAAAGCGTCCATGAACCTGAAACTATCCTGTTTGAGGAGAAAAACCTGCAACTTTAATGGCTTCCTAAGCTATTCTACTCCAATGGATTGGATGAAATAACAGCAGTGCTTGCACAAGATGGATTTGTGGCTTACCAACAGTAAAACAATGCTAACTAAGCATGCAATGAAAGAAACTAAGTATTCTAAGCAAAAGGAAAACTAAATCTATTGCAAAGAGAAATTAGAGGCAAATTTTGAGGGGCCATTTGCTTGAGCACAAGCCAACTATTTATAGCATTTTCATTTACCCAAGGTAAAAACCAAATAGAACTCTTAAACTATGAACAATGGCAAAACACTATTCCATGGAACCAAAATCATAAATGCAAGCTTATGGCGGTGGAAGAAAGCTGGTAAAACGTTGAAATTATGTGAGTCGTGTTAAAAGAGCTTTCTGGAAAATGTGTAAAGGACCGCCGCTCTGAGCAGGGCGGCGGTTTCGTCACTGAAGAGCGAAAGGCCAAGAAAAGAGGGGAAAAGGGAAAAAAAAAGCACGCAGTGGCTAAGCAGGGCATGCAGGATGTTAACGCACACTTGGAGAGATTTTTCGGATCCCGAACACCTTGCGAGGAGACCTGTATCATCATTGGGGCACGTGTCACGTTGTTCTGGCAGTACAGTACCTTACAATTTTGGGTACGTACAGACATCCTAGCTTCATTTAGAATGTTTTTAAGTAGAAGCTTCTTCCAGAACTTAGGAGGAAAAGTCTAGATGATTTTTTCTTCTGTAACCATTCTAGTTAAGGGAGATATGGAAAATTTTCTTCCAACAAAGAAGATGAGATATACAGTGAAAAAGTTAGGAAACCTGGAATGTAACATCTTATACCAAGATAGTGGTAATATGAATCATTTCATAACTTCTGAAGAAGAGGATGGGATTCATATATTGATAGGAACAAGAATTCCTTTCTGATGGGGTATGGGTCATGAATAGGTACAAATAAATATCGAGTTATAAGAGGATAGCCCCAAGTTGCTAGATGGTGTAGATGAAATGGCTCTTAATGAGATTCAGGATGTAAAATCAACTAATTTGTTTACCCATGATGAGGAGGTGTTCTTGTTCCCATTTGAAGATGATGATTCTTTTGATCATGTCATCCGTGAAGAAGAAAATTCAACTTGTAATGAGCCTTTAGAAGGTTTGAAATAAGAATCTGTGTAATAAATGCTAAGAATCGTAGAGGAAAAATAAGACCCTCTTCTCATTCTTGCACTCCTGATGTAAGCCATGGATTTGTAAGACAAGTATGAATCTAATTCGGAATTCTTAACCAATTCAAAAATTGGTCATGATGAATTCTGTCTGGGTGAAAAATATGATGTTCCTCCTGAGCTAATTATTGATGGATATGCTGATGAAAGTGAAGCTTTCTCTTTCCCATTTGAAGAAGAATATTCTTTCTATGAGGAAAAGATTGAAAAAAATGTCTTTAGCCCTTTAGTGATGAAAAATCTCATATTGAAGAAGTACTTGTTAGGAAATATAGTGTTAACATGATTATTTACATGTGAGTAAATAATATTTATATATGTAAAATCTACCATATGATTAATATGGTAGTGCAGATATATTTTTTGGTCATGTATTGTTATAACAGTATATCATGAATAGATTATTGTTTTGGGAGAAGTTGCAGGAGATATTCGAGGGATTGGAGTTCCTTATATTTAGGAGTAGTCTATTATTTATATATGAATTATATGTATTAAGAAATATATGAGTATGAAATATATTATTATGTTATTATCTTGATTGACTGAATTGAGCTTTATATTTGGTATTAGAGTGGTCATATTTTCCTCTGCATGATGAGATTCTAAGAATTGTGTGATACTATTTCTATCTGAATGATTGGGCTGCCATTTCCAACACCAAATCGATGTGAATTTTGAGTCCTCATCATATTTATGTGGCGTCATAGAAGAAAAAATTGTTTGGACTGTATAGGAGGACGTGATTAATAAGTGAAAATGAATATCTAGAAAATAGTTATGTGGCTTTGAGATCTAATCTCATCCTCTCCTTCGACGAAGGCATGAAGCGTTATTTCAATGCATAGATTATCAGTGACCCAAAAATTACTAACTATCTTGGCTTCTAGTCCTCCAGATCCTGTTCGTAATTTCCATTTAAATAACGCCTTACGAGTTAAATTGATCAATCTGGTTAGATCTCAACCATGTAGAAGATGTCACGGGCTCGGTCATTATGATCTACTTGATTTGACCTATATTCTAGGTGATATACCATGCATGCTTAATGCACCCATTCTGATCTTCTCGGCACTACAACATTGATTTTCATTAACAGATGCCTCTAGTTCATGAGCCATATACATGTTGAGATCGAGTTAAAAAATGTGGAGACGCAAGGTGATTTTATCTGGTCTTTGATAATTGAAAATCACACTGCAGCGTATACCAACATTGAGGATGGTGTAGCATTTGTTAAATAGCTCAATGAAGAGTTATCTTTCCTGGTTGATGAAAGAGCAATATTGAAACATTCTGATTGGCCAGAGAGAAAATTTGATGCTGTCAGAGAGGTTGTCTTTGGATGCCGTTCCTCCAACCAAAAATTGTCATTGTTGTGTAATATTCCCTCCAACATTCATAAATAATTTATATTGGCGGATTCAACTTTTAATTGGTGGTATAAAGTACAAACTCTGTACTTTATTTTGAACATTCAAAATGTTAGTCATCCACATTTGGTCTTTCATATCACATGCACATGTTTCTTAAGACCTTTGGCTAACTCATTACATTGAAACATATTGTCAAATATTTTAGTTATGGATAAATTAAGTCATGTTCAAAAATTTGATGGAAATGATTTCACACATGGAAAGTTCAAAAACAATTATTTCTGATCAATAAAGATCTATGAGATATCATTGAGGAAAAAATAAATAAACCGACCGATGCAGACAAAGTAGAAAAATGGGAGTGAAAAGACTGCAAAGCTATAACAATCATTGGACTGGGATTATATAATGTGTATTTGAATCAAATAGATTTTTCTAAATCCTCTCATACAATTTGGGATACATTAAACAAATTTTTTGGTTCACAAGTTGTAAGCGCAACAGTAGCATTGAAGAAAATATTATTTGGTCTTAAAATGGAAGAAGGCAACAACATGGTGGAGCACATTAGTAAGTTTAAATCCATCTCAAATCAGTTAGCTGGAATTTAAAAAGATGTACCTGATGATGATGCAAAGGTTGTTTTATTGAATAACATGCTAGTGTGTTATTCTAATATGGTTTTTACATTGAGTAAAATTAATCCTAGGTTAGAACTCATTTCTTCTTTACTTGAAGAAGAAAAAATAATTATGATTTTTGAACTAGAAGAAACTGCAATGTACGGTAGAAACAAGAAATAATTTTTTTTAAGAAATAAAAATACGGTTCAACTTTGAAATGTACACAGAAACATCTTACTTGCTACTATTGTAAAAAAATTGGTCATATATCTACAAATTGCAGGAAAATAGCACAATATTTACTTGACGGGAAACTGTAAAACAATGTTATGATTGTTAATGAAGGAGAGAATGAAGAGGAAGGAATTACTACTCATATAGAAAATCAAAGTGATGAAGATTTCCTCTAGTAGATAATTTTCCAACTAGAGGTCAAAGGAAATGGAGGAAGGAGGTCAGATAGTGACCTCTCGTCATTCATCAATGACAGGGCCGTACTTTTGGTATGATGACATTTGTGTTTTTCAGTGTGGTGTGAAAAATAAGAACAAATGATGTTAATTCTTGTTCACTTGTGTGTCTTTCTCATTTATCTGCTTTTGTTAAAACATTGTAGAATGTTGATAAAAATGTATTGTAGCAATCATGATGTGAAGGTTTTTAGTAAACCAGGAAAACCAATTTTGTAAGGTTTTTGGTAAACCTGTAAATTGTAAGGTTTTTGGTAAACATGTAATACCAATTCTGTAAGGTTTTTGGTAAACCTGTAAAACCAATTGTGAAAGGTTATTGGTACACCTGCAAAACCAATTGGGTAAGGTTATTGGTAGAATCTAGAGAAAACCATCATTGGAAGAAATGTACGTTGGCACATGTGTGAGTTTTGTGCAAGCCCAATGTTGCAAAGTTGAGGAGTTGATCATGAGCACATAGAGGTGGCACGCTACAATCAGAGAACGAGATATTTTTTATCATGTAAACACTAAGGGGCGAATGTTAGAAAATATAATGTTAACATGATTATTTACGTGTGAGTAAATAATATTTACATATGTAAAATCTACCATATGATTAATATGGTAGTGTGGATATATTGTTTGGTCATATATTGTTATAACAATATATCACGAATATATTATTGTTTTGGGAGAAGTTGCAGGAGATATTCGAGGGATTAGAGTTCCTTATATTTAGGAGAAGTCTCTCCTTTATACATGAATTGTATGTATTAAGAAAGATATGAGTATGAAGTATATTATTATGTTATTATCATGATTGATTGAATTGAGCTTTATAGTAGTGAAGTTAAATGAGCCTTGGGATGACAGATTAATCTCTCAAAATTGTTTCATCAAGTTTCAAAACAAATATTCCTCAAATGAATACGATGATGGGCTCTCACCCCGACCCTTTTGTTTTGATGTTCTTTGCCCCTTTGGAGCATGATTTTTGTTAAGTATGGATCTAAGCGCAGAGGGTATAGTTTTTAAGAAGAAATCCTTGTAATAAATTTTGAAAGTTACAGACTTTACAGGCTAGCGAAATAAATAACACGTTCTCTCTTGTAATCATCTTCTTGAGCCAGCATACAGGCTAGCGAGACATTATATAAGATATCCTTGGATAGCTCGTGAGTATAGAATTAATGGGTGATCTAGCTTAGGTGGCATTAGCATAGGTGGTGATAACAGGAAACACTTAACTGCATCAAAAGCTTCATTGCAGTCCTTGGTGCTTAACTACATCAAAAGCTTCATTGCAGTCCTTGGTGCTTAACTGCATCAAAAGCTTCATTGCAGTCCTTAGGTGGTGATAATAATGGGAGATAAATGATTCTAGGATAGAATAATCTTATTACACCAGTACATCTGGGCAGAAGACCCCAATTCTTGGTGCTTTCCTTGCAACACCCCTCATATGTCAAGATATTTCCCTCAAGGGAGTTTACAACAAAAGGTAGCAAAGAAAAGGGAAATAAAGGGTTTTAAGGTGAACGAAGGAGGAGTGCAACCTAGGGTGATAACAATTTGATAGATACATACTAGTCCTAGGGAATCCACAATGTGGCCCTTATCAAATAAATGCAAGGAGTGTCCCTACAATAGGAAATAAAGATTATTCCTGAGAAATTTTTTTTCTCTAGGATCAAAGGAGAGGATTAATTCAAGAGATTTCACTAAAGGGAATCTACAGCAAAAGGTAGTAGAGGAAAGGGCAATGGATTCACAAATGAAGTATCTACTTCAAATACAGTTCAATCAAATTACAACACCCAGTTCAAGAGGTGTATGATGGAAGTCATAGCGCAACCAGAAAGGGTAAGGAAAAACTCAGAGAAGCTCAAGCTCTGAAATATTTAGTGATTATGAATCAGAAAGGGGAAGGAAGCAAACCAAGACCCCAACCCTTCTTTATGAATCTTATTTTTGATAAGAAGTTATTACATAACTCCATGATAGATTATGGTGCAATCATAATAGTGATGTCTAAAGAAATAGTAGATGCCTTAGGAATTAAATATGAACCCTTGAGGAGATGAGTCATTTAGTTAGATGGAAAATCAGTGCAAACCATCAGAGTCGTCATAGGTATCCAATTACAAATCTATTCCTGCTTGAACATAACAGTTCTGCAGGACATAGTGCTACTTGATGTACCATCAATCTTTGGACTATGTTTATACCATGACTTCAAAAAAATTTAGGGGCTATATGTCTCTTTATTGGTCACATCTTATTCTATGGACTAAGTATGGGTCCAAAATGAAGGTGTTATCAGAGCCTCTTGTAAAATAGCATATAACATATCAGGAAGCCTCAAGTTTTGAAGATTCACATGCCATGATCACTAGAGAATAAGAGTCATACATAGAAGAAGGTGACAATCAAAGCATAAACTATCTGGTTGACCTATCGCCAGGAGATCCCTTTAGAAATTTTGACTCCATTAGATTGGGCACTTATGTTATTTTCGACGAAAACACCAACATTCCAAAGATTATGAAATAAGATAGTAAAGGAAAATAAAATCCCACAAAGTATTCATAGATATGGAATCTGCACTTTGATGGCACAAAAAGCAGAAATGGCTCTGGAGCCAGTATTTTCTTAACTCCACCAAGTGGAAGAAAGGTACTCCAATATTTCCATTTCTAATTCACTTGCATCAGCAAGGAAGTTGAGTATGAAGCCTCAGTGCATGATTTGAAATTTATACACAAGGAAGGTATAAAGCAATTGAGAGTATTTGGAGACTCTTAATTAGTGGTAACATAGGTCAGGAACACTGTTATAGGAAAGAACCCAAGGATGAGGTCCTACCGACATAGGTTATGGGATCTTATTAAAGAATTTGAAGCCTTTTATATCAAAGTTATCGCTCGAGACTAGAACATAGAGGCATATATGATGGCTCAGATTGGATTTCAATTCAATCCCACCAAATATTTGCTAGAGAAAAAGGATGTGGTGAAGCTCATCATCCAACCATCTATACTTGAAAATATGTACCATTGGTTAGTCTTTGAGAGTGACCAGGAGATATTTCTTTTCCTGTAGCAATATGGAGAATTCACAGACCAAATACAACCAAAAATTGAGGAAGAATATGGAGATCAAGTTATTCAACTTAGAATGAACAAGCTTCTAAGAGTGCTGATAACATTGGAGAATCTGTTTGATAGCAATGATGCTAACAAAGACAAGAGAAAGTTTACTGTGATCAAATAAGATTACATTGAAATAAAAGTAGCTCATGGGAGAAAGCTAAAAGTGGGGAAACAAGTCACCCAACAAGAGAAAGAAAGGATTGTGTCTTTATGCCATAAATATGATAAGGTGGTGGTCTAGATGTATGCTGACCTACATGATTATAATAAGAATGTCATTCAACATACCATTGATTTGGAGAAAGTAACAAAACATGTGCATCAAAAGAAGAGGCTGGTGAACCCAAAAATAGAATCTCTCATGGCTGAGGAGCTCAGGAAGCTTTTAGAAGCCAAAATAATCTTTCCAATCAAGCATTCCATGTGGATTTCTAACTTGATTCATGTGAGGAAGAAGAATGGTGATAGCAGACTCTATGTGGATTTCAAATATCTGAATAAGGTATCTCTTAAGGATCACTAGTCCCTTCCTTCCATGGAACAAAGATTACAAACAGTGGCAAGATAAAAAAAAAATTCTCTGTTGGATGGTTTTTTGAGCTAAAATCAAATATGGCTCGCAGAAGAAGATCAACATAAGACCACCTTCATGAAAAAGTGGGGAACCTTCGCATATGCAAAGATGCCATTTGGACTCACCAATGCCAAGTCAACTTTCCAAAGAGCCATGGATGCTGCATTTAGAGAGTTTCAAAACAAAGTGATTATGATATACTTGCATGATATCATGGTGTTCACTAAAAAGGGAGAGGATCATTTTGATGCACTGGAGGTTGTGTTTGAAAAATTTTAGTAATTCTTGATCTCTCTCAATCCCAAAAAATGTGTTTTTCCTGGTCTCGCAAGGAAAAATTCTGGGGCATATCGTCTCAAAAGATGGAATATCTATTGACCCCGAAAGGATCAGAGCTATTTTGGAGTTGTCCCTGTCAGTCAATAGGAAGGAAGTTCAATCTTTCCTAAAAAATACTAACTTCATTAGTAGGTTCATTTCATACTTTGCTAAGATGATCCACCCAATCACTTTGACACTAAAAAAGGACTTGAATTTCAAATGGACCATCGAAGGCTAACAAGCCTTTGAGTCAATCAAAAAGTCCATTGCATCTGCACCAGTGTTACACAATCTAGATTTCACTAATTATTTTATCATGTATGCATATGGAATCAAACACAGTGCATCCTATGTGCTAACACATAAGGGAGATTCATAAGGATAGGAACATCTAGTAGCCATATTTTCAAAAAATCTCCACGACTACAAAACCAGATATAACTTTGTAGAGAAGCAAGTTTATGCCATTGTTAAAGGACTAGAGAAATTAAAACATCTTGTGACAAACAACAAGATTATGATCTTGGTGGCACACTCTAGCGTCAAGGAATATATTACATAAGATGAAATAACTGATAAGAGAGCTAACTCGATCACCAAGATTTTGGAGTATGATGTTGAGATTAAACCCAAAAAGTTAGTAAGGGGAAAAGGTTTGTGGCAGTATCTCAACTAGGAATTAATGACACCAATCGATGATGAATTTGAGATGGTGTTATAGATTCAAGAAGATGAACAAAAAGTTTGGGTGTCTGGTAGAATACATTTCATGTGAATAGGAGAGTATCTAGGTCACCTTCCTCTCAAAAAGAGAAGGTATTATTGATAGTAAGGACCCGAGTTCATCATAATTGACAATATCCTTTTCAAAAGGAATTTCGACGGGAATCTAATTAGATGCTTGGAAAAAGAGGAAGATGAAAGGCTATTACATGAGTTACATCATAGTAGCTCAGGAGGCCATTTCTCGGCAAAAAATACCACCATAAAAGTCCTGCAAGCAGGATATTTTTAGCCCAACTTGTTTTTTGATTGTTATCAGATGGTGAACAAGTGTAAAACTTACCAGTACTACATAGGTTTTAGGAGAAATGCCACATTACCCCTTAGTCCAATTCTTATTGAAGAACCATTCACACAATGGAGTATGGATTTCATTGGGATGGTGAACCCCGTATCAAGCATAGGCCATAAGTGGATCATAACAACTACTGATTATTTTACCAGGTGGGTGGAAGCAGTGCCGCTAAAAGAAGCTACCGAGAATATGATCCTAGAGCTTCTATGTGACATCACCAGCCATTTTGGATCCCCGCGTACAATTATATCAGATAGTGCTAAAGCTTTTTTGGGTTCTATAGTATCTAAATTTACTTAAAAACATCTTCCAACTAATACGCATAGGGTAATGGTTTGACAGATTCCACAAACAAAAATCTAATAAGGCTCATAAAAAGAATGTGTGACGAGTACAAGAGGTCATGGCATGAACACATCAAGACATCCTTATGGGTTGATCAGATCACACCAAAGAAGATTCTGAGGACCTGTGATGGTAAAAACCCCAACATTACAATTATTAAAGCATGTTGAGATCAAGGGACATGAAGCAATGCAGATGAGGCTCGTGGAATTGACATAACTACAAAATAAGTGGGATTAATCCCAACAGTCTATGATCAACTGTCAACATGTTGTCAATACCTTGTTCGACCATAAAACTTCAGAGCTTGGTCTTCGAGTTGGTGCTTTGGTAGTAAAATGGGATGTGAGAGCTTCCAAGCCCAAAAATCATGGGAAGTTTGACCCCCTATGCACTCGTCCATTCCAAATCACCATATGTAAGTAGTGTAATGCTTTCAAACTTAAGACCATGAAAGGTGAACCCTTGGCAATTCTCCTAAATGGAATCCATCTTAAACCCTTTCATTGAATATTTTTGAGATATTGTATAGTGTATCTTGTGTATAGTTACTTCTTTTGTCTCTTTTATTTTGTGGTTTTGTTCCTTCAGATAAGTGTCCTCAAACACATGTCTCCTATGAAGATTCCTATGTCCCCTTTTGAATTTTTTGGGAAGGGTGTACCTTTGTTTCCCCAAAAGTTATGATCCAACACTTTTTTGGAGTACTTATTCAACCTATGAGCCATTACAAGATGTGACCGATTGTGTGCACGAGCCATTAATTCACAAAATGTGTGGAGGATATTTAAGGAAGGGAGTGGGTTACTTGATTTTCATTCCATATGTTAAATAATCCCTTGCATGAATCTCTGAACCGCCAATAGAAAAAAATAGAGTTTCATTCAGTCTCAAAGCAGCCATGGCACCCTCTAGCTCAGCCTCTTAATCAAAGTCTTATGTAAGGTTCTCTACACCACTGTGCACTTAGCACCCAAAGTTGGTTTACCCTGAAAAAGGGTACATACTGCAGGGATGCCTCGTTGGTGGCCGACTATGCAGATGACATTTTCGACCCTGTCTTGAACAAGAAATTGAAATCCCTTAGAGATAAAACCTACACAAAATTACAAAACTATGGAGATGATGGGTCCTTTAGATCTAGGATTTATACCACCACATTAGCTTAATACATGGTGCCCCTAGTGCACCCATATTTAGAACTCATATAGATGTGTGTGCACCATTTTGACCTCACCACCTGTACCATCAATGACAAGGATATGCATGTGAAAGTAACGCCATGAGCCATCAGGGAGATGATGGCCCTACCTTATGACCAAAGTTCTATCTTTTATGACATGGCCAAGATTCAAGAGGTCTGGTCTTCATGCCAAAATAAGCCACTTTTTCTTCCAAAATAATTATAGGATGATTCAAACAACTCTAAATTGCTAGAATTTCCAATTCCATTGAAGATATTCGCATTTTGAATGCACATGATCCCTGATATATGCTAGCCTTTATTTTTGGTTAGGATTTGGACAGAGAGGTTCATGACTAGGTAGATGAGAGCATTTTTTAGGATAAGAGTGGTTAGCAAAGAGCATGCGCACAAGTTTGAATTATCTGAAGTTATTGCACAAACTATTTGCCACCAACTGGCCCATTTCCACATCAACTCCACCTTCAGGTATTCCTCATAATTTTTCCACCTCATCTTGTTCCAGCAACAAGAATAATTTAGCCAGTATATGCCTATATCAACATGGGATACAGAGGTCAACCCTCTAAGTATTATACTAGTATCTACATGGACCCATGTGTTATCCTCTTCTTTGGATGCATATGAGTTTTTAAGATGTTTTGTTCTACCACTTCTGCTTGAGTTGGACCAAGATGGAGTCGATAAAAAAATGATTCATTCATCCCGAACCATCCTCGAAGATAAAATGCACCCCTATGATTACTTTTTTGGGGCAACATATTCAATGATAAAAGTGCATGGGTTCAAAGAGGAACCCTTCATGCTCCCCAAATTCCTCATGATATGGGTGGTGGCCTTGGAGATGGATAGACAACTGTAGAGCCTAGACAAAGATTTTGAATGTAATCATAAGAAGAAAAACTTATTTGAAATCCACTGGAGTAAAAGAGGAATTACTATGACAAAGCGCAAGGCGTGGCATATCCTCACATGAAAGTTGGTCCACTATGGTTTCACCTTGATCCAAGATAGATGGAGATATGACCCTAATGGGAAAATTTTTGCCACCTTGGCCCAAAACAAGGTCTCATGCTCATGAAAGCATGAGTGGAGGAGGTTCTTTGAAGATAGACTATCTCCTAACAAGGAGACTCCTTATATTTATGTTGAATTCTAGGATATCCCAACCCCAGTGTGGGAGTCCTTTTACTAGGTCCTACATAGCCATGATCCCTATGTTACTATAGGAAATGGATTGAAGATAGTCCTAAAGGGTAGAGACTAGGGCATGGAAAAGATAGACACCTTCTGGAAATATAGGAAACAAATTAGGAAAACTACCCAAAATTTTAAGGAGGTATCCACGGACGAGAACTGGGAAGAATTATGGGAAGCTGAGCACAAAACCAATTCAGATGGAAAGGAATATGTCACAAGCCCCATTGTAGGTTCCTCCCAGCAGAAAGTGCCACCATAGTTTCTTCCCTTAGTATCCCAACAGCCTCCTCTGAGCAATATTCCCAAAACTAGGAAGTGACACCATGTCCTCAGGGTCCTGAAGCAAGAAATCAATCGATGTCAAACCCAAACTAGGGTCTCATTTCTATGTAGCCATTGGTCATCCCCTCAATCACCAACACTGAGATCACTGGCCTTCCTAACCTACCAAAAAAGAAGAAGATATCATCTAAGTTTTCCTCCCCCTCTACCCCTTCCTTTGTTCCAATTCCCCCTTTTTCTTCACCTTCCAGTGCTCATCTTCTCCCTCCTCATCTCGCCTTTCATTTATTTGATTGGGGATGTCTTTGTTCTCATCACTCTTAATCAAACCCATCCACCTCCCAAGGTCCCCTCTTCCTCCACCTATCACCATCCCTTCCTTCTCCCCTAGGGTCCTGACGCCCTTCTCTTTGGCTCTGGTAACATCCCATCCCTTGCAACCAACTACCATTCCATACCGCATATCACCAGGGTTCTCATTTTCAAGTGGGTTTTTTCCTTCCCCTATAGATTTTGTTAATCAATTTGATTTTTACCAAGGCAGTACACAGTAGGATAAAGGAGAAGTAAAATAAAAAGGTTGAATTGATGAACGAATCAACCCCTAGTCACTACAGATTACCTGAAGGTCAGCAACAAGCTGAAGAAAGTAAAGGTTAACCTAAGAAAAATAGAGGGCACTATTGGTCACCTCAACTCAGAAGTCAAAGGTAAAAACAAAGAGTTAGAGAAACTCCATAGGGAGTTGAATAAGGAACCATCAAAGGAAGTTTTTGTGGATGTCGATTTAACATCCTCTAAGGCTACATACATTTTACTATAGTAGGAAATCAATTCAAGTAAATCCAGTCTTTCAACCTCTAGGTCCTTGCTTGGTTCGTTCCAATGGTAGCTTGAAGCAAGAAAAAAGGATGTTGCCACACTATAAGAGAAGTTGTGCACTGAAGAGGATGAAAAGGGGATCCTGTAAAAAAATGCCAATCATCAGAGAATGCAGTCAAGTATTTGACGCAAAAAATTGCCAAGAAACCATAAAGGAGAGGAATCATCCCATTAGTGCAGGGGTTATATGCCTCATGCTGGAAAAGAATTACCACTATGGAAAAGAATATGTCACCTATACTCATATTTATATCTGATGCAAAGAGCTTGTGTGCTAATGTGGAGTTCTTTGAATTCATCATTAGTAATATCGTCTTTTTCAAGGTTCTTGAAGCTCAAGCCTTAGTCCAAATATTATACGATTCCTTAGACTCTGCTCTACAGGGAGCTAGTATCGTGGACTGGTTGATGACAACGGCCAAAATCAATGAGATCTTGAGTTGTAAAAAGGCCACACTCAACTCAAGCTCAGAATCAGGGAATGGAAGCAGCACATTAAGGAGTTAGTATAATTAGGCTTCCCCTCCCTATTTCCTAATGGATCCATGATCCTTTCAGAGGACCAAATCCAATAGCTACTAACTGAAAAGGAATAGGAAAATTCTATTTTCCATTCTTTAAACAAAGAATCAAGTATGACTGAGGTGGAGGTCATCCTGAACCTGATACTGAAACTCAATTTCCACTTGCATACGATGGTGCGGGATCTTCAAACCCTCTTGCATAAGGAGATTATTGAGTTGGATAGATCCTTCTAGGATCTACAAAGAAGAGCATACCCAATAGAGGAGGAATGGATCAGGTACCAAGTGACTTTGAAGCAGCTCTGAGTGGTGTTGTTTGAGCCACATTTTACAATTATGAGTTAGGGAAGGGTTATTGGATTCATCCATGACAGGCATGGAATCCCTTAGTGAATCACCATAACTATAGAATAATTTCTCCATCTGCAAGGATCTCTTGGTTTTTTTTCACCCCAAACCTTTTGTTTTTGAGTTTCTTTGTCCCTTTAGAGAACAATTTTTGTTAAGTATGGAGCAAAGTAGGGAGGGTATCCATGTGTATCTTTGACGCATGTTTGAGGAAGCACACTGAGCTAGGATTTTCAAATCACCACATCACCTCCACGTGGCAAAGGCAAAATAGCATATTCCAAATAGGTTTCAAAGTCAAAATAAAAAGAGATGAGCCTACAAATATCCATGTTTCTCCCAAGTGCAAACTCCAAGAGGAGGAAATATAAGGCATCCCAAAATAAGCGCGTAACCTCCATGTGTCATTTAAGGAAGCTATCAGAACCCTTAGATCCTACAAAATAAGTGAAAGGAATCACATTTGGTAGATTGAATGAAAATCTTGATTTCCTAAGTGAGTAGTTGAGATCTACTACATGGGTTGAAGATCTGGAAGTTGAAGAACTAAATTTAGATGGTGGAGATCATAATAATAGTCACATTTGAGTGTGAGATGCAGGGTCTATATAAGAGATCCTTGGACCAAGGATTTAAGGAGGAGGGGGGATGTTAATCACAAGTTCCAGAGGATTTTTTAGTTTCAGTAGTTTGTGTTTATCGTCCTTAACAAGGCTTTGTTGTAAAGAAGCACTATAATATGTGTCATTATCGGCCTTATGTATTGTTTTCTCTATAATTGAAAGGTTCTTTTTCTGTGCACAAAGGATTCAAAATACTTTGAATATTTATTTCCTTCTATATGATTTTATTTAATATCTTAGATATATGTTTAAATTGTACCATGTGATACACCCTTAGATTATTTTACATTCACCTGCCCATTCGCATGATTACCTTTTAGTTCTTTCTAGCCTTAGATAATACTGAATCTTCTTGTAAATAGGTTGATCAAGCTCAATGCTATTTAACTTTTTTTGTAGTGATTTGAATATGTATCTTTGTGCTTTATGATAAATCTTAGTGCATCGCGTTAGACTAGGATCTTTAGTTGTTTAGCTCTCTTTCTAACCTTCATCTCAACACTTGAAGAGAAGAGCCATCTTTTATAAAATATGGAGGTTATCTTAAGGACCAAGTCCCACGTCTCAAATATTACCCATGAATTTGATTGTCCATCTCCAAAGATAATCTTCAATAGGTACATAATACTGTGAGATAAGTCTTGGCCTCTTGACTCATGTTGTGGCCATATAAGATAGGTATGATGTCATGTTTGATTCTTCATTAAATGTCCAAAACCTCATAATGAAATAGAACAAATGGATAAATTCAAGGCCTCTCATGAAGAATTTTTCAATAAGCATGAACATGGGAAACAAGAGAACTTGAAACAATTCAAAAAATTCAATCAAAAATCAGCCTTGGGGAAATGATGAGATATAAAATGAGGAATCAAAAATGTGGGGGAACATGGAAGGCATTTGCAATCTGAAATTTACTCCCAAGATAATAAGAACAATGGAATTTTAGAGCTAAGTTCTGAGCATCAAAGGAATTAGGTAGGCTCACTCCTCCCAAGTATATAGGAAGTCATGAAAACACCTAATTTTCATAAGATGTAGAGGAAAGGAGGATAATTTATCAAACCAATCAATAGATTCATGGAATATCATCACCCAATATTACCCATTCATAGTTAACTCTTGAAAAGAGAAGTGTTATAGTGAAAGAGGGTTTTCCCCTGCATGTATCATAAGTGGTTTAGGTTTGTGTGTTTTATCTTCTATTTTGTTTTTCCCTTTCCTGTTTTTTTTTTCCCTGACTATGTGTGGTGTGTTTCCCTTCTGTTATGTACGTGTGTTTTCCCTTTAATTCTATCATTGTTTCTGTTGTGACTCTATAAAGCCCAATTGACAAGGCACTAGTCCCTATATTGTATTGTATTAAGATTCTAGATTTCATTCTTATCATGTCCTCACTTCGTTTAATTCAAACCAAGTCCCCAAGTGAGATCAAGTTATTGTCATGTGTTGTTGCAATGTCAAAATTCAAGTTGAAAACATGACAACTTTACCCCAATATCAAAAAAAATTACTCGAAGCCCCTCATGACTCATCATCTACATCATCCTACCTTTTGTTTCATACCCTTATTATCATTTAAAAACCTTAAAATGTGATAAAAAACCTTCCCAAATGTATGAAACATGGTCATGATTTCTTTAATTCCATTCAGTAAAAATGTGGTAAACAGGTGAAATCCTTACAAGGCCTAGAAAGCCTAATCCCTAGTCTTTCCAAAATTGTTGTGTGCATCCTATAGAGCTGATAAATGAGCTTAAAGTCATGTGAATATGTTGTAGAATATTTTTAAATTCATTAGAACAGTTTTAGGAAGTTTTGGGAAATTTGTAGAGGTTTTGGAACAAGAATAGTGAAAACAGGTTTTGGAGGTTTAAGGAAATAGTAGTGTGAAAGAACACACGAGGATTTTGGGAGCTCCAAGAAGATTCAAGAGTCTAACAGGATACCATTGGAAATCTTAGATTATCCTCTACATGAAGGATTTTTCACATTCTACACAGTTTCCAAACACTTCTCTGTGTAGAACAATTTTAGCAGACTCGCCTTGAGGTCTAGAATGAAAAAGCATATTTTTTTGGAGGATGCATAATAAAGTATTACAAACTATCCCATTTATCCTTAAATGGTCTTGGGAATCAAAATCATATAAAAGTTTTTCAAAAAATGGTTTTTAGAACTTTAGGAAAGTTGGTTTCATGTTCCAAGTAGTTAGCCTTTTTTCAAATTTGAAGGGAAAATGAGTTTTTTCACATTGATTGTCCCAAATAGATTGAATATCTATGATAATAGGGAAATTTGGGACACCAGTTACAAAACAATTACCCAAACCCCTTGATGAATCCCTTAGAGCCTCATATGACCTTGATCATGCCTGGAAGATTTCTTAGTGTTCTCATTTGCAAATTTGGTTAAGTATTGAGCCACTTAAGCCCTAGGGGATTTTTTTCACCTCTACTATCCCAACTGTCTAGGACATTTGGGATAGTTAGGACACAAAATTGTACCCTAACCCCAACCCTTTCTCAGGTTCTTCATGTGACCATTCTAGCCCCCATGTGCTCAAACCTTTCTCTCTCCTCCTCCCAACTAGCCACTCGACTCTTGACACTTCTCAAGCGTAGGTATGGGGGCACATTTTTTCATACCTATTATCCCAAATGTTTGGTAAATTCAAGAAAATTAGGACAAAAAAAGTTTGACCCCCTCCTTTTCCTTCAAAAATAAGTTTTAAAAAACGCTTTATCAACTTAAAAATAACCTTGTTGTTGCCCTTTTAAGATCTTCCCAAGTCTTTTCCTCTTCATTATTTCACTAGGCTGATCTAGGAATCCATTTTTGACATCCTCAAGCTCAAGATAACATGAAAATTTACCAAATATCCCTGTTTTTTTAATACGGGATAGACATAGAAGCCGAAACAAAGATATTTTCATATCTTCCAAACCTATGATAAAAATTGATTGAAATTTTCTCATATTTTATTCAACCTATGGGCTATCGAGAATATTGTAACAACAAAGAAGAGGATGACCTAGTTTATTAATGGAAAAAAATCCCTAGTTAGATGCCCTAGGTTCTACTTTTTAAGTTTTTGGGCATTCTAAAAGGCAGATTGAGCTAAAATTTGGAGCAAGAAATCGTAAAGAGGAGCTTAATCTAGTGATGCCATTTTTTGTTGCAATCTAAGGTGGGTAACTGTAGTTTCTAAAAATAGTAAGTATTTGAAATTCTCACTTTCTAAAAATATTAAGTCCCCTCAAATAAATGCACACAGAGGACATTGAAAATGAGAAACTAGGAAACCTTTCCAATAATAGAAAAAATGTAGAAAAAAGAAAAAATCAACTGCCTAAAAATAGATTTTTTTTGAAAATGGTAAAACATCATCAAGGGAATCAAACTAAGTATTTTAGATGATCAATAACTTAAAATTTGAGAAAAATAGGTGAAATATCCCAAAATAGCATGTCCTGGCTCCACTTACTAAAAATAGAAATTATCTGTTTCGAGTGAGAAAGTTGTAATAGGCTCTATTTTCAGTCATCACACTTCTTTTTGACATCCTAAAAAGGTTATGGGATGATCTCATATTCCAAACAGAGAAATGAAACCTCCATATGGGTTTTGAAAACATCATCTTAAGCATAATTGTGTCAAGAAGCAAGGCATAGCATTATAGAGCGCAACAAAAAAATATAGGGACATTGTGCAATCAAAATAGATTTGAAAGATGCCAAGAACTCAATTAATCGATCAAATAAGATTTCAACATATCTCATTGGTAAATTTGGATCCAACATCATCTCTTAGTGAGCTTAGTGAGTTGAGATCGATGAGTTTATTTGAGTTGGGTAAGCTAGGTGAGCCAGTGAGATGGGTAGTTTGAAATGGTTGATTTGATTGAGATAGCCAAGATAGGTGAACTAGGAGTGAGCTAGGGAAGAGATCACATCTGTCAAAGTAGTAAATAAAAAAAATTCAATCTTGCAACACAATGTGTAGGATAGTGTTGTAAGTATCAACATGTTTGAGCATCGTGAACGATAATTGTGAAATCCTATGGGATAAAAGATTGATCCTCACTCTCATTGTGAAATCAAGAATGCATCATCATGGGAACATTTTTTGTTCATCTCAAGCTCACACTAGGAGGTCTTGAAACAATTTTTCTAAACACTCATTCAGTAGTCCAAGGTGTTTAAATGAGTAATCTTCATCAATGGAGCATAACAGTATCGCAGAGGGTCATCATGGGTCAAATTTCCATCTTTAACTTATTCAGTGTTTATCTTCATCGAAGGAAGAGGTATATTAATCCATGCTTTGGAGCATTCGTTCTCTTCTCTCCTCATTATTTCTCCTCTTCTCTACCTCCTTTCTAATTCTTTGTTGTAATAAATCATGTCCTTTTTTCTTATTCATTAAAGTGACTATGAAGTATTTTTTCAATGTAAAATTCCCTTTTGAAATAATAAAAAGGGGACTTATTTTGTGTTTCCTAAGTTCATGTGAAAATTCACTTGTAATGGGAATATGAAAAGTCATGTGGGGTAGAAGAAGAGATGGATTGTAAAGTTATAAATGGAGAGAGCCTCCTCATTTCAAGGGATGGTTACTAGCTCCCATACCCTCTCTATAAAAAAGTGATCAAAGTTATTCTATTTCTCTATATAGGTTTTCCTCTTTCCCTTGTATTGTATAACATTTTGAAAATGTCAATAAAGAAAGGAGTTTCTGATTTTTTGTATGAGTGAATAAGTGAACCTTTCTGTTCATAGTTTTATCTTTTGTTGATATTGTTAGCAAAGTTATTATTCTTCCTAAATTATGTATGTGATATTTCTGATTAATCCTCAAAAGACTCTGAATTTTCCTACTTGCAAAATTAATCCCTCTCCTAGTTTCTTACTCATGCATCCCTATCTTCCTAGCAAATTACTCCCTTACACAAGATTTCAAGCATTTTCTGTAGGTGTAATGGATTTTTCCTGTTGGATCCCTAACTACTAGGCCAACAACAAATTTAACATTTGTTTGACATACAATAATGGAGCTGCCCCATTGAAGCAAAGGGACCTCATCCCACAACATTAGCAGAAAGTAACCAATTTTTCCTAGCGAATTTTTTTCTCTCCAACACTATTCTACATATAATGTCACAAACCTCCAAAATACCCTTATCTTCCACTATTTTCGTTCCAACCTCAACTTCCGTTCAACTTTTTTTTTGAGAATCATTTAACCTTTTCTATTCTACACATAATCTCACAAAATTCAAATGTTCATTATTCTTCCTCCCTTTTCCCTCTATTGTCAATGTCACAACCCTCCAAAATACCCCTATCTTCCACCCTTTTCCTTTGATTGTCCAACCTCACATCCCTCCAAAATCCTCATATCTTCCACCCTTTTCCCTTTATCGTCCAACATCATAAAACTCCACTTCAACTATTCTCCCTAGAATATTTTACCCTTTTCTATTCTACACATAATGTCAAAAAATTCCAAAGTTTCTTGTTCTTCCACCCTTTTCCCTCTATTTTCCAATGGTGCAACCCTCCAAACTATCCCTATCTTCCACCCTTTTCCGTCCATTGTCCAACCTCACAACCCTAAAAATCACCCTATCTCCCTGCCTTTTCCCTTTATCGTCCAACGTCACAAAACTCCACTTCAACTATTATCCCTAGAATATTTTAATTGTACACATAATGTCACAACATTCAAAAGTTTCCAATTCTTTCACCCTTTTCCCTCATTTGTCCAATGTCACAACCTTGCAAACTCCCCATATCTTCCACCCTTTTCCATTTATTGTCCAACATCACAAAACTCCACTTCACTTTAACTATTTTCCGTCAATCCTTTTAACATTTTTAATTCTACACACAATGTCACAACCCTCCAAACACCCCTATCTTTCAACCTTTTCCCTTCATTCTTCAACAATTTTCCCTAGAATATTTTAACCTTTTATATTCTACACACAATATCACAACCTTCCAAAGTATTCTATTCTTCCACCTTTTTCACTTTATTGTTCAACCTCACAACCCTCCAAACATCCCCTATCTTCCACTAATTTCCCTCCATCATCCAACCTCACAACCATCCAAACTTCCCATATCTTCCACTGTTTTCCCTCGATCATCCAACCTCATAACACTCCACATCCATTTAACTATTTTCCCACAATCCTTTTAATATTTTCTATTCTACACACAATGTCACAACCCTCAAAATTCCACTTATCTTCCACCCTTTTCCCTCCATCATTCAGCCTTCAAACTTCCAAACTATCCTTCCCTTCAAACATTTTTCCTCTAACCCTCCAAGCTCACAACCATGCAACATCCATTTCACTTCTACCCTTTTTACTCCATCATAACTTTCTAAACCTCCCCTTACCTTCATCAACCCTATTTTATCCATTTTCCAACCTCCCCTTCCACTGAACCCTTTTCCCTTCATCATACAACATATAACCCTCCAATCTCGCAACTCTCCAAAATCCCCTACATTTCCACCTTTGCACCTCCAATTTCCAAACCTCCAAAATCCCTTTCACTTCTACCCTTTTCACTCCATACAACACTCTAAACATATAATTACCTTCAAGCCTTTTCCCTCCATCATTCACCCTCACAAATATCAAAACTCCCATTAATTTCCACCTTTTAGCATCTGACATCCAACATCTAACCCTCCAACATCCATATCACTTCTACCCTTTCCACTCCATGAACCCATTTAATGATCCACTTCCCTTCAACATTTTTCCCTCCATCATATAACTTCACAACTCTCAAAACTCCCCAATAATTCCACATGTTATCCTCCAACGTCCAATATCCAACATCCCTTTCACTTCTACCATTTTCACTCAACGTAACCCTCTAAACCCCCACTTACCTTCAACCCTTTTCCCTCCATCATCAAATCTCACAACTCTCCACAAACCTCAAAGCTATACAAACTCATTTTCACTTCTTCCCTTTATCCTCCTACGTCTAAACCCTCCAAATTCCCTTCCAATTCTACCCTTTCAACTCCATCTCAACCCTCTAAATCTCCCCTTACTTTCATCAACACTTTTCCCTCTGTTTTCCAACATCTATCTCCAAACTCCCCTTCCATTCAACCCCTTTCCCTCCATCATCTAACCTCACAACTATCCACAATCCCCTTCATTTCAATCCTTTAACCTCGAACATCCCTTTCACTCATACCATTTTCACTCTATCACAGCCCTCTAAACCTCCCCTTCCTTTAACCCTTTTCCCTCTACCGTCAAACATCCAACCTCGCAACTCTCCACAGTTCCATTTATTTCCACCTTATATCCCCACCAAAACTCTAATATCCCTTCAAACCATTTTCCCTCCGTCATCCATCCTCATAACTCTTCAAACTCCCATTTATTTACATATTTTAGCCTAAAAAATCCCCTTCCCTTCTACCATTTTCACTCCATCTTCCAATCTCCAACACCCCAACCTTGTAATTATACAAACTCCCCTTCACTTACACCCTTTATCCCCTTGAAACCTCCCACATTCCTTGCACCCGTTTAACTATTTCGCAACACTATAAACATCCCCTTACCTTATACCTTTTTCTTCCCATCATCTAACCTCCATCCATCTAACCTCACTAATATTCAAAATCCCATTCAATTTCTAACCTTTATCCCTTCCAAAACTCCAACACCCATTCAACCCTTTTCCCTCCACCATCTAACCTTACAAATATCCAAAATCCCATTGATTTCCATCCTTTACATCCATCATCTAACCCTCCTACATCCCTTTCACTTATGCCCTTTTCACTTTATCGCAACCCTTTAAACCTCCCATTCCTTCAAAAATTTCCCCCCCACTATCCAACCTTCAACCCTCAAACCTTGAAACTGTCAAAACTACCCTTCATTTCCACCATTTATCCCCTCCAAACCTCCAACATTCCTTTAACAATTTTCACTCAATCATCTAGCTTCACAACTCTCCTAATTATCCTTCATTTCCATCCTTTAGCCACCAGCATCTAACCCTCTAAAATTTATTTCACTTCTACCCTTTTCATTATGTCCCAGCCCTCCAAACATCCCCTTCCCTTCAACTCTTTCCCCTCCATATTTCAATCTCTAACCCCCTAAACTCCCCTTTCATTAAACTCTTTTCAATCCATCTTCTAATCTCTAACCCCCCATACATGCCAACCTCACATTACCTTAAACCTTTTTCCCTCCATTGTCTAACCTCCAACCCCTCTAAGCTCCCCTTCCATTCAAATATTTTCCATCCATCTTCAAATATCCAACCTTGAACATCTCATTCGTTCAAAAACATTTCCCTCTATCATCTAACCTCCAAGTCCTCTAACCTCCCCTTCATTTTAAATCCCTTTAAACCTTCTGATTAAGCTAAAATGTGAAATAGGAGCCTAATATGATGTTATTTTAGTAATAAATTAAATATGCAATTAAGTAAAAAACATATCTAAAGAAATCTAAGCAATAAAATGTGAAACCATAGTTGTAAACAGGAGAAGAAGGTACTTATATAATTCACAGTAAAATCTAGACTATTTCGAAGTGATAACCAGGTGAAAAATAACTACAAGAACATCACACAGACACACAATAAAATGTATATTTGGATAGATAACCTGAATTAGAGCCCCTAAAGAGGGGCAGCGACACCTACGTGCACCCTAGGCCTGTTTCTATGCTCATGGATCTATAGAAAATCTTAGAAAACCTCCTCTAAGGTGTCACAAGGTGTTATCCTTTAGTCTCCTTTTGTCGCTTTGAGGTCACACCAAGATCATCGAGGTCGTTGGAAACTTGCAATGAAATATGAACCTACAAAACCCTCAAATATACATCAAATCCTATAAAAGAAAGGTTCAAAATGAGGGTTTGGACTATCCTTAGATGTCACAATTATGAACTTACGACTAAGCATTGCACTACATCTAAGACCCAATGTAGTTCTATGTCTGTGTGTGTGGAATCATGTCATAGGTGGCTCTCATATGAGTCACACTTGATAGTGAGTAAGTAACTAAATGTAAAGAAATGTAATATATGTGTGCATGGAATAGAATGAGCTTCCCTCCTATGAAGTGTATACAGAATAACCAGCCCTAGTGTCCCTTGTGATAGTGCTAGATGGATGAAATGGAGCTCTCAGATGCCTTGATGGATGAAATTTTAGGTGGTGATAGCTAATACTTAGTGCTTTGTCATTTATATTTATATGATACCCTTGCTTGAATTTTGTAATTTATCTCAAAAAGGTTAACTACCAAAAATATAAGATTCTCAAACAACTAGGAAGGACCCAAAAGTTGTGAACAAAGTATATTGAGGCCAGGGGAACCTAGAGGGGACGAGGACAGCTAGTGTTGGCATCTTGGTTAGAGTTTAGTGTCCAGGATGATAAATGCCACGGTATAATAAGGCATACTAAGCAAGAAAATGTGCAAGACTGAAAGGAGAAACATAAGAAAAATAAAGGTGGCCAAAAACATGGGTTAATTAGTACTTTTCTTAATTAGGAATCATATGAATAGTAATATGTAATCAAGACTAGATAATTACCCAATGCGTGTGATTTTGTCTACACCTTTGATTCCCCTCATCCCTTTTCCCCCCATTCATCCAACCTACACCCCTCCATACTCCCTTTAAATTCAACTATTTCATCTCCATTATCTAACTTTCAACCCTCTAAGCCCTCCTTCATTTCAACCCATTTCCCTCCATCTTCCAACCTCCAACCCTTTAAGCATTCTAACCTCCCCATGCCTTCATCATCCAATCTCCACCCCTCCAAATTCCCCTTCATGTATACCCTTTTCTCTCCATCATTTAACCTCCAACCCTTCAAGCCCTCCTTCACTTCCAGCCTTTTTCCTCCATCATCCAACCCTCCAAGCCATCCAAGACCTCCTTCACTTCCACTCTTGTCCTTACATCATCCAACTTCCAAGAAATTTTCACTCCATCATCCAACCAGTAACCCTAAAACACACAAGCCCTCCTTCACTTCCACCCTTTTCCCTCCATCATCTAACCCTCCAATTCCTCTTTTAATTTCAACCTTGTTCCTCCATTATCCTACCTCCAAGCCCTTTTCCCTCCATCATCCAACCCTCCAAATCATCCTTCTCATTCCCATCATAAAACCATCCATCACATAACCTCCAACACTAAAACACTCAAATCACTCCTTCACTTCCACATGTTTCTCTCCATCATCCAACCCTTCAAGCCCTCATTTAATTCCACCATTCTCCCTCCATCATCCAACCTCCAAGCTCATTTCCCTCCATCATCTAACCTCCAACACTCCAACCTCCAAATACTCAAATCTCTCCTCCACTTCAAAAATTTTGTCTCCATCATGCAACCCTTCAAGCCCTCCTTTACTTCCACCCTTGTCCCTCCATCGTCCAACATTCAAATCCCTTTTTCTTCCATCATCCAACCCTCCAGGTCATCCTCCTTCACTTCCTCCCTTATCCCTCCATTGTCTAACCTCTAAGACCTTTTCAATCCATCATCCAACCCCCAAATACTCAAAACCCTCCTTCACTTCCACCATTTTCCTTCCATCAACTAACCCTTAAATCCTTCCTTTACTTCCACCCTTTTCCCTCGATCGTCAAACCTTAAATCCCTTTTCCTTCCATCATCCAACCTCAGACCCCAAAATACTCCAAACCCTTCAAGACCTCCTTCAATGCCACCCTTGTCCTTCCACCATCTAACCTACAATCATTTTCCCTCCATCATCCAACCTCCTTTAACCTCCAGTATCCAACCCTCCAATACCTCTTTCACATTTACCTTTTTCATTCTATCCAAACCCTCCAAAAATCACTTTCCCTTCAACTCTTTTCCTTCCATCTTCCAATCTCCAGCCCCCTAACCTCCCCTTCCCTTGAACTATTTTCAATCCATCCTCCAATATCCTTAAATCCTTTTTGTTCCATCCTCTAACCTCCAACTTGTCCAAGCTCCCCTTCCCTTCAACTCGTTTCCTTCCATCTTCCAATTTCCAACCCCAACCTCGCCAACCTACCATTCTATTTAGCACTTTTCCCTCTATCATCTAACTTCCAATCCCTCCAAACTCCCCTTCATTTCCAACACCTTTAAACATCCCTTTCCCCTCATCCATTTTTCCTCTATCATACAACCTCCACACCTTCAAACTCCCCTTCACTTAATTCCTTTCCACTCCATCATCCAACCTTCAACTCTCCAAGCCCTCCTTTATTTCTACCCATTTACCATCATCATATAACCACCATGTCCCTTCATCATCTAATCTCCACCCCTAAAAACTCCCCTTCACTTTGATGTAAATCATTAATCAAACATACCCATCTCTTAATGATAGAATCAAGAAAATTATTCAAACCTGTACAAACTTGCAAAAATGGCTTACTTCTTCTGTAGTCACAAAATCATGCACTTTAGACATTTATTTATCATGGTCTTATACTACTATTTAGAAGGTTCTTGAGTGAATAAATTACTAATTAACCCCCATCCTTTGGCCATCTTGTTTATTTTATTTTGTAATTTGTGACCTATTGCACCCATATGCCCAATCATTTTTTGACATTCCGCATAATTTTAGCCTCGGCTGGGGTGCCCTAGTCCCACATAGGGGTACCCCAATCTAAAAATTTCCTGCTATTTTTTTGCCCTCTTCTAGCCATTTTTCATTCTTATCTTTCTTGTGGTTAGCCTTTTCAGGGTTGATTATGAAATTAGAGAAAGATAACCCTATAAATATAAAGTTATGAGACCATAATGAGGGACCTAACATCACTTAATATTATAATTCCATCTAGAGTTACATCCATCTATTGCATTGACTTCCATATAGCTTCGTCATCAAGGCACAAGCTAGGACATCTGCATCACACTTCATACGGGGAGGGATTCTATTCTATTTAATGCACACATTATATTACATTTTCTACATTTAGCTATTGTTTGTTATTTCACAAATTGCGATTGGCATAAAAAAACCTAGGGAACAACATGCACACACTCACCAGAACTACATCTGGGGTCCAAAATGTAGTGAAACAATCACTTAGTGAACCCAATATTGTGGGAGTTGAGGTTAGTATGACCCATTCATTTGCATTTATTTGTTTAGGGTTTTGATACTTCCTTTTGGTCTTTTGTAGGTTATTTCTTCCTCTTGGGATATTTTAAGCATTCGACGCAATACAAGAAAATTTTTGTGACAAACAACAAAGGAAAAAAGTCATCTTTGGGACCTATAAAGACCAAGTTCAGACCTTTTTCCTAGACCAAGGCACCATTTTTTCTTACCAGATCTCTCGTGGGCACCCCAGTCCTCTCCCATGCACTCCAGTCCAGCCACATCACCCAGATCTATCCTCTACGTGACCTTAACACAATCGCTCCTAGTTTCTAATTTTTTGTTTGTCATTGTAACATAGTCTGATAGGCATCTGCTACTAACTAAATCATTTATTCTTCTCTCTTGCACATTAGGGTTTAGTATTCCATTTTACATACTTAGAATAATTAGCATACTCCTTTATTGCATTTCATTTTTCATAGTATAGGAATTCATAGCTTAAATTAACTATTATATACTACATAGTTTATTTAATTTTAGTTATTCATTTTGGTGAACCCGACACACTTATTCATGATTTTAGGATCTTCCTTCTTCCATTTTCATTTTAGGGATTATTCCTCTCTTTCCATTTCTCACTCTCATGGGGAGTTTACTGAAGCTCACCTTAATTCTATCAACAATTACCTTGTTGAGCATCCCCAAGATCTAGATTTACTTTTACATGTTGTTTGTGAGGAAGCTAACAGCATGGCCAACCTCACCATTTTTGTAGCCATGCCCACTTCTTTTTCCACTCAACTAGTTGTTTCTACTCTTTCTCCTCTTTTTACCATCCTCGTTTATGTCCCTAATCCTACCAAATTCTTTAGATCACCTCTAGTTTCTCATGTATGACAGGTATCATCTATTAGAAACCAAGACTTAACTTCTCTTTATATGACCTTCAGTCTCAAATTCATAAGCTACAACATGCCAACTCCCATGCATAACCATCATTGGATTATAATTTGTTATTACATACTCCATTCGCTCCCGCCATTTCTACTTATCCACTTCTGCCTAACTTTTTCACCCCTAAGCTTCCAATCTTTAATGGTCATGGGGACCCACAGGAGCATCTTATAACATTTCATGCTGCTTGTCTTGACTTTGTTGATTATCATATCCTTTTAGCTAAGATGTTTCCTTGTAGTCTCCATGATTATGCGATGCGTTGGTTTTACAACTTACCTGTTCACTCGGTCACCTCCTTTAAACATCTAGTTGATGCATTTATTACTCATTTTTCTATCAATATCAGCTCTAAGATTTCTTATGCCTAGTTATCACAACTTGAACAAGGCTCAAATGATCATATAGCTAACTATGTTTTAAGGTAAAAGAATAATTTATATAAGATGAAAAATCTGATTTCTGACTCTGAGCTTCAGGATTTATTTATACAGATTCTATTACCACCTTTACAAGAGAGTGGTATCTTTGAATCCTATCCTTTGTTTGATCAGTTTTGTCACACTCTTAAGCTTCATGAGACTAAACTCATATCCATCAGAAATCTTAAATATCAAGAACATACTTCATATTCTACTTGTTTTCCTAACAAAATGCCCTTTAAACCATCTACAACAAAACCAAGTGATGTTAAAGTTACCGTCAACATTGTCACTCCTTCTAAAGAGGTTCACCCACAACAACATTGATGCACATTTAGGACCTTTCCCATGGCTTCACATCTTATATTAAGAAACATTTTAGACAACAACCTTATTACACTTCCCCCTCCTCAAGTTAGACCCATCACAACTAAAAGGTAGGAACTATAATGAAAATTTTCATTGTGGTTCTCATCGATGTGTGGGAAATTCTAGAAATAGATGCCTTAAACTCTGCACCATCATCCAAGATCTAATCAACAACAAAAAAATCAATTTCCTAGAATCTACTAGCCCTACCAAAAAAAATGAAAAGGGTAAACTCAATCTTTAAAACAATGATTCTCTATAATGTGACAAGAAGAAAACATACTCTTATTCTAATCACGTGTATCATGAGTATTTCCTCATAAATCTAGAGTGCTATATTTCTTATTTTCTAACAATGAAATTTTGCCACCTATCATTTCCTTTTCTAACATCGATTATCATGCCAAGTTTACATCTAACCATTTGCACATATGTGCATCTATTAGCTCAACCTCCATTAAAAATACTAAGGTTGACCTGTCATGGCCCATTAGTGTGTGTTCTATGGGACTCCTTAAGGCTATCAAGTATCCTCTATCTCAATTCAAATGCCCCTTCAAGAAACCTTTTGGCGTTGTTCAACTACATGTCATGGTCGGCCATATTTAAATGATTGTGCCTTTCCTCGTTGGAAACATAGTTGAGGGATGTGACATGCTCCTTGGTATTAATTGGATTCTTTGATAAGAATCTATCATTTTTATGAATCATCTACGCCTCAAATTTATCTACAATAATCAGGTCATCTCTATTGATGATATCCCTCCATCTACTCCACGGTCACCATCTCCTATAAGGGTATCTAGCATATCCCCTACTTCATCTACCACATCACACTCTATGTTACTCAAAGCACAATCTACCCCTATTTTCCCTACTCGCATAACATCTCCACAACCGCATAACTCCACTATCCCTATACATCGATATAGGTCTATTCATAGGATAGTTACTGCATCGCGTCATAGATCCCCACCTCGTTTCATTCCATGCATATCTTCTTCACGTTCACATTTTGTATCACATAGATCTCTATCACCAACGTATTATGTAATGCCACAACTTGCTTCATACATTCATCCCTCACATGTGCATATACTTCATTCACCACTACAACATTTTTATACCATCCCTCCATTATTAGAACATGGTCATACGTTTTCACCTCCCACATGAGATGAAAGAAATCCTTCCTTCACCATCATTAGATAGTTCATTTATTCACACATACTTGGGGGGCATGACACTCCACCTTCCCCCTACCTAGTCTTAGCATAGTCACAATCATCATATTTTATATTCTTATGCATTCATATCCTCACATTCATCTCATTCATCATACATTCTAGTGTCATTACCCTTTGACACACTCTTGTGATTTGGTTCACACTTGATTGTTGAGGGATTACTACACCGAACCCCACACACTACACTATTGGCTCTACACATTGTGTCTTATCACACACTATGCATCATACAACCTACATTCTACACTTAGTCTACAACATTTTGATATTTTTGTACCATATCTACACCATTTTCTATGACTTTTACATCCTATATTACTTATCTTACATACTACATACATGCCATTTTACACATTCTACACTTTTTGCATTACAATCTACACATTGCATCTTTGCACATTCCACTCATCACATGGTCATTTTTTTCATTATAAATACTACATTGTCTTCTACATGTTGCACTCACTATGTGATGATGCACTTTAGTTCCTCGGTTCATACTCGACTTCCGAGGGTTTACAAATCAAATGGACCTTACACTCATCACACGTTTACTACTCAACCTTTCACTATGCGACATTTATATCCTAGTGACATATGCTTTAGGATAAATCATCACCTAGTCTATAATTTTGTAGTGGTATACACCTTAGGTTACATCTCCACTCTCTATGGTAGTGGCATACTTTATGATAAATAGTCACCTATTATATCATTTCCTCATGGTCTACACCTTAGGTTACATCACCACACCCTCCTTAAATTTTGTAGTGATATACGTTTAGTGCTAAATCATCACTCATCCATTCATCTTATAGTGATATACGCTTAGGATAAATTATCACTCTTACACTCATTTAGTCATGATATACGCTTCATCTATTTATTCATGATATGTGCTTCAGCTATACATTATAGCTAGGTTGTATCTCATCACTACACTTACACATTTATCACAACACACTAGACACGTTACCCATTACTTGACCATTTCTTGATGACGCACTCTCATTTACGGTTCATTCTTTACTGCTAACGGGGGGAAAATGAACCTCACTACATAAATTTTCCATTCACTCAGGGAAATGTGGCTCCTATCACTCCATCTTGAATTCCATTCCATCCATCCACATCATATTGCATATTATGGTTGCTTTTATTCTTGCTTAATTTTTCATGTTCATTGTCACTTTATTAATCATGCTAGTTAGATTACTTATATGTCATTTATCTATATCATACACACATGCACGTTTTACATATTCTTCTAGTTGTGATTACAGATATAGGTCTCTTACACACAACATAGATGGTCACCTTCTACCCTTCCTATACTAATCATTGGGGGCATCCATACGTTCATTTCTTCTAGGTGTTTATTGTTTCATTTTGTACTTAGCACTTTACATGACTTTCTTATACATGCTTTTGACATACTAGCTATCTTTCTAACATGCTAACGGGTGCTTCATGTGTAACATTTGTTATTCATGGATATTTGTTTCCGTACTTGTTTGTTGCATTGTCTACTCTTGTTTGTTATTATTTACAGGCCTTTCCCTATGTTTGGTGTGCACACTTTTTTATTTTTTGCAGCCATGATGGTCTTGCGTGTCTTATGACATCGTGAGTGATGTCCCATGTTTTTTTCCAGCCTTGTATGGCTTACTTGTCTTCTTGTCTACTTAAATTATTTTTTTGGTAGCTTATACATTGTTTGTGTAGCTTATACACTATTTTCTACATGCATGTGTGTTTACACTTGTCTTTGGCTAGACTTCTTATTTTCACGTGCCTTAGTTTCTACGAAGAAATTTTCATTGTTTCAGCGTACATACGTCTGGCCCTCTTTTGGGGTTGCATTCTCCTATCAGTAACATCGCATGCACCCCAAAGAGGGGGACATCATTTGTGGGTTTTACATACTAATATAAGGTATTTACACTAGTTCAGTTTAGTGCACTTTCCACCATTAACATTGTGGGTTACATACAACGAGTGGGTTCACACTAGTCTACGAACCCCATAAACAATGGATTTTACAAGACATGGTGTCCTTCGTATTTTGGGAAGTAGTTATAGGCTTGGAGGTTATAGTGGGTGTGCCTCTCTACACTTCTTTGGCCCGTGGTGTTAGATTGCCCAAAAAACCAAGACGATAGAAAAATATCTCCACACAGTTCAAGGAAGCAGTTAGATCTTGGAGGACACAAAGCATTTACTCCCTATATTTCTTATGCCTATGGTGTGAGATCGCCCTAAAAAACTCATAGTTTTAGATATGTTTGTACACTCTTTCTCGACATGGATCAGGTGCACATTTTCCATTTACATTTACATATTTTACATACTTTCATACACATGCATCTTTTACATAGTGTTTTTGTAGTTACATACATACATATTTGACTACTTGATCATTTTCTCCTTGCAGGTCCGGTCGTATGATAAACAAGTAGTCAAATAGGAGCAATACCAAACAACCAAAACAATAAATAAAACAACATTCTGTGATACCACACATGCTTTATTAACCATGCAGGTACACTACACATTGCGGAAACTACACACACGTGTTCCATCCTAGGTCCACTCTCATCATTTTTTTCTTTACACATTTTTCATTTATAGTTTCCATGCTCCACAACATATTTTGTCATTCCACACTTTTGTCTATTCCTTCGGTGTGTTTCTACTACACTCTTCATGGACATCAAGTACAGCATCTCTATCTACTTTATGTTATTGATCTTTTCACTCACCAACATAAAGTGGGGGAAAAATATAGTCACAAAATCATGCACTTAGACATTTATTTATCTCAGTATCACACTACAATTTAGAAGGTTATTGAATGAAGAAAGTACTAATTAACCCTCGTTATTTTATAATTTACTTGATCTATTACACCCATATGCCCAAACATTTTTTTACATTCAGCATAATTTAAGCCTTGACTTGGTCATTGCCAAGATTTAGTACTAGGGCACCCATGGATGCCCTGGTACGCACCATAGGGGTGCCCCGATCCTTCTAACATTTTCCCGCTACTGTTTGGGCCTTTTCTAGCCATTTTTCATCCTTATCTTTCTTGTGGTTGGCCTTTTCAGGGTTAATTATGAAATTAGAGCAAGAAAACCCTCTAAAAATACAGTTATGAGACCATAATGAGATACCTAGTATCACTTACTGTTATCATTATATCTAGAGTTTCATCCTTCTATTACATTAGCATCCATATAGCTCCATCATCAATGCACAAACTTAGGACATCTACATCACTCTTCATAGGGGAGGTTTTCTATTTTATTACATGTACCCATTCTATTACATTTTCTAAATTTAGCTATTGCTTGCTATTTCACATAGTGTGACTAACACATAAGAGCACTTAGGGCACGACATGCACACACTCACCAAAACTACATTCAAGTCTGAAATGTAGTGCAACAATCAGTTAATAAGGCCACTGTTGTTGGCAGTTAAGGTCTGTCTAACCCATTCATTTGCATACTTCTTTTCTAGGATTTTGATACTTCATTTTGGTCTTTCGTAGGTTATTTCTTCCTCTTGGGATATTTTGAGCATTCATCATAGTACAGGAAAATTAATACGACAAACAATGAAGGACAACGATCATCTTCAATACTTGTGAAGACCAAGTCTGGAATTTTTTCCTAGAACCTTCAGGGTGCTTGATTTTTCTTACCAGAGCACTTGTGGATGCCCCATTCCTCTCCCTGGCACTCTAGTCCAGCCACATCACCCAAATTTTTCCTTTGCGGGACTATCCGACACAATCACTTCTACTTTCTGATTTTCTATTAGTCACTGTGACACAGTCTGACAAGCATCTGTTACCATCTAATTCATTTATTCTTGAGCTCTCTTACACATTAGGATTTAGTATTCCATTTTACATATTTACTTAGAACATTAGCATACTCCTTTACTGCATTTCATTTTTCTTAGTACAACCATTTCATAGCGTACATCAACTATTATATACTACATAGTCCTAGTTGATTTTAGCTCATCATCTTCTTATCAAGAAGCTTGCTAAATTATGTAATTTTTGGTTTAAATTATCAAATTGGCTTAGTCTAATGATATCAACATGTTTCTTGGAGTCATACTATTATATTCCAACTATCACACATACTATAATGCAAACCAAAATATTCACATTCACCTCAGTCTCACAAAAAATCCATTTTTTATTCTTAATGGCATATACTGTACTCCAATTATGAATTTAAATTTAAATGGCTACCTTAAGAGTTATCAAAGATTCAATAGTTCACTTTCAACCATCCTAATATGCTCCTAGTGGGACATATCAATCTCCAATTCTTATTGTACCTCTTGTTTCACCTAATTCTTAGAAGCATTTCTTTGAATATTGACGAAACAGATAAGGGTAAAAGGGCTAGGAGGAATACCTATTAAAGATGGTTGAAGGTTGTTGCGTGCACGTATGAATTCTTGATCCACAACTGATCATGAGATATTCCTTTTGGCTAGGAGGAACTACCTAAAATAGAACAACAAGACCACCAAATAAGAGATTAAACAGCATATAAAAGTGGACTGCCTAGCGTATGCTAGTTCTGGGGAAATGTGATACTCCCTAGAAGGTTGTCAATCCACTATTTAAAACAATTCAATGTTAACAATAAATGAAATCCTATTGTAGTTAAAATGATTTAGGTATCTCATTCGACTATAATAAGAAAATTCATTCACAATAGGCTAAGCTATGATTGAATCTGAAGGGAAATGTCTCTGTCAGAGTACTGGTACTGGTCAAGGTCTGGTTTTGGGATGTTTTGGGTATTTGGTGGGGAATTTAGGCTTTGTTCTTGGTCTGAGGGTAAAAACATAGAGACCGATGTTGGTCTTGTGGAACCGATGACGGTTCAGGATGGACCGATGATGGTCATGGGTAACTGGCATGTATGGTACAGACGGGTGATAGAAACTTATAAAATCTTGGTGTTGGGACAGATCTGAGGCTAAATGGAAATGGAGAGGGATAATGGAAAGGTCTATGGAGATTTTAGGTATACTCAGAGGTCTTTAATAGTCAGGTATGGGAAATTTAATGGTGTGGGTGAAGGAATGATCAAACTTGTATGAAGGTAAATGGTGGGAGAATGGGAGTGCAAGTAGAAATTGATAATAGAGGTAACAAAGCCTACTAAAATGAAAATGGATGAATGTTGGTTAACAAAATACTTACTGTTCTATGAGCTTGATGGCTAGATGGCAATGGTAGTTGATCAGATGGATGGAATTTGATGTGGTGATGGCACTTCCCCAGATGCTTTCGTGAATGCAAATGGCTCTGTGATCACTTCTGATGTTGGTTGTGGATGTTCTGATGCATGTGCAAATGTTGGTTCTACTCGCATGCAGCTCTGATTTCATCTCTTGCTTCTCTGAAATGTGCCAACCTCAAAATAAGGTTATTTTTGGGGAATAAATGGTAACCGACGATGGTTTTGGGTTGACTAGCGGTAGTTTAGGGTGACTGGAGTGTCGGTTAGGGTGGGATTTTCTAGGTTTACTAAAATGGGTAGATCCGCTTGATTTCTTAGATCTTGTTCATTTTTTCTGTGGATTAGAACGGAAGATTCCTTTCTAACGGGAGGGAATGTGGTTAGAGGGAATGTAGGATTTGATTTTTAGGGTTTAGGTAGGTCTTAGTTAGTTATGGCAACATACTAAGAATAGGTTTGGGGTGAGAAGTGGCTAGGTGAGGTGGTGGTGTGAGAATTATCTCAATTAGGATATTTAAATAATAAATATTGTGAGGATCATGGATTAATTTAATTTAAATTAATATTAGAGTGGGGTGAAAGGGGCCATGGTTAGGTGAGTGTGTTCAAGGTGATTATTTGATGAGGGACCAAGGGGAGTGTGACCCAATTTTGGTGTCTACATTTTTCCCCTTTTTGTTGCGTAGCTTGTATTGGTAAGCGAGGCTGACAAAAATAAGATGTGGTTGCCCCATGTGTGGGTGAAGGTGATCCCCCTCAAACTAGGAACTGATGAGGCAGAAGGTAGAATTAGTGAGTGGTTTGATAAAAGGTGAATGTGATGAAAAGGAAGGTGGGCAATGGGGGTAAAGGGGTAAAAGGTCCAATCAGGTAATCCAGGTAATGGGTCAGGGTCAAAGGTAGTAACAGTCAAATGCACGCACACGTATAAATTATAGCACGGTACCAGGTTGAAGAGCATGTAAACTCTACATTGTCTAAGGTGATAGGTTTATCCAAACAAGGTTGAGGTGATTCCGGTATCCAAGGTATAGATATGGTCAGGAAACACATCACAGGTTAGGTGCAGGAACGTTTAGGTATGTTCTGGTACACCAAAGGTTGGGTTAGGATAAACGGTCACAGAAAGAGGTAAGGTAAGGTCATTAGGTCAAACAACATGGGTAACAGTGTCGCAAGGTATAGTGAGCACATGAGGTCACAAGTCACTAGCAATGTTCCAAGTCCAAGTAGCTAGGTCACGACATGAGTAGGGCTGAGGTACGGGTAAAATAAAGAGTCCCCAAATGAGGAAGGGGTTAGGTGGTAAATGATGAGGTCAAGGAGGGTAAAGTGAAGTGTCCAAGTTAGGTGTGGGTGAGGTAGAAAGGATTCAGGACATACAAATTAGGGGTAGATGGGTAGTAATAAGACTAAGTAGGGTAAATAACGATGGTCCTATATGAACCGATGGTCATAGGGAACCGATGTAGTCATCATGAATTGACCATGGTAGGCTAGGGCACAAGACTGATGTCGGTCAAGGTAAAACTGTCACCGGTCAAGTCAGGTAGGCTATAAAAAGAAAAAGTGTCGTGTTTTGAAAATCATTTGTCATTTACCAAATTGGAGAAAATGACAAGAGAGAGATAATGAGGTGGAAAGTGACCAAATGACGTGGAGAGATGAGTTGGTGAGCCGCATAGTGAGTGATCGTTGGTCGATAGGCGGGTCTACAAGCACGGTGATTAGATTGGGTGATCTATTGGATTTGATTGAGCCAACAGGATGATTGCAGTGATGGTAGAGGCAGGAGAGGGATTGGGTGGACCTGCGCAGTGGCCCGAGGTGCCACCATGTAGATGGCAACGTGATGAGGTAAGAACCTATTCTAATTTTTTGATTTTTTGTGAGTAGGTGGAGGGTAGGAATCAAGTAGGAGGGAAAATGAGGTTTGTTTTGGGGGGAAACTATTAAAATTTGAATGTGGGGGTTTAATGAGAAAAGGGGAACAAGGGAGGGTAGATTTAGGGAAATGAGGAGTGGGAATGGGAATTGGGTAGGTATTAGGTGGGGGAAGTGGGTAGAAAGGAGGAGTGTGGGAGAAAAGGGGCAGGGTGTCGCGGGTTTGTCACCGTGACAGTGACCAATGTCAGTTTTCTCTTAGCCGAGTGTCAGTGGGTAAGGACCGTATCAGTCACAATGTAGATGACCGATGCCATTTATCATTGGACTGTGGTCAGTTGATGCTAACCGATGTCGGTAGTTAGGCTAAAGTGGTAAGCCCTCAAGGAGCTGAAAATGGATGGGTTACAAATAGATAGGTAGGGGTAGGGAGAGTTAGGTAGGGGGGAAAATTTATGGGTATGGGTAGGTGGGTGAATAAGGAAAATCCGTGAGGTGAGGGATCGAGGAGGTAGAAAAATGAAAATAGGTGAGGGTCTGAGGCATGGGTAGATAGGTATATAGGTAGTGTTGATTTAGGGTATAGGTATAGGTGAAAGGTTGATTTAGTTAGGGTAAGTGGTATAGTGGGGGGTGGCAAGGTGGCATGCAGGTATGGTCAAGTTTGATTGATATGATTGGTTGTATGCAGGCCAGGGACCAGCTATGAATGAGGGATAGAGTACCTCCCTTACTTGTGGAGATACGGGGGGGAGATGACACATGAGGAGTGGATCCATGTTGTAGATGTGGGTCTGATTGGTGTCAGATGCTACCGGCATGTAGTCCAGGAGGTGAGCTTGATGGTTTCCCTCATCGATAGATGGGATTTGGAAACCAATACATTCCATTTACCGACGGGTGAGATCACGATCACCCTAGAGGATGTTTACAGGATCCTGCGACTACCTATAACAGGTACACAGGTTTACTCGATCTCCTTAGAGGCATCCAAGGAGTTACTGTTACCAGTTGTTTGGAGAGGGGCTGGCCTTGTTAGGATTCCACAGTGCCAGTATGAGCTACTGGGGCGATGTACTAAGCCTACCCTGAGGAGATGAGGCTAGTAGTGCTTTTGATGGAGGTAGTCTACTATTTTGTACTACCAGATGCAGAGGGTGGGAGATTCCCATGGTCACTGATGGGTGTAATCTTACATGACATGGTGGAGAGCAGGACTCGGTTTGCATGGGGGCCTACATTCCTGGTACAACTATACATGGAGTTGTGGGCTTATGGGTGACTACGGTGGTTCAACTTATGTTGCAACATTCTTATTACATTGTTGGGCCTATGAGCACATTGTGTGTGTGCACCCAGTTGGTATGCCCCAGGCCGACACATTTAAGCCTGGTTTTGTTCGAGTGGGCTACATGCGATGGGTTTCGGTTATGGGAGAGTGTTGAGTAACTAGAGTGACACATGATGTAGCCTATTACAGGTGATTACTGGAGGGTTTGTCTAGTGTGGACATTATTTGGAGGCCATATGTAGGCTATCCTTCATACAGGTAGATGGTGGTGGAGCTAGATGGGCTACAAATTTATAGGTGGATAGAGGGGTGGTGGGCTGGGGAGCATGAGATGATACCTCGTAGACCGGGTCAGATGACAATTTGGGTTGCCACAGGATATACCCCCACCCTTCCCTCAGTATAGGAGAGATGATGTGGAGAGGCCTATGTCTCCACCACGACCTACAGTGCCGACTAGGTAGGAGGAGCAGCTGGTCGACCGACAGATAGATGATGTCAGGGTGACAGACAGGTATAGATAGTGGTGGGACTGCACAGCTACGAGTAGTACCATGCTGAGGCCGGGGCAGCTCAGATTTGGCTACTGTCACAGTGTAGAGAGATGCCCTATAGGGGTAGGTGGCTACCCTGGTGACCCAGTTAGGCATAGTATAGGGACATCTGACAGGGGCCGAGGCACAGGTTGTGACCCTGCAGGCACAGGTGGCCACTTTTTAGGCACAGGGAGTATAAGGACTAGTACCCGCATCGGGGGGAGAGGGAGAGGGAGGAGATGGAGATGGGGTGTAGGTAGCCACCCTATAGGCTACATGTGATAGGTTTATAGGGCCAATTGGCCACAACACAGGGACAGGTTATAGGTTTGTAGGGCTAGTTGGCCGCTGCACAGGCACAGATAGTGGCCCTTCAAGCCTAGGTATAGGTGTAGGCTCTGGGGCCGATGACACCACCACAGGGGTAGGGACACGGTCCGATTATTCAGGCAGGACTAGGGTAGGGTCAGAGGCCGATGGCACCACTGCAGACAGTACCTGATGCTAGATTGAGAGACGCCATGGGTGAGGTGAGATACTACCAAGATCATTTGATGGCAACGGGGAATATATGTCTTATCATATACTGAGTCCAGAGAATAGAAGGCCTTGAGTGAGAGGAGTAGATCCCACACACATAGTGTGGAGAGTACAGGGGGCCAGTGATCCCAGGGGCTAATTCAAGGTGAGGCCACTAGTGCACAGAGGTCCAGCTCCAGAGGCAGGAGCATCAGGGGTCAGACTAGGGAGGTCAACTGAATGCTGGGCTAGAGGAGTGGGGGAGGAGACAAATGAGATAGGTTTGGACATCATAGATGGGGAGATGATTAAGCTCCATGCATGATTATTTTATTGTTGATATCATATTTTTGACATATATACCGGCCTGCGTGCCGAAGATAGTGAGGATGTACATGAGAGGTTTTGAGATTTTGTTATATACACCAGCCTACGTGCCAAAGATATTTGAGAGTCATGTATATGGATACACATGTTTAGATGATTGATTTATAGAGATGATGGTGATTATGGTCATGATGTGTATATGGTTGTGTTTAAATTACTATTTTGATTTGTATATGTGATGGAAACTAAGTAGTGTAGGCATGATAGAGCCAAGTCATAGGCATGGATTGAGTTAGGTTTTTGGTTTAGGCATAGATGGAGTCAGGTTAGGCATGGATTGAGTGAAGTTTGTGGTTTAGGCATGGATTGTAGTTCAGGTTGTGAGTTTAGGCATGGATGGAGTCAGGTCATAGGTATGGATTGAGTCGGGTTGTGGTTTAGGTATGGTTGAGTTGAGGATTGGTTGAGTTTGTAATTCATTAATTTGTGTAATTAATGATGATATGGGTCACATTGAGATGTTTTGTAGTAAAATGCATGATAATGGTAAAGAAATGGTAGACATAATGAATGTATGAATGATGATGATAAAGATGTGAAGCAATTGTTTTTGTTTTTTTGGTTTAATTTCCAATTATTGATATAAAAAGGAAACTAACTAGGGTAGAATGCGATTAGGAAAAAAGGGGTGAAGGGGGAATTGGTTAGGGTAGAGAGTTTCCGAGCTAACCTCTAAGGGCCCCATGCCCTTGGAGTGTTGCCTACATAGTCCTAGTGAACAGGGACCTTATGCCGATGTAGTTCTCCTATAAGCTAGGCAAAATGTGAGGAGGTATGAGAATGGGTTGGTAGGTTATAGGCATGGTTGAGTGGAGATCTGCTAGGGATGGTTGAATTGTGGGAAAACAGGTATGGGTGATATTAAGTTGATTATGGTGAAAGAGGAAAATTTCCTAGAGATAAGCATCGAGGATCTAGTCATGTATAAGATGATCAATACGTAATGAAGAATTTAAAAGATAAGAGGAGGAAAAAGATCCATCTGATTGGTGAGGATCATAATAGTTGGATCATACCTTAGATAGGATGGTGAACGTAAGACCCTAAAGACATTACATTATTGATTATTCTAAAGGTGAAGAATAGTCACATGATCACCAAATGTCATAGTTCTCAGTAGGTCACTTAAGGTAGTAGGAAATGAAGGTGCGAATGGTGAGAAGGTGAAAAATGGTTAGTTTATATGGTATGAGGTAGCATGCCTTTTTGGCAAGAGATCCAAGATCACAATGAGAAATTCCATGATGAAAATGTTTTTCTATTTGACTTGTATTGGAGATAGACTGATTGATGTGGGAAGTCTATATGGGATGAGGAAATTAACTCCTTGAGGTCTTTGTGAAGGTGATCGATGTGGGAAGCTTCAAATTTTTATTTTTTTAAAGCAAGGCTTTACATAGCTGTCCGTTAAGGGAGTAGTCTATTTATAGCAATGATGTAGAGAGAAATATGTCCTTTTTGAGGGAGTCATCCTTTTATTGGAAGTTTGACTCAAGGAGTTGGATCTCATGTGAGGGATTTTAAGTCATGGACAAGGACTAAGGTGAAGAATCAGATTCTTGTTCAGAAAGTAAGGTGAAACGACCATGGGATCTCATCTGAAAGTAGAAAAAAGGTATCCATGAGAATCATGCCATGTGTAGAGTCATGGTACACATATTTAAGAGGGGGTAAAAGAGTGAAGGGTACACACATGATTCATGTTTAATCGTTGGGGATGGAATAGTGAAAGGAGGGAAGTAAATAACGCTCAAGGGACGAGCATGAAAATAGTCAGAAGGTGAGGTAGGACTAAAAGTTCAATAGTAGAATGGTTGAAGATGCAAGGCATTAAGGGGCTCAGGTTTGGGTTTACCATCTAGTGAAGATAAATGATAAGCACTTGATCCATAAGCATGAGTCACGATGTATGGTCCAACCAATTAGGAGAAAATTTTCCCCGTTTAATTTTTTCTACTTTGGTTACATGTTGATTTTCCTTCAGGATGAGATCACCAACTTGGAAGGTTCGTTCATGGACATGTTTTTCATAGGCACGTTTGATACATTTTTAGTAAACTTGAAGATGGTCAAGAGTGTTAAGACGTCGTTTGTCTAATAACTCAAGTTGTGCTAAATGGTCATGGCAAAAGTTATCATCATTGAGCATGTCATGGAGATAAATACGAAGAGATGAAATCTAGATTTTGATCAGAGGAGAACAAACTTTGTACCATAGACCAGAGAAAAAGGTGTGTGGCAGCAGTGGAAGTGCGAATACTAGTACGGTACGCCCATAGAGTGAAAGGAATGTGTGTATGCCAATCCTTCCTAGTATCATTAACCACTTTCATGAGAATTTTTTAGGGTTTTATTAGTGGATTCGTCTTAGCCATTGGTTTGTGGGTAATATGGTGAAGAGAAACTTAGTTAAATACCAAAGGCATCACAAAGTTTCTGCAAGGTTTTATTTTGAAATTGTTTGCCGTTATTAGTGATGAGGCAATGTGGAACACCAAAGTGAAAAATAATGTGATGATTGATGAAATCACATATTTTATCGAGTTTCATGGAGATGAGAGGTATAGATTCAACCCATTTAGTGTAATATTTAGTAGTGGTGACTATCCATTGATGTCTCTAGGAAGAGTGGGGATTGATCTCTCTGACAAGATCCAAACCCCATTGAGAGAAGGGCCAAAGGTCACAAGTGACCTGTAAGGCATGACTAGGTGTATGATGGAGACTTGCATGTTGTTTAAATTCTACACAATGCTTAACATAGTCAAAAAAATCTTGGTTAAGGGTCAGCTAGTAATAGCCTAGGCGAAGAATATGCTTAATAACAGCAAGGCCAATGAAGTGAACTCAATATATGCCATCATGTACTTCCTTAATGGTATAAGGAATTTCAGAATTCGTAAGGCACCGTAAGAGAATACCATCAAAGCTGCATTTATAGAGGAGGCCACCCATGATGACGTAATGAGAGACCCTTTTAAGAAAGCACGCATTGTCCACTACGAGTGAGGTTGGGAGGCAAGATGGAGAGGAAGAGATAGTCTGAGTATTGTTTATACCAAAGGTCACTCCAGTCGGGAGTGGTAGTTCCAATAGAGTAAACTTCATGAGGTAAATAAGAGGGTGATTGGTAAGTCTTTGTATGGTGACAAATATTTTAGATTCGGTGGGCGCAATGCGGGTATCTAAGAAGCCAAGCAGGCCATGGTATCTACAAATTTGTTGGTAGAACATGGGATGGTTTGAAGGGCGTAACGGTCAAAGGTGGATCAAAAGTATGTCTACATAATGCTTATACTTTTGAAGTATCTCATTACGACATTGGTATATACCATTGACTTCATTTATGACCAATTGAGAATCACCAAAGATGTTGATTGACTTAACATATAAGGCATAAGTAGCTTGGAGACCCAATACGAGTGCTTCATATTCAGAAATATTGTTTGTACAATAAAAATCAAGTCTGAAAGAAAAAGGCATGGGTTCACCATCAAGAGGAATGAGGATAACACCAGCCCCACCCCCACATGCTGACACTTGGAACCATGAAAGAAGAGTGTCATTTGGTAAGCGGGTTCATCCAAGGAAAGGGTAGCAATAGACTCATCTAGAAAGTCAAAGTTAGAGGGTTGATCCCTAGAAAGAGGTGCGTCGGCCAATTGGTTGGCGATAGCTTGGCCCTTGATGGAATTTTGATGGATGAATTCACGGTCGAGGTCAGCTAGAAGCATAAGCCAGTGCGTGGCACCATTGATTTTGGTAAGGTTTGGCATACATGAAGTGTAAGGGGTTGGTGTTGGTCACAACATAGGTTTTTTGGTTAAGTAGGTAATGGCGCAGTTTGGTGGCAACAAAAACTAAGGCTAAGAAAAAAATTTCGGCATGGGTGTATTAGGTTTCGTAGTTTAGAAGAATACGTCTTATGTAATAAACCTCTTGATCCCTATGTTTTTCATCACGATGAGTGAGCATGACCCCTAAAGAGTGATCAGTAACAGAGATGTATAGGTAGAAGGGTTAATTGTTTTTAGGTGGAATGAGTACAGGTGGTTGGAGAAGGTATTGTTTTAAGGCCCCAAAAGCTTTGTGGCAGCCATCATCCCATTTAAAGGTGACATAATTTTTTATAAGATGATGAAATGGATGACATCGATCGGAAAGTTATGACAAATGAAATGACAAATAGACTGCAACTCACCTTACAGGTTATGGAGTTGCCATAGATTAGTGGGTGGAGGCATTTCGAGAATGGCCTTGACTTTAGCTGGGTCAACCTCTATACCATGTAAGGAAATGATAAATCCCAAGATCTTTCCGGAGAGAACCGCAAAGACACACTTCTTGGGCTGAAGGTGAACACAACACTTAATGAGGCAGTCAAAAATGGTTTTTAGGATAGCGAGGTGCTCATAGCAGCGTTTAGATTTGGAAAGGAGATCGTCTATGTAATCTTCCAATATATGGTGCATGATGTCATGGAAGATGTAAGTCATAGCCTGCTGATATGTGGCATTAATGTTTTTGAGGCCAAAAGGCATGAATCGATAGCAAAAGGTCCCCCAAGGGGTGATGAATACGGTTTTGTGTTGATCCTCTAGGGAAAGCATGATTTGGTTATAACCCGAGAAACCATCCATGAGTGATAGCATCTCGTGACCAGCGGTAAGGTCAACTAGTTGGTCAATACTAGGTAGAAGAAAGTCATCTTTTGGGCAAGATAGGTTGAGGTCAAGGAAATCTATGCAAATGCGAAGTCCTCCTGTCACCTTAGTGACTGGGAAAATGTTATAAATCTGTTGGGGATAATCAATGGGTAAGATGAAGGAAACGGAAAGAAGGCACTGAAGTTCTTCATTGACTAGAAGAACAATGCAGGGGTGCATTTTCGTCAGCTTTTGTTTTACAGGTTTGGCATCGGGAATGGTTACGATATTGTGGACCACTATGGTGGGTGTCAATACTAGGCATGTCTGTGTAAGACTAATCAAAAGAATGGTTATGATTTTTGAGAAAAGAAGTGATGGATTCCTCTTCAGCAGTATCTAAAGATTGGCCAATTTTTAGAATGTGTGGGTCATCCTGAGTGTGGATGTTGATTTCGATAGTCGATTCATTCAACATGGTTTGTGTCTCAGATGGTAATGACCGATGAATATATGAGTCTTGTGCACCAAGGTAGGTGAGTATATATTCATCATCCTGACATCGAATGACATTAATAGAAGGTGTATTGTCATCAATCATTTTAGGATATAGGAAGGGAAGAGAAGAGGGAGCCTTTCCCTTGCATTGATAAGTCAAAGGCCCCAAGGAAATGGTGTTTATGAAAAAAAAAGTTTGGAGGGACGGATTCTGGATCCATCAACTTTTTCGGTGAAGGTGGTGAAGAAGGTGGAGTAGGTGAAGAAGGTGGAGAAGGGTTGATTTCCTCAATGAGTTCAATGTGAGCCTTTTTAGTAGGTAGTTCAGCAAAGTTGATTTAATTATGGTCATTATGTTTGTAAGAAGTACATGGAATAATAGTGTGATGGTCTTGCTCATAAAATCCAAAACCAAAACCCTTCCACGCACATCGGTGCAAGAAGGTGTGGGCAAAACGATGATTGGTGAGTGACTGGAGGTCGACATAAAATGGGTGGGTTTGTGATGGTGGTTCAGGTGTATAAGTGGTAGTATCAAGTGCCCCATAGGTGAGATTGGTGTGAAGGTGGGGGAGGACTGTCGACACTAAAATTTTCCTCCAAAATTTCCATTTCATTAATATATGTATTAGGAATAGGATGTTGTTAAGTGTAATTAGTAGTAGCGTCCGATAGAAGATAACGGCGCCGTCAATACGGTGCGCGCCAATAATGTGGAGTACGGTAACAGTCAAAGTACAATAGGAATGTTGTAAAAAGTAAATATTTGTCGTAAGTGGTCCGGTAATGTTAAAATGTCAAAGTTTGGGGTAATTAGAGAAGTAGGGTCTACATGATTAGGAATTAGAAATATTATATTGGTAATAAGGACAAGGAGTGACGTCATAAATATTTTGTGTATTTTATTTGTAAAAATTCTAAAAATGTGGAACCCATGTAAAATGATAAGGTTTATCTTATTTTAACAGATAAGCTTACATGTACAGATAAGAGTTAAGGTATGGAATATGATTCGTCAGAGTGGATTTCTTATCCTATCTTAGAGATAGGATGGATAAGCCTGGAAGTTCTATAAATAGAGAGGCCACCCCCCTCATTTAGCATAGAAAGAAGTAGTGAGAAATATTGTAGGAAGTGTGCGAAGGAAGCCATCAGTTAAAGGTGTGTTGAAGAAGCCATCGAGAGGTGTAATTGTAAAGTTTCTCCCATAGTCTTGTTGAAGAATCTCATGGGTGAGATTGTAACAGTTTCATGTTAATATTATAATTTATTTTGATATTTCAGATTTTTCGTCATTCTGTCTTATCATAGTCAATGGTATTCTTGTGTTATGTTGTTGTTTTGTTTCCAGATTACGTCCACCAAACTAAAGGCTGTGCATTAGTAAATAATCATAGCACGAGGAGTTCCCGGTGAAGAATTATCATAGTGCCAGATTACTGATGACAGGACCGTAAAGGAGATGCTTTCCTATGCAGTGATCGTAGTGAGGGTGTTGGTAAAGGCTTCCATACTTTTGTGGAGTAAGGAATGTGTTGACATTATATAAGTGATACTCCCTCAGAGTGAGGCATTGAAAAAAAAATTCTAAGGGATCGGTGGTTAATATGTGGGTAGTTGAGATAAACGACGTGTTAGAGATCGAATCGGAGGTGGAACCAGCCGATTGGGAGGCAGGTTGGGTCGGTAATGTAGGTCGTGGCAGCGGGGGGTAGCGATGGATGATTTAGGTGCGGTTGCAGTAGTGGCGGCACTAGTGGGTGGAGGTGTAGGTGAAGAGGAAGTGGTCATGGATGAAGATGCCTTAATAGGTACAAGCATGTCATTGGGTCACTAAAGCATGTTGTAGGTTTTGAAAGGTGATGGGTCAGATGGAATGGTATAGGTGTGCCCTTCGTGCTCAAACTTCACACAATGACGCATAAGTGGAAGGAACACAAACCCATAACATGAATCTAGGGTCTACCAAGCAACTGGTTATATTAAAACTCCCCATCCAAGACGTAAATTAACTCTAGAATAGTAGGGGGGGGCCACGTAAACATGGAGGATGACAGTGCCAAGTGTAGAGGTGATAGCGTCATTAAATGAATGGAACATGATGGGATGTTTATGTATGTAATTTTCATGTATGTGCATTTGGTCGAATGCATGGGAGGAGATGATGTTAATGCTACTGCCCCCATTGATCATAACACGTCATACACGTATATTATCAATATGGATGGAGATGAAAACAACTGGATCTGCGTCATTAGTATGGTGTGGTGTGATCTCTTCATCTGAGAAGCTGAGGGTGGCCACTTGGTGAGTAGGTGAAGGTGTAGAAGGTGGTAATTTGGCTAGAGAGGGCTACATGATGAGGTGTAATAATGGAGGCTATGGGTGTGGGCTCATTGGGAAAGACCTCAATAGACTAAAAAATCTCCATGAGAGCTTGACGATGGGATTCAGAAGTTTGGATGAGGTCATATAGGGACATTTTGAGGGAGGATTGGTGTAATTTTTTTAGCATCACGCAATGTGTAACCCCATTAGAAATAGGATATGTGGGGCCGCGGATAGTGAATTTAGGTGTGGGTGCAGATGGTATGTTGGCTATAGGGTTGGTCGGTGGGTCGGATGCCTTTTCCTTGCCTTTGTCCTTCTGAGCACGGGTAGCAACATGGATCATGTTGATTTGAGGTGGGGAGGGAGGTGAATTAGGTGAGCCATGAAAGGTATAGTGATAGGAAGGGTAGAATCCAAAAGTGGGAAGGAACCTTGTGAAATGAGTTGGGCACACTGACATTTGGGTGGAGGTTTGGTGAGTTCTTTAATATGAACCATGTTAATTTCAAATCTCGCAGGTGGCATTAAGATTTGTGGGGGTGGAGGTCTTAGTCACTGAGTAGGAAATGAGGGAAGAACTGTGGAAACTGGTGCTAGCAAAATGGGGTCCTCATCGAGAAGGTCATCACCATAAAAATTTTCTTCAGGAGGACACAACTGGACAAGAGCAGATTTCAAAGCCTTGTATTCTTCTACATTGTGTCCTGGCACATGATTGTAGGTGCAAATTTTGGTTTCATAAAACCCTTTTGGTTTGGTTTTGAGTGGGTTGTAAGGTCTAAGAGGTAGTAATGTGATGACAGAAGTTTCAAGGAGGTTGGTTAAGATTTTTGCATAGGATCCCTCTAGTGGATCACAATGGGAAGTGAATGTGGGTTTGGGTGTAGGTGCAAATGATTATATAGGAAGGGTCTTTGTATGAGGAGGAGTGGGTTGAGCTATGGTCTTAGGTGTTGGTCTTGTTTGCTTAGGTAGGGGCATGGTAGATGATCTAGTAATCGAGTGTGTGGTTTGTTTAACCTACATTATTGGGGGATAGAGGATTTTTTCCTTTAGGTTGCACCTTCATGGGTAAAGGTGATATGGGTGCACATGATTTAGAGGGAAAAGTGGATGGTGGAAGAGGGCAGGTTACCCATGGGGATAACTGAGGTGTTGTGGAGGTAGATGTCGTGGGTTGTGCAGGATGTGTAAGGGAAAGGGAAGGAAGTGTCATGGGTAGTGAAGAAGTTATTGATGGTATTGAAGGTATGGGTGGTAAAAAGGTTACATGTGTGGGGTGGAGGTTGTGTCAGGCACTTGGGTATATTAGAGATCTATGAGGGAGAAATGGGATGTTGCATTATTGGTTTACCAGTGGATGGGGGTTTCTTAGCCAGGGTCGAGGGGTGAGGTCCTAGGATGGACAAAAGAGGTGAAGGTGATGAGGGTGTGATTGGTAAGGTTGGGGTATGAGATTTAGGATATTGGTTTCTTCTGTTTAGGTTCCAGGTTAAATTTGGTGTTAGTTTTGGAGGACATAGCTAGATCTAATTTGATGGGTGGATGAGTAAGGCTAGCCGTTAGGATGACCCATAAAGTAGTGATAGGTTTAGGCAAAGAAGATGATGTAGGTGTGGGTTAGGATGTGGATGCATGCTGGGTTATGGGTAGGGATGTAAGTTGATCCATGAGTGGTATCGTGGGAGAAATTGTGATAGTTGTGGTTGTGTTTGATTTGTTTGGTCGAAATTTTTTTGTGTTGAGACAAGAAGTAGAAGCCCACAAAGTAAGGATCTATCCACATAATCAAGGTGATTGCCTAAGCATGAGAACAAAACTATTGTAGGTGAGGTTGATGTGGATCCATGGCGATTCTCATAAAATGTGTTTTAGAAATGGAGAAATTGCTAGCTTCAGCCTTTGTGGGTTAGAGATCCAAAATTAAGTCAAAAGGATCTTGGGTGGCTGATGGAGAATGGTAACCTTGAGGTAACGAAATTTCTACTAGGTCTTTGATAGGTGGAGGAGATGATGGGTGCTCCTCTATGGGTGAAGGAGATGAAAAAGTGTCTCCCATGGGTCAGAGAGGTACTGTTGGTGACGGATCTCTAGGTGGAGAAGCCAAAGGTGAAGTGGTCTCAATGTTAACAGAAGGCTCCTTCACATGTGAGGGAGGAGACAAAGGGTGTTCCTCTATGGGTGGAGGAATAGGTGAACTGGGTTCATGTGTAGGTGGAGGATTTTGGGCCAGGATTTCCTTTATGGAAGGAATATGAGGTAATTGGGAAGTAATTAGTGTGTCACTGAAAATAACATGGACCTCGCAGGTATAGCTATCATTAGTTGAGGGTCTCTCCATTTTGGTTAGAAGAGGGTGCATGCTTAGGAAATGGTTTCTTAAAGATGTGTAGGTTTTGATTGGTAAGTGCATCTGGATTGTCCAAGACTAACTCATCATTCTCGATAATTTCCTAGACAATGTTTTTGAAAGTGATGCAATTTCTATCATTATGACCTTTTACCCTATGATAGTTATAGAAGTCGTGCTCTTTGTACCATGCACGTGTTGGGTGAGCAGGATCAAAACCAATATGTGGTTTTATAGAAGGAAAGGTGATGGCCCCAACTTTAATGAGTTTTTCTAAAATAGAAGAATAAGACTCCCTAATTGGGGTGTATTTTCGGTGTTCTCGTCTGAATTGAAAAGTCTAGATAGGAGAAAGATTCGATGAGGGATTAGCTTGATTTGATGGATGAGCTGGGCCAGCCTTGAGTACCACCACTACATTAGCAATTCCCTTGGATTTTGAATAATTATTCTGTGGTTTTGAAGAAGAAGAGGTATCATTTGACTTAATTGTTGAGTTCTTATTGCGTAGTTGGATTTTCTTTTCTTCGATGGCACAAATCTGTAGCTTTCATGCCATGGTGAATTCCTCATCAAAGGTTCGGAAATTATACACCTTTAAGGTCAGTGAGATATGTCTAGCACAATCTCGAGTGAAGAGCTCTGTGAGTTTGGTTTGTGGTAGTTGGAATGTGATTTTATTGATCAGGCTACACCAACAAGTGACAAAATATGTGATAGACTCTTTGTCATATTGACATGTAGAGTAGAGGTCAGTCATGGTAACCTTCTTAACAACGTTGATGGAGAAGTGATCCAAGAAGGCTTGGGCTACCTGATTAAATGAGTAGATAGAATGTCTAGGTAACCAACTATACTAGTCTAATGCGGCCCCAGTGAAAGACATGGGGAAATCTCCTCAGAAGCAAAGTGTCATCAAGGGCGATCAGGATAACACCCATGTTTGAAAGACCACAAATGTTGTTGCGGGGTCCTCTTTCTTATTGAAGTGGTTAAATTTAGGCATCTCCCAATGTATGAGATATGGACGAATAGGAATGGATGGGTGTATGGGCTGATTAAAAATTTCATCGTAGGTGAGAGAGTTTGCATGAGTCAGAAACCGATGTCTCTAGTGTCTGTATCTTGTCCATCATTAACTTGATGAGGTCATTGGTAGGTGGTAGTGGATTGGTACCCTCCTGTAGAGTAAGAGGGTTGATGTTGGACATATGATGGAGGTGGCATTCCAGTATATGGTAATGCTGCATAGGTAGGTTGAGAATAAGGGAGCGAGATAGGGGGTACGTACCCAAAATGAAAATTAGATGAAACAGGAGGCTACTGATAGTACATATATGGAGGTGGAAGGGTCAAGGTAAACCCTACTAGTGATGGGGGCTAAGGAATGTGGAATGGAAAGGACAATGTTTTAAAATAGAGTAGGGGTCGTTGACACCGAGGGTGGTTGCGTTGTTATGGGTATATGTGAGAAAATAGGTGTGGAATGAGGTTATGTTCTGGGAAGTTGATGAAGGTATAGTGGATGTTGTGGGTGCAATAGATGTGGCCAACATGGCGGTCCATAACGGGTATAGGTCATAGCATTAGAATGACTGGGGCAAGGCAGGTGTGGGTAGCACAGAGCTAGAAGGGAGTGGCGCGGAAGTAGGAACAAGATTCAGGGGGATAGATACAGGCATGTCGTATATCAACTGACCTAAGGCATCTTGAGTGGATGAGTGGGAAAGATAGAACTGTAAGGCGGAAAGGTTCTGGTCAAGGAGTCATGTGAACTCCTCGTCACCTGTGGTGATAGTGATAGGTTTGGTAGGATCCATTGGTGATAGAATGGAAGGTGGTGAAGGACTAGGCTGGAGTGGTTAACAACTAGCGTGGAATATGAGGGTGTTTTTTTGGCCACGTGTTAGCACCAAGTGAACAAGGAAATGACACAGAAATACAATAGAAATAGGAAAAACAAGTGGTGGTAGGTGGATTGGGTAAAAATATCAACTACAAAATTGAATAGGCTAATCGATGCGGTTAGGATAAACTGACTTTGATCATAAGTAACCACAGTTGGTCACTGTGGAAAAAGAACAGTTTGCCAAAATAAGGAAAAAGGCTAATAATCTGCCAGGTAGATAAGATGCAGATGGATTTTATCAGGACAGAGAAGATGATGAGAGTTACAGAGACTCTATAAAACAAAGAATATGAAACAGGTGTCCTTTTGGGTAGGTTAACCAAAAGAACAATAAACCAACGTCAGTTGGGTAAAACTAGTGATGGTTAGGGGATAACCGATGACGGTCGTTGGACCGACACAGGTTACTATGAAATTGAAATAGAGATGCAGAAAAGGTGGTTTTGATTTAAATTCAAATGTGGAATCAAACCTAGAATTTTAAGAATGATGAAAATGGGGTCCATGTTCACTCAGATGAAGTTGGAATACACCAACTATAATGAGGAGTGTGTAAGGAGAAATAAAAATATGAAGAACGTGTCCTCTCACCTCAAAATGTAAGCCAAGCATAAACACTAAGAAAAATACGATCCTAAGAGTGCTCTTTCTTTTATGTTTGTTCAACTTATGCTATTTAGAAGATTAACTCATGAACTTTAGAATAGAGTTTTTGGTGAGGAAGGCTTCCTATGAAGAAGGAGATCTACAAGGAGAGGTTTCAAGTTATGTTATGGTGGGGGCGGGCCATTCTCTAAGATAATGACTCGACAGAAGTAACAAGCTAGGTGCCCACTATGTCGTGATCGTGTGATCACCTACAACTTATTCCGAGTGAGATGTTGTTTAAGAATGTGTGTATTTTTCAATTTTGTGATGTTTGGTAAGACTCAGAGAGAGAGAAAGAGAAAGAAAGTGCTTTTCTATGATTCATTTGTCAACCATCAGTTGGGCATGACTTCTAGCGTATCGGCTGCCCTCATTTAATGTGAGATAATGCAATAAAGCAAAATGAAATGCAGTTGATTTTAAGCCCAAATCAAAATATTGAATTCGATGACACAAAAAGATGAAGAGGAGAGAGTATGATCTTTCACTAATGCAATACTAATGAAAGAAAATAAGAATTCTTTTTATAGCACCAAAACATGATTGCTTTGAGACAAATAGAAAGAAGAGAAGATTCCAGGGGATAAATTTTAATGTGAGAACCTTTCAGAAAGGAAACAAACATAAAAAATTTCACCTATAAATGAAGAAATGCAAGGAACCCCAAATGAGTTCCACCGGGCATGCCAAAATGTTTCACCTGATTCTTTGAAGCATTTCTTTGAATGTGACGAAATAGATTAGCGTAAAAGGGCTAGGAGGAATACCTATTAAAGCTAGTTGAAGGTTGTTGCGTGTGTATGACTTCTTGATCCACAAATGATCATGAGAGCTTCCTTTTGGCTATGAGGAACTACATGAAATGAACAATAAGACCACCAAAAGAGATTAAATAGCATATGAAAGTGGACTGCCTAGTGTATGCTAGTTCCGGGAAGTGTGATACTCCCTAGAAGGCTATCAATCCACTATTTAAAACAATTCAATTTTAATAATAAATGAAATCGTATTGTATTTAAAATTATTTAGGTATCTCCTTCGACTAAAATAAGTAAATTCGTTCACAATAGACTAAGCTATGATTGAATCTGAAGGGCAAGGTCTCTGTCAGAGTATTGGTACTGGTCAGGATTTGGTTTTGGGTTGTTTTGGGTATTTGATGGGGCATTTAGGATTTGTTCTTGGTCGTAGGGTAAAACAAAAAGACCAACATTGTTCTAGTGTAACCGATGACGGTTCAGGATGGACTGATGAAAGCCATGGGTAAACAACATCGGTACAGTTAGATGATAGGAACTTATTAAAATCTTGGTGTTGGGATAGATCTGAGGCTAAATGAAAATGGAGAGGATAATGGAAAGGTCTATGGAGATCTTAGGTATACTCAGAGGTGTTTAACAGTTAGGTATGGTCAATTTAGTGGTGTGGGTGAAGGAATGATCAAACTTACATGAAGGTAAATGGTGGGGAGAATGGGGGCTGCAAGTAGAAATTGATAATAGAGGTAACAGAGCCTACTAAAATGAAAATGGATGAATGTTGGTTAACAAAATACTTACTGTTATATGAGCTTGGTGGCTGGATGGAAATTGTAGTTGATATGATGGATGGAATTTGATATGGTGATGGTGCTTCCCTGGATGCTTCCATGAATGAAAATGGCTATGTGATCACTTCCGATGCTAGTTGTGGATGTTTAGATGCATGTGTGAATGTTGGTTCTACTTGCATGCAACTCTGGTTTCATCCCTTGCTTTCTGAATGTGCCAACCTCAAAATAAGGTTATTTTGGGGGAATAAATGGTAACCGAAAATGGTTTCGGGTTGACCAGTGGTGGTTTAGGGTGACTGGCGTTGGTTAGGGAGGGATTTTAGAGGTATACCAAAATGGGCAGATCCGCTTGATTTCTTGGATCTTGTTCATTTTTTCTCTGTGGATTAGAATGGAAGCTTCCTTTCTAACAGGTGGGAAAGTGGTTAGAGGGAATGTAGGATTTGATTTTAGGGTTTGGGTAGGCATTAGTTAGTTATGGAAACATAATAAGAATAGGTTTGGAGTGAGGTGGCTAGGTGAGATGGTGGAGTGAGAATTATCTTAATTAAGATATTTAAAATAATAAATATTGTGAGGACATGGATTTATTTAATTAATTTAATATTAGATTTGGGTGAAAGGGGCCATGGTTAGGTGAGTGTGTTCAAGGTGATTATTTGACGAGGGACCAAGGAGAGTGTGACCCAATTTTGGTGTCTACACCTCCTTATACTTCACTTGCTACTATTTTTTCCTTAGTAGAACCACTAACCCTGGGACAATCTTGCAACTCATTTAACTTCTAGTGCATACCCTTTCAAGACATAAACTTGATCATTCTAAGGACCCATTATCAAGTTATTAAAGCATGTAAAATATAAGGTTTTAATTTTAGAGGTAAATGTCACTTCCTTAATAAACCACCCATCCGCATTTTCCTATAATTGTGTCTAGTCACTTCTTCCCCAAGCTGTCATCACAATAGGAAATTTGAGCCCTTATACCCTCAATAAATTTGCATAAAATCCTTATGTATTCCTCTTAAAATATTTCTTGAAAGTTTTAGAGTAAATTAAGATGATTTAGGGACTCAATTTGCAAACCCTAGCTCTGATATGATGGAATTCCTACCATTGTCCTTCAAAATTGTCATGATTTACTAATAAATAATAAGTTCTCATGGATTAATTATTCTTACATCTCTATTTGGGTCCCAAGTATATGATTTATACAAATATACATAGTTATTTTTGGCTATTTGACTCTTCTTTCCTTAGGATCTTGATTACAAAATAGACTTACACTGTCACCTACAGGTTAGTCTTTGGATTATTAGCATTATCTTAGTATTTGAAACCCTTCAAGGTAAAATTATTATAGAATATCATATGGGAATTGATGTCGATGATTAATTCCAACTTTGGGTTTTAAAAAATTATATTTCCTCCTCCAATATGCCAAACTCCTTAACTTTTCTCTCTAATACCATGCTACATGCTTAGGATTGAGATTTCCTTTTCAAGTACCATTGAATGGAAATTATTAGTAATCAAAATCTTGATCATTATTGAAGTTCAACCTTCATAGTTTGTTTTTTCACAATTATTAAAGCTTATTTCAAATAGAGAGCCCTTTAAACACCCATGTAAATTTAAAGTTTGAGACTTCAAACCATCATCTATAGGAAGAGTATATGATTATCACCAATATCCATCTAATGAAGGCCGTTAAAAACATAATTCTTCTTCAATATTATTGAGGGACCTAAGAAGACGTATTGCTCAAATTTTTAGATTTTAGAAACAATTGTAAAAGTTCTAATAGCCAATTCTTTTAAAACCCTCACTAGGGTTCTATCTTTCTCGAGAAGTTTCCTTTCTCTTCACAAAATTCTCAAGGATTAGTTTTAAAGATCAAAACTTGTCTCAGAGGTCTGTAGTGATCTCTTCTTATAGTATGTGTAGTTATTAATAAAAAATAAGACACGTGACTTCAACATTTATCCCAACTCCTTTATACTAGATTGTGTTTAGCAGTGGCACAATCTTAAGACTCTTAACTCCACAAAAATTTTGATCTCCACTTAAGTAATTATATCTTCATATGAGATATCATACACGTTCTTAAAGAGAGAAATCATTTATATTGTTCAAATAACTTGCACAAATAATCACCAAGTCCTCTTCCTTAAACTGACATAATTTCAAGTGATTAAATCAGTGACCTAAATACTAAAACATAACACTCCACAATGTTAACTCCAAAATTTTTTTAGATAAATTACCTTCATACATATCTTAACACTCAACTGTAATAAAAAAAATTAAAGGGAATGAGTAACAATCATTCATGGAAACATATCAATCACAGACATAGAAAATAATATATCGGATCACATGAAATAGAGTATTTTATAATACCGGTACAAAATCCTCCTCCATGCCTTCCCTTGGAATCCTTAATTTGTACCTATCCATCCATAACTATCCTCCTCTTCGAGATTCTTCCCATTTTGTACATCTTCAACAAAACCTAACTGTTTTTCTTAACTTCTAGATGGTCATCTTATGTAACTTATGAATTATTTTGAGGATTTTACACTCATTTCTAAATTTACAACTTAATGAGCTCTTAACGATCATAATGAGATGTTTATTATGTTCCATTTTAGAATTTGAGACCCCTAACTCTGTTTAAAAAATCCCACGATGGGTTAGACACACTAACATTTAAAAATGTCTCTTTTGGAGGGAAATCATTATTTTGAATTTTTGAAAGCTTATTCTCAAACAAACATATAAATATGACTCTAATGACCTCCTAAAACACTTAGGACACCTTCACATACCAAAATTGAACCAACACACCAAAATTAAAACCTTGGAGAGAGATGCTCCTGCATCACACTTCCACACTTTTCTCTCCATTATCTAACCTTCAATCCCTCCTTGACTTCCACCATTTTCCATCCATCATCCAACCCTAAAAAAAAAATAACTTCCACTCTTGTCCCTCTACCATATAACCTCCAACCCTCAAATCCATCAAATCCCTCCTTCACTTGTATAATTGTCCCTCCATCTTCCAACATCCAATACTTTTCCCTCCATCATCTAACCTTCAATCCCTAAATCCCTCCTTGAATTCCACCCTTTTTATTCCTTCATCCAACCCTCGAACCAACTTCACTTCTACTCTTCTCCCTACTTAATCTAACCTCTAACCCTGAAATTCCTCAAAGCCCTCCTTCACTTCCATCAGTGTCCCTCCATTGTCCAACATCCAAGATGTTTCCCTCCATCATCTAGCCTTCAATCCCTAAATCCCTTCTTGACTTCCAAACTTTTTTCCTCCATCATCCAACTGTCTAACCAACTTCACTTCCACTCTTCTCCCTCCATCATCTAACCTCCAACACTCCAACCCCTCTAAACCCTCCTTCACTTCCACCATTATCCCTTCATTGTCCAACATACAAGCCTTTTGCCTCTATCATCTAACCTCCAACCCCCAAAACCCCCTCCTTCACTTCCACCCTTTTCCCTCTAGCATCCAACCCTTTAAGCCCTCTTTAAATTCCACACTTGTTGCACCATCATCAAACATCCAAATACTTTCCCTTGATCATCCAACCTCCTACCCCCAAACCCTCCAACCCTCCTTCACTTCCACCCTTGTTGCTCCATCATCCAACCTTCAAGCCCTTTCCCCCTTCATCCAACCTCAAACCCCCAAACCCTCCAAGCCCTCCCTCAGTCACAACCCTTTTCCCTCCATCATCATACCCGTAAATCTCACTTCCTTCACATCCAACCTTTTCCCTCCATCATCTAACCTTCAATCCTCAAATCCCTCCTTCACTTCCACCTATGTCTGTCCATCATCTAGTCTCTAACTGTGAAACCCTCCAAACCTTCCTTCACTTTAGCCCATTCCTCTCCATCATCCAACCTCCAACCCCCAAACCCTCCAATCCTCCTTCACTTCCACCCTTGTCACTCCATCATCCAACCTCCAAGCCCTTTCCCCTCTCATCCAACCTCAAACCCTCAAACCCTCCAAGACCTCCCTCACTTGCACACCCTTTTCCCTCCGATCATCAGACCCTCAAAGCTCACTTCCTTCACATCCAACCCTTTTCCCTCCATCATCTAACCTTAAATACTAAAATCCCTCCTTCACTTCCACCTATTTCCCTCCATCATCCAATCTCGAAGCCTTTTACCTCCATCATCTAGTCTCCAACCATTAAACCCTCTAAACCTTCCTTCATTTTATCCCATTCCCCTCCATCATACAACCTCTAACCCTCCAATCCCTACTTCATTTCCATCCATTTCCCTCCATTGTCCAACCTCCAACCCTTAAAACCCTCTAACCTTACTATCCCTTCATCATCCAATCTTCACCCCTCCAAGCCCCCTTCACTTCCACCCTTTTCCCTCCATGATCCAACCCTCCAACCACCTTCATTTCCACTCTTCTCCCTCCATCATCTAACCCCCAACCCTTCAATCCCTCCTTCACTTCCACCATTTTCACTCCATCGTCGAACATCCAAGCCTTTTCCCTCCATCATCTAACCTCTAACCCTCAAAGCCTCTAAACCCATATTCACTTCCACCCTTTTCCCTCCATCATCCAACCCTCTAAACCATACTTCAATCATACCCCTGTACTTCCATCACCCAACCTCCAACCCCTAAAGCCTCCAACCCTCAAACTCTCCTTCAATTCCACCATTTTTCATCCATCTTCCAACCTCCAAGCCCTACTCCTTCACTTCCACCCTTTTCTCTCCATCATCTAACCTCCAACCCTCCAAGCCCTCCTTCACTTCTAGCCTCGTACTTCCATTGTCCAACCTCCAACCGCCAAACCCTCCAAGCCCTCTTCATTAAATTCTACCCTTTTCGCTACATCTTCTAGCCTCTAACCATCCAATCCCTCCATTAGCACAAGCATCTCTCTACCACCCCACATTGAAGCCTTTTCCCTCCATCATCCAGCCTCCAACACTAAAACCCTCCAAATCCTCCTTCACTTACACCCTTTTCCCTCCATCATCTAACCTCTAACCTTCCAAGCCATCCTTTACTTCTACCCTTTTACCTCCATCATCAAACATCTAACCCTCCAATCCCTCCTACTACCACCCTTGTCCCTCCATCATCCAACCTCTAAGCCATTTTCCCTCTATCATCAAGCCTCAAACCCTATAACCCTCGAAGCCCTTTTCCCTCCATCATCAAGCCTCAAACCCTTCAACCCTCTAAGCCTCCGTCATCTAACCTCTAATCCCTTTTCCCTCTATCTTCCATCCTCCAACCCCCAAACCCTCCAATCCTTCCTTGACTTCCACCCTTTTCCCACCATCGTTCAATTCGCAAACCCTCTAATCCCTTCTTCATTTCCATCATTTTCCCTCAATCATCCAACCTCCAATCCATTTTCCCTCCATTGTCCAACCCCCAAAATCCTCCAAGCCCTATTACTTATAATTATGTCCCTCTATCATCCAACCTAGAATCCCTTTTCCCTCCAATCGTATACCCTTCAATCCTTCCTTTACTTTGACCCTTTTCCCTCCATTTTCCAACCCCCAAACCCTCTAAGCCCTTCTTCAATTCCACCATTTTCTCTCCATCTCCAAATCTCCAATGCATTTTCCATCCAGCATCCAAACCCCCTAACCCTCACAACCCTAATACTTCTAATCGTGCCCCTCCATCGTCCAAACCCTCCTACTTATAAATTTGTCCCTCCATCATCCATCATCCGTCCTCTAACCCCTAAACCCTCTAAGACCTTCTTCACTTCCACCACTGTCCCTCCATCACCTAACCTCCAATCCATTTTCCCTCCATCATCCAACCCCCACAATCCTCCAAGCCCTCTTACTTATAACTGTGTCCCTCCATCATCCAACCTCTAATCATTTTTCCTCCATCGTCCAACCCCAAAAATCCTCCAAGACCTCCTACTTATAACCATGTCCCTCTATCATCCAACCTCCAATACGTTATCCCTAGAACAACCAAACCCTCCAATCCTTTACTTACACATTTTTCCCTCCATTGTACAACCCATAAACCCTCTAAAGCCTTTCTTCACTTCCACCATTGTCCCTTCATCATTCAATCTCTAATTTGTTTTCCATCCATCATCTAACCCCCTAATACTCACAACCCTCATACTTATAACTATGTCCCTCCATCGTCCAAACCCTTGAAGCCATCCTACTTCTACCCATGTCCCTCCATCATCCATCCTCTAACCCCAAACCCCTCCAATCCTTACTTTACTTCCATCCTTTTCCCTTCATCGTTCAACCCCCAAACCCTCTAAACCCTTCTTCACTTCCACCATTGTCCTTCCATCATCCAACCTCTAATTTTTTTCCCTCCTACTTCTAACAATGTCCCTCCATCGTCCATTCTCCAACCCCTGAACCATCCAATAATTTATTTAATTCCACCCTTTTCTCTCCATCATCCGACCCCCAAATCCTCCAATCCATAAACCCTCTAAGTCCTCCTTCACTTCCACCATTGTCCCTTCATCGTTTAACCTCCATCATCAAATCCCCAAACCCTCCAAGTGCTCCCTTGCTTACACCCTTTTCCCTCCATTGTCAAACCCTCCAAGCCCTTGTCCCTCTATTTTCAGCCTCCAACCCCCAAACCCTCCAATCCCTCCTTCACTTCAAACCTTGTCCCTTCATCATCCGACCTCCAACCCTCCAAACCTTTCCCACCATTTCCCAACTTCCAACCCTCTTGATGGGTCATCATATGCTTCCAATAATTTAACTGACATAATCTTGGTCAGTGTCATTCTAAACCAAGGCTGTGTCCTAGGCAATATGCAATGGAGTCTAGGAGAACCAGTTATGCATTGGGTCTGTTGGGGGGTTGCTTAGTTTAATGACTATTCTACGGAAATGCAATTAAAATCTACAGAAATTAAATACAAGCGTACGGAACTCAACTATTTACAATGAAAGGAATTTTAGCAACTAATCTTCTATTGTAAAATAAAATACACACACATGTATTCTTAATAAATTAAATCACAACTGCATAAATGGAACTTTTATCAGAAAGAAAGACTATTCGTTAACTAGATTTTCATAACAAAAGCATCTATTCTAAGTGAAAGCAGTAATGGAGAAAGCAGATATAGTTAATCAAAGCATGGATGTAAGATCTATCAAATGATAATTGCAGTAAATCTAATCAAAGAACTGTATGCATGAACTCAAAGTAACCTCGTATCTCCTCGGTTGAGTGGGCCCTTGCTCTTCCTCGGGATAGAGGGATTAACGAATTCTGATCCTCAAAATTTTGTGGCTTTAATTAACTTAGAAATAAGTTCATAAAATAGAAAATATATCCAGAACCGTATGCTAATAATCTCCTTCAATAATCAAACAGTGGTACTACCTATTTCTGAAGACAAAGTATTCATATAGATAATGTTGGTTACAAGATCCGCCATATCAGGCGGCATTAAACACTATCCATCAAATATCAATTAAAACATATAGATTCCTATGGGCTATTAGAATCAAGCCCATGCTAATAGGTCAATTTGATGGAAACAGTCTTCAGCCGCATGCTTTGAACTCAGGATTCTTATCCACCAGCAACTTCCATCATTCCCTGCACACATCATCACGTTTGATCTCACAAAGATAGTTAGTAGGAGGTTCATGTGATAATTGGTTTTCATAAATAATAGCAAGGAAAATGCATCAAACCTACTAAGATATAACTACACAAAACATCCCCATATACTAATAAGTCATATCACAAAGATTATTTCCTGTCTGAAGAAATGATATTAATGAGCCAAACAATGCACTCATCATTTTCCCCCTGACTTTACTTGTTGCATGCCCCAATGCAACTCATCTGCACCCTGCTTATTTTCCAAGTTGTTCAGCCATGTCATACTCCTCGAATTGATCAGTGTATTGCTTTGTGGTATTCTTATAGCCCTGAGTATTGGAGGAAATTTCCACCCAGGTAGTGAAACTGTCATGGAGCTGTGTTGCATTGTTCTTCCAGGTCATGAGAGGGCTCAAGAGGAGTGGTGGCCATACTTAGAGGCCTGCCCATTCATCAGTGTATTTTTGGTTGGTTTTCTCCATAGTTTGTTTGATAATGGTGATGAGGACATCACGCCTACACATGCTTCAACTCAAATTATGGGGAGAGAGAACCTCCCTACGTTTCAAAGGTAGGCTTAAAGTATCCCATCTCCTATCACAAGCTTTCCAAGCAGCCCCAAAATTCTCCTGACTGTAATTTTCAAAATCAATAACACACTGAAGCAAAATCTGAGAAGTATTCACCCTAACCCTTGCCTAATAGTAAAATGATCGAAAGTTTTTCCACAGGGTGACATCTATATGATGAGTTTGGTGAATATGAAATCCAATGGACTGAGCAGTGTTATTGAAACTGTCTGTTTGCTACCCCCAAATTATTTGATTCTGCAATACCGACTGAAAGGATTTAATTTGAAAATCACCCACAAATAGGTTGATCAAGAAATCAGGGACATTGGTCACTATCATGTTAAGTTGATAAAATTCACAGAGAAAATTTTGAATTTCTGGAGTACTACATTTGTACACTGATAAAAAAAAACTAGAGCCATCAGGAATTTCGTGAGGGGCTTGAGAACACAATTAAAATAACTGCCAAGAATAAAATTGTTCTTGGACATACATGCTGTAGACTGAGGAGGGTTTCCTACAGGATAGTAGTTTGATGGCCAAAGGACAGACAAAGTCTAAAATAGATGTTACTTTTTGTTTTTCATCTTCTATAGTTTCTTTTTCTTTTTTTAATTTTTGATTTTCCTTCCACAATTCCCTTTCCTGAAGGGACAACTTTTGGAAACTATTCAAGAGGGTAAGACTCTTATCACGCTGTCACTTTAAACAACTCACTTCAAGTTGCATGGTAGAAATCTCCTGAACTTTTTCTACTGTCTTTTGTGTAAATTCAGCTTGTAATAAAAGGTTGGTTTCTTCAATACCTTGTAACTGGGATTTTAGCAGTGCAATTTCCTCCAGATAGTTGTGAGAAGGTGCCACTTGGGTGTCAAGCATTTCAGGAGTCACAGTGTGAATTTCCGTAGATGCTGGAATAGCAGATGATGGAGTAGTCGGGTCACCTTCCTTATATAGTTCCTCTTGAATGTGGGTGGTATCATCAAGAAAGGACTCCGATTGGAAACCGCCTATCTGTAAAACTGAGCTAAGCTGTCGGGACCATAGTTGCATGGAGGAAGATGGGGCCATGGCACACTTTCCTTTTAAATCAGAAATGGATGGGGATGGACCCTCAGGAGTACCAATTGTGTCTGCATGCTCAAGAACATCATTTGCCTCTACTTGGCTATGTGAATGGCAAGGGCCTGATGCAAGGGTAGACCGAGGTGTAGAAGAGAGACCAGATTTTAATTGCTTTGGCCTGGACCCTTCACCACTAACACGTTCCTTGAGCCTCCACTTTGGTCAAAGGAAGACTTGGTCTGAACACAACAGATGAATCAACCCCGGGTGTTTAATCATAGACTTGCCTCCACTAGACCGGTGTTTCTAGCATACTTTAATGATGGAGTCTATGAGGTACTCTAGTAGATTTACCCGAAGGTCCTAGTTGACATGTCCATTTTTAAGGTGAAATGAACATTTTGAGTGCATCACCACCAAGAACAGAGGCCTAACCATCACATATGAAATACTGGTTGACCCATTTTACAATCTCGCCCCAGATTCCAGGTAAACTTGTGCACTTAACACCCTTTTGGACACCCAATGGAGTCAGGATGACCTCCAGGAGTGCCTCTCCTTCATCATGAAACTGAGTAATCAGGTTTTGTAAAGGGGCATTTGTCATAACCTTTAAACAAAATTTTGGCAGGCTAGATAGGTCATAAATGACCTGACTGGTAATTTCAACTCATCTTCCACCAACTTGTGAACATGTGGACTCAAAATTGTGTAAAAACTCTTCCACAAAGCCCTCATCAAAACATTCAAATTTCCGAATGAAATCAAGCCATCCAAAATATGAAATACCTATGAAAGGGTGGAATTCCAGAGTAAGGCATCTGGTGAAGTAGGTTCTGATGTCTTTCGCGGTCCCATGCTAAAGCCAAAGGTGAGAAATAATTGGTAGCAAAAAAAAACCAAAGCAGAATGTCTCTTCCACTTCTCGTCTAGTGTTTGATAAAACCAGTCATATTTGATGTACATTCAACAATGGGAAGAAGCAGTTGTAGAATCATTAAATTTCAAATGACACCATATTCCTTGGGTAGCGCAACATCAAGCGAAGGTGATGGCAGAAAAATAGTGATGAGACCGGCCACCTATGTGAGTTTAAGATTTTTGTGACGGCACATATCCCATGGTTTAGGAGCGAGCTCCACCTGTCTTGATGTTGGAGAGTGTAACACATCAAGGCATGTGGTGATTATGAGCCATTACTCATTGTATTTCGTCATTCATATATCCAGATTTGAAAAGAGATCTGAAATGACCATAGTAATCATTTCATGATGGCTTAGTAATGACAAATGCATACATGGGGAAATGTTTTGCATGTAAATATCATTAGCAATTTAAAATTCACTTAGCCATGCCACATTTAGTTAGCCGATATCCATAGATTCCTACGTCCTACAGTTCAGGATGAAACGTGATTAGCAACAGTAGAAATAATGAAAATTCCTACATTTATTGGAAATTACAATAAGAAAAACTTCTAAGGGAAGAAGATCGAATGAAGGATCATCTTCCTTTATTGAATTTGCAAGATATTGATTACTCCTTGCTTGAGAGGCAAAGAGCCTCCTCAACATGCATGTATGTTCATAACAGAATGTCATCGGTGAAAGTCTTCTTATCCAAATCTTGGTGATAAACTTGGATCCTATGCCCATTCACCAGAAGAGTCCATTTGTCTCCATCAATCGGTATCAATCGAACAGAGCCATTATCAAACACTTGATTTACCTGATAGGGACCTAACCAACATGTACACAACTTACCTTTAAACTATTGATAGTGGGAATCAAAGAGTAAAACCCACTGTCCCTCATGAAATTTCCTTTTTTGGATGTGAGCATCATGCCAAGTTTTCCACTGATGTTGTAGAATTTATGTCTGATTCTATGCCTCCATCCAAATTTCATCTAATTCATTCAGCTGCAACACTCGTTCACATTGTGCTTCATCCAAATCGATCCCAACTTCCAATGCTATTCACTAGGTGCGCAACTTGAACTCAACAGGTAATAGTGGATTCTTTCTAAAGACCAGCTCATAGGGAGAAAAATAGTAGTTGTTTTCCAAGTCATGTTGTAGGCCCAGACAGCCTCAGGAAGCTTTGGTACCCAATTCTTTCTCTTTGCATTGACCACCTTAGTTAGAATATTCTTGAGTTCTTGATTGGTTACCTCCACTTGCCCATTAGATTGGGGGTGATATGGTGATGATTTTTGGTGCCTGATTCTCTAGATTTCCAAGAAAGCTTCAATCATATTTGAAATAAATTGAGGACCTTGATCAGATACAATGGCCCTTGGTGCTCCAAATCACAACAATATCCAGTTGTAGAGAAAATCAGCAACAACATCTTCATTGGTAGATGCCAATGCTTGAACTTCAGCCCATTTGGTGATATATTCTGTGCATACCAGTAGATACTCCTTCCTGAAAGATGGAGGATCAAATGGTCCAACAAAGTCAATACCCCATTTCTTAAATGGTCCTAGAACCAACTGAGGGTTCAGAGGCATTTCCATAGAAAGTGTAGGTTTTCTCATTCGTTGGCATGCATCACACTGCCACACATACTTTTTGACAGTATTATGGAGGGAAGGCCAATAGTACCCTGCTCCAAGGATCTTGTGAACTATTTGTTTCACTAAATAATGTCCACCTCCTGGCTCATCATGACACGCTCATAGTATGTCATGTACCTCATCCTCTCGAACATAGCTGTGAAGAACCATGTTAAGAAAACATTTAAATAAGAAACCGTTACACCATTTATATGTTTCACTATTTCTAACCAATCACCTTCTTTCCTTATGAGTAAAATAGGTAGGAATCTTCCCTGTTGTTAAATAATTCACAAGATCAGCAAACCAGGGAGTCTTAGTAGAGATAGCAAACAAGTGTTCATCAGGAAATTGGTCTTGGAATGCTTCAACGTCACCCGAAACATTTATTCTATAAAGAAAGTAAGCAACAACGTTAGATTTCCCAGGGTTATCTATAATAGTGAGATTGAATTATTGCAACAAGAGTAACCAATGAATAAGCCTTCTACCAACCACTGGTTTGTTCATCAAATATTGAATGGCAGAGTGGTAAGTGTAAACAAAATTTTTATATCCAATGATGTAATGATGAAATTTATTCAAAGCATAAACGATAGCCAAAAAATATTTTTCCATAGTAGTGTAATTATTTTCTGTAGGATTCAGATTTTTGCTGATAAAATAAATTACATACATATGATCTTCTAAGTCTTTTTGTCCAAGGAAGGCACCCATGGCTGTATTAGAAGCATCAGTGTGGATATGGAAAGGTTGTCCCCAATCAGGGCCACGTAAGACAGGGGATGTTGTCAGCTTTTCTTTGATAGAATCAAATGCCTATTGACACTGAGGAGACCATTCAAAAAGACAATCTTTGGTTAGCAATGAAAACATTGGGGTGGTGATTTTGCTAAAAGCTTTTATGAATCGACGGCAATAACCATGCATGGCCAAGGAAACTTTTGATGTCAGTCTGATTAGCTGGTGTAGGTAATTGGGTGATGACTGATATCTTTTTGGGATCCACCTATATACCTTGGGCTGAAACATGGTGACCTAAGACAATTCCTTGATCAACCATCATTAGACATTTTTCATGACTCAGAGATAGTTGGTGTTGTTCACATCGACTGAGTACTTTATTAAGATTATTCAAAGATTATTTAAAAGTAGATCCATAGACAGTGAAATAATCCATGTAAACCTCAACACAGGTGTTAGTAAGATCTACAAAAATGGCCAAGACTACCCGCTGAAATGTAGCAGGGGCATTAAAAATCCCAAAAGGTAAGACTCTATAAGCGAATGTACCCCAAGGGCACGTAAAATCAGTCTTATCCTGATCAGTAGGGGAAATAATAACTTGATTATACCCAAAAAAACCCATCCAAGAAGGAAAAATATTTCTTACCATCCAAATTTTCGAAGACTTGGTCAATGAAAGGCAGGGGAAAATAATCCTTCTTGGTGGCTTTGTTAAGTTCCCTGTAATCAACACATATTCGCCACTTACCATTCTTCTTGGGAACAATAACTAATGGGGAAACCCACTGACTATCAGATATAGGATAGATGAAACCTACCTTTAGGATTTTTTCAATCTCAGTTTTGACTATGTCTCTCAATGCTGGATTGATTCTTCATTGCGGCTACCTTATAGGTTTGACGTCATCAGTGTAAATATGATGTGTACAGATGCTAGGATGAATTCCTTTCATATCAGTGTAATACCAAGCAAAAGCATGGGAATTTTTCTTCAGAACCTCAAACACCCTAGCTTCTTGATTGACCTCCAAGTCACTACCTATAGTCAGCTCTCTAACCATACTGACAAGCACCTGCTTGGTATCATTCACAAGAGCAAGCTCTGTACTAGTGATAAAATAATTCAATGGGAAAACATGGGGCTGAAGCATGTGTAGGATGGATATGTTGTCAAAAGACAGAACCTTGGTTAAAGGACAATAGAAATAAGGAACTAAATGTTTAGAATTATAAGCATAGAGTTTCCTACCAGACTCAATAGAGGTAATGTCTAATGTTGGTATTCCAGATTCTGTAGTAGTAGTGCTGATTTCCATAGTCGCAGAGTCCTTAGAAGCAGTCAATGTAAATGACTCTGCAGCTTCCGCCATATGATTGTGTACTACAATAGTGGTCAGAAAAGAAGAACTCAAAGAGTTAGCATCCAAAGAATCCACCCATACCTGGTCACAATTGTTTGTATAAGGCTGGGCAGGAGGATATAATTAAATGTGTTTGGATTTCTGCCCATTTAGAATTGTCATGTTGCCTGACCTACAGTCAATGTAAGTAGCAACTATAGCCAGCCAAGGTCTTCCCAAGATGACTGGATATCCCAACTTCTGACCTTTAGGCTACAAAACCATGAAATCAACTAGGTACTCCCATGATTCAATAGTGACAATTATATCTTCAACCACACCATCAGGTATAATAATGGATTGATCTGCTAACTGCAGAACAGTGTTGGTTGGTTGAAGTCTTATTCAAGATAGCAGGTTAAACATTTATATTATGATGACATTAATAGTAGAACCAAGATCCACCAAAACATTAGATATTAACTGGTTGTTTATACAAATAGTAATGATAGGGCTCCCAGGATCCCCATATTTTGGTGAGATAAGGGTGTCAACAACTAAATCAACCAAATTCCCTTCGACTCTGATAGTCTTTGGGTATTTATTTTTTATTCCTTTTGTCTTTATACACTTGTTTCTAATGGTTTTGTTTAGTTCAAGGATGTCCCTAATTGCACGCAACATCGAAACCTCAATATGTACTTTTTTAAATTCTTGAACTAGTTTTGATTCATCTACAGTTCAAGTGTCCTATAATCACTCAAGAAAAGGGGGTTGTAGTCTATTTGGATATTTGATCATCCTGTTTATCTAGCATTGGTGAAGAACTAGTATTACCCTCAAGGTTTCTTCCTTATCGGCATCATCAGGTAGTTCTGTGATAACAACCGGAGGGTTCAATATTTTTCCAGATCGTAGTCATAAATTACCAATAGTGTTAACCTTCATGGTGTTACCTAAGCCTATGTCATCAATCAAAGTTGTTTGTTGATGTTTAGGATTGGATACTGGTTGGGCTGGAAGTTGTGTTTGTGTTGTTTGTCCTTGATTTTGGTAGGCTTGAGGTGGAGGCATTAAAGCTTGTTGTGGCTATTGGAACCTGCGTTGTTGATTACCATTTTGTGGTGGTGCCCAAGATTGATTTTGGCTTAAAATTTTGTTAAGGACACCACTGCTAATCTGTACCAAGGATTGGATATGGGTGGTGGAGCCCAACCTCGGCTAAGTGTAGGGATTTGTCCAAGGTGGTGGATATAGATAAGTCATCCTGTTTGAGTTTTCCCACTCAAGTTTTCCCTAAGAAGAATGAGAGGCTTGATTTGGCCATGGCATTCTCTAGGGATTCTGAGTTGGTCTAGATGGAAACCCACCCTGATTTTTTTGGTCTTTGGACAAAATTTACATCAACACTTATTTGAGAGATGGAATTCAAACCTCCTTTCAACTATGGTAGAAGTAATTTGCAATGCTTAGTGTCATGGTTAGTAACTTCACAGATTAAGCACGTGTCTGTGACATCCAAAGGACATTCTCTCAAGGGGTGTCTCTTCTGACATTTAGGGAAATAAATGTCCAGTGGTTCTTTAGCAGGGGTGGCTTTTTTCTCAATTCCATCTATGGTGGATGTTAACTACAGTAGAATGTTTGTTTTCATGTTGGCCATTTCTTCTAGAAGTTTAGAGGTACCCAAATACTTGGATGTTTTTTTTCTTTGTATTCCTCCGCATGTTCTTGAATATCTTTTACTTAGCTCAGTGATTCATTCCATGGTGAGTTTATGCACATATCCTCCTCCCATGCAATGGAGAGAGTCCTTAGTTTCTTCATCTAGTCCTTTTAGAAATATTGTTTTAGTGATGTCTACATGTAACTCATACCCACTACATTTATGGAGAAAGAGGAATCTATCCAGATAATGCTCTAGATTCTCATCTTCCTTTTGCCATATTTGGAAGAACTCTTCCTTCCTATCCCTTCCCCTATAATAGTCTTGGTATTTATCTAGGAAGGCAATTTTCCCTGGCTTCCCAGGAATTAATGGAGTTAGACGATAACCCCATAAACCATCTCATAGCAGAATCTTTGAGAGTGGAGGGAAATAGTTTGATTTTTTGATTGTCAGTTTGGTTAGTCATATGTCTAGCACAGGATTTTAAATTCAAACAGAAACTGATTAGGGTCTTCTTTGGTCATTCCTCAAAAGAGAGGGAGGATGGATGGTGAGATTGTTTTTCAAGGGTGGCATCCTCATTTGCATCGAGGACAATGGGGGTATGTAAAGGGTTCGTCCTAAAGGTTGGTCTTCAGCATTCCCAAGGTCCCCCATTGTAGAATGGTGTGAAGAGGATACAAAATGCTCATAAAAGGTTCTAAGTGTTGATTTGGAATCTATATCACTCTTAGTGTTTCTCTCTTGTGAAGTGTCTAAAGAGATTTGTTAAATATTGCGTGCTATAAATCTCCCTTGGTTATCTCGTGACCTATGAATCCAGGTTGGTTGCTTTAAATCGAGGTCCGAGAGAACTACCGGTTTCCTATATGAACTCCATTAACACCCATAGCATATGGAAAAAATAATGGAGCTTATGGTTATGTCCCCAGCAATGGCACAAAAATATGATGGGTTGTCATATGCTTCCAATCATTTAACTAACATAATCTTGGTCAGTGTCATTCTAAACTAGGGTTGTGTCCTAGGCAATATGCAATGGAGTCTAGGAGAACCAGTTATGCATTGGGTCTGTTGGGTGGTGTCTTAGTTTAATGACTATTCTACGAAAATGTAGTTAAAATCTATAGAAATTAAATACAATTCTACGGAATTCAACTATTTGCAATGAAAGGAATTTTAGTAACTAATCTTCTATTGTAAAATAAAATACGCACACACTTATTCTTAAAAAATTAAATCACAACTGAATAAATGGAACTTTTATCATAAAGCAAGACTATTCGTTAACTAGATTTGCATAACAAAAGCATCTATTCTAAGTGAAAGCAGTAATGGAGAAAGTAGATATAATTAATCAAAGCATGCATGTAAGATTTATCAAATGAAAATTGCAGTAAATCTAATCAAAGAACTGTATGCATGAACTCAAAGTAACCTCGTATCTCCTCTGTTGAGTGGGCCCTTGCTCTTCCTCAAGATAGAGGGATTAACAACTTCTAATCCTCAAAATGTCATGGCTTTCATTAACTTAGAAATAAGTTCATAACATAGAAAAGATATCCAGAACTGTATGCAGATAATCTCCTTCAATAATCAAAAAGTGGTACTACCCAGTTTTGAAGACAAAGTATTCATATAGATAATGTTGGTTATAAGATCCACCATATCAGGCAGCATTAAACATTGTCCATCAAATATCAATTAAAACAAATAGATTCCTACGAGCCGTTAGAATCAATCCCATGCTAATAGTTCAATTTGATGGAAACAGTCTTCAGCTGCATGCTTCAAACTTGGGCTTCTTATCCACCAGTAACTTCCATCATTCCCTACACACATCATCATGTTTGATCTCATAAAGATAGTTAGTAGGAGGTTAATGTGATAATCAGTTTTCATAAACAATAGCAAGGAAAATGCATCAAACCTACTAAGATATAACTACAAAAAACATCCCCATATACTAATAAGTCATATCACAAAGAGTATTTTCCAGTCTTAAGAAATGATATTAATGAGCCAAACAATGCAATCATCACCTCTAAGCCATCCTTCACATCTACCCTTATCCCTCCATTTTCCCACCTCCGAATTGTGTTTTACCTCAACCATTTTCCCTTTATCGTCCAATCTTTAACCCTCTAAGACTTTTCCTCCATTTCCCAACTTCCAATCCTCTAGGCTCTCCTTCACATCCACACTTGTCCTCCATTTTACCATCTCTAACCTACATTTCACCTCAACCCTTTTCCCTCTATAATTTATCCTCCAAGCCCACCTACTTCCACCCTTGTCCCTACATTAGCCAATCTCCAAGTGATTTTCCCTCCATCATCCATCATCAAACCCATAAAACCTCCAATCCTTCCTTTACTTCCACACTTTTTCCTTCATTTTCCATCCCCCCAAATTTTCCCACCTCTAACCCCCCATTTCCCCTAAACCCCATTTCCCTCCATTTCCTAAACTCCAACCCTCCAACCTCCCATTTCCTTTAACCCTTTTCCCCTCATCATCAAACCTTCAAAATCCCATTTTCCCTTCATTCCAACCATTTTCCCTCCATCATCCCATTATAACCGTTTGCCTCTATCATTCAACCTATAACTCACATTTCACCTCGACCCTTTTCCTTCCATCATCCAACCTCCAATACTCCAACCTCCCAAGCTTTATAGACCTATAATATCCCATTTCCTTTAACCATTTTCCTCGCATCATCGAATCTAAAAAATGATCTTTTCCTTTCATATTCTAACCTAAAACCCTCTAAGCCCTCCTTAACTTCTACCCTTGTTCCTCCATTATCCCACCTCCAACCGACATTTCCTTTAACCCGTTTACCTCCATTATCTAACCTCTAAACTCTCACCTTCTCGTCCAGCCTTTTCCCTCCATCATTCAACCTCCTCAAAACTTCCAACCTCCCCTCCTCCTCAACTATTTACTCCCTTCATAATTCTAATTCCAAACCCCCCACCTCCCCTTCCACTTAACCCTTACCCATCCATTTCTTAACATTTATGAACTCCCCTTCTTGTCCACCCTTTTCCCTCCATCATCCAATCTCCTCAAAATTTCCAACCTAACCTCCTCCTCAACCATTTACTCCCTGTTCATGCAAAATCACAGCACCCCTAGACGCACATCAGGCTTCCAGGTTGATGTTCAGGCATCCAGTGTGATTGCACAACATGGAAACCTCTCTCCAAGCGTGGGACTTGTGAAACCGAGAGAGGAATCTCCAGAGAAGGCTGGTTCCTGCTCCTAAACTACCTGCCACAAGCTATTCCAGTGCAGGCAAGCTAATCTAATCCTAATCTAACCATGCCAAGGAGACAGAGAGAGAGAGAGAGAAGGGAAAAACAGCAAAAAGCCTACACTAAAATGGTGATACACCAGAGAAGGAGAATGTTGGACATCTATCAAAACTGCCATGGGACAAAGAGAGGTGAGCCATTGGGAAGGATGGACAGATGCATCACAAACCCAAGGATAGATTTCACACGGAAAATGTCCCAAAACTCCATGAACACAGCTCCAAACCTGTAATGAACATTCCAACGTGCACAAACACCTGCAATGAAGAGAGGCAAGAAGAAGACAAGCAAAAACGAGAGAGGATGGACAGATGCATCACAGAACACATTTTGTTGCTCCAGAGGTTTGCACAAAACATCATTCCATTAATGGTAAAAGGTAGGAATGCCATTACAGAGAAAGGGAGGAGGTTCGAACTCCATTTTCAACCCTAGAGAAGAAAAGAAGGGAGGGCAGAGCAGAAAGAATGAACAACCTTTTTTTTAAAAATGAGCCAAATCTGGCTTTTACATTGCATGGGTCGAGCCCAGGGGACAGAAAACATGGGAAAACGTGCAAGCCTATTCCTCATTGACTGCAGATGCATTAAATCAGCATGGAGGATCTTACCAACCCATACCCTGTCACTTTGAGTGATTTTGGAGGAGAATGCGACCCATTCTGCATTAATGTGGCCGCTAAAATGTCACTTCTGGCCGTGCACACGTGTCAGAGCTGATTCTCAATTTTCTCTCTTCAGACTACACCAAAACTCGAGGTTGATGCCAGAATCATGTAGAGAATTTCATAATCTTTCCGTTGATATAAAGAACGTGGAAATCTGAGCTCTGGATCAAAAGATATGGCGATCTGAAGATTTAGGGCACGGGGCAGACCAAAACGAATTTTAAAATGTTTTCCCGCTCTTCGTCATCTGGACGACACGTGGCACGTGCTGATTGGACGAGCAATTCTCTCTCCTCCATCTTTCGTGGGCTTTCCTTTTGAAATTTCTTGTGGGCCCCTTAAACTTGGACACGTGGCGCCATTTCATTGGTTCGGTTCAGTGCTCGATAACTCGCCCCTTTGACCTTTGGACTTTTTCTCCTGTGCGGACACGTGGTAGTTTCTGATTGGTCCTCGGCTCCTTCGCATTCTTCGCCTCCATTTGTCCCGGATGTCCCATTTGATTTTGGGCCCTTTGTGCTCATTTCGGCCGGTTCGGGCATTTCGTGTCCATTTGTCCCAGATGTCCCATTTGATTTTGGACCCTCTGGACTCATATCGGCCGATTCAACTGGTTCGGGCATTTTTGGCCCACCTGTCCCACTTTGCTTCGGACTGACTCAACTCTTTTCGGCTGGTTCGGCTAAATCACGCCTTTTTGGCCCGATTGTCCCATTTGATTTTGGACTGTCTGGCCCTTTTTCGCCCGGTTCGGCCGGTTCGCGCCTTTTTGGCCCGATTGTCCCATTTGCATCCCTCTCAGCAGTTAGCCAATTTTTTCTCGGTCGAACCAGCATTTCGCGCCCTCCGCGTACTCTTGTCCCAGATGTCCCGGATGCTTTGCGGGCTGTTTGTGCTTACTTCGGCTGAGCCGGCCGGTTCGGGCCTTTTTGTCCCAAATGTCCCGACTGCCCCTAGGACTAGGACTTAGTCATTTTTATGATTTTTTCCTGGATCAACCTACTTGCATTCTACAACCTTTTTTCGCATTTTCTCAGAGCTTGCTCTTTTCCTCTCAGACAGGGAACTTTGAAAATATTTGAGGGGACTCTAGCAACATGATTTTTGGCCCCGAATCAATCAATTTTCCTGGGACTTGAATGCTCTGATGCATGTTATCAAAACTACCAAGGGGGGGTGAAATTTTGACAACAGTTTGGTGACTCAGCGGGGTCATCTGCCTGCTAGATGAATGATCAGTAGCCTGAAGCATCCATTGGGCATGGAGTCATGAGTTATAACCTGCAACTGATCTAAACTTTGAAAAACTCCTCTCTGAGCCACTTGGAAACCCATTGAACCTGGAGTGTCTTCACCAAGATGCCACTGAAATGAACTATGCAAGAGCAGAACCAGCAACACCAAAACTATGTACAAAACTGAAAATCATACATGCCCCAAATGGAACATACAGAGTGTGCACAAGCACTTCTTCCTCTGAAAGCAAACCTAGCTACTCTACTCTAACTGGAAGCAAAGGCAAGCTAAACAAACCCTGCAACTGGTTCTGAGAAATAGCTTCCTTTCTTCAAAATTGGCAGCCATTCAATTGATTTGGCACTGATCATGGCTGTTTGGATGGATGGAAAATCAACAAGAAGCTGGTCTTCTATCCAAATCATCAAGGTATCAACTGAAAAATCCAATACCTCTTTTAGTTGCTCTGCATTTCCATTAGAGAGGTATGGCAGCTGATCCTTGGTACTTTGTAGCTCATCCTCATGCTCAGAAGCAAGCATGACTAGTTGTGGCTTCTCCTTTTGCTCCAATGAAGCCAAATACCTGATTGGGCAAGGTCTGATCCGTTTGATATGCCCATAGCTCTGATTTTCAACTCCAAGAATGGAGTCTTCTTGTAGACCCTCTTGAATGGATGGTGTGGAAGAAAAGGTGAAATTCTTTTGTCCTTTCCCTTCCTCCAATGAATAACATGGAAGATAAAAATCTTCCAATCTTGATCCCAAAGAGCTGCTGTAAGATGCAGGCTGCTGCAAATGAAAGCTCTCCTTCATGGCAGCAGGCTCTTGTGTTTGGAATGTGGATTATGAAAGAGAGAAAGGTGAAAACTCAACCGGCTCTTCTCCATCAAAACAATCCTTCAAATCTGACAGGTAAACTGCCTCATTGCTATCCTGCTGCTCGTATTCAACTTCCACCATGGTGTCCTCTTGATCTGCAACTTGACCACCATGGTTTCCTTCACTTTCCAATATTGAGTTTGAGAGATCAAACTCCTTTTCTATAATAGAACTTGAGAGAGATGAAATGGAAAGAAGAACTGAAGGTTCTCCTGTAGCCTGCTTTGTGCTCGAAGCCCTTGGATCTGCACTTTTCTCCTCCACAGCTAGGATGTGCTTCTCTTCTTTTAGATTTGGAGCAGCTTCTCCTTCCTCTAATGTTTGAAGGCAATCTTGCTCTTGATTGAACTCCTTCTCCGGCATGAAGTTTGTCAAGTCAAACTCTTCAATTTGCTGCTCTAGAGGACAAGTTGGGACTCGCAAGATCTTCTTCTTCTGCTGCAACCAAATCAGTCCTAACCACCATTTGTTCAACCTTAGCCTCTTCTGTAGGCTTATTCATCAAATGGATCTTTGTCATCCCAAATTTGGTAGCCCAAACCTTCAAGTCATCTGTCATTTCTTTTTTGTTGGGCTCCTCTTCTTGCTGTCCTTGATGACTGATTTTTTCAATTCCTTCTTCCCCATATGAAATTGGGAATGCAAGAGGAGGAATGGGTTGAAACTCAACTGATTTTACACTTTTTTATGGTGGTGGAGGTAGTGAAACCTCTTGTTTCTTTAGAGGAGGGGGGTATTTCTATTAGCTCTTGTGGAGGGGATGACTATTTGGAAGGGAAAAGGAAAGAAGAATCGAGATGAGGTGGAAGACTGGGGGGTGGAGAAATGGATTCAACACTTGGGACAGCAGATGGAGGGTTTGAAACTTGACACTGCTGAAATGAAACAGATTGGGAAAGAGGAAAAGGAAAGGCATGAGATGGTGTGCTTACCCGTTGACCAGGTTGCTGAATACTTCTCTCATACACCTCTATTTCTTCAATCCACTTTGCAAGCAAAGGCAGCGTTGCAATCATGAAGTCAAGCTTCTCTTGAGGGCTGTAATGCCTTGGAAAAGGTCCCACCCATGGACAGGGTGCTCCATAACCGATTCCAAAAGCTTTCATCTGTGCCTGAGCCCTGGACTGCACTATGTTTACCTCCATCTTTTGGATTTTCTCCAACAGACCAGCATCTTGCATCTGATTGTCTTCATTCTATGCATACTCTTGCCTCTTGGAAAGCTCCATAGCCAAACTGACTTTGGCACTCGCTATTCATATGAATATGCATGTTGATCTGGAGGATTTGTAAAACATGTTGGAAGTGGAATATACTGCTGTTGTTGATATGAAATCCATGATGGAAATGAAGTCATGATTGCACAACTTCAAAGGATGAGGAAGAATGAAAGAGATGGAAAGAAGGATGAATGGAAAATGAATGAAAATGAATGGAAAGGAAGGTCTGCAACTTCAGATATGGTTGTTGACCAGATGGAGTCGCCAAATGTGTTTGCAAGTGCCTCCAAAGGCTGAAATCTTCACATGAACACATCAACCTGCAAAAGATGAAGTGAAAGACCTCTAAGGTCCCACCGGGTATGCCAAAACTGTTGATGCAAAATCACAGCACCCCTGGATGCACATCAGGCCTCTAGGTTGATGTTCAGGCATCCAGTGTGATTGCACAACCTGGAAACCTCTCTCCAAGCATGGGACTTGTGAAACCGAGAGAGGAATCTCCAGAGAAGGCTGGTTCCTACTCCTAAACTACCTGCCACACAGCTATTCCAGTGTAGGCAAGCTAATCTAATCCTAATCCAACCATGCCAAGGAGACAGAGAGAGAGAGAGAGAAGGGAAAAACAACAAAAAGCATACACTAAAACAGTGATACACCAGAGAAGGAGAATGTTGGACATCTATCAAAACTGCCATGGGACAAAGAGAGGTGAGCCATTGGGAAGGATGGACAGAAGCATCACAAACCCAAGGATAGATTTCACACGGAAAATGTCCCAAAACTCCATGAACGCAGCTCCAAACCTGCAATGAACATTCAAACATGCACAGACACCTGCAATGAAGAAAGGCAAGAAGAAGACAAGCAAAAAACGAGAGAGGATGGACAGATGCATCACAAAACACGTTTTGTTGCTCCAGAGGTTTGCACAGAACATCATTCCATTAATGGTAAAAGGCAGGATCGCCCTTACAGAGAAAGGGAGGAGGTCCTTGAACTCCATTTTCAACCCTAGAGAAGAAAAGAAGGGAGAGCAGAGCAGAAAGAATGAACAACCTTTTTTTTTAAAATGAGCCAAATCTGGCTTTTACATTGCATGGGTCGAGCCCAGGGGACAGAAAATGTGGGAAAACGTGCAAGCCCATTCCTCATTGACTGCAGATGCATTAAATCAACATGGAGGATCTTACCAACCCATACCTTGTCACTTTGAGTGATTTTGGAGGAGAATGCCACCCATTCTGCATTAATGTGGCCGCTAAAATGTCACTTCTGGCCGTGCACACGCGTCAGAGCCATTTCTCCATTTTCTCTCTTCAAACTACACCAAAACTAGAGGTTGATCCCAGAATCATGTAGATAATTTCATAAGCTTTCCGTTGATATAAAGAACGTGGAAATCCGAGCTCTGGATCAAAAGATATGGCGATCTGAAGATTTAGGGCACGGGGCATACCAAAACGAATTTTAAAATGTTTTCCGGCTCTTCGTCATCTGGACGACATGTGGCACATGCTGATTGGACGAGCAATTCTCTCTCAATCCGTATTTCGCGGGCTTTCCTTTTGAAATTGCTTGTGGGCCCCTTAAACTTGGACATGTGGCTGCATTTCATTGGTTCGGTTCAGCGCTCGATAACTCGCCCCTTTGACCTTTTGACTTTTTCTCCTGTGCGGACACGTGGCAGTTTCTGATTGGTCCTCGACTCCTTCGGCTCCTTTGCAAACTTCGCCTCCATTTCTCCCGGATGTCCCATTTGATTTTGGGCCCTTTGTGCTCATTTCGGCCGGTTCGGGCATTTCGTGTCCATTTGTCCCAAATGTCCCATTTGATTTTGGACCCTCTGGACTCATTTCGGCTAGTTCGGGCATTTTTGGCCCGCCTGTCCCACTTTGCTTCGGACTGACTCGACTCTTTTCGACTGGTTCGGCCGGTTCGTGCCTTTTTGGCCCGATTGTCCCATTTGATTTTGGACTATCTGGCCCTTTTTCACCCGGTTCGGCCGGTTCGCCGCCTTTTTGGCCCGATTGTCCCATTTGCGTCCCTCTCAGCAGTTAGCCAATTTTTTTCTCAGTCGAACCGGCATTTCGCGCCCTCTGCGTACTCTTGTCCTAGATGTCCCGGTTGCTTTGCAGGCTATTTGTGCTTACTTCAGCCGAGCCGGCCGGTTCGGGCCTTTTTGTCCCAAATGTCCCGACTGCCCCTAGGACTAGGACTTAGTCATTTTTATGATTTTTTCCTAGATCAACCTACTTGCCTTCTACAACCTTTTTTCGTATTTTCTCAAAGATTGCTCTTTTCCTCTCAGACAGGGAACTTCAAAAATATTTGAGGGGACTCTAGCAACATGATTTTTGGCTCCGAATCAATCAATTTTCCTGGGACTTGAATGCTCTGATGCATGTTATCAAACCTACCAAGGGGGGGTGAAATTTTGACAACACTCCCTTCATAATTATAAATCCAAAGCCTTCAACCTCCCCTTCCCCTCAACCCTTACCCCTCCATTTCTTAACATTTCTTAATATAAAATCCTTCAAGACCTCCAAACTCCCCTTCATGTCCACCCTTTTCCCTCCATCATCCTACCTTCAAGCTTCCAACATCCCCTTCTCCTCAACCCTTTTCCCTCTGTCATTCAACATCCCATCATCCTCAATCCTTACCCCTTCATTTCCTAACCTCTAAGGCTTCAAGTCCTCTAAACCCCCCCTTCACATCCACCCTATTCCATCCATCATCCTACCTTCAAACTTCCAACCTCACGTTCTCCTCAACCATTTTCCCTTTGTAATCCAACCTCCCCTTCTCCTCAAAAACTTTCCCTCCATCTTCCAACCTCCTAACTCTCTAAGCCCTTCTTAACTTCTATCCTTGTCCATCCATCATCCCACCTCCAACCCCCATATCCTTCAACCCTTTTACCTCCATTATCCAACCTCTTAAATCCCCTTCATGTCCACCCTTTTCCCTCCATCGTCCAACCTCCAAAATTCCAACCTCCCCTCCTCCTCAACCCTTTACTCCCTCCATCATTCTAACTCTAAAGCCCCATACCTCCCATTCCCTGCAACCCTTACCCCTCCATTTCTTAACCTCCAAACCTTCAAGCCCTCCATCATCCAACCTCAAAACTTCCAACCTCCCCTCCTCCTTAACCCTTTACTCCCTCCATCATTGTAACTCCAAAACCCCATACCTCCCATTCCCCGCAACCCTTACCCCTGCGATTTCTTAACCTTCAATCCTTCAAGCCCTCCAAACCCCCCTTCATGTCCACCCACTTCCCTCTATCATCCAACCTTTAAACTGACAACCTCCCCTTCATCCTCAACCCTTTTCCCTTCATCATCTAACCTCCAAAATTCTATCCTCCCCTTCTCCTCAACCATTTTCCCTCCATCGTCCAACACTCCTAACTTCTACCCTTGTCAATCCATCGTCCCACTTCTAATCACCATTTATCTCAACCCTTTTACCTCCATTATCCAGCCTCTGAACTCCCATTCATCTCAACACTCTCCCCTCCATCATCCAACGTACAAATTTCCAACCCCCTCAAAACTTTCAACCTCAACTTGTTACTCCCTTCACTATTCTAACTCCAAACCCCCAAACCTCCCCTTCCCCTCAAACCTTACCCCTTCATATCCTAATATCCAAACCCCCCTTCACATCCACCATTTTCCCTCCATCATCCTTGAACCTTCAAACCTCCCCTTCACCTAAACCCTTTTCCATCCCTCATCCAACCTCTAAACTTCCTACATCTCCTTTTACTCAACCCCTTTTCCCTCTGTCATCTAGCCTTCTAAACTTCCCCTTCTCCTCAACCCTGTTGACCCTCCATTGTACAACCTCCTAACTTCCTACCTCCCCTTCTCCAAGCCTTCAATCCATCTAATCCCAACTTTACCCTAAACCCTTACCCCTCAGTTTCATAACCTCCTAACCCCCCTTCACATCCACTCTTTTACATCCATCATCCTCCAAACTTCTAGCCTCCCCTTCTCCTCAACCCTATTCCCTCCCTCATCCAACCTCTAAACTTCTAACCTCCCCTTCTCCTAAACCCTTTTACCTCCATCATTCAACCTCCAAACTTCCCCTTCTCCTTAACCCTTTTCCCTCCATTGTCCAACCTCCTAACTTCCAACCCCCCTTCTCCATGCCTTCAAGCCCTCCAAACCACCCTTCACCTAAACCGTTACCCCTCCATTTCCTAACCTCCTTTCCTTTAAGCCCTTCAAACCCCCTCTCACATACACCATTTTCCCTCCGTACATCCAACATCCCCTTCTCCTCAATCCTTTTCCTTCCATCGTTTAACCTTAAAACTTCTAACCTCCCCTTCTCCAAGCCTTCAAGCCCTCCAAACTTACCCTTCTCCTCAACCCTTTTCTATCCATTTGCCAACCTCCTAACTCCCAACCTCCCCTTATCCAATCCTTCAAGCCCTAAAACCCCCATTTCACCTAAACCCTTACCCATCCATTTCCTAACCTCTATGCCTTCAAGCCCTTCAAACTCTCTTTCATGTACACCCTTTCCCCTCCGTTATCTAACCTCCCCTTCTCCTCAATCCTTTTCCATCCAACGTTTAACCTCCAAAATTCCAACCTCCCCTTCTCCAAGCCTTCAATCCCTCCAACCTCCCATTTCCTTCAACTCTTTTCCCTCAACCTTTTTCCTTCCATTTTCCAACCTCCAACCCCCATTTCCTATCACCATTTCCCCTCAATTGTATAACAACTAAGTTCCCCTTCACATCCACCCTTTTCCCTCTATAATCCAACATCCAAAATTCCAACCTCTCTTTCTCCTCAACCCCTTTACCTTGATTATGTAACCTCCAAACTCCCCTTCACGTCCACCCTTTCCCCTCTGTCATCCAACCTCCAATCTTGTAACCTCCCCTTCCCCTAAACCCTTTTCCCTTCCTCCATCATCCAAAATACAAACCCCACAAGCCTCCCCTTCACCTAAACCCTTACCCCTCCGATTCTTAACCTTCAATCCTTCAAGCCCTCCAAATCCCCTTCATGTCCACCCACTTCCCTCTATCATCCAACCTTTAAACTGACAACCTCCCCTTCTCCTCAACCCTTTTCCCTCCATCATCTAACGTCCCCTTCTCCTCAACCATTTTCCCTCCATCTTCCAACACCCCCTTCTTCTCAACCCTTTTCCCTCCGTTATCCAACCACCAAAATCCTCTTCACGTCCACACTCTCCCCTCCATCATCCAACCTCAAATTTTCCAACCTCCCCTTATTCCAAACCCTTTTCCTTGCCTCTATCATCCAAAATCCAAATCCCACAAACCTCCCCTTCACCTAAACCCTTACCCCTCCAATTCCTAACCCTCAATCCTTTAAGCCTTCTAAACCCCCCCTTCATGTCCACCCTTTTCCCTCTATCATCCAACCTTCAAACTTCCAACCTCCCCTTCTCCGCAACCCTTTTCCCTCTATCATCCAACCTCCAAAATTCTAACCTCCCCTTCTCCTCAAGTATTTCCCCTCCATCATCTAACCTCCCCCTTCTCCTAAACCCTTTTCCCTCCCTCCATCATCCAAAATCCAAACCCCACAAACCTTCCCTTCCCCTAAACCCTTACCCCTTCATTTCCTAACCTTTAATCCTTCAAGCCCTCCCCCCCTTTACGTCCACCCTTTTCCCTTTATCATCCAACCTTAAAAATTCTAACCTCCCCTTCTCCTTAAACATTTTCCTACCATAATCCAACCTCCCCTTCTCCTAAAACCATTTCCCTCCCTCCATCATCCAAAATCCAAACCCCACAAACCTTCCCTTCCCCTAAACCCTTACCCCTCCATTTCCTAATCCTAAATCCTTCAAGCCCTCCAAACCCCCCTTTACATCCACCATTTTCCCTTCATCATCCAACCTTCAAACTTCCAACCTCCCCTTCTCCCCAACCATTTTCCCTCAATCACCCAACCTCCAAACACCCCTTTATATCCACCCTTTTTCCCTCAGTCATCTAACCTTTAAACTTCCAACCTCCCCTTCTCCTCAACCCTTTTCCCTCCATTAGCCAACCTCCAAACTCTCCTTCATGTCCACAATTTTCCCTCAATCATCTAATCTCCAAAATTCCAACATCCCCTTTTCCTCAAACCTTTTCCCTCCCTCCATCATCCAACCTCCAACCCCCCCAACCTCCCCTTCTGTTTAACCCTTTTCCCTTTATCATCCAACATCCAACATCTAGTCTAACCTCAACACTCCCGACCACATCCACCTTTTTTCCTCTATAAACCAACCTCCAAACTTCCAACCTCCCCTTCTCCTTAACCCTTCTCCCTCCTTCCATCATCTAACCTATCTTTACCTTAACTCTTTTCTCTCCCCTCCATTGTCCAACTTCCAAACTTCCAACCTCCCTCTTTCATCCAACCTCTAATGTCTAACCTCCAAACTCCCCCTCACATCCACCCTTTTCCCACTTTCAACCAACCTCCAACTTCCAACCTCCCCTTTTCCTTAACCCTTTTCCCCCCTTCCATTATCTAACCTCTCTTTCCCTTAACCCTTTTCCCTTTGTCATCCAACCACTAACATCTAGTCTAGCCTCCAAACTCCCCTTCACATCCACCCTTTTCCCATCATAAACCAACCTCCCCTTCTCCTCAACCCTTTCCCCCATTTCATTATCTAAGCTCTCTATCCCTTAACCCTTTTCCCTTTGTCATCCAACCTCCAACGTCTAGTCTAACCTCCAAAATCCCATTCACATCCACCCTTTTCCATGGCCATCCAACCAACCTCCAAACTTCCAACCTCCCCTTCTCCTCAACCCTTTTCCCTCCTTCCAATCGTCTAACCTCTCTTTACCTCAACTCTTTTCTCTCCCTTCATTGTCCAACCTCCACTTCTCCTCAAACCTTTTCCCTCTATCATCCAACCTCCAACATCTATCCTCCAAACTCCCCTTAAAATCCACCCTTTTCCCATTGTAAACCAACCTCCAAACTTCCAACCTCCCCTTTTCCTCAACCCTTTTTCCCCCCTTTCATTATCTAACCTCTCTTTCCCTTAACCCTTTTCCCTTTGTCATCCAACCACCAACGTCTACTCTAACCTCCAAACTCCCCTTCACATCTACCCTTTTCCATCCATAAACCAACCTCCAAACTTCCAACCTCCCATTCTCCTCAACACTTTTCCCTCCCCTTCCATTGTATAACCTCTCTTTACCTCAACTCTTTTCTCTCCCTCCATTGTCCAACCTCCAAACTTCAAGCCTCCCCTTCTCCTGAAACCTTTTGCCTCTATCATCCAACCTCCAACATCTATCCTCCAAACTCCCCTTCACATCCACCCTTTTCCCACTGTCAACCAACCTCTAAACTTATAACCTCCCCTTTGTCCTCAACCCTTTTCCCCCCTTCCATTATCTAAATTCCCTTCCCCTCCACCCTTCATCTTCCCTCCAATCCCCTAAGCCCTCCTTTCATGCCATCTAAACTTCCCTTTCCCTCAACTATCTTCTCTACAAGCCCTCCAAACTCCTCCTTACATCGTCCAAACCTCCCTTTCCCCTTGATCCTCCAAACTCTGTCATCACACCCTTTCCCCTCTTGTCATCCACCCTCTAAACTTCCAACCTCCCCTTCTCCCCAACGCTTTTTCCCTCCATTATCCAAACTCTCCCTTCCCTTCCACCCTCCACCCTTTCCATCTTTGTCAACGCAACCTCCAAAATACCAACCTCGCATTTAAGCCTCACCCCTCCTCCATCCTTCCATGCCTTCCACCCTCAAAAATCCCCTTCGAGTTCAACCTTCCAACCTCCCCTTCATCCTCAAATCTTTTCCCTCCCTCTATTGTCCAACCCCCAAAACTCCACCTTCGCTTCCACCTTACCCCCTCCAACCCTTTTCCCCCTATCATCTTCCACACTCTCCAAAATCCCATTGCACTTCCACCCTTTTCCATCATTCACGCCCTCCAAAGTCCAAAATTGCCTTTAACCCTCCCCTTCCCCTCCATCCTCTATCTTCCCTCATGCCATCTTCTAAACTCCCATTCTCTTCCACCATTTCCCCTCTAAGCCTTCAAGCCTTCCTTCCCTCATCCCATCTTCTATACCCCCATGTCCTCCAAACTCCCCTTCCCTTCCACCCTTTACCCTCTGTCATCCAAACTCAAAAATCCCCTTCCCTTCCACCCTTTTCCATTCTTCATGCAACCTCCAAAAGTCTAACCTCCCCTTCTCCTTTAACCCTTTTCCCTCATCCTCCATCCTCTAATCTTCCATACCCTCCAAACTCTCATTTTCCTTCCAACCCTTCAAGCCATCCTCCATTCATCATTCTCCATCCTCCACACCCTCTAAACTCTCTTTCCCTATCCACCCCTCCCCCCGATCCTCCATCCTAAACGCCATCCAAACTCCCCTTATGTTCCACACTCCCCACCTCCAAACTCCTCTTCCCTATGTGATCCCACCCTTAAACCTCCATCCTTCACACCCTCCAAACTCCCCTTCCCTCTATAAACCCTCCCCCTCCAAACATCCAACCATCGCCCCTTTCCCTTCCACCCTTTCCCCCTGATTCCATCATCTATCCTCCACGCCTCTACATTAATTCCCTTTCCCTTCCATCCCCCCCTCCATTATTCACGCCCTCCAAACGCTCCTTATTGTCCACCCCTTTTCCCTTTTTCATCCATCCTCCATGCCTTCCACCCTTCCCTACAACCTTCACACCCTCCAAACTCCCATGGCCTTTCCATCATCCAACCTCCATGTCCCTTCCACCCTTTTCCCTCTAAGCCTTTACACGCCCTCCAAACTCCCCTTCCCTTTAACCATTTTCCACCTCCTCCATCCTCCATCGCCTCTTTCCCTTGACAAACACCTTCCCCCCGATCCTCCATCCTCCACACCCTTGAAACTTTCAACCTTCCCTTCACACCCTCCAAACTTACCTTCCCTTCCACCCTCCCCTTCCCTTCAACCTTCACACCCTACCAAACTACCATGGCCTGTCCACCCTCCTCCATCCTGTTATCTAACCTCCTAAATCCACTTCCACCCCTCCCCCCGATCCCTCTATTCATCCATGCCATGAAAACATCCCCTTCCCTTCCACCGTTCCCCCTCCATCCTTCGCAGCCCTCCAAACTTCCAACCTTCCTCTTTCCACTCCCCCCCTATCATTCTGTCATCTACCCTCAAAAATCTCCTTCTCATCCACCCTTTTCCCTTCCTCCTCCAACCTCCATGCCTTCCACCCTCCCCCTCTCAACTTTCATGCCCTTTGATCCTCTCATCCTCCACGCCGTGCAAAATTCCATTTCCCTTCCACCATCCCCCCTCCAATCCTTCACAGCCATCCTTACAAACTCTAACCTTCCCTTTCACCCCCCCTCTATTCATTCATGCCCTCAAAAATCCCCTTCATGTCCACCCTTTACCCTTTGTCCTCCATCATCCATGCCTTCCAACCTCCCCTTCTCCTTCAACTCTTTTCCCTCAATCATCCACCCTTTTACCTCCATCATCTAACCATCCTCTATCTTCTCACCCCCCCGATCCTCCATCCTTCCATGCCCTCCAAACTCCCCTTCTGTTCCACCTTTCCCCCTCCATCCATTGACGCCACACTCCCTTTCAAAGACCCCATTCCTTTGAGCCTCCAAGCCTTCTAAGCCATCCTTCCATGCCTTCCACACTTCCCTTTCAACCTTCACGCCCTCCAAATTCCCATGGCCAACTAAACACCCCTCCTCCATCCTCCATGCCTTTCCACCCTGTCATCCAACTTCAAAACTTCGCAACCTCCTCCATCCTCCATGTCAACCAAACTCACTTTCTATTCCACCGTCCCCCCTCCAAACTTCCCTTGCCTTCCACCCTGCCCCCTGCAAGCCTTTAAGACCTCCTTCCATCGTCTAACATCTTCCATTCCCTCCAAACTCCTCCTATATCTTCCAACGTCCAACTCCAAAATCCCCTTCCCTGTAAACCACCCTCTCCTCCATCCTCTCATGCCAACTTAAAACACTCCAACCTTCGCTTGCTCCTAAACCATAAACTTCCCTTGCCTTCCATCATCCAAACTCCCTTTCTGTCAACCCTTCATTCCTCCTTCCATCATCCAGACCTCCTTTTTCCCTCAACCCTTTTCCCTCCAAGACTTTTAAGCCCTCCTTCCATTGTCTGACCTGCCTTTCCCTCTATCCTCCATCCTTCAACGGCCTCCAACTAGAACCCTTGCCTTTAAGCCTCCCCCTCCTCCATTCTCGATGCCTTCCACCCTTCCATTCAACCTTCACCCCCTCCAAACTCCCATGGCCTTTCTCCCTCCTCCATCCTCCATGCCTTCCACCCTTCCCTTCAACCCTCACCCTCCTCCATCCTCCACGCCCTCCAATCCCTCTATCATCTAACCTCCAACGTCTAACTAAACTCCCCTTTATGTCCACCCTTTTCCTTTTGTCATCCATCTTCCAAACTTCCAACCTCCCCTTCTCCTCAACCCTTTTCCCTCCATTGTCTACCCTCAAAAACACCCTTCACATCCACCCTTTTACCTCCATTATATAACCTCCAAAATTTCAACCTCCCGTTCTCCTCAACCCTTTTCCCTCCTTCCATCGTCCAACCTCCATCATTTAACCTCCAAATTTTCAACACTTTTCCCTCCTTCCATCGTCCAAACCTTTTACCTCCATCATCTAACCTCTAAAATTTCAACCTCGCCTTCTCCTCAACCCTTTTCCCTCTAAGCCTTTTATCCCTCCTTCCATCATCTAACCTCTCTTTCCCTCTATCATCCAACCTCCAACATCCAACATCTAAACTCCCCTTCATGTCCACACTTTTCCCTTTGTCATCCAACTTCAAACCTTCCAACCTCCCCTTCTCCTCAACCCTTCCCCCTCCCCCATCCTCTATATTCAATTCCCTCTAAACTCCCCTTCCCTTCCACCCTACCCCCCTCCACCCCCCCCTTGCCTTTAAGCCTCCCCCTCCTCCATCCTCCATGCCTTCCACCCTTCCTCCCCTTCAACCTTCCCGTCCCACATCCTATATATTCCAAGATTCCCTTCTAAACTCAACCATTTTCCCTTCCACCCTACCACCCTCCAAAATCCTCCCTATATCTTCCATGCCCTCCGAACTTCCAACCTACCCTTCCCCCTCCATCCTTTACAGCGTCCAAAGTCCCCTTGTCTTTAAGACCTCCCTTCTCCTCCATCCTCCTTTTTCCCATGCCCAACCTCCAAACTCCCATTCTTTTACACCCTTCCCACCCCATGTCATCCATCCTCCAACCCTCCCCCCTTGCACCATCCCCCTCAACCCTTTTCCCGCTATCGTCCATGTCCTCCAAACTCTCCCTTCCCTTGCACCATTTTACCTCCCTCATCTAACCTCCAAACTTCCTATATCTCCCCATGCCCTCCAACCCTTCCCCCTCCAATCCTTCATGCCCTCCAAAGTCCCCTTGCCTTTAACCATTTTCCCTTCATCATCCAACATCTAAACTACCCTTGACATCCACCCTTCCCTTTGTCTTCAAATGCCCTCCAAACTCCCACTGTCTTCTACCCTTCCCCCTCCATCACTTTTCCATGTGCCATCTGCCCTCCAAACTCCCACGGTCGTCCACCCTTCCCCCTCCATCCTCCACACCCTCTAAACTCTCCTTTCCGCTTCCACACCCCTCCCCCCCGATCCTCCAACTCCTCAACGCCCGCCAAACTCCCCTTTCCCCTTCCATCAATGCCCCCCTCCAAACTCCCCGTCATGTCCACACCCATCCCCCTAAATCTTCCATGCCAAACTTCAAACTTTCAACCGTCCATCCTTCACGCCCTCCAACACTTTTCTCTTCATCATCTTGCCTTTAACCATCCACCTTCTCATCCATCCTCTGTCTTCCATGCCCTCCAAACTCCCACTGTTTTCCACCCTTCCAACCTCCTCCATTCACCATTATCCATCCTCCACACCCTATCTAAACTCCCTTTCCCACCTACCCATTCCCCTCGATCCTCCAATCCTTCAACGCTTCACCAAACTCCCCTTTTCATCCACACTACCCCCCTCCAAACTCCAAATTCTGTCAAACTTCCAATGCCCTCCAAACTCCCACTCATCTATCCAATATCTAAACTCCCCCTCAACATTCACACCATTTCCCTCCGTCCTCCACACCCTCTAAAATTTCAACCTTTCCCTTCTCACCCCTCCACCCCGATCTCTCCATCCTCCAACGCCCGCCAAACTTCCAACCTTTTGTTCCACACTACCCCCCTCCAAACTCATCCTTCTGTTCCACCCTCCCCTTATATCTTACACGCCCACCCAAACTCCCCCTCCATTCGTCATCGAACCTCCAAAGTCACCTTGCCTTTAAACATCCCCCTCCTCCATCCACCTGTCTTCCATTCCCTCCAAACATCCCACTATCTTCCACCCTTCCCCCTCCATCCTCGGTCTTCCATGCCCTCCAAACATCCCACAGTCTTCCACCCTTCCCCCTCACATTCACCCATTTCTCTCTGTCCTCCACACCCTCTAAATTTCAGCCTTTCCCTTCACGTCAACACTTTTTGCTTCATCATCTAACCTCCAAACCCCCAAACTTTCCTTTCCCCTCGACCCTTTTCCATCCATTGTCTGACATCTAAACCTTCATTCAAGCCCTCCAACCTCCCATTTCCTTAAGCCCCTTTCCCTCCATTGTCTAACCTCTAAACTCCCCTTAGCACCCACCCTTTTCCCTCCCTCCATTATCTAACCTCCCATTTCCTTCAACCTTTTCCTCTTCATCATCCAACATCTCCAAACTCCCCTTCACGTCCACCTTTTTCCCTTCGTTATCCAACCTACAAGCATTCAACTTCCTTTTCTCCTCAACCCTTTTCCCTCCATCATGTAATCTTCAAACTCCCATTCACATCCTATTTTCACTATGTTATGCAACATTCCCTTCTCCTCAACCCTTTTCCCTTCATCATCCAACATCCAAACTCCCCTTCACGTCCACCTTTTTCCCTTCGTTATCTAACCTACAAACCCCAACATCCTTTTCTCCTCAACCTATTTCCCTCTATCGCCCAATCTCCAAGATCCCTTTCACGTCCACCCCTTTTCACTGTGTTAGCCCACTTATCTCTACAAATTATCTCTACTATCCTTTTTCACACTTACTATTTATGTACATCAATAATGTAAAATTACAATTATCTTTCATTTTTTCAAAGTATCTAATTATTGTCAATAATTAATTATTTATACATGTCATACTAAAATAATAATGGTAAAAAAAAACAATGTGAAACAATCTAATTATTAATAAATTAATTGTACTATTGTTATCCATTATTGGTAATACCAAAAAACACAGTCAAATAATCTAATTATTATTGATTTTTAATAAGCATTTGTTTAAAAACATGTTACTTAAATTTAGAATAATTGAAAATAAAAGAAAAATTCATTAACAAACTCCCTCTTTTGTTAGTATTGGATATTGCAATTACAAATACCTCATTTAAAAATAAAAAACATATTTGAGTATTTTAAAGTGGGCCAACAGGAAGTCAACTGATAATATCATATTACATGATGGACAAGTAGTCAATGGAAAACTATTACCAACAAAATAAAGATAAATTACTAATGAATGCAAATCCACCATGCACACCAGAAGCGGCCTAAGCGACCCCATCTGGTCATATGGACAGTTAAGGAGACCGTAATAAAGGGCTTCTCTGTACAATGAATTTTTTGACATTGTGGAAGGAATGTGAGAGAAAAATAAAGAGGATTCCTATCAAGAAATAATTCATCCTGCTTGCTTCGAATTCCCTCTTAAACTTACACAACACCCCTTCTTTATTAGTAGACCTATGCTTTGTTTCCTATTTCTTACATCAAACTGGCATACAAAGAATAGTTTACCCAAGTAGGCTAGTGGATTATAAAAAAAACATAGCATATGACATACTGCAAATATTACTTTTGAAAATTTTCAAATTAGGCTGCAAAACAAATCTTAGCTTTTACTTTCACTAATAATCAAAATTAATATGAATAATATGAAATCGGTGAGCCTTTTTGAAAGATTCTTACCACCCAATTTATAAAACACCTCTTCCGGTAGAGGTGTTTTATAAATTTCACTAGCAGTAATATTTCTACCAATATAAATCACAACATTAACCTTATCATCTGTCTAGCTGTCAAGTCTCACTAATAAAACCTAAAATCAAGAGTTCCATCTCAGAAAGGGAATAATTGTCTAGTGTTTTATAAATTCTCTTCTGTTCTTAGGTGGTCATCTTTTTTCGCTTATTTTTACATGTTTCACCCAAAAGATACAAATAGATAAAAATGTGGCAACATAAACAACTGTAGCTACAAAACAATAAGGAAACCACCTTTTGAGGATATAAAATCTTTGACCCCAATTATTTATATTAAGTTAAACTACACAGATCTTGTAAATGTAGAAAATGAATCGACTACTCACCCTTAAAAGATAGAAATTTCGGACGCAAAACAAGAGTCCACTAAATATTAGTAGGTCATAAATGATTAAAATTAAGTAGTTTAACCCTATGTTACCACAAAATGTTGGTTCCACTATACTCAAGGATGTTATTCCCTTTCCAAAAAATCCCCCAATAAGTAGAACCATTCCTAAATGGGATGAGGAAAAAGATGCTCCAAATATATAAATGGATTTACACCTCCAAAATTTATGGTTGGATACAAATACATCTCAATAGAATACCTAACTTTAATTAAAATGATAGAAATATAAAATAAAATGAATAGACCTATCCAATAAAAGATGATAATAAAATAATTTAAAGCCTAAATTGCAATATTAATCCTTTGTATGACATTAAAACAGTTCTAAAGGTAACTATAAATCTTAAAATTAAACATTGACTTACTAAATATGCTTATTACACCATTAGCCTGTGAATTTTCCTTTAAAAAATTTATGTAAACCCTATTCCCTAATAAGAGGTTTGGCCATGAATAGAAAAGGCCATTGAAGATAATAGACAACGAACTTAACCAAAATAGAAAGACAACAAAATAATTTTCACTACTAACCACTTTTAAGGAAGATGGACTCTGTGGAACAAAGCATAATCTCCTTATTCCCAAGCAGGGTTTAAATTTTCTCTCCATGACGTCTCTTTGCTATCTTTGATATCTGTAAAACAACATAAGATTTGTTCACATTAAATGTTTATGGTGTTTTTTTATTTTTTCTTAATTTTCTTAAATATATTGAAACAAGAAAATAGAAAGATGGAATAAAAAAGATATCAGACTCACTGTCCAACAGTGACAACATGGTAATGATTAATTGTAAACACATCCCACAAAACTAAGTTTGTGTCTTTCACATAGAAAAGTGGTTTCCAACAATACCCACCTGTTACCAATAAAAAATATGATAGTATATATACTATCAGGGATATTTCAAGTAAACAACAAATAGATAGAACAATTGGGTTACTGATAAGAACAAAAATGGCCATTGAAGATAATAGACAAGAACATTAACCAAAATATAAACAAGATATGAGCCTTGAGCCACTCATTGTAGAAAATCCCTACAGTGGAATTAACCTTGGCAACACACATCTATAAAATTTTGCAATCTTAACAAATGTACACAGCTCACAAGCAACCTGAGCCTAAAATTGTGTCTAAACCAAGAAATAACACCTACCTTTCATTAGAATGGTAGAAATACCATAGAAGGAACAAATATATCAAAGAAAATTATTAAAATAATAAAAAATTAAAAGCCTAAATTGCAAAATTAACCCTATGCATAACATTAAAAGGCCTTCAGAGTAAAATACAACTATAATCTTAAAAAATGAATAGTAATTAATTTATATACCCTTCTCTTCTCCACTGGGATGTGGATTTACCTTTGAATTTTTTTACAAGCTCTGTCCTAGGCGGAGGGTTGGCCATTGAAAAGAACACAAAATGCCATTGAAAAGAGAAGACAAGGCCATTAACCATAATAAAAACAAGATACAAACCTTGTGCACTTTCTACGGAGAAGCCCTACAAAGGATCAATTATTAGATTTATAAACCCTGACAACACACAACTAAATAGTCTACTACAACCTTAACAAATGTACAAAGCTCATAGACAAATTGAACCTAAAATTGTAATTAAACCTGCAACACATAGATGACATTCATCTCAAATTTCTTGTTATACTAGGGAAAAATTTAATGTAACAGACAATGGGAAATTTGATCCCTCTGCATTTACTTGAAAGGTCCATAGATTATTTTAGGCTAAAAAGAGGAAGGTTCCTTCAAAAATACCTAGTCCTATTAGCGAAGAATTAACTAAAAAATGTAGTGATTATCTATAACCTGTAACTGTAAAACAAGAAGTATACTTACTAGAATCCATCTCCTCTGCTCTGGCTCCCGCTCTTCTCCTTACGCCATTTTCTTCCTCAAAAATTACAAAAACAAATACAGACCAAAAGAAATCTAAACGGAAAAAATTATACGACACACAAATACAAACAGAAACAACATGGTGATGCGACATAAACTACAGACCGCCATAAAAAACACAACAAAATGAAATTAAAAACCAAAAAAAAACATTGAACAACATGAAGAAATCTGAACCAGTCTGGGTAGAAGTTTTTATTTTATAATGCCATTTAAGCAACGGGTCTTTCACCAACTATCACCGCCTCCGCTTTCTAGCTGTCTACCATTTTTAAGAGAAACTTCTAGAGGCAGCGCCTTCCAGCTATTTACCATTTTAACGGCTATATTACTAAGATATTTTATCGTTTAAATATAAGTAGCATTCCTATTCCATAAAATGCTGTAAATAATTTAGTAGCTCCTAATTTCCAAATCTTTCCCTCAAGGTAAATAGTTTGAGAAAAATAGGTTACTCTTAATTTTTAGATTCTAAACCATTTTTTGGGATGAGAAGGGAATGTTAAGACCTAATATCTACTTAGAGACTCACAACCCCCTCTTTTTTTAAAGAAAGGTACATGTATTTTATTGTTAGATATACCATAAATAAATATATTAATTTCAATGTTTATATTTTAGAGTTTTTATATATTATATTGATAAATAATTATATAATATTTTCAACTTCTTAATGATTGGTGACAAATATATAATTGTGTCCAGAAAAAAATTGATGGGTCCCAAATTTCAATCAAATAGTTAAGATATTGTTATTGATAGATTGATTTCTCTAAAAATAAAAAATAAAAAATTAGGAATATTAAAATGGTTGGCAAATTTAAGGTAGAAATATCTTGTAATGATACAAATTAAAGTGAACGTGTTTATCCTATTATACCCTGCTCGCCTATCCTTGGCCGTCATTCTAGGACGAATCTAATCATAATTACTTGTAAATTACATTATTCTAGTATATTTGTGTGTTTGTAGATTATTGGTTTAGATGAGGTTTTTATTAACATGTTTTTATGCCATTTGGTTGTATCCTCTAAAAAAATTCTCTTTCACTTCTTTATATTTCTCTTATGCTATGATGTTTTGTCAAGACCCGTACAATTACACTTATGGCGTGCCTAAAATCGTAGTTATATTGTCTTAGTTCACCAAAATGGTGTTATTTGTTGTGTGGGCCCCTTTCGACCATTATTTGTGTCCCTTAGAGTTTTTGAATAATATTTATTTATTTTCTCATCTATTTTGTAATAAGGTCCTAATTTTAGTTCAATAAGTCTATAATTAGACATGTGCATTTATACATTCAGGAAACTTTGATAAGAAATAAATTTAAGAGTACTTCATTGTGAATTCAATGTATTTAGAGTAGGTTCATATTCAAATCATTCATTTCTTTAGCAATAATTAGTTATGATGATCGTACTTGCCTTCGAGTTGAATTGCATTACACTTGTGTAACGCCCACATTTTACACACACAAAAACAACAGTAAAAATACCAGGATATTTTTTTTGACTTACATTGTTCACTTCACAATGCCACAAGGGATCCATTTAAAGAAAATTTAAAGATGCATACGACACTTACAAGTCAGCAACTCACATAGACACATGACAACACCATAGGCATGTCGATGCCACACTTTTCTCAAAGAATGAATACTAGTAATGACCCAGCCACAAGAAAAGGACTAAAGGATTGGAAAATCCACAACACATAATTTATTTAATTGCATCTTAGTTATGATTAACATTCCAAGGACATTATTGTGCAAGGATAATTTTCTCCTTTTTCCACCTACAAATTCTTAAGGTCATTCCACATTTAATTTACAGTTTGACCATTTTAAGTTGGCTTTTTTATCCTTTACGAAAAATTCCATAACTTACATACTTATTTGGCATAATTCAAATTACATATAAATTACTTAATTATCTTGTTATTATGTTTTTTTTTTATTATTGGCAAATAGTTTTTTGAAAGGGACTATACCCTTGTACAACAAGGCTCAGAAGCCAGAATAGAAAAAATAAGCACAAAGAAAAGGATCAGCATCCTGATATAACAATAAGGACCAACTGCAGAATGTAGTCTGCAAAGAAGAAACAACAACCAGCAACACATAGCAAATAAACAACTGTCGAATAGCGAACAAACATCATTCAGACAAATAGCGCTCCTTCAGGGTAAATTTTTTTTCTTTTTGTTAACCGTGACCCAGCCTGCTGGAGTCTCCACTGCTGAAGGAGGAGCCAAAGGAGGGGTATTCTCCTTAGTCGCATATGTCCCAAATGGGACAGCTGCAAACATATTACTTTCCGTGTTACCCTCAACAACTTGAGCAATTTTCATCCTGCTAACAGTTTGATTTTCGGAAAGAGGGGTTTCAAGGGCAGATTTGGATATAGCCACTGTTTCCACTTTTGATTCAAGATCCCTTTTAGCATCAAAAATTAGGTTCTCTAGGAGTGCATCTTTCCACCAATTCCACTTTTCATGTTGACGTTTTTCCATCCCACAAACATTTATCTTGTTATTATGTTAAGAATGTGCTTCTCAAACATTTATTCAAAGTGTACATTTTGCCCTTGTAACTCAAGTGAATCTGACTTGATGTCAATATTAGGATTTAAGGGGGTGGTATAGATTCAAGAACATTTTCCCATAAACAAAAACGGAATCTTTATTTCCCGATTCAACATTCCAACAAAAAGAAATTGTATTTAGATAGATATATATATATATATATATATATATATATATATATATATATATATATATATCTTTTGTTTTTCTCAAAGTTTGATCTCACCAAGGGAAACTCATATTATTTGTAACACATGAAAATGTTTAATTGATTTATAAGGACTCCAAGAATGACATTATTCCTAACCTCAAATCTTTTTTTTTCTCTTATATGCTTTAATTTTACATTGCATTATGGTCTCATTATTAACATTGTTTTGTAATAGGAGTTACGGAAGTAATTTTCTAACATCTTGAAGACGTATATGATTGGAAGCCTTGTAACTAGACATGAACCCCAAGTTAACCTCCTAATCAACTGAGGTTTAGATTAATTTCAAATACACCTAAGGATCTATGCCTCAACTATATATGTTTTTAAGGCAAAAGGACATATTAATGCTAAACCACCTTCAAGAAAAGTCCAAGGTGTTATGTTGATAGAAACCAAGGTAACACATTTAGCTGAGAGGAACTAAAGAGTTCATTAACAAGATTTTAAGTCAAAGAACAACTATTTCAATCTCTCCATTTGTGTTGTTCGAGGTCTCACAAGGAATTTATTCGATGAAAATAAAATCCTAGATCTAACTTTGTAAGGCTTATTAGTCCACTAGGATACCAAGGGATTAATAGTTCTACTTACTCCACAGATGGTAAGCTTACACCACATAGTCATTGCTTCAAACAAGGAATCTTAAGGTGACTTCCAAGGTGGTCTTCACCACACAACACGGTGTCAGACATGAAGAGAAGACATTCTCCTTGTGGTTACCAAAACTTGACGGAAACCACATACTCCGGATAAGGTTGAACCATGTTGTTCCAAAAAGAAGGGTTCATGACAATGTCGCTAAACATAATGACTATGACGGTAAACTCAAACTAGGGGTTTTATTTAGCTAAAGTAGGAGGTTCCATTGAGTGTAAATTTTAAGTTCCTTCTACGGTTTCAATTTCTTCTATGGTAAGAAGGATCACACATGAAGACATGTTATGCACGAATATACTAGGGTTGAGAGTTTCAATTAAATCTCTTTATTATATTTACAAGATAATAATACAACACACTAATTAATTATTCGTTTATTGGACACTAAAAATGCACTAGAAGATATTAACTTCAAATTCAACTACCATATATATATCCAACCTTTTTACCATATGTAACTATGAATCAAATTGAATCTATGATTAAATGCACATTCATAGATATCCCTAAAACTAGCATCTCATATATATTAGCAAATTTCAAATATAAAATTTCTATAGCATGACACTACATTATACATATATTCATTTTACATTGACCTATAAAATTTACAATAATAAATAATGAATTACACATCACCTTTTTTCCATCATTCTTGCATCCTGCAAAACCATATGAGCATGAAATCAATGATAAATCACTGGCATGGAATCCACCCTAATCTAACATAGTTAATGTCTTTAGTTTCTCATTTACATATAATAATAATTATAATTTGCATTCGAAAGAAAAAGGTTTAGAAACATGTATTCATTTCACTTCATTTTGTAACCAAGGAGAGAGAAAGAGAAAGGAAGAGAGAGAAACACCATTTTTTCAAAAGTTCTATTTCACACAACAAGTTACACTATAGAGAACAAGTTACACTATAGAGTTTTCAAACAGTTATTTACATGTGTCAAAAGTTTCCACGATGGATTGGCAATCCAATAGGGGTCCTATAACTTTCTTTTTACATTTTCCTGCTAGCTACAAAAAATGTTCAAAATAGGCTCAGAGGCTAAGAACCCACTTTCAAACGTTGTCTTCCGATGAGCAAGCACTCCACAGTTAAATTTCTACGTGCCCACATATAGACCATGAACTCATAAGAATTGACATAATCTAGAACTATTGAATACTTTATGATTAGCGGCTAGTTTTCTGGGGCCATCAGTCATAAATGAGCTAGTTGTTAATGATAAAAAATGAGCTCGAGGGTTTAGAAAACCACGTCCAAAACTGACGTTGGATGGATGAACACACAACGAAAAACTTCCTACAAGTTCCCATATATATGGAGAATTCATCAGAGTCAACGGGACTGAGAACTAGAAAACAATTTTCAAATGACGACATGCTTTATGGAGCGACAAGTCGTAATTGGTTCAATTTGACCTCGTCAAACTGTGACTGAAGGCCTACAAAATGCCTTTTCCAAACTAACTTGGAATGTGACTTTTTCAAACCAAAGGTTTTAGGTAAGTGTCTAGTAAAAGTACTAGAGGTTTGCGAAGGCAGATAATAATTTCTCTATCTAGGTTTCAAATGGTGGTTCAAAACAAAAGCCAACTTTTTAGATTTAGCATCTTCCTACTGCTACAAAATAGAGTAACAAGGCTTCTATAAGGGCATTAAAAGGGTCACAAATCTTCATTTGAGGTTGATCCAAACATTGAAGTGATACCTCACAAAACAAGGTACACGAAGAAAGCTTAAACTCCCCCTTTTGGAGTTACGAAGGTTATTTTGTGAGTCCCTAGAAATTGAAATTTATCTAATTAAACCGGGAGATGGTCAACATACTTACCAGGAAGTCAACTGTAACTTGTTGATAAGACAATAATGTAGTGATCTAATTTGGTCAATTATTTTTCTGAATCACCTCAAAATGAGGGTTGAAGTTCATGGTTGACTACAAAATGGTTATTTTGATTACATGAGTTACAATACGACATTTTATTATTGTGCAACAAGTTATTATAAAATAATTAAATGTATATTTTAAAATTATATTTCATTGCAAAAGAAAACTAAAGTACGATAATTATGAAGGATATGGAGAGATGAACCATGCTTAGAGGAATGAAGTCAGTCAAATTTCCTGGGGTTCGGTTCAGCATCTCACTAAGGTCTTTCATCAAACAAGTTCACTGCCATGAGTGTAACTCCATTTTTCTTAACAAGGGTGTGGTTAAAGGAGTAATAAAAATAAGATTCATTGTCCTTAGATGGATTTCCATACAACAACATGAAAAGGGACCCATCATACATAGACCCAAAAGATGCCTTCAAAAGTTGTGCACCGGACATCATCCCCACCCCCAAACTCTCATTCTTCACAGGCTAAGGCTTGTGGATCTGCAACATAGGGTAAGGGCCTCTACACAACCACCAAAATCTTTAAAAAATACATATTTGAAGGTGAATTTCAAATTCTTCCCTAATATGGTTGGGCGGCCAACAAAAAAAACACACCCCAAAGATCATTACAGATCCATATTTTGTATTTATTTTTCTCTTTCTGCATAAAAGGTTTCCCACGTCCTTAATCTAAGACAACAAAACTAAGCTAATAAATCCAGAAATGAAAAATTATACAAGATAACTATACAGATGAAAATAAACATGTGACCTTCAACCGCACTCAACCCCCCGAGGTTGCGCTGGAGTAGACGATGTGGAACAAGTGTGGCTAACTATATGAGGATCAGTGACTTAGATATGGTAGTGTGATCTCTTGGTAGCCGAGTTGGCAAAGGGGAGATTTAAAGGCTATGAATGGGTAGCATAAATTCAATATGGTTTGTTTACCTAACTTAGATCTAAGTGTTAAACTAGTTTGAAGTGTCCAAATTAATCAAGATGAATTTAACAATCTATGCTACTATTGAAAGGAAAATAATCTAAACAAGTCACAAAACTGAAATATTATAATCATAAACAACAATTCTATTCTATTCTAAATAGTTAAAATATTTCTACACTAAAACTAAATGAGCGAGATAACCCGGTGTGGTCATTCACCTGTGCTGAGTGTATGGAAACTAAACTAAATTAAAACAAGAACTTTTCCAAATGATCTACGATGTGTAGACAACCTCCTACAAATATTCTCTTCTTCAGATCCACAGGGATGGGAAGAAGAGGATCTGTCACTGGGGATTGCTATGAAGTGTTCAAACCCTCTTGGAAATTGAACTATTTACTTGCAAATGAAATGACATTGATTTCTACTCTATTTGATATGCAATTGAAATTAACAATTCGTAATTGACAATTTGATAAAAAAAAAAAATACACAACTCCAACCTGGAAGAGTAATAACCTTAGCAAATCTAGTAGTATCAGTATCTATCTCCTCAGTTATTTCCTTTCTTTCTTTGAGTATTCATGTGAGTCCAAAGGATTGTGAATGCAAAGAACAACAACAAGAGGATGACACTTGAGAAATGGCAGCTTAGAATCAATCTAGGCGCAATGTAAGTAGAAGAGAGATAGCACAAGAGATCTGACCTTGGCTATGTAATTCCTAGCAAGATTATGGCAACACAACAATGCAAGATACACAAAATTCTCAGGCCTTTTGCTTGAATACAAGCATGGAATATATAGGAATGAAGGATAGAAGGTCACTTCATGCACAAGGAAATGAAGAGGTAGTTCCACTCATTAAATCTATTTAAAAATAGAAGGAATAAGGAGAACCAAGTAAACAATGCTATTTTTAGTAAATTTGGCTCATGGATGCACTCAAAAAGTAAACTTAAGTGAATTTTCACATGTAATTTCTCGCATGAAGATTCTCAAAAAATTGATCAGGACCACCGCCCTACGCAGGGTGACGGTTTCAGGACCACCATCCTAGGCAGGGCAACGGTTTGTAAACCGCCGCCTAGGAAAGGTGGCAGTCCTGTCACTGAAGTCCAAAACAAGCACAGAAAGAAGGGGGAAGATGTAAAAAAGTGTGTAAAGGCTAAGTAAGGATGTCTAGGGTACAAATATACACTGCAAATGGGTTTTAGAGCTCAAACACCTTCTTGAAAGGATTTTGAATCATCATTGGGGAATTTTGTAATCGTTTTCTGATGATGTAGCACATGTAATTTTGGGTGCGTACATATTTCCCCCTTAGAGAAGCATCTTATCCATGAAAGAGGCGTAAAACGTAGAGTCCGAGTATGGCATTCCCGAATTGGGGAGTTAGAAGCTATATCTGACACGCACGTGTGTTGAAATATCGCCATCCAAACTCCCGCTACCTACAAGAGAAAAAGAAGACTCAAGTACAAATAGATAAAATATTGAAAAATAAACACTAAATTAAAAAGACAAGAGAACTTACCATCTGTGTGGGGATATAGAAATATACCTGTGTCAACACTCTATCCCTGTGAGCACATACACTCAAAATGAAGTTATACCAACATATATATCTAAGCAAACTCATTTTCAAATTCATTCACGCATACTGACTTGGTGATTTTTGAGCTCTGAGCCCACAATGATCATTTTTCATTTTTGAGTATGGTTGAATTGGAATGGATTTGGAGATGGTATTTTGCATTAGGCTTGGCCCTTTGCTATTTCAATACTTTTGAGAAGAACTCCTAAAAAATTTGTAACTAGAGTAGTCATACAGGGCCTAAAAGAGGTGGATAGGCAGAGTGCCTTTATTGCTTAGTCTCCAATTTGTGCAGCATATATGATGTTTTTCGTATTTCATGCTTATTGCGAGCATTTTGAACGCACCTAGTGTGTGATGGAATTATAAAACTATGACACACCATGATATGTACAGATATCTCTTTTTGGCTTGGTTTATTCCTTGCATAGAGTTAGCTTACATTGATGATTTGATTCACGTGTGTACTCTTAGATGTTTAGAATTTCTGATTTTCTATGCTTTTCAAAATGTATGCAGTGAACATGAATGCTAACAGAATGATTTTTTTTTTGTATTTTATAATTCTGATATATGATGATGTGAGCACAATGTGATATTGAACTTTAGTTTCTTTAAGCAATCTTTGATACTTCATATTGTCTTGGAAAAACATGGTGATACAATGATATGATAAGAAGATATACTTTCCCCACTCTTGACACCACGCAACTAGTAGGATGTGAGGGCTCAACAGCAAGGGTCAGAAAGGGCACAAGTTATGAAAAATTATTGAATGGTAGTGATGAGAGAAAGACAAAGGTTTGACAGAACCAAATTGAGACGCTACAACCTTACTCTACTCAAGTTACTTCATAGTTTAGAATGTGAATTACTTTCTAGTTTATCTGGACTTAGATCCGTAGATGGCCACTTGGTTGACAAAATTTTGGTTTTGAGGTTTTAAACTCTTTTGGAACTTTGGACATCTAACTCACTTTTTTTTTACTTTTGAACTCAATTTTTTTGAGTGAATTATTTGTAACTTTCAATTTTATCAATGAGACCCCCTACTCCTTGCCACATGCTACCAGGAGGAAGCATTGGCTCATCACCAAGGACAAGGAATAGGTGAGTAAGGACATTTCCCTCCTTTCCCAACCTTACGTCACTAGTAAGAGACAAAGGATCAACACCGAAGGTTGGTAGGGAAAAGAAATGTGTAAAAATAAAATTTTCTGTAGATTTGCATTTGACTTACTTATTTAGACAAAATGTTTAGTATGTTCTTATTTCCAAAGATATTTTCATGGGATATATGTGACACCATGAAGCTTCTAGAACAGACTATAGGAAAAGATACATAACCTAGAAAGAGACTATAATCAAAACCAAATATGTAGACCTTGGTATGATCATGGTCAAAACTTTTTCTTATCTTGTTTGGATTGATGAAATGATTTAAAAACAATTGATGATACTATAAAAATTTGAAGAGATATGATTTGAATGTTTTGCCAATGTTTTTCAGAAGTTTTTAGGAGTTGCTATAAGAATAAGTCCCTTGATCACAAATTTTACAAAATGAAATGGAAGATGAAAATGCATTGCAGATGTAGTAATGTACATATGGGAATGTGGGTGAAACTACATGTCATGATGTCTAAGGTGAATAAATTTGATGAATATCAAATTCTTCACCCCTAAAAGTAAACAGCGGAGAACCATTATCTTCAAAATTTCCATTCTCTTGACAAGGGCCTACCATTTTGGGTTTAAACTTAGAACCCTTGCTCAGAAGTGTATATGTCCAGTCAAAAAAATCATTTATCTGAAAGAGGTGTTTGTACACCTCTTTGTCACGTTCTTGAGACATGGTGTGTGGGTGAGCATGACTATGCTGCTTGGCCTCATCTCCTATGTAGAGCATTGTGTTTAATTGTGACTCCTACTAAATGATGAGGCCTTGCCCCATGGATATGGAAAGCTTATTTTTAGACACACATGGGTTGAAACTGGGGTTTAGAATAGAACAACCCTTAGAGATATTTACCTTCTTCATTTGTTAATTCTATCATGTTTACACCTAGACCTAGGTCGTCGGAGGGAAGAGATGATAAACTGAGAAGACTACCCATCCCTTATGGCTCAAACAGAGAGGAAGATCAGATCATCACTTTCTAAGAGTTTCATAATTTCCACTGTGGTTTTATTGGACACTATTTCCATAGATATTGATTTACCCTTATCTGTTTTTTCCACCTCAAATGTTTTTGGGTTAATGACTTCAACCTTTGGAACGTCTAGGGTGACCGGGACTAACTCTTTTTTTTAGGTTTTGGAGCCTATTTTTCATGTGTGAAAGTTTGAAGACCCTCGAAAAAATTACACCTGAAATATCAGGAAATGTGCTTTTCTCATATGGGTGATTTTTTTGACCCATAGGTTTATGGGATGGGTTTTTCCCATGGTTTTGATACCCACGGTTTTGTAAAGTTGCTTAAGCAGTTGTCTATTTATATGGTCTTATGCATATGATAGATGGACAAGCAAATGTATTGCAGATGTGTTTTGAATTCGGCTGTGAATTCTGTAGAGTTTATTGAGCATAGCTCCAAACGGATCTGGGTATTGTATTGAGAGAGCAGTGGCTTGTAATAAAATCTGAGCAAGTGATTCTTGGTGGACATAGCCCAAATTGGGTGAACCATGTTAAATACTATCTCTTTGTGTTGTGTTATTTTATTCTACAATTTTATTTGAGATCTGTAATAATTTCTGCATATTAGTTTCTACTGTTGCGATTTTGTGAGGGATTATTCCGCATATTTTATCCCTTATTTCCTAACACTTTTGTTGGAGGTGGTTTGTTCAATTGATTTGCAAGAAGTTCATACTCCGTATGGACTCCTTTGTTCTTATTGAGGTTTTCTAAGTGTATATCAAAGGGCTTAGGATCCCCTTGAGCAATTAAGACCTTCCCCATATGGAGGAATCTAATCTCCTGGAATAGTGTAGAAGGAATAGCCTTCATTTGATGAATCCAGGGTCTCCCGAGGATCATGTTATAACTTGTTTCCCTATCAATAATGTAAAAATCTGTCAAGATGGTTTTCGGACCAAGTGTGACTGGAATAACTATGGTTCCAATCGAGGTCGCTTTAAGACTGTCGTACCCCCATAACATGTTTCTTGTATAGGAACAATTTGTCTCTCCATAGCCTAACTTCTGCAAGAAAGATAAGGGAACCACATTTATAGCAGCCCCATCATCAATCATGGCTCTCTTAATGTAATTTTTATAAACCCAGACTTGTAAAAATAAGGTAGGATCACCTCTTTGGGAAATTTTAGCGTCATATGGCATCTTGTCTATATCAAAAACAAATCTAGTATCGTTATCATTCTATCCTGGAGGATGTATGTCAAAGTCAATATGATTTATTTGAGTGCTAGGAGGTGGTGTAACATGGATTAAATGACCAATACTTAGTGCTTTGAGAAATGCAGAATGATGCACAGGTGAATTCTTCAATAAATATAGGAATGAAATGTGAGAAAAGGTCTTGTTCAAATCCAATATTAAATCATAGGCTCCTATTGGTTTCACGATTGTGGGAATGTCTTCCTATGGGAAGGAAAGATTGGGTAGGGGATGTGAAATGTACTCCATCTGATTTGTTGCATTAATTTCATGCTCAACCTCTAGCTCAACTAATCCCAAGATTTTTCTGTTATCATTTAAACCAAGGTTAGGAGCGACCCAAGAGTTATTAGAAGTTGAGGATTCATGGTCATTGTTTCCTATAGGAATGTATTTGTTTTTGTTTAGTGAATTCACCTTAAAAATTTTCAGGATGTGTAGGGATCAGATCTCAAAATATGCTCACATTAGTGTTTTGAGGAGCTACAGGTCCCGTATAGTCAGATTGCGAGTTTGTTACAAGATTTGCTAGGAACATGTCTATGAAGAGTTACCTTTGGTTTTCAGGAAGTCTTTACAGAAACTTGTTGAAATTGTGATAAGTCCTATCATCATGACCCCGAACCTTATGGAAACCAAAAGATAGGTTAGGATCGTAATCTCTTTGCCTTTGATAAGTGTCTTGTTGTTGTTGATTATAACTTTGGCTGTAATTTTGATATTTATTGTTATAACCATGATTCGTTGCCCCTTGGCCTAAGTTTTGATACTCGTTTGGGCTTTGGGTTTGATTTTTTTTTCAATGGATGATTTACATCAACCGTTTTGACAAAAGGCATAGTGTTAGTGCCTCTTTGATTGCCCAAGTTGTTGTTACTGCTAGTGTTTCCAGTTTTTGGAAAACCAATGTTCTTGGCTTGATTAGTAGCACCATTTGTGGTAGCACCATGATTGTGATTCACACCCTTAGGTCCTTGGTTGTTGGCACCATTGTTTTTATAATTTGCATTATTTTGATTTGGTGATACCAATTTCCCATTAGGACCATATGTCTTACACCCACTGTCTATAGAGACTTGGTCAATCCAAAGCACTCCTTCCAATACTTCCTCGTAATTATGAAAAATAAAATTTTGTACCTCTTTCTTAGTCTCTCTATTGAGTGAGTGAAGGAAAATATTGCAAAGTTCCATATGGTCCATACTGGGCACACTTGTTGAGGAACAGAGAACTTGGTGCCATCTTTGGATGAAATGGGAAGCAGATTCATTTTTCTCCTATCTAATATGCAAGAACTCCCTAATCCCTGTACGCAATAACTTGTTCATGTCAAATGATTTGATGAACTTGGAGACAAGTTGTTTGAAGGAATGTATAGAAGCTTCCGGTGTCTTGTAGTACCAATCCAATGTGATTCCTTCGAGATTCTTTGGAAATATCTTAACTACTACAACATCCCAAGGAATAAATTCCCTGATAGTAGTAGTGTAGGCCTTGATATGAGCATTCGGGTCTCCTTCTCCCTTAAATTTTAGAAGATCCAGCAATGGGCATGGAAGCATGACAACATGTATGGTGAAGTCAAGAGGCTCCTTTAAGTACTCAACGTATGTACCCATTACATAAGATTCCACCATTGAAGATCCTTGATAAGGAGGTGGAGGAGGAGGAGTTGGATAAGCTGCACTATAAGCATTGATGGGAACATATGGGGTCCCTTGATATGGCATGTAGGGAGAAATAATGGTATATGGGTCCATCTGGGGAGTTTTTGAATATATATGCATGTAAGGTGGGATAGCTCCAGGATATGGACTAACGAGCGTAAAACCAGGGAATGTCACATTTCCTATTGTGGTGGCATTTAAGAATGCACTTTCGGCCAGCCCTTGAGTAGGATAAGCTTTAGAAGGATGATGACCCATCCCTAGTGTGTCTAACCTTGTGAGGAGATCACCTGGATTTGAATGAACCCGATAACCTTGTTGTTCAGGATATTGTGTTGGTTGTTCATTGGAAGGGATGTATCCTTTATTGTCAACTAGATACTCCATGTTCTGCCCTACTGCATGTGTTGGTTGTGAAGTCTGGGCACTTTCTAGTTCTCTAATCCTCCCTAATAAATTACAAATGAGATCGTTGGGAGAGGATTGAGTCCCTTGTTGGGGTGCATGTGGCGTAGGGTTTGGTTAAGTAGGCTCATGATACCCTATCATGAATTTTTCTGTGTTATAATTCTTGTCTTCCTCATAAGTAAGAATCTTAGGATAGGTATTTGAAATCTCAAAAGTTGAATCCTTCATTATATCCAAAGACTCATCTATCTGACAAAGAGGATTAGTTATTCATGTAAATAGATCATCCTCTATTGATTGCATGGAAATGTGAGGTCTTGACAAGACTCTAAGGTAATAACATGTTCCATTTTTTATAACAACGTGGTTTGTATTGGGTTGACCGTATTGCATGTCTAATGGTTGATCAACCTCTTCCATCCTTACATAGCTAATGGAGTTTGAAGTGTAACTAGTGGAGGTTTGGATGTTTCTTGTGTAATTATTGCCCCATATTGAAAGAGAAGGGGACTATTATGGTTGCACACGTTGGTGTAATATATATCAAAGACAAATGGCCCACCAAACTCTCTTCCAGACATATTTCAAAAAGTATAAAATACCTACCAAAATAGGGGAAGAAATGGAGAGGTGATGTAATAACAATAAAATAAAAGGAAACAAGAAGGAATTAATTGATTCGCGTCAGGTTCACCAATTTGTACGGATGAAAATGAACATGTGACCTTCAACCGCACTCGACCCCCCGAGGTCGTGTTGGAGCAGCCGATGTGGAATGAGTGTGGATAACTATAGGAGGATTAGTGACTAAGATCTGGTAGTGTGATCTTCTGGTAGCCGAGTTGGCAAAGGGGAGATTTAGAGGCTATGAACGGGTAGCATAAATTCCCTATGGTTTGTTTACCTAACTTGGATCTAAATGTTAAACTAGTTTGAAGTGTCCAAATTAATCAAGATGAAATTAATAGTCTATGCTACTGCTGAAAGGAAACTAATCTAAACAAGTCACAAAACTAAAATATTATAATCACAAATAACAATTCACTTCTATTCTAAATAATTAAAATATTTCTACACTAAAAATAAACGAGCGAGATAACCTAGTGTGGTCATTCAACTGTACTGAGTGTATGGAAACTAAACTAACTTAAAAAAAGAACTTTTCTAAATGATCTATGATGTGTAGACAAACTCCTACAAATATTCTCTTCTTCAGATCCACATGGATGGGAAGAAGAGTATCCGTCACCGGGGATTGCTATGAAGTAGTCAAACCCTCTTGGAACTTAACTAATTACTTGGAAATGAAAGGAGATTGATTTCTACTCTATTTGATATGCAATTGAAATTAACAATTCGTAATTGACAATTTGATAAATAAAGAAAACAAATACACAACTCCAACCTGGAAGAGTAAGAACCTTGGTAAATCTAGTAGTATCAGTATCTGTCCCCTCAGTTCTTTCCTTTATTTCTATGAGTGTTCATGTGATTCCAAAGGATTGGGAATGCAAATAACATCAACAAGAGGATTGTGCTTGAGCAATGGCAGCTTGGAAGCAATCTAGATGCAATGCAAGTAGAAGAGAGATAGTACAAGAGATATGAGTTTGGTTATGCAATTCCTAGCAAGATTATGGCAGCACAACAATGCAAGATACACAAAATTCTCAGGATTTTTAATTGAATACAAGCATGGAATATATAGGAATGAAGGATAGAAGGTTACTTCATGCAAAAGGCAATGAAAAGGCAGTTCCACTCATTAAATCTATTTAAAAATAGAAGGAACAAGGAGAACCAAGCAAACGAAGCTATTTTTAGCAAATTCGGCTCATAGATATGCTCAAAAGGTAAACTTAAGTGAATCGTTGCATGTAATTTCTTGCATGAAGATTCTGGAAAAATTGATTAGGATCACCGCCATATGCAAGGCGGTAGTTTTAGGACCTCCGTCCCTGGCAGGGCAGCGGTCCTGCCATTGAAGGTCAAAACAAGCACAAAAAGAAGGGGGAAGCTGGAAAAATTTGTGGAAAGGATAAGTAAGGATGTCTAGGCTACAAATATACACTACAAATGGGTTTTGGAGATTGAACACATTCTTGAAAGGATTTTGAATCATCATTTGGGACTTTTGTAACCATTTTCCGATGATGTAGCACATGCAATTTTGGGTGCATACATTAACTCCCGTAATATTTCCTCTACCTAAGGTGCTTGCAAGAAAACAAGAACCCACACCAGGTTTCTACTCATATCCTTCTCCAAACCTCCTATATCAATGCAGACTAGGGAAAATATGTGGTGGCAAGGTGAAATGAAGTCACAGAAGACACATATTGGTTGTATTTGTGAAACCACTGTAATGCTTCATGTGGATTCCTATTCTGCTTCCTAGATCCCTGCAAGCTACACTCATTACCATCTTTGAGACCATGTTTCATAAGGTATTTGGTCCAATAGCACACATACCCTGCCCTGTGTGTCCACACCTTTTTTGAAGCTCCAATTTAACGGACTAGTAGGGAGGATGCTGGTGACGGATTTGGTATTTGGATTTACGCCTGCCAATGCAATGGCATGAGAGTTTCTAATTTTATTTCAACCAATTCCATTCATTACAATAAACCAATTTCTACTAAATGTGCTACGTTGATAGGGGCTTCAAGATGGTCTATGCCTTAGATGATAAGTTAAGTGACTGAATTATTAAAAAAAAAAATGATGGTCTAATTGGACATTGAGGTAGCCCATGTGATCTATTAGGGAGCCTATTTCTCCACACTACCCGACACAAACCGCTTACACCCAGCCATTCCTCCTTTCGCCAACTCCACCCACTAAAATCAATGTATTTATTTTATTTACCCTTTTTTTCAGTTTATTTGATGTGGCACTACAACTTGTTATGTTTTTTTACTTATTTTTCAAACTTAGGTGGTTTATTAGGGTTCAGAGGAAGAAGAACAATTTTTCAAAGAAGCACGAGGAATTTTAGAAATATGTGCAAGGTTTTTAGATCCCTAGACTTAATAAAAAGTTTGGTTAAATCATATTTTACTTACACCACAATAATGATAATTGTATAGTTTAAATCAAAAAAGAGTATATACATGATTATGAAATTGTCCTCTATTCAATATGAGATTTTTGAGTTTTCTCTATCCGATCTTGAAACCAAAAATTTGTCACATGTTGTTGAAAAGTATTTCTAGATTTTGTAAAATCATGGTTTCATCTTAAACCTCATATTGTCTTATCTTACACTTGAAATAATTTATATAATTAAGCATGATTTTATTATATAGATTTAATTATGATGTTTTTTGATAGGTGTATGCCATTGATGATGTGAAATCAATTTCTTATGAGAAATTTTAAAAAAAATGATCTTACTATTTTTCCACAAAAAGAAGGAAATAATGGAATTGTGCCGCTACATCCTTCACATTAGGTCCTAACTTAAGAAAACATGAACAATTATCAACATTGAATGAATGTCGACTCAATAAAACACAACTTTTTTTTTTGTTAGGGAAAGAATCGTATGTTAAAGAATCATAAATGTTCTTAAGAGTATCTTACTAGTAAGTGCCAAGTATGTGGAAACCAAACCTCTACATGGGTCAAGTATTTGGAAACCTAACCTCTACATAAACAAAAACAAAGTGAAAAAACCTTTACAAACAAACCTTAAAAAGTATAGGAATCGACAAGAAACTCATGTTACCTACCTAACATGGAAGTAAGAAGAACCCCTTTAATAAAACACATAAAACAACCAAATAAAAATAAGGTCAACACCTTACATAACTAATGTAAAACCAAAACTAAAATTGTTGCACATATCAAGTCGTTGCTTCACATAATTAGAGTATTAAATTTTTTCATTTCTATATACAACTAGCAATCGTACGCATATTGTATGATGGAAAAATCGAAGGGAATGGAGGGAAGAATGAAAAAATGAGGAAACGAAATAGAGGCAAATAATTTAGGATTATTAAGAAGGGGTTCGATGGAGGGGAAGGAAATTTTGTTCCGATGTAGTGTCTCTACCTTACATGTATTTTTCACAGCATTGTTATATGTGTTTGAAGAGGAAAAACTAAAAAATGGGGAAATTTGGAAAGGTTCAATGTTTGAGACCTAATTGAAATGTAAGTATCACACATTTTCCATAGGTCAAATTGTAAGACCCTAATAATATCATTTATCTGTGTTCCTTTTTATTGTGAGAGCAATTTATACTTAAAAGAGGAAAAATAAATAGTGATAAAAATCTAATAGGTTTCAAGTTCGAAACCCAACTTAAATGCTTGTTTCTTGGAGCACTTTATAGCCACCCTTTATAATACTAAGGTTGAGTAAGTGGAGCTAGAAATATATGAAGTGTAATTTGTACTTAAAGGTGAGAAAATAAGAAAAGAAAATATCAATACATTGCATGTTCGAAACCAAATTGAAATGCTTGTTTCAAGGCCTCAATACGTGGAACACAATCCATTATTTATAGAATCATGGAAAGCTCTAAGAGAGACCACTACTGGTTACATTTATACTATGATTTTCTATTACAAATTGTTAATGCATGAACAAGTATTAATAATTGAGCCCCTCTAGTGATTACTCATACGATGGAGAAATATATTTTATCTCCTAACCGATTTTATGGTGTCATACAATCTAAGGGAAATTTATTGACACTTATCGGGTGGCCTCTCCATATGCCTTACAATTAACACAATACCTTGTTATTCATAAGGCCGATACGACTTTCTATTGCAATGTCTCAAGTTAGCCATTACTTCTTAAATCTTGTCCCAGACCTATTCCATGGCTCAGTATGAATGCTTATGAGGGGAAACCTTAATCAAATTCTTTTAATCCTAAGAGAAACCATATTCATACATGTTCATGAAATCGACAACATAATGAACCCTCCACAAAAAATTGTAGTTTTTTCAACATATGTAGACTTTGATATTGAACCAAAAATTCAACTTAAACTTTTAAGTAACTCATTGTCAACCACTACAGGTCACAATGAAAAATGAAAGTATATAGACTTTAGAAGATCTAATAAATATGTAATGCCCTATTCAGTGTCACTAGCCCCCCCATTGTGACCATGTCAATGGACATTGGTGGCATCTTTTGTTGATCCTCCTCCATCGGCTTTGAGTGTAGTTAATTTTTTTACTTGTCTTTCCAAGTAGGATATAATTTATAAGGTATGTATATTACTCTCTCCCTACTTTTTTTTTAACATCAACACGATAATTATTAGTGATAATATGATATTACTTATATTGATGAATTATATATTGTTATAAATTGTGTATTATGTTTGTTTAATATTATGTGATTTATAACGATGTTCCAACATTTTAACACTTACTCTTTATCCTAAGGTGATCTGACTCAACTTCAAATGGTGCATATTTTTTTTCCACGTTGGTTGATAATCAATATTATATTCTTCTAGCTTGCTTCATTTCATTGAGTTTTTCCAGAGTCCATGCATGGCACTGAGATATTTTTTTTACCACGTGTTGTTTCCACCACGTCCTTGAACAACCTGGTCCTAAACTCCAATATCTGTGGATAACTCCATAATAGCCTGAGTATTGATTTAGCTTTAGTAAACACTTTTAACCATAGGGCCAAAACACACCACCAATGATCTTATAAAGCAAGTGGTGAATTTTGTTTTATTCTTCCAATGACCATGCCATTCTTTATTGGCCATTAATGAAAACCTGTTGTCCTACATTTTTTCTGTTTGAGGCGCTTAATGTGAAGGGGGTGATCTGTCTCAAAAAATTTATTGTTATTAAATGTCTTCTCTGGCTCCCTTGTTTGGTGACCTGCTCACGTCAATTGGATGTTGGCCACATTCACTGTATTGTTAATTATTGATTATTTTCTCTACATTTTCTTTGTTGGCCTACACACGTCTGATAGGATGTTGTCCATCTTCCCCTTATGGCTTTATTTTTCCATACCTCGGGCTCATGATTGGTTGATTAGGAGAAAACAAAACCTGGATGTCTGGTCGCACCTTTCTTTTAGTTATTTTGTTTGCTTTATGAATCTTCTCTGACATTTGTGGACTTCCTATGCCAATCTTCTCTTGCCATGTGAGTGTCTTTGGTGAAGGAATCATTGGGGGTTATAAAAAGGCTTTGAGATTTTTAGAGGAATGTTTTGATAGCTGGGCGCCTGTTTTTTTACAAGTTTCTTTAATTAAACTTTCTGCCTCGCTATTACTGTAACCCACTCACAAAATTTTTGGTTGGATGCATGAGAGATTTCAGTGGTTGAAAATTGGCTGCCACGGGTGTGGTGAAGAGATTTCAACATGGGGTCTGTGGAAAACATGTTGACCTTGCAAGAAAATGATGTTTTTTGTAGTTTTTCCACTACCGTGCCTTCATCCTCCCAGCTGTGTCAAAACAAGAGACTTGGAAAAACTATAGGCATCTTGTATGCTAAAAGGAAATAAATTTTCACCATGTGTGGTTGTTGCAAGAGCATGGTATACGTTTTTCTTCTGCAAGTGTTGGAGATACACAGGCATGATAATTTCTTCTCATTTATCTACTATGCTAACATTAACCATAACATGAAAGGAATTTTCTTTTATTTACTAAAGTGGTTGTTGCTTGGGGTTATTTGTGGTGTTTACTTTTGCTTCTCACCTTCCAGGATATGTTTTTAGTTTCTCTCCTATGTTAGTTGCTTCTTAGGATGATTCCTGGCTAGATTTGGTTCTGTTAAGGGTCTTGGCACTTAATATTTTACTTTCTCTTGTTGATGCCTATATGCCAATGGTTGCTTGGATTCCTAAATCCTTCCCTCACTCGTACTATTACACTATTAAATAAATTATTGGAATAAGGGTTTTCTATTCTTTTGGGATTTTATCTGAGAAACATGAAAAATTGACTTCTCTAAATCGTTAACTTGTTTTCGCAAGTATATATATATGGATCTATTATTCATTTTATGAAATATTATGTGGTTATATATATATATATATATATATATATAGCTTGGATATGTTCTTCGTTTTATGAAATATTATGTGGTTAAATTAGTGAATGTATGATGAAGACTGATCAATCCTTGGGATTCAGATAATGGGTTGCATGTATTTAGTTTTCAACATGTGTATCTTCCTTTTAAGGGCTTGATTAGAATAGACCTGATTTGTTTTTACTTCTAGAAATGTTGGTTTTCAAGCTCTTGTGGAGGACTATTGTGTGGACTTAAATCCTTGTTTGGAAAATATTCTTAGAAGTTATTTGAATACCAACAGGTTTTATTGGACCCTTAAGGAAGGTACATACATTAGGAATATTTTTTTTTGAGACTTGGCTTGCTTGGGTTTTGTAATAACACCATTAGGCTACATGTGTCAAATGTTTTTTTAATATTTGGATTTGTGTTTCAGTTGTTTAGGGTACTTGTCTCAAACGAGGGTGTTGGAATAGATTAAGGAAGATTAGAATTTTTGGTTATCTAATGGAGGAGATATGAATAAGTGCAATTTCATGTAACATCGTCATATTGGTTCCTTTGGGAGGGTTTTCTTAAATTTTATTGATATAGGTTCAAGGGTAATTAATTGATTGGTCTGTAATTTAAATCTTGGTTAGATGGTGGAATTAGATTTATTTTTAATCATTTTCTTTACTCGATACGGGTTATTTCTTTTATCATAATTTTGACTGTTGAACATAGCATGATAAGATGATCTTATGGTGAATTTTTTTCTTTTAGAACTAACTCCGTATGTTCCTTTCAAGAAATTAGGTGTAGGCATGTTGTGGGGAAAATTTTCTTTGGAAGGGGAAACTAGTGGTTAGTATGTGATGTTGAAGTCCTAACTTTAAATCTATTAGATCTTATGGCTTATTTAAGGAAATGTTGATTGATGTTTGAGTATAGGGGTTTCAATCATATATTACATACAATTACATGATTGAAATCCCAATGCACTCATCACTTTGTTCGAACTCATTGGGTCATTGACCCCTACCAGAATGATGGTTAGAATTTTGGTTGTTTCAAGAACAATGTTCATGATAACTTTTAATGGCTTCATTATTAATGTGAAAATACTAAATCTTCTAGAATGAGTAAAGAAGTTGTAGAGGATTAGATCTTAGCACTGTTTCATTAAATAAAATATTCATTTTATGATATTGTTATGGTAGCATACTATTCATATGTGTAGTCCTTATCATTCTTAGTTATCAATAACTGACTCAGGCTATAAATGTGTAGATGGCCTTCATGGGTAGAAAAGGAGAGTTACATCAGTGTTGCTTCGAAGCTCATTTGTTTGTATGTGCTTTATTTTTTAAGAGACTCTAAATTTCTAATTTTTTGGAAAGTTTGAAGGGCCTAGTTTGTTATATGGGTAATGTTGTCATATCTGTTTGAAAATGGAACTTGTAAATAATATTTTAAACAATATAACCAGATTACAACTTCATTTGAGTAATTAATTATAGTATAGAAAATTTGAAAGATAGCTTAGCTTGGATATGACCAATGTTGTTACCTTTTTGTTTTCAAGTCAAAATTCATTAGAACCCTTTGCCACCTTTGGGTTTGTATGTCATGTTGGATAAAATGTGTAACCATGTATAGTTTCATAAAAATGGTAATGATAAACATATCTTGAGTTAAAAATTTGTCTAATAGCTCCCTCTAGGTCATGGCATAAATGTAAACCTAGGCATAATAAGGTGGGTTAGTAATCCTTATAAAAGTATTAAAAAAAAGGATAATGTGGTTGTGATCTACTTGATAACATTTGAGCCATTATGTGATCAAAGAAGAAATTTTCTTTTGTAAAGAAAAATTATATACCTTACTAACCCTATTTTAAACTAATGAACATTTTTCCCTTTCTTGGTGAACTCCTAAAACAACCTTAGGGTGAAATCGATGTTTAGATTTTGGAAGGAAATGAGGTTATATTCAGTATGAGGAAATTGATTAAGAAACCCTTAAATCTATCTCACCTGTTTCTAAAATGTAATTTGTATACCTATGTCAATCTCTCAGGAGAAGCCTAAATGAAACCTTTAATCATTAAGGATAGATCCTTAGAAAAAACAAAAAAAAATAAAAAAATCCAGACTAATTACTAATGAGGCCTTAAAGAGGAATCCAATTCGATCACCTTACTCTAGCTTCTTCCAAAGATATTTGTAATCTCCTCTTATTTTTGTTGTTTAAACGTTTGATCCTTGTAAGGAGGTGGTAGTTCTGAAACTAAGTGGTACCTTCCCTCAAATGGAGCTTGTGCTTGTCACCTGTGTTATGGAGGTGTGCAATAAATTTTAGTGGCTTGATTATGATTAATTATCCTTGTGAGGAATAGAAAATGTCTTTTATAATTAACATATTAAGTAAGTTATCAACATATTATAGAAGGTCCTCTTTTTAAAAACTTGGTCTTAAGATAATTAGGCAATAGTATGAAAGAAAGAAGTCTTTAGTTGATAAATAACCTTCAAGTGTTTTACTATGTGGGATTTCCTTAACTGTAATGAGCTATTGTGGATGGCCTATTACGTTGTGCCTTGTCGAAGAGAAAATTGAATTGTTCATGTTGGGTGTTGTATGATTCCTTGTTTCCTATGTGGTCAACGTTGTGTCAAGCTTATTGAGAGTTGGTCGTAGCCCTTCTGGCTGCTTGTGTTGATGGATAAACTCCTAGTAAGTCAAAAAAAAAGTTATCCAAGTTTTTCAGTGTTGTATTTGTGTGTGTTTTAGCAGGTGTTACACTTGGTATCAGAGTAGAGGTTCATGCTCTCGAACCTCTCGAGAAGATTGGGGTTGTGACGGTGTTACCAGATGGTGTTGCATGTTGGTAGTAGATATTAGAAGAGTAATGGGACATAAGTGTGACTGTCAATTATGTCGTAATTGTGATATTGTGAGGGCACATGTTGTGTATGACACTTAATGCATAGCTGTTAGCATGTTGATGTGTTGGAGGTGAGATTATTCTTCCTCCTTTTCATGAAGATAATTTGAGTGTGAAACACTATCTTTTTGTGTGTGGGTGGAAGAAATGTGATTGTTGATTTCAAAGTGTTGGATCCTTTTGGCATTTGTGATGTGTGGGTGTGTTGATATGTTGCACGACAAGGTTGGTGGTAGTGAACTGGATTTCTTAATGATGTCATTATCAATTGTGTAGGAATGTGTGTATTCCCATGCTATATGGTAGTTGACTGTGTTTTGTAATTGTGCTCATCATAAGTAAAATTCATGTAATATGTAATGATTAATGTCATAAATTTGGGACATATGGTGAGTGTATGATCCTTATCATACAATGAGTGCACTTTGTTAGCAACATGTGGTGATGTGGTATGTTGTAAATTGTGAATGCAATGTATGTGATATACCATGTATTAGTACCATGCGTAAGACGTTATGATTAATGTGTGTGAACCACCATTGTGTTAGTGATGTAGTTGCATGCTATGTCATGAACCTTATGCTAACCGATCATGAGGGAAATCAGAAAAAGTGTATGTTTAGAGTGAGCGTATGTACACAATGGGCCAGTAACTCAAGTTGACTATAGGTTTAGTAGATGATGACCCGTGCTCCTCCTTCTCTCTCTCCTTGTGGTTTTTTTATGGATGCAACCTAAGTGTAGTTATGACTTTGTTTAGCATTGTCGAAGTGGTGGCGGGATGATTCAGATAGAGACGATGATAGTTGTAATATTGAAAAGTTCTTTTACGTGCTGAGGCTCGATATTCTGAGTGCTAGCAACTCATTGAGTACCCCCTTGGTGGCCAAATAAGGCCACATATTCTTCATAATGTGTTATTCTTATATGTGTTGTTTTCGTAAATTGAACTTTTTATTTTTATTTTATTTTATAAGGACCAACATTTTTCTTGATTGATGTGTTTTATATATTTTGGCATTTCCTTGGTTTGTGGTACTAATATGCAGATTTTTGCACTAACTATGGCTATTTGGCCATTTTTTTTGCTTGGATTTGGATCTTCTTTTAAATTTTAAAATTTTACTACCTTTCCCAAGGCTTTTAATTTGCCACTTGACATTTGAATCAGATTTTGATGTTGGTTCTATTATCGTGATGTGTGGAATAGGGTCATGGGATGCACCATGTAATGGTTGGACCTATGGACCTACTTAATTGTATGGGGGTATGCCCCAAGGAGTTACAGATAACTAGCAGGTTGTTGAACCATGAGTTATTATGTCACTTGGGTTAGGGGTGTTTGTACTCTATGTGCCTAGGGCCATAGGGAAACGGACCTCTTAATGGAGGCATAAGAGATTGAGGGAGGAATAAGATACTTGAGGGAGGAATAAGAGATTGAGGGATGCATAAGAGACTTGAGGGAGGCATAATAGATTTGTGTGTGTGTGTGTGTGTGTGTGTGTGTGTGTGTGTGTGTGTGTGTGTGATTCTTTCGGATGGTATGCATATTTGTTTTGCTATCTTGGGAGTAGTCCTATGATGTGTGTGTTACTCATGTTAGCTGGATATGTTGTGTGATGTTGTGGATATGGCGTTGATACCATTTTTGACACTATGTACTTATAAGTATTATACTAAGTTATGTGAAATCCTCATCTATGGGATTGTGAAAACTTCTGGTTGTTGTAGTACACTTTTGTTCAACTATTATTTGTTAGTCATAGATGTGTGACAAGTAATATGTTATATGGACCCTACTTGTTTCCCTTCCGTAATTTGGTTAAGATCTTGTGGTGTGGAACCTATTGACAATTTTTACAGATGTGTAAAAATGGGCAACTCGAAACTTCGTCGTTACGATGGAAGGCATTGGTGAAGTATACCTAAGCTAAGGGAGTTTTGATATTATTGGTTACTGTTGAATTAGTTAATGATTAAATGAAATATGTATCCATGTGTGTTGTTACAAAACGTAACAGATGACATATTCTGCAATTTCATACTATCTTTAGCAAAAGAACCCAAGGCCCCAAAGGACAACTGTTTTGTCTTGATTGAAGACACCAAATTACAGAATAGGTGAAATGTTGAGTTTTGGGACAACAAACATAATTGCAGATTGTAAAAACAAGAGTTCATTATTGAATGTTACCGGTTCTCATTAATGTTCTTTCCTTCATGATTAAGACATTCAATTATATTACTAAATTTTTTAGTTCATCATACAATTCTATATAGAAAGTTGAAATGTAGAAAAAAATACACAACTCATTTCAAGAATTCAGTGTTTTATTCATAAGGAATTTCAAATGTTCCCACACAAGCCATGGGATGTAACTAAAAATTAAAGTATAACAATTGAAATAAGAGATACAGATGCATGAAAAATAAAGTAAGGAGTGTGAGTGAACCCGTCATTTCCTTGGGGTTTTTCTTTGTTGTTCAAAGTATCTCCATTCCAGCTTTTGTTCTTTCTTCATATTCGTTGTAGAAGTCACTGTACTTGAAAAGAAAAAAATATGAACTGTCAGTTAGGAGCTCAGAGATCAATTCATATTCCTTACTATCCTAGTTCATGCATATGAATCTCTTAAAAACAGGAGATATAATTTAATTGAAGATCAAACTGCATACATGCTTTGCTCACTCAGAAAGAACAAAGAGAAAAGAAAATAAGAAACATGGATACAAGAGAGGCTAAAAAAGCCTACGTATTTTATAAAACTATTTTCTTAAGTGTGCAGGTACAAGTTGCAACCAAGAAGAAAAATAGACAATTCATAAGTACATGCTGGAAAGAAGGATTAATGTAACTCAAACTCAATATTTTCTGAAAATGGAAGAAGTTACAATACAGAAAAGAAGATTGGCAAATAGAAGTATACTTTTCAGTTTGCAACTAAAAAGAAGAATCAAATTTCAAGAAACTGAATTTAACTGGAAATAAAGGGTTACAGCTGAAACAAAATGAAAAGAAGGTTCTAGGAAAATTTTGAAAGGGCTTCACCATGTAAAATGGACATTTACAAGTTTCTCATCATGCAGTTTTAGCTACTACATGCTTTAAAAGAATTATTTAAATCAAGTAAGTGATGTAGAAAAGCATAAAAGGATGCCATGATCAAGATAAACAATTATTATGTTTCACTTTCAAACTACCAAATCAGCTTCAACAGAAAGTGTTATATTATGTATTTTGAATCAGAAAATGCAATTACTACAGCTGAAAAGCGAAGGAAGAGATAATTCTAGGAAAATTATGCTAAGGCTTCACCATGAAAAATCAACATTTCAAATTTTCTAGCATGCCATAAATACTACTATCAAAGAAATAAAGCATCTAAATAAAAGAAACAAGATTATAGTATTTCAAAAAAGCATCTGAATCAAGGCTTATGCCTAAGAATGGTATTACATGGATGAATAACTACTTATAATTTCTAGAAAAATCTACATACAAGGTACAGAGACCTCTTAAGATCAAGAACAAAGTGCAGAATCAAATGAAGTAAAGTAATTTCCAGTACCCATGCCAAAGGAAAGATACCCACATCTGGGTTTTTACTATCTCGAACTTTAAATTAAAAAGTAGTAGATCGGGGTAAGGAAAATATTTTTTCTCGCTGGTAAAATTGAAGCAGGGCAAACCCTAAATAAATCATCAACTTCAAAACCAAAGTAAGAAGCACTTTTGCAAAATTGAAGTACAACCCCGTGAACCAAAGAGGAAAAATTCTAAAAAATAAAGGTACAAAAGTGGATTCAAAGCACTCAGGAAAAGTCACCAAATGTGGAGTTTCAAAGATCAAAAGGAATTGATGGTATAATGTCACAAACAATGAAGAACAAGACAAGAAAATTTTACAAGATCAGTCCGAGATGGGACAAGAAGGATCTCCAAATTAGTCACATATCAAGCTAATGGCCGTATATGCAAAGTTACAGAATCAACCATCAGATTTCAAAAAGTATGTAACTACAGTTTACAAGAGATCAACCCAAAATACAAAATATAAGGAAACTTATTATCAATGTCTCAAGAATCAAATGACTCTCAAATCAAGCTCAAGGATCTGAATATGATCATAAAACCAGTAAAACCATAAGTTTCTCAAAACTTTCAATACCCAAATGGAGCCATGAAATAAAAATGATCTCATACAAAGTTATTCAGAGCTATATAGCAGAAAATATGATATCACAGAGTCTTTTTCAAGCTCATTTTATCAATGACCGAAGCATGAAAATACAAAGAAAACCAGAATGCAATTATAGTGCATCATGAAAACCAATATTTCAGAACTTTTACAGATGTTATCTATACATGGTTGAAGAATTTCTCAAAACTCAGATTTACAAGTACCCACGTCTTAGAAAGCATATATCTTGACCAATAAATGAAGACCCATTAATGGGTAGCAATCAAAATCAGAGAAAGAACAAGTACTTACTGGTATTTGAAGCTGAGTAAATCCTCAAGAAATCATCAAGTTCAGAGAAATAAGATCAAGCTCAAAATGAGGTTCAACACAAAAAGACCAAGACCGAGCCACAAAATCGCATCGAAAATGCAAAGGAGAAACGAGCATCAGTGTTTTGAAGTTCACATGGCAAAGACAACTAACAATGGTGCTTAAGAGACCAAAAATTACCATTCTTTGCCAAACAGTATGACAGTGATAAAGTCTTGAATTCAAAGTGATAAAATAACAATAAATACCTTAGAAGGGCGAGCTCATCAACCCTTTGAACAAAAGATGAAACAACAAGAAATACCAGTATGCGAGCCCCTTATTACATCATAGGAACAACATTACATAACTCAAGTAAGCAAGGATCAGAACAATCAGAAACCGTGGCCATTTTCAAGGGGTACATTCTCAAAGAAATCCACATAAGCTTGAGTGCCAAGAGATAACACCAAGCAACCTTACAAAGCTCAAAATGGTTAATATACAGTTAGGGGATCAGAGAGATCACAATGAGGAAAGAAACTTAAATCACATGAACCCTTCTACAAAACCCATAATGGCAAAGTAACCCAGGACTCGAAATAATCAAAAAATGGTTGCCATTTAACCTTTCATAGAGTTTAAGAACTTAAATCGATAATGAAATGATCATAGAAAATATAGATGCAATACCTATCTACAGTAAAATACAAGCTCAAATATCATGACAATGGTCAAAAACCCCACGAACACCTTATAAAAATCAAACAAAGTAGAGCCACAATCTATGTAGAGGAACCGAGCTAAGAAAATGGATCTGGTAAGGAAGCTAAGCTTCACAAGATAACAATAGTCTAAAAAATTTTGCCAAGGCTTCGCCCATAGACCCAAAAGCTAGAATGAAGTTACCATTGAGGTCGAATGACCTTTACAGCCTGAGCCCAAGTATTGGTTTAGTTTGAATGTGACCACAGTCAAATATCAATGGTTGGAAAGCAAAAGGACATCATATCAACACTCAAGGATCGATACCCAAGTTCAAATCAAACTCCCTAGGTAAGTTGCCACCAACCACCTTAATTGTCAGGTTAGAAACCCTAACCACAGGCTAGAAATCGACAGTCTGTGATCAAACAGTTCAAAATCAACGGCCCAAGATCATCATAAATATAAAGAAAACTCAACCCAGGGTTAATAATTCCACCAACAACATGCTAAGGGTCGACTCATCGTTGAGAAGGGGCCGGCCCACGTGTAAAACAATTAATCATGAAATATTGACCAAAGTCCAGACTATAGTGCATACTCAAACATCCAAGTGCCGACCAAATCATGCCAACAATGATCACCGAAAAGGTGGATTTTAAACTATATGTAAAAGCCAACCAATATACCATGCATGTATTAATCAAAAGATGGTAAGTGTTATAGTATGACATGTACATTGTAAAAAGAAACATGGTCAACCTTATAATGTGCTAATTCCACAAAGGTGTCCAAACTATGGTGAAGTGCAAAGGTGGTCCCCACTTCAAGGAGGTTGAATTTGATTTACAGTATGTCACCCTTATGACAATTAGAAGCCAAGAGATGTCAACATCAGAACATGTGCACATGGATAAGTGGACCCCAAAGTGGATGTCAATATTGCAAGTATTGCAATTATTTTACTCACAAACAGAGAGTTGATTTTTTTCATACTTCACAAGAGGACGGAACAAACAAGAAAATGAATTCACATGCACAAGGAAAGAGACTTGCTCAGCAAGCAAGCTTATTATTAGCAAATTATTCACCCTTGTTTTCTTAAAAATAGAATAGTCAACTTTGGTTTGATTGTATTTTAATCAAGGTTATTAATGCCTATTTGTAATTACATGTTCTATTTTTATTCCTTTATCTATTATTAAATAAAGGATAAAAATAAGATGCATGGGCGAGTACAAGCCTTAGGCTATTTTTAGGAAGGGGGTGAAATTTATTTTGCTATATATTGTGTGCCTTCGTAAAGCACAAAAGAGGAATTTTTGGATATAGGAGTACTGAAGCAAATTTTTTCTAGTTTTTCCTTCTGAGTGTGAAGTATTTTCTGCCTTTCCAATCATTTGTAGCCTTATGTATGTTTCTATTAGCCTTGTAAATGAAAATTCCCTGATTAATCATCTTACCCTGTTACATAATTTAGTAATTTTTGCATGATATTAATGTGCATGTTTAGCTTAGCAGTATTGTTGTGATACTTTCCCTCAACACCTCAAAGTGTTTTTCCCTTAACATTCTACAGAAAATGGTTGGTTTGTGCATCAAGAATCCTTTCAAATATCGATTGTGCATATACTCAGTAAAAGCCTTCATATAAATTTGGTGTATCACATTAGTTTTAATTATTTTATAGTCATCATTTCCCCTTAAACCCCAAATATCAATTTAGGATACATCAACAAGGAACCAGCCTTGATACTGGAGACTCACCTCAAAATAGGTATACCCACAAAACTGAGGTGTTTCCATTGTATCTACGAAAGAGAGAGATCAAATTTTACAAAATTGGAAAACCTGCAGCCATCTCTCTACAGGGTGCACTTTCGAGAGATAACATTTTTTGGCACACCCAGTGGGACATCAAATCAGATCTGCATGCAAGTTACAAATTCTATATCAGATCTATAATAGATTTAAAGTTACAAAAGTTTCTTTTAGGATAAAGTTGCAACAATTTATTCTAAAGATTTTAAGATCTTTTGGCGACTCCGTAAAACCGATTTTAGACCAGTATTACAGCATGTTCCATGCCTAAAGTGACTACGAGATCATCAGTAAGAGGAATCCTTCCTGAGTTTGTTTCTTTACCTTTGAATTCTGCTAGAAGGAGAAGAGTTGGTAATACTTTACTTTATAATAGACCTAGTTTTGACAACCCTCCTCCTGATATTCCTTCACCACGTATCAATTTCTCTATTAAAATCCCATTTTTTCAAATGGCTATTTAACCACCAAGGAATTTTGTGACCTTTACTAATGGCAGCCCATTAGTAATCTCAGTTTAGCACAACATAATATTAGATTGCAGCCAAATTCTAAACCGGTTAGACAGAAATAGAGGCCTGAAAATCCCAATATAGAGCCTTTGATGAGGAAACAATTATCTAAGTTGATTGAATCAGGTATTATCTTTCGAGTTAAGAATTCAAGTTGGGTAGCCAATATCGTTCCTGTTAGGAAGAAAAATGGAGAAATCAGATTATGTGTGGATTTTAGAGATCTTAATAAAGCTTCATTAAAAGATCACTACCCACTTCCGAATATGGATCAGATTTCAAGAACAGTTTTTAGTGTAGATAGACTATCTCTTTTAGATGGATTATAGTGGATACAATCAAATTTGAGTCCAAGAAGAGGATAGGTACAAAACAGACTTTCACCACTAAGTGGGGTACTTATGCTTATAAAATAATGTCTTTCAGGATCTTTCAAATGCTGGTGCAAAATTTCAACCTGCAATGGACATGGCTTTTTGCAGCTTGTTAAATAAATGCATCCTTGTCTATTTAGATGATGTTACCGTATTCTTAAAAAATCCTGAAGAACATCTAATACACCTATGGCAGATACCTTTCAATTATGCAGCACAATTTAGGATATCTTTCAATCCACCAAAGTCTATCTTTTTCAGTATATCGAGGCAAATTACTTGGTCATATTGTTTCTAAGAAAGGTTTATCAATTGATCCTTTCAGAATTGAAGCCATATCACAGCTATCATTGCCTCATCATAAGAAGGCATTACAAATTTTCCTTGGTAAAATCAACTTTGTTAGAATATTTGTTCTAGATTTTGCAGCATTGGTTAAACCATTGACAACCATGCTATAGAAAGAGAAAACTATCTCTTGGACTAGTGAAGGGAGAGAAGGATTGAATCATCAAAGTAGCTATCTCTCAAGCTCCTACTTTTACAAATCCAAATTTCGATAAATATTTTACAATGTATGCACTTGCATGAGCTAAAACAATCTCAACTATATTAACTTAGGTCAATGATGAAATTATTGAGTAGCCTATTGCTTTCTTTAGACAAAGCTTGCATGATTATGAAATAAGGTACACATTCCTTGAAAAAAATTACTTACAGTAGTCAGAGGATTAAATAATTTCAAGTACATGCTTTCAAACAATAAAATCCATGTTCTTGTTTCTCATCCAAGTGTGAAATCATTCTTTATAAATAAAGAATTGAATAATAAAAGAGAAAACTGGATAACAAAGGTCATGGAATATGATGTTGATATCCAAGTTGTTAAGATGGTTCGAGGGAAAGGCTTATGTGAACATCTAATTAATGATATGGAAAAAGAACAAGCTACAGAACCAGATGATTCAAAATATTATGCTGAAATTACGTATCAGCAATCATAAATCATGGATCAACTAGAAAATCAACAGCCTGAGCTTACTCATGAGATTCAGGAATCAAGATGGATGACTGATTTGGTTAACTATCTATAGCATGGCACCTATCCTGAAGTTATGGACAAAAATAAATGAATATATTTCAGATTACAAGTTGTACCTTATATCTTTATTGATAGTGTGTTATTCGAAAGAGATATAAATGGAATCTTGCTGCGGTGTGTTGACTATGATAAAATTCAGAAAATATTGTCAAAATTCCATGAAGGACCTGCAGGAGGTCATTTTTTAGCATGTACCACAACCTTACAAATTATGAAAGCTGGTTACTATTGGCCTAGCATATTTAAGGACTGTTTTGAATGGATCAGAAAGTGTAAAAAATGTGATTTCTTTGTTGGAAAAGAACGTTTAGCTTCGCTTCCCTTACAACCTATTTCAGTTGATCAGCCTTTTATGCAGTGAGGTCTTGACTTTATTGGCATGATAAACCCACCTTCGTCACAAGGACACAAATGGATCTTAACTACTACAGATTATTTTACACAATGAACTGAAGCAATAGCCTCAAAAGATGCTAATGAAGCTTCGATACTATCCTTTTATGAAGGAATAGTTTACAGATTTGGTGTTCCAACAACTATCATATCAGATAATACTTTAGCATTTCTTGGTGCAAAAATAACATATTGGGCTGTCAAGCATGGAATTTACATAAGTTCTTCATCTAATGATTACCCACAAGGTAATGGCTTAGCTAAAAGTACTAACAAGAACCTTTTAAGGATCATCAGAAGAACACTCAAAGATAATCAAAGAGCTTGGCATCTGATGTTGAATTCAACACTTTGGGATAGATAGGGTGACTCCTAAAAGATCAGTTGGCAATTCACCATACAAACTTGTGTACAGAAAAGAAGCAAGAATGCCTATTTCAGTTGAGTTACCTACATTGTATTTGCTGCATCAAATGGAGCTTCTTGAGAATGAACCATTACAGGTTCGTTATGCAGATTTAATGGAATTACAAGAGATAAGAGATAAATCTCATTTGAATATGGAAAAGAATCAAAAACAAATGAAGAAGACTTTTGATAAGAAAGTCAAATTCAGAATCTTCAATGAAGGAGATATTGTGTTAAAGTGGGATGTTGATCGTGCAAAGCCCGGAAGACACACAAAGTTTGATACAATCTGGAGTGGCCCTTACATGATTTCAGCTTGCAAAGAACACAATGCTTTTCAGATTTTGAAGTTGAATGGAGAGGAACTTCCCATTCCTGTGAATGGTATGTTTCTCAAACATTGTTATTGAAAAATATTACAGTGATTGTTAGAGTAGGATTTCCCTTCAATAAGTGCAGTTTCTGCACATTGCATTATTTTTCAATTCAATAAGTGCATTTATGCATGTGATCTGGTTCACTAGATCCTTTCCTAATTTTAGTTCATTTTGGAAGGGTTGGAATTTTCAAAAAAGGTAAATTTTGGTTACATGTTTGGACTCCATGCCCAATGGACAAGAGAAAGGTGCTAACCTGTAGCCTAGCAGGTAGTTTTCCCCATAGAATCACCAGAAATGTTGACAATTTTTACACTTGCACAAAAAATTGGCAACTTGGAAACTTCATCATTATGATGGAAGCCATTAGCGAAGTATACCTAAGCTAAGGAAGTTTTGATATTATTGTTACTGCTGAATTAGTTAATGATTAAATGAAATATGTAGCTTTGCGTGCTGTTACAAAATGTAATAGATCACATAGTCTGCAATTTCATGCTATCTTCAACAAAAGAACACAAATCCCTGAAGGATAGCTGCTTTGTCTTGTCGAAGACACTTAATTACAAAATAGGTGAAATGTTGAGTTTTGGGACAACAAACATAAGTGCAGATTGCATAAATCATAGTTCATTACTGAATGTTACAGGTTCTCATTAATATTCTTTCCTTCATGATTAAGACATTCAATTATATCATTAAGTTGTTTAGTTCATCATACAATCCATACAGAAATCTGAAATGTAGAAAGAAATATACAGCTCATTTCCAGTAATTCAATGTTTTATTCATAAGGAATTTCAAATGTTCCCACACAAGCCATGGGATGTAACTGGAAAGTAAAGTACAACTACTGAAATAAGAGGTACACATGCATGAAAAATAAAGTAAAGGAGTATGAGTGAACCCATCATTTCCTTGGGGGTTTTCTTCGTTGTTCGAAGTATCTCCATTCCATCTTTTGTTCCTTCTTCATCTTCGTTGTAGAAGTCACTGTACCTGAAAAGAGAAAAATATGAATTGTCAGTTATGAGATCATAGATCAATTCATATTCCTTATTGTTCCCAATTCATGCATATGAATCTATTTAAAAACAGGAGATATAATTTACTTGAAGATCAAACTACATACATGCTTTACTCACTGAAGAAAGAAGAAAGAGAAAAGAAAAGAAGAAACATGGGCATAAGAGAGGCCAAAAAGCCTAAGTATTTTCTAAACTATTTTCTTAAGTGTGCAGGTACATGTTGCAACCAAGAAGAAAAAAGAATACAAGCATAAGTACATGTTGGAAAGAAGGATTAATGTAACTCAAACTCACTATTTTCTACAAATGGAAAAAGTTACAGTACATAAAATAGACTGGAAAATAGAAGTATACTTTTCATTCTGCAACTAAAAAGAAGAATCATATTTCAAGAAGTTGAAGTTAACTGGAAAGAAAGAGATTACAGCTGAAACAAAATGAAAAGAAGGTTCTTGGAAAATTTTGACAGGGCTTCACCATGTAAAATGGACATTTACAACTTTCTCAGCATGCGGTTTTAGCTAATACATGATGTTAAAATAATTATTTAAATCAAGTAAGTGATACAAAAAATTAGAAAAACATGCCATGATCAAGATAAACAGTTATTATGTGTCAGTTTCAAACTACCAAATCAGCTTCAACAGAAAGTGTTATATTTTTTATTCTAAATCAAGGCTTGGCTTTTCCATGTCTGAGAATGGTATTACATAAATAAAGCATCTGAATAACTACTTATAATTTCCAGAAAAACCTTAGAATGGTAATACATGCAAGGTAAAAAGACCTCTTAATATCAAGAATAGATTGTAGAATCAAATGGAGTAAATTTTTCCAGTACCCATTGCAAGGGAAATATACCCACATTTAGGTTTTTACTATCTCAAACTTTAAATTGAAAAGTGTAGATCAGGGTAAGGAAAACATTTTTTCTCACTAGTAAAATTGAAGCAGGGAAAACCCTCAAGATAATCATCTACTTCAGAATCAGAGTAAGAAGCAAACTTTTGGTTAAAATTGAAGTACAAACCAGTGAACCAAAGAGGAAAAATTCTAAAACAAAGGTACTCAAAATTAAATTACAAAGCACTTAAGAAAAGTCACCTAAGCTATGTGGATATTCAAAGATCAAAAGGAATGATGGTATACTGTCACAGAGAATGAATGAACATGAAATGAGAAAATGCTAAAAGATCTATTCCTAGAAGGGACAAGACCAGATTAGCTGCAACGATATTCATTCACAGAATCAACTCCCCAAGAATGGATAGAATTATATGCAAAGTTACAGAATCAACCTCAAAGTTCAAAAAGTATGTAACTACAGGTTGACACAGAAATCAACCCAAATATACCAAATATAAGGAAGCTTATTATCAGATGTCTACAAGAATCAAATGGATCTTTCAAATTAATACTCAAGGATATTGAAGATGATCACCCAAATGGATCCATGAAATAAAATGACCTATCTTACAAAGTTATTCAAAGCTACATAGTAGCAAACACGATATCACAAATTCTTTTCAAGCTCATTTTACCAATGTCTGAAGTGTGAAGATACAAAGAAATCCAAAATGAATTTAAAGCGCATGATAGAAACCAATATTTCAAAAATTTTACAGATGTTATCTACACATGGTTGAAGAATTTATCAAAACTAAATATCTACGAGTACCCACGTCATTAGAAAGCACATATCTTGGCCAATAGATGAAGATGCGTTCAATGGGTAGAAATCATATTAATCAGAGAAAGAACAAGTACTTACTGGTATTTTAAGATGAGTAAATCCTCAAGAAATCATCAAGTTTAGAGATATCAAGATCAAGCTCAAAATGAGTTTCATACTCATAAAAATACCAAGGCTTTTAATCACACAAAAAATGCAAAGGATACAAACAAGTATCAGTTTTTCTTGGGAAAGGTTGAAATGGCAAAGAAAAGTAACACATGGTGCAAATAAGAGACCAAAACTCAAAATACATAACCTATTTTCTAAATCTAGACTGGTATGACGGTGATACAGTCCTGAACTCGAAGTGATAAAAAATGACAGTCCCACTTAGAATGTACATATATGAAGAGCTCATCAACCCTTCATAAAGAAGACCATGGTCATTTCAAAGGGGTAAATGCACAAAGAAATTCATAGAACTCGAGTGCTAAGAGACAAGACCAAGAAACCTCAAAGCATGAAAGCTCAGTTAATGGTCACATATCCAGTCAGGGGATCAGAGAGATCACAATGAGGAGAGAAACTCAAATGGACATGAAATGATTCTACATGAACCCAGAATGGCGAAGTAACCCAGGACTCGAAATAATAAAAAATGGTTGCCATTTACACCTTTCAGATAGTTTGTTGAACTGAAAAAATAAACAATGAAACGATCATAGCTTAAATCATATAGATGTTATACCTATCTGCACTAAAAACGGTCTAAGCTTGAAGATCACAGCATATATGGTGAAAAACCCAACAACCAAGATCCTCAATAAAACTCGAACAGAGTAGAGCCATAAAATCTACAGAGGAACCAAGATAAGAACCATTGATCTGATAAGTAAGCTGAGCTTCATAGGATAAAAATGGCGTAAAAAATTTTTCCAAGGCTTTTCCCGCAAACCCAAAATCCAGAATTAAGTTACCATTGAGGTCGAATGACCTTTACAGCTTGAGCCCAAGCATTGGGTTAGTTTTAACTTGACCACGGTCAAAGATCAATGACCGGAAGAGCTAAAGGACATCAGATCAATGCTCAAGGATCGATCCCCAAGTTTAAAGCAACCTACCTGGGTAAGTTGCCACCAACCACCTTAATTTCCATGTTAGAAACCCTAACTGCAGGTTAGAAATCAATGGTATGTGATCAAATAGTTCAAAATAAATGGTTCGATATCATCACCAATATCAAAGAAAACTCAACCCAGGGTTAATAGTGCCACTGACAACATGCCAAGGGTCAACTCATCATTGAGAAGGGGGCCAGCTCACATGTGTCAACAAAATCATAATCATTGAAATATTGACCAAAGTTCAGACTATCGTGCATACTCAAACATCCCTGTGCCGACCAAATCATGCCAACAATGATCACCGACAAGGTGGATTTTAAACTATATGCAAAAGCCAACCAATATACCATGGCATGTATTAAGTGTCAAAATATGGTAGCAGTGTTATATTATGGCAAATGTACATTGTAAAAAGAAACATGGCCAACCTTCAATAATGTGCTAATTCCACAAAGGTGGCTGAACCATGGTGAAGTGCAAAGGTGGTCCCCACTTCAAGGAGGTTGAAGTTGATTTGCAAGAATGTCACCCTTATGACAATTAGAAGCCAAGATATGTCAACATCAAAACATAGAGCACATGGATAAGTGGCCCCCATAGTGGATGTTAATATTGCAAGTATTGCAATTATTTTAGTCACAAATAGAGAGTTGATTTTTTGCATACTTCACAAGAGGATAGAACAAACAAAAAGATGAATTCCACATGTATAAGGAAAGAGACTTGCTTAGCAAGGCAAGCTTATTATTAGAAAATTATTCACCCTTGTTTTCTTAAAAATAGAACAGTCAAATTCAATTTGACTGTATTGTAATCAAGGCTATTAATGCCTATTTGTAATTGCATGTTCTTTTTTTATTCCTTTATCTATTATTAAATAAAGGATAAAAATAAGATGCAGGGGTGAGTACAAGCCTTAGGCTATTTTTAGGAAGGGGGTGAAATTTATTTTGTTATATATTTTGTGCCTTTGCAAAGCACAAAAGAAGACTTTTTGGATATAGGAGTACTGAAGCAAAAAATTTCCAATTTTTCCTTCTGAGTGTGAAGTATTTTCTACATTTCCAATCATTAGTCAGATTTGTGTATGTTTCTATTAGCATTGTGAATGCAAATTCCCTGATTAATCATCTTACCCTGTTGTAAAATTCAGTTATTTCTGCATTGATATTAATGTGCATGTTTAGCTTAGCAGTATTGTTGTGATACTTTCGCTCAATACCTCGAAGTATTTTGCCCTTAACATTCCTTTAGAAAAATTATTGGTTCGTCCATCAAGAATCATTTCACATATCAATTGTGCATATACTCAGTCAAATCCCTCATAAAAATTTGGTGTATCACCTAATAGTTTTAATTATTTTACAGTCATCTTTTCCCCTTAAACCCCAGAGATCAATTTAGGATACATCAACAAGGAACTGGCTTTGATACCAGAGACTCATCTCAAACTAGGTAATCCCATAGACCTGAGGTGTTTCTATTGTATCTACGAAAGAGAGAGAACAAATTTTGCAAGCTTAGAAAACCTACAGCCATCTCTCTACAGGGTACACTTTCGAGAGATAATAGTACCATCATGAAAGTATGTAAAATTATGCTCATGAATCATCAGTGTTGTGTATGACCCTGGTAGGGTGTTGTGATAGCAGTTCATGTTGGGAAACCACAAGAATAAATAAACTTAAACTCTACAATAATGAAATTTTAAAGAACTTTCACAGAACTTTAAAAGTTAGGTATAATGATTAAGAGGTAACTATCAATCTTCAAGAACAATTTTCATGACAAATTTTAATGGCTTCACTCTTAATGTGAAAATACTAAATCTTCTAGCATGATTAAATAAGTTATAGAGGATTAGAGCTTAGCATTGTTTCATTAAATAAAAGGTTCATTTTACGATATAGTTAATGGTAGCATACTATTCATATGTGTAGTCCTTATCATGCTCAGTTATCATGAATTGACTTAGGCTATAAATGTGCAAATGGCCTTCATGGGTAGAAAAGGTAGAGTTACATCGATGTTGCTTCGAAGCTCATTTGTTCGTATCTTCTTTATTTTGTTGAGAGAATCTAAACTTCTATTTTTTGAAAAGTTTGAAGGGCCCAATTTGTTCTATGGCTAATATTGTTGTATGTGTCTGAAAATAGAACTTGTAAATAATATTGTAAACAATATAACTAGATTACAACTTTATTTGAGTAATTAATTATACTGTAGAAAATTTGAAAGATATCTTAGCTTGGATATGACCAATGTTGTTACCTTTTTGTTTTCAAGTCAAAGTTCATTAGAATCTTGTAACGCCCGCTAAAATATCCCACGTGAGACCCATGAACAACCTAGGTTTAGTTACAAAATTATAGAATAATTTTTTTAAAGTATTAACAACCAAAGTCTCAAGCACAATTAAATTCAATTGATAATTTTTCCCATTATAATAATTACTAATTCCACATTATAAAGCAACAAGTGCAATAAGTCCACACCTAGCTCAAATCTCCTTAGAGATTAATTTAATCACTGATTGCATTGACATTTTAGCTAAATATTCCCTAATTTAAATTTTAGGGTTAAGGGACCAAAACAATTAAATACGTAAGGTATTTAATTTCACAAGATCTAAGACAAGAGTAAGGTTTAATTACAGTGGGGGAGAAAATACTTATTTAAAATCATCAAAGTAAATTCTTACTTACCCACTCCCAGAACTTGGTTAAAGATTCAATTTTATTTCTTCCATGATTAATGTAATTAAAACTTCCTAAAAACATTTCCATTAGATAGGGAATTTCCTCACCTTTCCGGTGATATAAAGAAGTCCTCCTTAACTCCTCATATTTCTCAAGTTATGGACAGGCAGAACTCGGGGGTGAAAATTTTCCCAAGAGGGGGCCTGTGGGCCTGGGGAGGAAAATTTTCCCCAAATCAGGCCTGCAGACTTCAAGGAGAAAATTCACGCGAAGGAGAAAATCGAACCGACAGAGTGGGGAAGAAAACATTTCCTAGACGTGGTCTAGTAGAGCGGGGAAGGCATTTAGCACTTTTTCCCTTATGGGACAAATTGAATTTTACACCCGCACCTCCGTCGATGCCCAGGGAGGCCATGTGGCAGCTCCTTATTGGTTGTGGGTCAGCAGGTTGGCGAGGAACATTTGGAAAATTTGACTATTCAAAAGGTAGGGCAAAAAGGTCAAAAGGAACCTGCTCCTCCACCGACGTAAGATAATTTGGAAATTTTGCCAAAAAAATTTTTGAAGCGTTAAGGCTTAAAAAGCCTCCTCCGTCTGACACCTCATGAAGCCAATCATTACTTGCTGTGGGTCCGGTGGGGCTATGGGGAAAACTTACAAATTTTTCAAAATTTCTTTTTGAAAGTGCTTAAGGTTAAAATCGGTCTGAGCCTCCGCCGACACCCAAAAAAGCCACATGTCAATCAATGATTGGCTATGGGGTGGCGGGGCCATGGAAGAAAAATTTCCAAATTAACTTTTTGAACTTAGATCATTTTTAGACAAAATGAAGGCTTGCGGATTAGCGAAGCAGCAGGAAACTTCATGACTTTGCACCTTTTGGGAAAAAATAAAAAAAAAGGAAAGTTTTAGCCTGTGGGTCCGCCCAAGAATATTTTAATTATTTTAAATTTGACAGTTAGATTATTTTGAGCCCAAAATGAAGTAAAAACTTCAGAAGGCCATAACATTTGATTGGGAACTCATTTTTTGGAAAACGAGGACTTTCTGGAATGCTCTCGACGTCCTCTTTTCACATAATCCTTAGAAATTTGGTTTTGATTAATTTTAAAGGGTCAATTTTGAGAGAATGTCTTTCTGTCACTTAGAAAGTGAACTAGTATTTTTAACTTATCAATTTTGTTCAAATTTGTCGTTAATTCTTTTTTCACTTACCAAACAGGCATGGAGGATTTTACTTGGAATATTTTAGGATAGACTGTAAGGTTAAGTTTTCTTTATTGATTTGTATTCAAAATTTATCAATTTTATATAACAAGAAGTGTAGAATTTTTTCATTGCCCAATTTGAAAGGTTTTATAAAATTTTCATAAGTATTTTGGTATGTTTGGGGTCGTTTTGACCTTACAAATAAAATTTGATATTTGATTTTGTCTTTTTGATGTTGTAGGGTCATTCTGTTTAGTTTCTGATTAATAATTGTCAGTATGAAAGTTATCTAACAGAGCTCAAATTTGAATAGATTTATTTTAATTTTCCAAATTTAAACTATGAATTCATTCCAACCCAATCTAACATACTAATTTGACTCAAGAAAAGTATTCAAATGCCAAATTACAATTCTAATTTCTAAAAAATTTATTTTAAAAAACAGAGTATTATGACATTTCTCCATACATATTCACTTTTTCATCCTTCCAACAGAAGTTCAAAATACATTCAACAATCAGATTTCAATACCCAATAATGTCATTTGAGTAAATTAATACAATCCTTTATTGATTCAAAGAGATACCTTTATAATTTCTTATTTCATTCCTCAATTACAATATACAAAATATGATTTCTTTCACATTCTTTCAAAACTGGAAAAACAGAGTATATATCTTTCACAATTCAATTTACAACTTTCATAGCCCATACAGACCATCTTTCCATCGCAAATAATATACAAGATCATCCACTTCAAGTGGGAAAAAGTTACATTAAGAAATGATCTCAGTAAGGACTGTCAAATTGTCTTCTTTCTCAGTTCCAAAATAGCAATATGAATTTCCATCATTCTCTAATTTTGTCACAATAGAATAGGGGAAAGGCAAAACTCTCCACCCAACCAAGACATCCAATGAAAAGGGAGAAGCCATCCTTCTTCATTAGCCCCCAATCCTCAACCACATTACAATAAGAAATGTTTTTTTTCAACTCATGGCATCAATAGGCTTCCACAACACAAAGATAGATTTCTCATTCAAAACATAGTCTAAAACAAAACTGCAGTTTTCCACCACAGAACAAAACAACAAATAACACTCAGGCTTCATCAGGCAAGCCAAGGGAGCAAGAAACTATGGGGGATTTTGCGTATGCCTCCCAAAGGTGAAATGCGTATCACCACCTGAGAACAAACTGTCAAAATATATATCATTTCAAATCCCTAACATGCCCTTATGCCTCCCCCAAGTACCCTTTATTCCTCACATTTCCTTATGCCTACCCAATCTCTTATGGCACCCCATAACAAGTAAATAAATTCAAGCTATTTCTTTGTAAGTTGGAACCCAAATCCCAACTCCCTCCACACATATACCTCCCCATAAATACTTATGCCTCCCACAAAATGCCTCATAGTCTTCTCCTACACCATCCCTAGGCCATCTACCCAACCAACCAACAAATAAAACAACAGATTCAAACATTCAACTATTCACATATGCATATAAATAAAAGGAGAGTATTTCTAAGAGCTAAGCTCTTACCTATCCATGATGGAGTTTTTTCCAAGTTCAAAAAAACAAGCTCTCCAATGCAACACAAACCAGTAGATCAACAATCAACAAGTATGCAACAATCTCCAAATTTTTCCAAATTTTCAAGAGCTCCAAAAACCCAAAGCAAGTCACTAAAAATGAAGTGATAAAAGTGAAGCAAAAAAAAACCCCAAAAACATGCAAAGGAATTCAAATATATAGAAGAGGAAAGAGAAGAGGATGAGGTGGATCCATGTGGGATGCCACATCATACATCCTTAACTCCAACTCATAAGTCAACTTGAATCTCCAAGGCAAAATAAATAAGCAGGTGAATAAATGATAGTTTTACTTACACACTCAAATCAAACCCACACCTCATAAGGAATGAAATTGAAAACATGTAAGAAAGTGCAATAAAAGCATACAACTTTACTTAAAAAAATGCATAATGACGGCTAGATTTAAACCCTCCAACCATAGGTAAGGTTGGCATGCAAATTTAAGAGGTATGGGACAAGTTTAACTTGTCCCATAAGCTTCCAAAATCAGCCTCCAAGGAAAAATTCGAATTTCAAAAGGAGGTGGAGTGTTTCATGCTCCAAAATTAATTTGCACAGCATGCATCATATATAAATCAGAGTCAACAATAATCCATGATCTGACATCTAACACCATACTAAATCAAAACTATAATAATGTCCATAATATAGTCAACAGTATCATGATCAATATCAAAAGTGTCAGAGGGAAGCGGGCACTACACCCCCCTCCCCTTAGATTCAACTTTCTCCTAGAAGTCACTGTAAAGAGAGATAGGAACAAATGCAATAGAAAAAGGATCACTCCATTATGTAATTGCTTACTTCAAACAAGTGTGGGTCTACAAAACTAGCCTTGGGTTTGTATGTCTTGTTGGATAAAATTTGTAACCATGCATAGTTTCATAAAAATGGTAATGATAAACATATCTTGAGTTAAAACTTTCTAGAATATCTCCCTCTAGATCATGGCATAAATGTAAACCTGGGCACAATAAGGTGGGTTAGTAATCCTTATAAAAGTATTCGAAAAAAACAAGGATAATGTGGTTGTGATCTACTTTATAACATTTGAGCCATTAAGTGATCAAAGAAGAAATTTTCTTTTGTAAAGAAAAATTATATACCTTACTAACCCTATTTTAAAATAATGAACATTTTTCCCTTTCTTAGGTAACTCCTAAAATGACCTTAGGGTGAAATCAATGTTTATATTTTGGAAGGAAATGAGGTTATATTAAGTAGGAGGAAATTGATTAAGAAACCCTTAAATCTATCTCACCTGTTTTGAAAATGTAATTTGTATACCTATGTCAATCTCTTGGGAGAAGCCTAAATGAAACCTTTAATCATTATGGATAGATCCTTAGCAAAAAAAAATCTAGACTAATTACTAATGAGGCCTTAAAGAGGAATTCAATTCGATCTCCTTCCTCTAGCTTCTTCCAAAGAGCTTTGTAATCTCCTCTTATTTTTGTTGTTTAAACATTTGATCCTTGCAAAGAGGTGGTAGTTCCGAAACTAAGCGGTACCTTCCCTCAAACGGAGCTTGTACTTGTCACCTGTGTTATGGAGGTGTGGAATAATTTTCAGTGGCTTGAGTATGATTAATTATCCTTGTGAGGAATGGAAAATGTATTTTATAATCAACAAATTAAGTAAGCTATCAACATATTATAGAAGGTCATGTTGACATTTTTGCATCCCATGCGAAAAGGTCAACTCGAAAATTTTTAGTTTCTTAGATTGGTTGAGTTAGAAGTTTGGTTATGTTTAGAACAACCACCTCAGATTAGGATACAAATTTTAATTGTTTGGTTTTGGAAAGTTGGAAGTCATTTGGGATCAAAACTACAGCTTGGGTATAGTTAAAGAACGCCATGCCTCATAGATGCATCCATTCCATTTGAAACCTTCATCAAAACTATGCAACAGCTATAAACAACCATTGCAAGGCCCTGAGGAAGTTAGGAAGGGCAACATGTATGAGACATGATGTTATGAAGCTACAAGCAGGTGGTAGTTTTGTTTGACAATTTATAGTTTTACAAACAGTTTACATTTACAATGAGTGACAATAAGGTACACTTGATTGTTTATTTATTTCTATGATTAAGTGAATTATTTAAGTCCTTTGAGTTGTATAAGTTCATTCATTATCATACAAATGAAATAAAGTACAGAAAGGAAGAACATACATCTCATTACATGAAAATATTTCATTTATTCATGAGGAATAACTGTACATATTTTTCTCACAAGCCGTGAGAAATAACTGAAAGGAAAAACAATGCATATATTTATGAAGCTCGAAATGTAAAGAGGTAAAATAAACCCTTCATTGCCTTGAGGTGTTTTATTTTTGTACTATTGTTCCATCTATCCACTACAAGCTGCATCATGGTACCTGAAAAGGGAGAATCAAATGATCATCAATACTGAGCTCAGGGTGTAATTTAACTCTTTATATTTCTAGTTTCAAATAAACATGCATTCAAAAGGGGCAGACATGATATTCACAGGAAAGTTTTAAGTACATCACAAATAAATGACATTTCATAAGAATAAGTTTATAAGAAGTTGAAGTTAACTGAAATGAGATAAAATTGTAGCTGAAACAAAATGGATAAGGAAATCTGAGAAAATTTTGACAGGGCTTCACCATGTAAAATGGACATTTATGACTTTTCCAGCATACACATCATAGCTGTAATAAAAGGAAATATGGTATATAACCAGAAAAGAAATGGAACTTTAACATCTCAACAAAACTTCAATGTTCAGCATGCAGGAATTTGTGAACAAAAATTTCCAAAAATAATATGTCCTTTCGAGGTTCTCAAATAAAAGCTACAGGTCTTCATGAATTAAACTCAAGCAAATGCTTCCGGTTTCAACACACCAATGAATAAATTAAATAACAATGGAGTATCAGAATCACATAAATGTAGAACATCAACTTCAAAAGTATGAAAAAAAGAGATCAATTTCAGAGATGCTCCAAATCTCATAATGAAAATGATATTGTCCTCAATTTCTAAGGCAATGGATTTCATTCACAAAAGAAAGAGTACATCATTATAAAATATACAACTTTTCATCAGGTTATCATTGTTGTTAAAGTGGTGCTATTAGCTAGTACAAAATTTACACTTATATTGATACAGGTTGAAGAGTCATCACAATAAAGTTACAGATTCTTAGGTAGAATGACTTATGATTTAAAGGGTATTGTTTTAGTTCATTTCTGGTCCCAAAATGATTAATGGATTACAACTATTATTTTGAGATGGAATATTCCAATAATAACGAGAAACCAATTGCATTCAAGTACTCATCTGAAAAGGCTAAATCAAATATAAGGTCCCATCATTCCTCATGGAGCAATCAATTAGGTTATGGTTTTTTGGCATAAGCATATGAGTACAATCCAAAAAATTGCATAATGTAAGTCCCTCAAGAAATCAGATACTATCAGATGAAGCAGTAAATATTAGATGGAAAAAGATTTACATGGTTTTATTATAGCATGTACAGGGTTGCATAGTCAAAGTAGAAGTAAAATACCAACTAGAACAAATGGAAATCAACATGTTCTCAGATGACAATTACAGGTTTAACCATGCCATTTTAATGAATTTTAGAAACTCATGAATGAATCCAGATGTACATGTAAACATTCAACAATGACCATGGATATGGAAGCCATGAGCTCAAAATCAACTCAAAGAAATATTAGAATGGTTTCAAAAGAACAGAGAAAATTGAAATCAAAACGAGCCCGAGATTTGTAACAATATCAATTACGACTACAATCACCCCCACTCAGAAGATATGAGCATAGCCAAGATAACAAATGTAGATATTTCAGAGCCCATAAGGTGTATTTACAGAAGGAAAATCAAAGCTTGAACATACATCCATGGATTGCACAGTGAGTAAATGCACAGATGTCAAGCTACCCAGTGACCATTAAAAGAAATAAGAAATGAGATGATAAAAATGAATACTCAAGTCTCAACAAGTAACTATAGTTACTAATTCAAAATTAGAGAAATCAAAGTACAGAGATAACGCAGACACATAAATATTTTCCATAATATTATGGAATCATGAGAACACTACGAGAAAGAGAATTTGAGTTCGAATGATCTCAATAAATGACGTCCATATTCAGGTCACAAAAACTCATGCCCGCAAAGATATATAGAAAACCCTTCAGGAAAATTCTAGATCCATGGATATCGAAGTGAAACATGAATACCCAAATCAAAAAATGTTCAGATATGGAGTTAATGGTAGGGAAAAGCTACAATGAAATAATGGAGTAGGGTCAAAACCCATTTCAAGCTCGAGAGTACCATCAAAACCCATTACAGTGTTGACATTGGTCGATGAAACACAAAAAATAGAGTTTGAAATGCTCGATAAGAAATAGCCCAAAGGACTTCCATGAAAATCTCTAACATGGAGATTATCGTAAAGAAAAAGTCGAACACATAACCCCTCCACAATAATAATACCAGTCCACAGAGACTCCTTTCTGCAAAGAAGCCAAGAAGATATCCAACACTAGAAATGACATGAAAACAAACTCCCAGAACACAAGAAATGGCTGACTTTACACATAATCCTTACATTATTTTATGGTGAGCTTGAATAAAGGAACAGAAAGCTCCATGAGAAATCTCAGAAGTGAACATTCATGGTGACCTAGAGAAAATCAGCCAAGGCTTCGCCAAGCTATCGAAGCTCAAGTGAAAATGCAAAAAATGTTTAGGTTTTGGAGTTTTACCACCTAACTCGGTGAGTTACCTCAACTCAACAGTGGTCAAAAGAAGGTACCAATGTGGTAGTATCAAAGAAAACCCTAATTAGGGTTGAGTTAAAAGGAGAGCTACCGACATGTCAAGGGGTGAGTCATCATGTAAAGGGAGCCAACCTCACATTTTAAACAAAATCATTTCATTTTAACGTTCAAAAGTCTTAACTATAGTCTCCTCATAATGTAAAGTGCCGACCATACATGCAAACTATAGTCTAACTTCCAAAAATGCAAAATCACTGACAAGAAAATTACAAAGCGGTGAAGGTTGAAGGGGTGACATGCTATATAATATGTCATGTGTTATGCAAAGGAGCCCGATTATTAAAACTATGATTATTGCTTAGTCTATGCCATTTGATAAATCAAAGGGGTGGTAAAAACGTATTATGATGCCTATGCCATGGTCAAAGAGAAGTCAACATCCCCTAAAAAATCAAAGTTACCTTAATATCTTTGAATGGCAGAAGGGAGCACAAGTGGCATTTTTTTAATGGAAAGAAGGTGATTTTGCATCATGATCAAGGTGGTCCCCACAGTGGATGAATTGGAGTTTATTACAAGGTAATGGAGATCAAAGGTATTATTTTCACTTGCACAGGGAGTTAATTTTGCATGCCTTCACTAGGGGACAGAACAGACAAGAAGACAAATTCACATGCACAAGGAAAGAGACTTGCCCAGTAAAAAAGATTATTATTAGCAAATTATTCACCTTTTCTTTTCTTAAAAATAGAACAATCAACTTCAGTTTGACTGAGATGTAATCAAAGGATATTAATTCCTAATTGTAATTGCATGTTTGATTTTTATTCCTTTATTTATTAATAGATGAAGGATAAAAATAGGATGCATCGGTGAGTACAAGTTTAAGTGTATTTTTAGGAAGGGTGGTTAAATTATTTTTGCTATATATTGTGTGCCTTAGCAAAGCACAAGGGGAGGAATTTTTGGATTTAGGAGTGCTGAAGTAATTTTTTCCAGTTTTTCCCTCTGAATGTGAAGTATTTTCTACCTTTCCAATCATTTATAGTCTTGTGTATGTTTCCATTAATCTTGTGAATGTAAATTCCCTGGTTCAATTATCTTACCCTGTTGCAAATTCAGTAATTTTTACATGATATTAATGTGCATGTTTAGCTTAGGAGTATTGTTGCTGATACTTTCCCTCAATATCTCGAAGTGTTTTTCCCTTAGCATTCTGCATAGAAAACTTCTGGTTTGTGCATCAAGAATCCTTTCACATATCAATTGTGCATATACTCAGTCAAAGCCCTCATACAAATTTGGTGTATCACCTTAGTTTTATTTATTTTACAGTTATCTTTACCCTTAAACCCCATAAATCAATTTAGGATACATTAATAAGGAACCATCCTTGATACTTGAGACTCACCTCAAAATAGGTATACCCATAGACCTGAGGTGTTTCCATTATATCTACGAAAGAGAGAGATCAATTTTGCAAGCTTAGAACACCTGCAACCATCTCTATACAGAGTGGAATTTCAAGGGATAATAAGTCCTCTTTTAGAAAAGTTGGTCTTAAGATAATTAGGCAATAGTATGAAAGAAATAAGTCTTTAGTTGATAAATAACCTTTAAGGATTTTACTCTGTGGGATGTCCTTAACTATAAGTAAGTATCATGGATGGCCTATTATGTTGTACCTTGTCAAAGAGAAAACTGAATTGTTCATGTTGGGTGTTGTATGTTTCCTTGTTGCCTATGTGGTTAACATTGTGTCAAGCTTATTGAGAGTTGGTCATAGCCCTTCTGGCCACTTGTGTTGACATGTAAACTTCTAGCAAGTCAAAAACAAGTTATCTAAGTTTTTTAGTGTTGTATTTGTGTGTGTTTTAGCAGGCGTTACAAACTACAAGTAGATGCCAAAATAACATATGAATAAATACAATACAATAGATCATCCTCAATATAACCTAGATACCATATTTAAAACTCATACAACTGAATTTAAGACCAAATTACAAGATCAGTGGTTTTTAATACTCTTTCAAGTTGTTCCTACTAGCTAGAGTACAACCAAACCAAAAAAAATAAACTACAAGATTAATTTTCCTACATGCCTTACATATACTACAAACATTTTTTCATCAAACAAAAATGAACAATACTAGTGATTCAAACATTTAAAGTGCCTACTACATATAGTTTACATACATATTTATTAGCGAATTTGTAACTTTAAGAAGAAGCCTAACAAAAATCTCGTTTCTAGTATAAGTAGTTGTGGAATCTTGCTGAACGAATTTTTCAAATTACACTAAATTTTTTTGATTTATCAATTACTAGCAATATGAACTCTCAAGGGATGCACCTACATATTATACTATTGTAAATAATTTTCACCAATAAAATTTAACAAAAAATATTCAATAAACAAAAACATGGCATTGCATGGATGCAAAAAGATAACCATTTTTTTTTTCAAAAATAGTTCCTCAGCTATTATGCTCTTACAAATATGCTAGGGAAATATGATTATTCCTTTTGGAAATTATTTTCCAAACATTTAATTTTATTTTTATCTCTGTAAAAAAATTTTCTTCATAGAATTATACGGATTTTTTTGAATACATAATGTAAAATACAATTAATTGTGATTTTTTAAAAATATTAACACCCTTTTCTCTAACAAACCATTCAAAACATGTGTTAGTGTAAATCAGCAGCACCCCCTGGATGTTGATCAGATTTCTAGTTTGACATTTTGGACATCTAGTATGATTACACAACATTGAATCTTTTCCCCAAGTGTGGGACTTGTAAAAATGGGAAAAGAATCTCCAGGTTAGAGGCTGGTTCCTTAACTCCTATGATTAAGTGTATTACTTGCAAGTTGTAGAGGTTTTAAACTCAAAATCGTACTCTAAATTCCAAGGGGATAGAGATAGAGAATGCAAAATAACTAAAACTACTGTTAATAAGGTGATGCACTAAAGGAGTGGTGAGCATTTTTTTTACTTTTTCAGATTGACACAGATTACAGAAATGCAGCAAAACATCATGCAAAAACTGATAAAATGTAATGAAAGATCATGGGTAAAGCAAACAACACAAGAAGAGGACTGAAACTCATTCATAGAGCTTGCATTGTCATTTTTCAATATCAAAATACATGCATTACATCAACAGAAAGGAAAATAATATGTTGTAACCTTGAAATAGGTCTGGTATTCCACAAAATCACTTTTTGGGGTGAAAGAGGGAGCCTGTAAAACATAAAAAATGTCCAACTCCACAAAATGAGCCAAATCTGGCTTTTAACAATGCCCATTTGAGCTCAGGGGAGAGAAACGCAGGAAAACATGAGAAAGCTTTCAACCAATGACCAAATTCATAATAAACAGCATGTGTATCCTTAAAATTCCATTTCTTGATGTTTTTGACCATGCTGGAAGAGAATGCGAGCCATGTTGCATTAAAAATGGTGGTTTGAAATGTCATTTCTGTTAATTTCCACGTGCCAGATGTGTTTTCAAATTTTCTCCCTCTAAACTCCACCAAAACACAAAATTGACCCTAAAATCATGTAGAGAATCTCACCAGCTTTCCATTGATATAAAGAATTCAAAAAACTGAGCTCTGGATCGAAAGCTATGGTCATTTGAAGATTTAGGGCAAAACAGGGCCAAAACGGGTTGGCGGGCCGAAAATTTGAAATTTTCCCCACTTTTTGCATTTGGGAAAATTTTCCCCAAAAATCTCCACACCCCCATCGATCCAGTGCCATGTGGCATGATTCTATTGGTCGTGGGCTCTTTCTGCTTCATTTTCCATCGTTTTGGCCTTTGGAAAATTTTCCAAATATTCTCTGTCGCTCCCGACCATTTTCCCTGACGGGACACGAGGTGAAACCCCATTAGACGCGGGGCTTTCCCTACCATTTTTCCTTGCGGGCCTGTCTTGCATTTATTTCTGCCATTGGACACGTGGCACAATCCCATTGGCTTGGGATTTGGGGGGGTGGGCTCTTGTTTTCAATATTTCCTTTGATTTTGCTTTGGGAAAAAAATTCCCAACTTTCCCTCACGTTCCACTGATTGAAGACATGTGGCGGGTTTCCATTCATTGTCGGGCCATGGGGGAAAAAAATTCTCTTTGCACTAACCTTTGGGAAAAATTCCCAACTTCTCCCCAGCGGTCTGTTGCTCCAACGCCACCCGGGACACGTTGTCTGTCCTCATTGGCTGTGGGCCTTGGGGCAAAAAATTAACTTTGCACCCTCACCAAAAACTTTTTCCAAATTTTGTATCTTCCTCTGCCTCCCGACATTCCTTCAGCCTAAGGACACATGGTGCATTGTGATTGGGTGTAAGCCTTGGGGCCAAAAATTTTTGTTTGCGCCAACACTTAGGAATTTTTCCTAATTTCTTCCCCTTAGACACGTGGCACAATCCAATTGGCCGGCAGGCCATCGAGCCGAAAATTCCTTCTGAAACCCTTGCCAAGCACTTGGTAAAAATTCCAATTTTACCTCTACCTCCACCCTTCCGAGGACATGTGGCCTCATCTTATTGGCTCAGGATTTTCTAGGGGAAAATTTCCCACAAATGCTCCACCGAGCCATAACTTCAAAAATACATGGAGTTAGGAGGAAAACTTTACCTTTTTGGAAAGCTAAAAAAAATCTCTATCCAATGGTGCCATTTCGACAAGGTTTTGAATGACTGAAAAGTAAAAAATTATGACTAAGGCACAAGAGAGGAAAGAATGAAGGGAGTTAGCCACAAAATGAGCAAGGGGCCTCATTTTGGATAACAACATGTATAGTGGTCATGTTTTGAATCTGGAAAAAATCTAGTGGTGGAATACATATAATATGGAAATCCTGTAAGCATCTTCTTATTGATTGAAAATGTTTGCAGAGACAATGAATATAGGCATAAATATAAATGATATTGCCAAGAAAAACTACATGCCCACCAATAGTTCGATTGTGTTAGGAAGTTCTCCACTGAATGCTTTCGTATTTTTAAATCCATTGATGAATTGAGAAAACATAAAATATTTATAGCATTGTGGATTATTCTCATCCACGAGATCCTGGGGAGTAGAAATATGGGCATCGAGTGGAGGGGTTATAGTAAAAAAAAGAAGAGATATCCGATTAATCCACCCTTTGTAAACAATGCAGTGTTCTGCGTTACGGTATCTGGCATTGCTCCATGCCTGCAACCAACTAATTATTGCACAAAATATATAAATATCTAAGTAACAAGGAAATAGAGAATGAATTTCATACCTTCAAGGAATCCCCAAATTGACAATGAAGGAATCTGGTGCAGGCCTGACATTGAACCACTTTCCTTGTTTGGATCGAATCTCGAGGCCTTCCATTTCATCATTGTAATGGATAGTCACTGCGCACTAGATCTATGCGTGAGAAGCCACAACCTCCTCCCCAATTCTACATTTTTCCTCACATGAATACTTATTTATAAACAAAGTAAAATGTTCACATAAAACATTGTGTTATGATTGAACATTTCATCTTTGGAAGCCACTTCTACATGGGTAGGCTAGGGGGACACCTCATCCATGTCACAAAAGCGTTGCACAAATCCATCTCTGTAAACTCTCACAAGGGGAGAAATATCAAAATATGTGGATTCTGACTCCATTTCCATTGCCAATCTCCAACCTTAAACATGAACCAAAACAGTATGAGGCTGTAACACATCCCAAATACTCCCCACTCGAGACCAAGAACAACCTAGGTTTAGTTAGGAAAAGTTAAGGAATAAATTATTATTTTTAAGTGTTCCCAAAAAAAATTCCAGAGTCCATTACAACGGTTATCAAACATCCTACACAACACTAGGAGAGAGAAATTCATCCCTAGCGTAGATAGATTATCTTCTTACGGGGTGCATGGAAGAAAATATCTCCGGGTGTGGAAGTGAGGCACGGAAATGAACCTTTCTTCTGGGCACGGAAGAGAGGTGCGGGAGAAACTCTTATTCTCTCGGGTGCATAAGATGGACATGGAAGAGACTCATTCTCTCTTGGGCACGCAAGACGGGTGCGGAAGAGACTCATTCTCTCCAGGGTGCACAAGACGGGCCCAAGCACACAAGACAGGTGTGCAAGAGGCACATTTTCTCATGGACGTGCAAGACGAGCACGCAAGAGGCTTTTCCTCTTCTGTGAAATTTAGAAGGCCATAAATTTTGATAGGGAGCTCCAGTTTTGGAAAACAAGGACATTCAAAAATCTCTTGATGTCCTCTTTGTACAACATCCTTAATAATTTAATTTGGATGAATTTTGAAGGGTCAATTTTGAGAAAGCTTTCTGCTTGCTTTAAAAATGAAAACTGGTAACATTTGACTTATAAAAAAAAAATCAATTTGACCTCCTTCCTTTCTCAACATGCCAAACAGACATGGGGGGTTGCTCTTAGAGGAATTTAGGATGGATTGCAAGGTTTTATTTGAGGATTGAATATTAATTCTAAATTTCTCAATTTTGACAGCAAAATGACTGTAGTTTTTCCTTTGTTCGATTTGAAAGGATTCTTAGCCATTTCTTAAGTGGTTTATCTTGTTTGGGGTCATTTTAATCCTATTAAGTTAAATTTAATGTTTCATTTTCTTATTCATTATTGCAGGGATCATTCTTTACATTTTGAATAAAAATATTTGCCAGTTTGAAAACATCTAACAGTGATCCAAAACAAATAGGTTTGTTTACATTTACCAACTTCAATGATAAACTCATTCCAAATCACTCTAATTTATTAATTTGCTTCAAACAAGGTATTCAAATGCCAATTTAAAACTTCAAATTTTCCAAACATTCATTTCTACAAAACAGATCATCATGACATTTCAACATACATATTCACTTTTCTTTTTTTCCAAAAAAAGGTTTCATAATGCATTGTAAACACAAATTTTTAATGAACAACAAATCATTTGAACAAGGTAACAACTTCCATTAATTCAAAAATGATTTCTTTACTTATTTCTTATTTCATTCCTCAATTTCAATATATAGAATACAATTTCCTTCTCATACATTCCAAAAACAGAAAATTGAATTCATCTCTTTCACATTTCAAATTTCAACTTTCATAGCCATTAAAAAGCATCTTTCCATCGCCAGTAATATACAAAGTCATCCACTTCAAATTGGAAAATGGTTACAATAAATAATAATCTCAACAAGGACTATCAAAACTATCTTTTCCTTTGCTTCCTGAACAGCAGCATGAAGATCCTCCCTTTATTTCAATTTGATCACAACAAAGGAAGGGAAAAGGGAATGCTCTCCACCCCAACCAAGACATCCAATGAAAGGAGAATGCATCCTTCTTCATTGGCCACCAAGCCCCAACCACAACGTATTAAAAGATGTGTTTCAACTGATGGTAACAACAGGCTTCCAAAAACACACAAGCAATCTCACATTTAGAAACACCCTCCACAAGCATAATGTAGTTTGTAACCACATTAAATCATAACAAACAAGAGTTAGGCTTCATATTTGCAAGCCAAAGGAACAAGAAACTATGGGGGATGCTACTTATGTCTCCCAAAGGGGAAATGGGTATCACCACCTGAGAACAAACCACCAAAATACATATCATTTTAAATCCCTCTCATACCCTTATGCCTCCCCCAAGTAACCCCTTATTCCTCACATTTCCTTATGCCTCCCTAACCTCTTATGGCACCCCATAATGAGTAAAGAAATGCAAGCTATTTATTTTTACAAGGTGGAACCCAAATCCCAACTCGCTCCACACTTATGCCTCCCTCAAGAGTACCCCATAGTCTTCTTCTACACCATCCCTAAGCCATCTACCCAACCAGCTAACAAACAAAAACAAACATACAAACATTTACATATTCATAAAAGGGAAGAAGAGAATTTCCAAGAGCCAAGCTCTTACCTCTCCATGATGGAGTTTGTCCCAAGTCCAAAACAACAAGCTTTCCAATGCAAAACAGTCCAAGATCAACAATCCACAAGCATGCAACAATCTCCCATCTTCTCCAAAAGCAAGAGCTCTCAAGACCAAAAAAAGTCTCCCAAAATGAAGTGATAAAAGTGAAGCAACCCAAAAACAAGCTAAGGAATTCCAATAAATAGAAGAGGGAAGAGAAGAGAATGAGGTGGATCCATGTAGGATGCCACATCACACATCCTCAACCCCAACAAAAAATTCAACTTCATTCTCCAATGCATAATCAATAGGTGGGTGAATAATATGACAGTTTTACTTACACACTCAAGCAAGCCCACACCCCATAAGTACTGAAATTAAAACATGTAAGAAAAGTGCAATAAAAACATTCAACTTGACTTACAAAAATGCATAAAGAAGGACTAAATTTAACTCTCCAATCATAGGTAAGGTTGGTATACAAATTTAAGAGGTATGGGACAATTTTAACTTGTCTCATAAGCCTCCAAGGAAAAATTCAAATTTCAAAGAAGACAGAGTGTTTTATACTCCAAAATCAACTTACACATCACTTACACTATTTCTTACAACACTTTTATTTTAGGCTAGTAACTCTAATAATCACTTTCTTATGACCCAATTTGATTAATTAATTTTTAAACAATATGATTACTCACATTAATTTACCACAATTAAAAAATAATGAAAGGGGTAAACAAATCACTTAAATAAACACATGCAAACATTAACAAAGGAACCAAATAAAAAAAAAATTACATAAAATCCCTTGGTCAAATTTCAAAGGTGATCCCCCCATGGGAATCCCTAACACAATCAAACACACACAAAAAAATACAGTTGCCATGGTGACCTTGTTGAATTCATCTAGAATTCCAATGTGGTTGGTCTCCAATCCCTCGATGTTTGTTGTGATACTTTTAACCTGCAAAAATACAAATACCTCCTTCGGCCTCGTGGCCATATCAGAACATCCAAATGAATATAATATACTTCCAAAGTCATCAATATATATGTGAATCACAACAATCATCAAGCCAATCAACAATATCACTTAAAATTTCATCAACAAATATATGATCATCAATTTTCATTTTCTAGGTCTACTCAAAATATCAAAATATCACATGTCTGAACACATGTATAATGTAACCATGTCATACAGTATATCAACCTCAATATATAAAATGTATCTAATAATCATCATGCATCATATATGAATCAAAGTCAACAATAATCCATGCTCTAACATCTAATCATCATACTAAATCAAAACTATAATAATGTCCATGGTATAGTCAAAAGTGTCATGATTAGTATCAAAAGGTGTCAAAGGGAAGTGGGCACTACAGAGGATCTCTACCCCATATACAAGTTGTACATCATTGTATGCGGCTATTAAAATCAATTAATTAATTTTTCAGCGTGCTACAACGTGATGCAATCCCATGTTGAATTGGTACCATGTGTAGGGGTAGGGAGACAGTAGAGCAGTTTGTTAGAAGTGAAGTTTAACCCTCAGATTTCAACTTATGCTCCAAATTTCGATCTTAGACATTTATATATTTACTTGTGTCAGGTAAATCACCAAGGGCATTCTCACTAGTAAAACGCCTTCGGCGATAATTATGCCAAAAAAAATGGGGTGTACAAGGCTGAGCCAATCCACTACCATATACAACATCATTCAATAGAGCCACATGCAGAGACAAGAACAATCATGCACAAAGAGGAATAGACCTGAAAAAAATAAAAAAGAGAGTTTACAGTGAGAAGAGCTAAAGTTAAATTACAACCATATGACGTGTCAAAGGCTCTATAAAATCAAACCTCCCTTCTCATAATTAATATAATACCAATAGTTACACACTCATGTAGGAAAATATCTAAAATTATAGTTTCATACGAAGGAAAAGAGGATTGTATCCCACATATCTATTAACGAAATTATGAATTTTTTCTTGAGATAAGTATTTCAAATTACCATAACATGGCTATATGAAAAGTATTTAGCACCCACTTAACATGGGCTATATAAAGACATGTCTCTCTTGATAAGTTAAGATAATGTTGGATTAAAATGTACGAAAAACATCTTTCTTGGAATTTGATTATTAGAGATTTAGTTTGAATGTATTTCTAATAGCGGGATCAAATTTGAAGGGTTGATATGAATTTTATTGTGAAGGGAAAATATTGGATAAGCCTGTCGATGATGAAAAACAATATGAATATTTTATAATTCATATGACAAGAATAAATCAAGTATATAAGTCATAGAAATTAAGAATATATTTTTTAAAATAAGAATTAAAATAAAAATTCAAATACTAGTTAATTGGCACCTTAAATAAAATATGAAAAATTAGTAATCTAAACAAAATGACCCCTCAATCAGAATGATGTAAAATTAAGATGCATTTAAACTAGTACAAATAATCAAATTATGATGCAATGAAAGCCCGAATTTGCAATCTTCTAATTTCCTGAAAATCATGATAATTAAAATAAGCATTAAACAAATTTAATAAATCAATAGATAAACAAACAATTGAAATTAGACAAGAAGACACACAAATCAATAAACACGTAAAATCCATCAAACTGTGTGTGGGACACTTAAATATCTTATCAAAATCATTAAGAAAATATTGTAAATAATAAAATAAATAAATTTAACTTCTACTTGGATTTTAGTGCTAAAATTAAAACCCATTTAGATTCTTACCACTTCAATAAAAAAATACATTAGGATTTTAAGCACTTAAATTAAAACCCATGTAAATTTTAACTAGTAAAATGGATTGAATTATATTTTTATAATTAATTAAAAACCGTGCATCCATATATTGAAACTCCCACACTAATTATGTCACCAAAATATATACATCGATATATTTTTTGTCATATTTCAGATCCAAGAGCTTCACCTCATGCACAATATGCATTCAAATCCACTACATGAAAAATGATGTATTACCAAATTAGACTACTCCATTAAGCACACACCCTTCATAAACCTTGTTAATTTTTTTCACAACCCTCTTCCTCATCTCCTTAGGAATAAAATCAAGAGCCACATTATCTTGAGCACAATTGTAAATATAATATTCTACCTCTCCTCCACATCATGACTATTGAACAACAATTAGAGAGAAGATACCAACGATGAATTGGAGGGGTAATTTCAATGGATGAAGAATCTTATCTCTTCCTTGTTCACTCCCTCTTCAAGGATCTCCTCTCCTCTTCCTTGCATTCTTCCATATTAGATAAGTCCAATCAACCTTTGCATTAGGGAGTAGCTTGACACTTAGCATGACTATTCTTTACAAGGGTCATAATGGGGAGCTCCTTAACTGAATCGACCTTTGTTTTCCCTGAAATCAAGCACCAACTACCTTTTCCTTGAGCTCCTCCTTCGCATACAAACCAAGCTAATCCAATCAGCTCAGCCCCTGGCTTGTCTAGTACACACATGTTTATCTCGAATTGATCCAAATGATCTTGGATCAAGACAATTTGCTAGACCATCCCACCATTTTGCATCAACATGGCTCCCATAGAGCATGCTCGAAACCCCACATTGCGAGTCATGAATTGAATTAACCCTTTGATATTATTTTTAAAAAATTCTCCAAGTTATGTCCCGACGTCAAATATCCATATCAACCCATATCTAATCTTGTGAAGGAACTCTACATGCTCAATTTGTTGTGAGCCATGTTGTGTAGGCTCCCAAGTGGGCACATATTTGTGTGTAAGTCAATCTTGGCTCTTTTCTTTACTTATGAAGGTGTCTCCTACAACAAAGAAGAGAAAACAAATACAAGGCGATAGATAATAAATCTGAGTGAATCCCAAGAAAAGAATAGAAGCCTTAAATTGTAATATTATAACTTTTATTTTTAGGTATTTTTGATCAAGTATTTGTTGAGCTGACATCACTAACTTGTAAGAAACTTGTTATTTTACCTTAATAGTATTATAATAATAGTATATTTATTATATTAAAACTTTTGATAATTTTTTAATATGCCTTGTCTAACGTATATGTGAGTTATCCACAGAGCCTGAAAAGCTTGAGGTGATTATTATTTGTAGAAGTCATCAAAAATATTTTCAAGATGTAAAAATTTCACACATATTACATTGATAGTGGGTATTTACCATAGCGCCTTCTTTTCAAAATTCTAAAAGTAACTTGCACTTTTGTATCATCAAATGATTTTTACATTTTGAATATTTTGACATGTAAATTTTTCCCTTCCCTTTTTTGACAGGTTTGATACCTTGGGAAGAGATGTGACAAGATCAATTTTGAACCATGCTAGCTATGTTTCCCTTGTAAGTTGATGTTGACGAAGATGTCACCTTGGGTGATTTGGATAATAAGTGTTGTTCATAATGTTGGTATAATATTATTATGCAATTACTATTAGCATGAATGAATCAGTGCATGCTACTTATAGAAACTAATTATTATGAAAATATTAGAAGTAATTTTTTTTATTTATACACTCAAATGAATGATATTCAATTTTTCATATATTTGCAATGCTCTTACACTCCAAATTTACAATCACCTCCCACTGATTGTTAGACCTAAACAACATAATTTATCAAATGAAAATATATATTAGGTAACATCATTATAGTGTGCTAAGGGATGGAATAATCTCAATGATCTAATAACACGTCATTTTCATTACAATATACTAAGAGAAATATTTTGATTGCATTCATTGGTGTGTTTCATTCTTTCTATATTAGTAAGCACTTGGATTTGGTCTTATTTTTTTCCACTAAGTTTAAATGTTTTTTGTGGAAGCATTTGTTTGTCTCTCCATTAATAAAATACAGTTTTAATGGGTTATTTGTTTCTTATATATCCAATAAGGTTTCCTTTTATCCCCTGCAATGTATTTTTTAGTTTTGGAATGCTCTGGCTATCTCTTGGCTAAATTGATTATTAGAGTGGATACAAGAATCTACCTTCCTATAGAAAACTCCCTATAACTTGTTAATTTCCACTTTACAGATAATTCCTTCCTTGTACTAATTGAGTAGGGGAATATTAATCATGATATCCAATACATCAACTTATTCTTCCTAGCTTTGTGGTCTAACATTAAGTTGATAAAAATCTAATGCTACAATAATTCCTTCAGTGTCCCCACTAGCTTCAAGCGTACTCTTGGATGTAGATTCAACGTAGTGATATTCTACACTTTCTTGGTATCCCTTTTGAATTTCAAGCCAGCCCTTCTAGTCTCTGGCTATAACATATTAAGTGTTGTGAATAATTTACCCTACTATATCATTAACCCAATTCTTTAGGAACATCATTTCAAATTTTTTCAAAGATCCTTATTGTGGATTATGTTATTACTCTTCATTTTGAATTCCCTCATAATTTTCATACCAAAAGTTAAAAATTCCTTAGGGATTTCCAATGTCCTGTTTAAAAACATGGGAAAATATTTAACTGAGTTTCCTAAGAATGTTGTTGTCTTCCAATGATATGAGAGGTCTTGAATTTCTTGATACCCATAAATAAGGTGCTTCAATTTCTACTAATAGATTATTTAAGTTACTAAAGTATTTGATGCTTGGAAAATGTTTTTTTATAAATTTAGTATTTTTCTTGGCTCAACCTTTGGGAGAACTACTTGGATTTTCATATCCTACTTATCTTGTGTGATCCTATTGGATCTGGGGTTTTTTATTTCCAAAATTATATGGAATCCTTTGTAATCAATAAAACATTGGACTTTGTGCAGTTGTGATGTTTTTAGTGATGAATTTTCATTACCCAACATTCCCTTTAGTGTTCTCTAGTTATTAACTTCAGTGATGTTCCATTTGTATATGTACAGTATGTTTGTTCCCTTTAATTTTTGAGATGTGGAATTCATTAGGTATTCATATTGTGCAATATGTTTAATAAAAAATATTCATACTAGGTTACCCTAGCCTTGTTTTAAAGATAATATTTTTCTACAAAACAATAAGAAAAAATCTTAGAAGAAATTTTTTGATGTTGTTCCTTCAACAGTATTGCACACAATTTAATTAACCTATGTTAGGATTTAATGGAATGATTGGAAATTTTATGTTTTTACTACTTTCCTTAACTATACTTTCAACAATGAATATGACTATATTTTTTTAGGATTCCTCTGTATAAAAATATGAAAGAGAGATCATCTATTTAGTATGTTGCACAAACCTAGAAGAAGGTATTTCAAACTATAGGGTCATCCATTACTCATCCCAAGTTAGGCTACATTTATCAATATGTTCTTTTTTGTGGGCTTCTCTTAAAATTTCACCTCTCATCTAGGTGTTCCTCATCCCAAATATACCTTAAACAATCACATGAAGATATTAAAATATTTTCTTAGGTTCATCAATTCTCAACAAGCTTGGATGTGGATCCATAACTCCTTCAAACCCTTAATCTAAATTTTTAACTAGTAGAATATTCTTCTTGGGGGTTTGATCCATGTTACCTACAAAATTCACACATCTATGCCATACTTTTAGAGTGGAAGTTATGTTATTTATTTCAAAATAGATAAATTCTATTATTGTCACTAGTACTATGGTAAATACTCAATTTTTTAGTTACAACAAAGTAATAGCATTCTCAAATGTTGACATATCCCATTTGTATATTATTTATATAAATTTTATAGTTGGTTTCATTATCCAATAAATGATGTAATATGATGAGTTTTATGATCACACAACTCATCTTAGAAATTATTATTTTTATGGAATTTCATTATATTTAAAAATGATTAATATTTATTTATAGACATTAGAAAATACACCTTGCATATAAGGTATCTTAATATAAAATGAAAAAAAACAATATAAAACCACCTTAATCCCTAAAAATCAAAATATTCCCATAAAATCCATGAATATTTAACACCCAAGTTAATTGATGATAATTGTAATGTCCCTTTCAGGATCAAATTTGAGGAAATTTGATTTTACCCAAAACCTCAATGGAACATTTCTTGAATTTATGACATCCACATATATAAACATGATTTTTTTGAAAACCACATAGAAATTAGAGCCAATAAGGGTTAGCAACCTTGGTGACCTAGGTAAAATTTATATTTTAGTATTTCTTACACAAAACTCTTCATAAACATATCAAAAAATTGAAACTCTTGATGAAATAATGTAAAATATGTGCTTCATTCTCAAAATGTAAAATTTTAGAATAAATTATTGGCCACAAACAATAGAAACTTAAAAAATTCACATCTTCTGAAGAGTCAGATTTATAATGCAAATAATATCTCAAAATGGCCACAAAAATGGAAGATATAAAAACAAGTTTAGATTTTTCCAACGATCCTAATTACTAAAATATGCTATTTCAGGTTAGCGAATGTCAGATATACCATGCATATAGTTTTAAGCAAGCTGCCCCACAATCGTTAGATTCAAATGCAATGTCAAGTAATGCATTTATTGTGCCGATAAATCAATCAAATCATGTGGAATGTAAGCCTACATTGCAGATGGGGTATTTTTATTTTCATCTAGTATATTTTATGTCACTTTCCATTTTAATGAGTCATCAAATTATACATATAACAGTAAAACTCTGAACCAGTAAATAAACTATTAGTTTGTATATTTAATATATAGTTTTAATTTTTCAATATGTATCAAATCCAATCCAAAATTGTCAAGAGTAACGATTTAGTACATTGTTACCCCCGTAGAAGGTAATAATGTAGTAAATTTGTATTCTTAGAAATTTATCGACCATTCAAAGTTATCCATAGTAATAATATACTAATAAGGTAACAATGTGTTGTTTTTTACTAGATAAGGTGATGAAACAAGGATTATGGCTCCCAGAAGCCTTACAACCAAAGATACATTGTGAAAGTAGCATAAATAGAGACATGAGAGAGATAGGGCCACCAAAAGAGTTAAAAAACCTTAACCCAAAAAAACATCAGGTCCAGATAGAAATAGACACATCAAAAAACTAGCAGTCCTCTACTAGAAATAAACACAGTTTGACAACAGTCCGCCAAAAGGTTAAAGGCACTAATTTTTCTTGAGATGTTTGAGGGGTCCTTCCTGGGAGTTGGGTTATCCTTGCATTTTTTTATTTTCATCCATGCTCATATGGAATTCTGCCTTCCCCTCACCATCATCATCAGATTTCTTTTAAATGGAGTTAAAACCTTTCCGATCGCCGACCCTTTTCCAATTTGTCAATTCTCTCCTATAGACCCTTAATGACATTACTGATTCCTGCTAAATCATCTCTCATGGGAAGTTGAGATATTTAGACCTATTTGGAAGCCTTAATACAGTCATACATGTTATCCCTCAAATCCTTAATGATCTCATCCATAGATCAATTATCTTCTTCCAGCTGCTTAATCCTAATTTTGAGATTCTCAAATGTCTCCTCCCATCCCAAATAAGATTTATCCTTTCATTTTGATGTTTCACCCTTCATAATTTCTATAGGAAATTACTCTTCCTAATAGTCGTTTGTCTCAACCTGGGTATTCGTACCCTTTTTTATCCTAAGTTTGGTAAGACAATCCACCAGATTGAGAGCATCATCCAAATCCACTTCAATCACTCCAACCTCTTGTGTAATAATTGTTCTTCCATTCTGGTACAGAAGAATGATAATCACATGGTTTAGGGGAGTATCCGCCTTACCCCGCTAAAGTCCCTAATCGATATCATGATAGACATATACAAATGAAATGGAATACTCATAACAATTTTGTGTCGAAACATGTTGAGCATGGAAATGTGATGTGTATATATTTTCATGTAATTTACTTCTAGGGTAATGTAATGCATAATATGGAGGAAAACAATATTCTCTATACAAGGGATACATGACCTCACAATACCATCTATGAGATAGTACACTTTTTCCTTACCTTGAAATAAGGTTTGGATTTCATTGTTCCTCCTTGTTTGGTCCTTGAAGATTTTCAAGCCCACCATGTCCATGTCAATGGCCTCCGTAATGGCTTGCTCAGATATGATAATTTCAACACCTCTAACCATAGATCTGCCATTATCCCAAGATTTCCTAAGTTTGAGGCTAGGGAAGGGTTTGAACCTTTGAGTTTAGATATGAACTCCCTAAAACCTCTCGTTTTGAAGATACACCATAGGGAGGGATTGTTCTAAATTGCTTCATGGTTGGAGGATTCCACACATAGTATGTCACCTCTGATATTATAAGCTTTCAAAATGAGAAGAAAATTTGATCCAGGGAAGATAGTACCCCGTTTAAGTTTGTTGAAAATAAAGATTTTAGTAAATATTTCACACATGCGACCATTCTTTCCAAACATAAGATTAATAATACACCCTTCGCTCATGTGGCCGTGAACCTTCAAATTATTTCCTATCATGAATAAGAATATTATTAATTATAATTGAGATTTCATCCTCTTGGTTCCAAATTTTGAAATCATTACTAGTCACACCCATATTGCCTATTCTATTAGCACATTTGTTGCCACTACATGGAGTATCAAGAAATGTGACTTTATCAAAGTCCTTGAGAATTTCTTTGGTGTCTGAGAGGATGTTACCAAGGATCCAACCAAGGTTATTATTTTTATTGAGGGAATTAATAATAAGAATGGATTCCCCCTCTATCAGAACAATCTTTAAGCTTTTATTCTTTGCTAAGTTACCACCCCAAAGAAGGGTCATAGAGTCAACAATATTGTTACTCTGGTTCCCTAGAGGACCAACATAGGTTAACATCCAATTTCCAATGTGATCTCTAAGAATACCCCCTACTCCTACCATCATTGGGTTACCCTTCGAGGCCTCATCAAATTTCATCTTAAAGCTATTCTCATCTAGTTTAACACATTTAATGGTAACCTTGGGAGATTTGAAACTAGGTGGACTAAATGGGAATTGTTTAAGGACTTCAGATTAAACCTTAGAGGAGGGAGCCCTAATATTTCCCTTCAAGAGGTGTACATTATATTTAATGGCTAAGGACAAATGAACACTAACCTTTTTCGAGGAATAAAATTGGTTTCTAAAAATTCTATTGTTTCATTCCTTCCACAAACTATACAAGAAATGGGGAAGAGCCATCCTCTAGGAATTCACCAAGAATGGATATTTAAAGGGACATTACTATTGAAAAATTTTGCACTTGTGCAAAAATGGGCAACTTGAAACTTCATCGTTACAATGATAGTCATGGGTGAAGTATACCTAAGCTAAATAAGTTATGATGTTATTAGTTACTATTGAATTAATTAATGATTAAGTGAAATCTAAAGTTATGTGTGCTGTTACAAAATGTAACAGATTACATAGTCTATAAATTCATGATACCTTCAGCAAAAGAACACAAAATCCCCGAAGGATAGTTGTGTTGTCTTGATGAAGACACTGAATTATAGAGTAGGTGAAGTGTTGAGTTTTGGGACAGCAAAAATAAGTGCAGATTACATAAATCAGAGTTCATTACTGAATGTTACAGGTTCTCATCAATGTTCTTCCTTTATGATTAAGGCATTAAATTATGTTACTGAGTTGTTTAGTTCATCATACACTTCATTTAGAAGCTTAAAATGCCAAAGGAAATACACAACTAATTTTTAGAATTCAATGTTTTATTCACAAGGAAGGTCAAATGTCTCCCACACAAGCCATGGGATGTGACTGAAAAGTAAAGTACATCTATTGAAGTAAGAGTTACACATCCATGAAATAGAAAGAAAAGGAGTATGAGTGAACGCATCATTTCCTTTATATATTCTTCATTGTGCAAATCATCTCCTCGCCAACTCCTTTCATCCTTAAGGCATGGTACCTAAAAAGCAAAAATAAGGAAATCATCAATAAAGAGCTCAGGTTTAATCCATATTCCTACATTGTTCTAATTCATGCATATGGATCTCTAAGCAATAGGAGATATAGATTTCTCAAATATCATACTGCATAGCTCACTTGAAAAGAAGAGATATAAAAGAAAAGAAGAAACATGGACACAAGAGAGGCCAAAAATCCTAATTTTCCTAACTATTTTCTTAAAGTGTGCAAATACATGATGCAGCCAAGAAGTAAGAATCATATACATGCTGAAAAGGAGGACCAATGTAATTGAAACTTAGATATTGTCTACAAATGGAAGAGGGTTACAATACAAAACAAAGAAGATGCTTACAGACTAGGTACATTTTCCAGATTTCAGTCAAAGGAAAGGAATTCTGGGAAAATTTTGACAGGGCTTTGCCATGTAAAATGGATATTTACAACTTTTCCAATATCTATATCAAACTGAAATCAAATGAATGCAGTAAAAGTAACAGAACAAAGTATCTAAATTAAGGCTTATGCCTGATAATGGCATCAAAACAGATCAAGAATTGCTTAAAATTACTGCAAGTATCAAAGAGTATAAGTGCAACTACAGGTTACAAATAGGCATTTCAAAAGTGAACTGAAGGAAGAGATGTACGAGCAACCACTTCATTTACAGATTCTATCAACATCATTCAACCTTGCAAACTCACACATATCCAAGTCAAAGAAATGTTATAGTATTTTAGAGATTTTCATTTCCATTAAAATCATATTCAAGTTACATTATTAGAGTGTGTACAAATCTGGACCATTGATAAAACATTAATAGGAATCATCAAGTTCAGAGAAATAAGAGTGAGCTCAGAATGATGTTCAATTTGAAATAACCAAGGCCGAGCCCATAGATATTTAAAAACCCATTAAGGAAAAATCCATACTTAGGCCGTAATGAAATAATGGAGACCCAGATTAATGTCAGGCTCAAAAATGCAAAGCTTCTAGAGGTAAAGAAATTCAGATATCATTAATGGTGGAAGAGGTCAAATGACACCAAAAAGTTAAAGAAATCGTCACAGTACAATTATAAAGAAAATTTACCCATTTTTTGAACTCTCATGGCCACACAGAAACTATAGATACAGTTAAAATTTGGATAACCAGAAAGTGTCGACCATCAAAAGTCATATAGAAATGACAGCCATTATTTTGTGATAGGAGCCACCACATTTCTAACTCAAAATAAATAAGCTACAAATCCAGTTCAGTAAAAATATTTCTTTTCATTTTTACCAAATACCCATGAAGGGAAATGGACTTACTAGTCACAAAGATCAAAAGCCAATGGTAAATCCCAAACTCAAGTGCCGGTGAAGTTACTTACCCAGAAGCTCACACAAATTTTTAGAAGGTGAAAACACAAGAAATACAAAGAAAGAAATGATTATCAATATTTCTTGGAGGCCAAGAGACAACACAAGGATCTAGAGAATAAAGAACAACTCGCAGAGCTAAAAAATAATCAAATATATAGCCAGAAAAACCTTAAAAACTGAGTTTAAACAAACAGAAGTGGCGGTCATTTTGAAAATATCACAGAGATAGAAAAGGGAACAATACTGAGCTCTGATAGACAAAAACCACGATGATGAATAAATCTCATAGAGTTCCAAGAGCATAGAAAAGTCAGACAGAGGAAGAGCTATAAAATACAGGTGTAGCCAAGCTCGAGAAACACCAACAATGGTATCAAAGGAAAAATTTTCTAGGGCTTCACCCACAGAGTGAAAGTCTAAATGAAATGATGTTTAGGGTTGAATTGATCTTACAATGCAAAATCGAGAGATGAATTAGCAAAATTCAACCATAGTTAAAAGATCAACGATCGAAAATGACAAGTACACAGATCAAAGGCCAAAGATCAAGCTCCATGATCAATGCAAACCATGGTTAAAATACATGTATGACATCACAAAAACCCTAAAATTATCCCTTGGAGATCAATGGTTTAAAATAAATAAGTACAGAGATCGACAATCACAAATGGATCACCAAAATCGATGCAAAAGTCATCCAAGTAGTATGGCAGTCGACTTAGTCAATTTTCAATTTTTATAAAGTGTCAAATTTTCCTCCATAGGCCTGAAAGTCCATAGAGGACACATGTCTTCACCACAATGGAAGTGGAGAAATGGAGGTTGGGGTTCATTTAGGTTTTCAAACCTTAAAAATGCAAAAAGTTAAAATTTCCAAAGTTTCCCGCAAGCCCGAGCCTCCGCAAGGAAAAATTCAATATCAGGAGAAAAGTCAAAAATTGATTCCACATAGTGTCGACAGAGTGGCAGGTTTTCTCAAAGTTTTGAGACTTTATGCAAATGTGTTTAAAATTCCAAGTTATTCTATAGGCCCGCAATTCCCCTGAGTGGGAGATTAGAGTAAATTTTTCCTTTAAGGCCCAAAGCAGAAGAGTTTAAAACACTGAATTTTGCCTGCAAGTCCACAAAGGGCTTAAAACTTCAAAAAGGTCTAAAATTCCACCAAAGGAGTCAAAGATCAACGGTTAAATTCCATCAAGGATAGAGATCGACGGTGTCAATAAAAGACCAAACCTGACCAAATTTTAAAAACACATATGCGTGGCGAGTGGACAAGAAACCCTAGTTTGGGTTGAATTAAAATGCCACCGACAAATAGCCAAGGGTTGACTCATCATGTAGAAGGGGCCAGCCCATGTTTCCATCAAATAATCAATGAAATATTGACTAAAGTCTGAACTATATTATATGCTCTAAATAATATGAGTGTCGACCAAATCATGCCAATAATGATCACCGAAAAAGTGAATCTTTCTAACCATACATTATCCAATGTGCAAAGGTTGACAAGTGTATACATGTATATATTTATTACAAAGGTGTTCAAACTCAAATGAAGACAAATCCATATATTAAAGGGTGGTCCCCACATAAATCTATCACATACACAGGAGTATCTTTGCTTGCCTTCACAATAGGACAAAATAGAGAAGAAGACAAAGTTACATGTTCATGGAGAGAAACTTGCCTAAAAAGCAATCTTATTTTTAGCAAGTTATTCATCCTTCTCTTCTTAAAAATAGAACAGTCAACTTTAGTTTGATTGTATTGTAATTAAGGATAATAATGCCTATTTATAATTGTATGTTCTATTTTTACCCCTTTATCTATTGTTAAATAAAGGATAAAAATAGCATGCATGGGCGAGTACAAGCCTTAGGCTATTTTTTGGAAGAGGGTGAATTTCATTTTTTCTATATATTGTGTGCCTTTACAAAGCACAAGGAGAATGACTAGAGGACTTTTTGGATATAGGAGTATTGAAACAATATTTGCTAGTTTTGCCTTTTGAGTGTGAAGAATTTCTACCTTACCAATTATTTGTAGTCTTGTGTATGTCTATATTAGTCTTGTGAATGCAAATTCCCTGATTAAACATCTTACCCTATTGCAAATTCAGTATTTTCTACATAATTTTAATGTGCATGTTAACTTATCAGTGTTGTTGTGATATTTTTCCCTGAGTACAACAAAGTGTTTGCCCTTAAATTCTGTAGAAAACAGTTGGCTCGTGCATCAAAAATCCTTCACATATCAATTGTGCATATACTCATTCAAAGCCCTCATACAAATTTGGTGTATCGCCTTAGTTATAATTATTTTACAGTCATCTTTTACCCTTAAACCCCAAAATCAATTTAGGATACATCAACAAGGAACCGGCCTTGATACCAGAGACTCACCTCAAAATAGGTATACCCACAAACCTGAGGTGTTTCCATTGTATCTACGAAAGAGAAAGATCAAATTTTGCAAGATTAGAAAACCTGTAGCCATCTCTCTACAAGGTTCACTTTTGAGACGAAGTAATTACCTTTTCAGATAGATCTATTCCATGGAATTGGGAAGAAGCCATTAAAGATAAAAAATCTCTAGAACATAGGAAAAAATAGCCAAGGAGAAAGATAAATGAATGAACAGATGGTTAACATGCTCCTCTTACTTACCACATAGAATACACCTACTGGGAATTTTCATTCCCCTCTTTCTAAGGTTCTCCAGAGTGAGGATCTTGTTTTGAGCTGAAAGGTAATAAAAAAAAGTTGAATTTGGGAATTATATCCTTAACCCACAAGGTATTCCAGTAATCTTTCTGTTCAAGAGCTTTGAAATTTAGGAGATAAGTTGATTTAACTGAAAAAATGTCTAGATTCTTCCTCCCTTCAAATGACATAATCTTCTTGCCATTGAAACCTTAGGATATGAAAGTTTTGTATTTTTAAATTGAGATCCGAAAAAGGTTTATTGGATCCTCTGAAGTTTGGAGGAGGGTCAATAGAAATCCATTTGAATCCTTCATTGGTTCTAGTCTAAAATTCTTGTATCATATTTTTTCCATTCTCCTCACAATATTGGTAAATAGAATTCCAAGGATCTTCTGAAAGCCAACAATTTATCCACAAGCCAAAATTCCTGCTAGAAATTGATTATGATACCTTTCCCAATAATCCATTTAATACCCTGCCCCAAGATATCTTTATAATCCAGAAAGGATTTCCAGTAGAAAGATCCCATAGGAAGGTCCTCATACAGGAAGAAAGTTTCTAGTTTGTTTATATGCCACAAATATTTCATTTTTAGAATATCAACCCACATGCATTCTTTTTTTATGATCCTCCACCTGATTTTGGCCAAGAAGAGCCTCATTCATTAATTTAATATCTCTAATACCTAGACCCCCACAATTTTTTGGTCTGATTACTTTATGCCAAGCAACCAAAGGATATTTAATATGATCCTTCGCACCTCCCAAAAGAAATTGTTTCTGAATCCTTTTGGCTAGGATCTTGAAAAGGGACATGACATAAATTGGGATTCCTTGCAAATACCTTTAGAGAAATTGAATCGTACTTGCCTGCGATAACAAAGAACCCTTCCGTGTAGTTAGTTTCTTGTTCACTCTTTCAATGAGTGAATTCCAAATGAATCTGAGGTTTTGATTTTTCATCCCTAAATGCGAGCTAGTCTAATATGGAATTGTTCCTCCACATTTATAAAAAACAATTCTCTTGTGGAAATTAACCAACTATTCAGAGGCCATTTCATAAACCTACAACTCTTTTTTAAAACTGGTCACCTCTTGAATGACCACTTTTCCCAATAACAAGTTATCATCAAAAAATTGGTTAAGGATTATAGGGCGAAGACCATTTGAAATATGAATCCCTTGAATATGGAGTTGAGAGATGGATTGATTACATAGCCTGATGAGAGTTTGCATGATGATAATATAAAGAAAAGGAGATAGGGGATCTCCCTGATTCAAACATCTTGTTGCCTGAAAAAACCTTCATATTTTCCATTGATAATAACAGAGAAACTGGGATTGGAGATACATGTCATGATCAAATTGACAAATTGAGCACTGAATCCCAAATTGACCATAATATCCCAAGAGAAGGACCAAGAGACTCTATAATATGCTTTATGCATATCTAGTTTAACCAACATGGTTGATCTACCTAAAGAATCAACCAAATGAATAGCCTCTTGGATCACAATAATACTATCAAGAATCTATCTTCTCGAAATGAAAGCCCCTTGATTAGGAGAGATAAAGTTTGAGATAACTTTTCAAATCCTTAAAGAAAGAATTTTAGTGATCAACTTATAGCTAGTGTTGTACAAAATGATGATCCTAAATTCCTTGAGGTCCTTAGCCACAATAAATTTAGGAAGAAGAACAAGAAAAATGTTATTAACCTGCTCGAGAAGATGACTAGATATGAAGTAATCTTGCACCTCCGAGAACAAAACATTTTTTGATAATTTCCCAGAAACATTGAAAGAAGAAATTGGGAAAGCCATCCAGACCTGGGGATTTATCTAGCTCCATATAAAAAAACAAATTTAATCTCTTACTCTCCACGTACAAGAGAGAGTTGTAATCACGTGGGGTTCATTAGCTAGGCAATATCCTAGCACGTGGGTTCATATTGAGGTAATTAAAATTAATAAAATTAATTTCAATATACTGGTAGACATAAAGGGTGAAAGGGTTTAATTTATTAATGTTTTGAATCTGGTATTGGGGGTAGGTTAGAGAGGTGTGCCAAAGGAAATGGAGGTTTAATTTTAATATAAAACTAAAACATTTGAACCCTAGTTTTTAAAAGTAAATACCTTAAAATCGCAAAAGGAGTCTACTCATAAATTAAATTATAATATCTTTTTTAATAAAGAAATATCAATTAAGAGATTCTTAACCAAGAAATAATAAGATGGTAGAAAACTAGGATTGAGTATGCTTTCAACACAAGTGATATTATTTCACCATCTTAATTATTTGAAGAACTATTGATAAATGATTAAATCTTAACATATATAAGGTGATTTGTAATAGGTATCCAATGGCTTCAAATTATCTTTCGAGAGGAAATGCATATTAAAAAAATTGAGTGAGAAATATAATATATTTTTTTTTCTAATATATTAGGGTAGAAATAAAAAGGGGTAAATAAAATTGTAATTGAAAAATGGGTAAGCAAGGTACATGGAAAAAATAGGGGGTATTTTCATTCTACTAATATAACAGGAGGGGGTATTATCAATTGAATAATTAGAGGTAGAAACTAGAATTAAGGGTATTATTTAATACCCTTCAAACACACGTGTTATACCATACTTTTACTAAGTGAACTCCCTATGGTTGTATTATCCTGATATGTAATGACCCTTTAGAACAAAGCTAGAGCTTTTTCCCAAATGTCCACTTCTACAGCCGGAACTTGAAAAAACAAATCCTTGAAACATGGAAAATTTTAAGGGTCCCTAAGAAAACCCTTAGAAAATATTTGGTGAATATATGAAAATTATATTTTGCACAAATCGTGAATATCAAGATATCATGACACCACTATTTTTATGCTACCACCTAAAAACATATAGTATGCTATCAGCTGGTAGCATTAAAAATTATACCAACCGACAACATTTTTATGCTACTAGCTGATAACATTTTTATTCTACTGGCCGATAGCATAACTAGCTGTCGTCTGGTAGCATAAAAAATGCTACCGGTCGACAGCATTTTTACGCTACCATTTATGTTACCGATCAATAACATTTTTTATGCTACCGGCTGAAAGCATAAAAATGTTTTTTTTTTTGCAATATGTTGTCGATCAGTAGCATTTTAGTATGTTCTCATTCAGTAACATAAAAATATGCTACCGACTAATTATGTTATACCTCCCAAATAATCCCCACTCGAGACCAAGAACAACCTAGATTTAGTTAGGAAAATTTAAGGAATAAATTATAATTTTCAAGTGTTCCCAACAAAAATTCCAGATTCCATTACAACAGTTATCAAACATCCTACACAACACTAGGAGAGAGAAATTCATCCCTAGCGTAGATAGATTATCTTCTTGCGGGGTGTGCAGAAGAAAATTTTCCCATGTGTGGAAGAGAGTCGCGGAAATGAACCTTTCTTCTGGGTGTGGAAGAGAGGTGTGGGAGAAACTCTTATTCTCTCGGGCACATAAGACGGGCGTGGAAGAGACTCATTCTCTACCGGGTGCGCAAGACGGGTGCATAAGACAGGACCAAGCGTGTAAGATGGGTGAGGAAGAGGCACATTTTCTCATGGGTGCACAAGATAGGCACGCAAGAAGCTCTGGGCACACAAGAGGTTCTAGGTGCACAAGATGGGTGCGTAAGAGGCTTTTCCTCTTCTGCAAACTTCAGAAGGCCATAAAATTTGATAGGGAGCTCCATTTTCAGAAAATGAGGACTTATCAGAAATATCTCGATGGCCTCTTTGTAGAGAAACCTTAAGAATTTAATTTTGATAAATTTTGAAGGGTAAAGTTTTAGAAAATGCTCTGCAGGCTTTTAAAATGAAAACTGGTAACATTTGACTTATAAAATTTTGTTCAATTTGACCTCCTTCCTTTCTTAACATGCCAAACAGACATGGGGGGTTGCTCTTAGAGGAATTTAGGATGGATTGCAAGGTTTTATTTTTGGATTGAATATTAATTCAAAATTTCTTAATTTTGACAGCAAAATGACTGCAGTTTTTCCTTTGTTCGATTTGAAAGGATTCTTAACCATTTCTTAAGTGGTTTAGCTTGTTTAGGGTCATTTTAATCCTACTAAGTTCAATTTAATGTTTCAATTTATTATTCATTGTTGTAGGGGTCATTCTATGCATTTTGTATGAAAACATTTGCCAGTTTGAAAACATCTAACAATGATCCAAAACAAATAAATTTGTTTACATTTACCAACTTCAATAATAAATTCATTCCAAAACACTCTAATTTATTATTTTGATTCAAACAAGGTATTCAAATGCCAATTTACAACTTCAGATTTTCCAAACATTCATTTCTGCAAAACAGAGCATCGTGACATTTCAACATACATATTCACTTTTATTTTTTTCCAAACAAAGGTTTCATAATGCATTGCAAACACAAATTTCCAATGAACACCAAATCATTTGACCCAAGGTAACAACTTCTATTAATTTAAAAATGATTTCTTTACTTCTTTCTTATTTCATTCCTCAATTTCAATATACATAATACAATTTCCTTCTCATACATTCCAAAAAAAGAAAACCGAATTCATCTCTTTCACATTTTGAATTTCAACTTTCATAGCCATAACAAAATATATTTCCATCGCCAGTAATATACAAGGTCATCCACTTCAAAGTGGAAAAGGGTTACAATAAATAATAATCTCAACAAGGACTAGAAAAACTATCTTTTCCTTTGCTCTCAAACAACAGCATGAAGATCCTCCATTTATTTCAATTTGATCACAACAAAGGCAGGGGAAAGGCAACACTCTCCACCCAACCAAGACATCCAATGAAAGGAGAATGCATCCTTCTTCATTGGCACCCGAGCCCCAACCACAATGCAATAGAAGATGTGTTTCAACTCATGGCAACAACAGGCTTCCACAAACACATAAGCAATCTCACATTTAGAAACACAGTCCAAAACAGAATGTAGTTTACAACAAAATTAAAGCATAACAAACAAGACTTAGGCTTCATCATGCAAGCTAAAGGAGTAAGAAACTATGGGGGATGCTACTTATGTCTCCCAAAGGGGAAATGGGTATCACCACCTGAGAACAAACCACCAAAATACATATCATTTCATATCCCTGACATACCCTTATGCCTCCCCCAAGTACCCCTTATTCCTCACATTTCCTTATGCCTCCCTAACCTTTTATGCCACCCCATAACGAGTAAAGAAATGCAAACTATTTATTTTTACAAGATGGAACCCAAATCCCAACTCCCTCCACACTTATACCTCCCCAAAACACTTATGTCTCCCTCAAGAGTACCCCATAGTCTTCTCCTACACCATCCCTAAGCCATCTACCCAACTAGCCAACAAAGAAAAACAAACATACAAACATTTACATATTCATAAAAGGGAAGAAGAGCATTTCCAAGAGCCATGCTCTTACCTCTCTATGATGGAGTTTTTCCCAAGTCCAAAACATCAAGCTTTCCAATGCAAAACAGTCCAAGATCAACAATCCACAAGCATGCAACAATCTCCAATCTTCTCCAAAACCAAGAGCTCTTAAGACCAAAATAAGTCTCCCAAACAGAAGTGATAAAAGTGAAGAAACCCAAAAACAAGCTAAGGAATTCCAATAAATAGAAGAGGGAAGAGAAGAGAAAGAGGTGGATCCATGTAGGATGCCACATCACACATCCTCAACCCCAACACAATAGTCAACTTCATTCTCCAATGCATAATCAATAGGTGGGTGAATAATATGACAGTTTTACTTACACACTCAAGCAAGCCCACAACCCATAAGGACTGAAATTAAAACATGTAAGAAAATTGCAATAAAAACATTCAACTTAACTTACAAAAATTCATAAAAAAATGGCTAAATTTAACTCTCCAACCATAGGTAAGGTTGGTATACAAATTTAAGAAGTGTTGGACAAGTTTGACTTGTCCCAAAATCCTCTAAAATCATCCTCCAAGGACAAATTCGAATTTCAAAGAAGATGGAGTGTTTCATACTCCAAAATCAACTTACACATTTCTTCCAACACTTTAATTTTAGGCCAACAACTCTAATAATTACTTTTTTATGACCTAGTTTGATTAATTAATTTTTAAACAATATGATTACTCGCATTAATTTACCACAATTAAAACATAATGAAAGGGGTAAACACGCCGCTTAAATAAACACATGCAAACATTAACAAAGGAACCAAATTAAAGAAAAAATACATAAAATCCCTTGGTCAAATTTCAAATGTGATACCCTCCATGGGAATCCCTAACACAATAAAAAACACACAAAAAAATATAGTTTCCATGGTTACCTTGTTGAATTCATCTAGAATTCCAATGTGGTTGGTCTCCAATCCCCCGATATTTGTTGTGATACTTTTAACCTACAAAAATAAATATACCTCCTTCGGCCTCTTGGCCGCATCAGAACATCCAAATGAATATAATATACTTCCAAAGTTATCAATATATATGTGAATCACAACAATCATCAAGCCAATCAACAGTGTCACTTTAAATTTCATTAACAACTATATCATCATCAATTTTCATTTTCTAGGTCTACTTAAAATATCCAAATATCACATGTTTGAACACATCTATAATGTAACCTTTTCAGACAATATATCAACCTTAATATATAAAATGTCTCTAATAATCATCATGCATCATATATGAATAAAATTCAGCAATAATCCATGCTCTAACATCTAATCATCATACTAAATCAAAACTATAACAATGTCCATGGTATAGTCAACAGTGTCATGATCAGTATCAAAAGGTGTCAAAGGGAATTGGGCACTACATCCCCCTCCCCTTAGACTTGACTTCCTCCTAGACGTCATAGAAAAGAGAGATGGGAAAAAATTCAACAGAAAAAGGATCACTCCATTATGGAATTGCTTGCTTCAAACCAGTGTGGGTCTATAGAACCCAAGTTTGGTCCAATACAATTCACCAATAGAAAGGGAGATTGTAAGGGATGAGTTCTAAACTTTTTGCATGTAAGCCTATGAACATTTAAATAGAGAGTAACTTTACACTATCAACCAAGATACAACACATAGCAATATAACATGAAGAGTTCAAAAGAATATTAAGAGTAACCACCAAGTAGTGGAATAATAAGGAGAATTCCATGAGTTGAGAAAGACCACATAGTTTCCCAAGGAATACAGCATACTACAGTAATAGAAATTAAGGTTTCCACTAGCATTAAATTATGCTTTCATAGTTCATTGTTTAGGCAAGGCTAGCAGAATCAGCAAAGACCAAAACTTTTTACGAGAGACATGTTTACTCAAGTTCCCACAATTCTAGGTCACTCAAGATGAGGTTAATCAACAAGGAAGGACACCTTAATCAGCAAGCATTTACAATCGAGAAACTATTTATGGAAAACACTTCTATAACTCGATAGGGTATAGTCAAACTTTCATGGTAAAATTAAGCAATTCCATGACCACAAGGTTTCCTATAGTCTAATTTTTTTTCTACACTTTTGTTTTAAGAATCGAACATACCACACCAACCAAATCTAAATACGTCAACCATTTAGAAAAATTATATATATATATATATATATATATATATATATATATATATATATATATATATATATCCCCTAACAACTAACATATCAATACAAGAAGTACCATTCTCAATAATACAATGGAATTCATTTATCTTATTTCTTGATCAAGCTCGAAATAACCACAAAGAGAGAACAAGCATAAATCGTAACACCAGAGAGGACTCAAGGTTTCTAGGGAGAAGAAAAAGTAACACGGGGTCCAACTACAATCCAAGGTGCATCGTATCAAAAGTGAGGAACAACTTATGAAAAAATCTTGTGCTTTTCTTCCCAACGACAAGAGAGGAAACAACAATAATGTGTCTCAAGAAGAACAATAAGAAAAGAAGACTTCCAAAATTTATGCCATATCCTTAACATATGTTTCCTTAAAATTACAATTACTTAGGTCTCCAAGGATAAGACAACACACAAGGAGGTTGATTCTCAAACAAGAGGTAAGTCGCAATCCAAAAATACCACAACTCACACTTGTCGAGCTACGGGATGATAAGGGTATGATGACCCAAAACTCCCACAAGAAAGGCACATACATCTATGAACAAGAAAGTACTAAGCAACTAGAACACATTACTAACCACTAGGTGTTTCACAATTCCGGGTAGGTGACAAAACCACAGGTTCAACTATACATTGCACTCAATACATATAAATCTTACTTATTTTATAACTCAACTAAATAATTCAAAAATTTTAGTTTCATTTCCTAAGAACATTCCTTTACGAGTTTTTTTAATTAAACTTCCTCTTATTATGACATCACAAGTTTGTGCTATAAGGACCACTAAGGGGGCATGATATCTCGCCGTTCTGTAAAGGCGTAAAAGAGAAAAAGTATTTATATTAATCCTAGGGGAGGTAGATGCACAAATTTTTCCCTTTCTGTTCTTCTACATGGTTTTTATTTCTTCTATTAATCTACCAAGGTTAAAGCAAGGACCATTTTCTCTTTCTATGTTCGAGTTTATTTGTTAAGCTTCTAGGCCAAAACTCCTCAATTATAATTTTATGATGTTTGGGTGAGTCAGCTTGTCAATTAAAAATTTAATGAGAAGGAAGGGTAAACATATCACTCTATTAATTTTATGGAAAACAACATATCACGTTTTTAATTTTAAAGGTATAAGAGGCAATCAACATAGCAACACATTATTAATTTTGTAAGAACTAGGAAATAATCAATCAACATGGATCACAACAATATTTTGATATTTTTTCGTTAATCACAATTACCTTACAACATTCCCAGTGGGTTCTACAAGTTCTCAAAAAAATTTACAAGGAAGGCCCTTTTTAGAAGCATAATTACTTTTACTGATCTACTAGGGTTTAACAATGTTTGTTGTTTTGGAGAAAACACTTTACTCACATGATAAGACAAGGAAATTTTTCAAATCTAAACCCATATTACCACAAGATACCATCAACCAAGTAATAAGAATGATAAGGAAATATTTTAACTATAAGAACACCACATACTCACTAGAAAACATCAAATGTAAGCAACCAATCAGTTATCTATTCAACACAGCTTTACGACCAAGAGTTACAGTTTCGCATGAAGGTTCACATTATAAAATACCACTGAGATTAAATCAACAAGGTCTAATTACACTAATATCTCTAGTGGCATGGTCCAAAAGACTTAAAGCATCCATAAGTGTCTCCACGTAATTCAAAATTAATAGGTCATAGAGTGTTATTCATAGTAACTTAAAACGTTTAAGGAAAGGGTTGGATTATTTATAGGTCAAGAGGGAAAACAAACACACTTAATTTACACACACAATACTTGAATGGGATTAATGGGTGAGTGCACCAAGTTGGGGGGCCAAAAGTGGGTCTTATGTAGACGCATTTTTCTAAAAAAAAAAAAAAAAAACTTCAACTTGTATGAATTTTTCGAAATAGTTACACTCAAAATTGGAAGATGTTGTAGAAATATGAATCATAGAATTTTGAGTCTAGTTTCTAAGCTTCTAAATTTTATTGAAAAAAGATAAGTTTAAGTGGGTCAAACAACTAAAATACCAACAGATGCACCTGTTTTTGTTAGAAAACATAATAGAGTTACTTTCGTGCCCCCCACCATTTTTTTAGCACCATTTAGTATTTTTGAAAACCCTTTGGTTGAAAGATCGCTAGGAGCATCTAGTTTGGGCTCCATTTTATTTTAGATTTTTTTAGTGAATATTTTTTTATTTATGATTTTTCTAGTAGAAAAATTTTATGTTTTGAAAAATAACGGGGCTCCGACTGTGCCCCCCCAACTACCTAAAAATATATCGAAAAATAATTATTTTTTTGAATATGTATAAAATTATGCTTAGTTTGGGATAATATATATATATATATATATATATATATATATATATATATATATTAATATCAATCACCCAAAAAAAGATACACCATGATAGATAGACATATTTACACTTCAAAAAATAGCTATAAAAAGGCATAGTTAGAAAATAAATAATATGGAAACCTTATATTAGTCAGAAAATTTGGAAAATTATATTTTTAGAAAGAAGAGACTCTCTCTACTTCGTGGTATAATTTTTTTTAAATGGATTGATTGTTTTATTTTGATTTATCATAGAGGAAGTTTCATTTTTATATTTTCTTATAAAAACTCGTTATTTGATGTGTTTGTGCAGGTCCGTGCCTCAAGCTTGGGGATCCAAACCGGATCTCAAGCCTTGAGGCATGGCTTGGGAAAAGAGAAAATAAAAAATGCATACACGTTACATAACGCGTACGTGTTTTGCTTTATTTTATATATTTTGGCCCCCCAACATCCCTTTCATCTCTTTCACAGGAATTCTTCAAACATTTTGTTTTGTCTGCAATATTCTCTACATTCTTGCATGAATTTTTAGTATTTCATTTTGTCCCCTACCCCACTAGTTGATTTTTTCTAATTATCGGTGATAAACGTCAAGCTAAGGACAAGAGGAAAGTCAAGAATAAGACACTAGAGCAATTGGAAGAGAAGAGAATAAATAAATTGAAGAGAATGCAAAAATTTCAAGCAGGGCAAGGTACATCCGCTATATCAAATGTAGCTAATGTATTATAAAATTGGGATGAAATACATAATGAAAATGTAGAGAATAATTATTTTGGAATGAATAATGATATTGAATTGAATGATAATGTTGGTATGGATGAAGAAATTGATATGAATCTAATTGTTGAACCCTTACTTGAGAATACAAATGTTAACCCCGAAATTTGTATGAAAACACTAAATGAAGAAAGTAACCTTGTAAACAAATCTTCACCTCTAATAACACCTCCTTCTATTTCGCAAAGCAAACCAATTCACTTAATTGAAATTGATGAAAACATTATAAAACCAATGCCTAACAAAATTTCTAAAAGAAATGCGAGAAGAAAACCTAGTGGAATTTGGGATAATTACTTTGATAATTTAAATGACACACAAAGATGTCAATTATTTGTTTCATTGATGAAATTAATTAAGATGAGACCTATAATGAAGACCCTGAGGTTAAGAACATCTAATGTTGTTGATCAAAAGGCGTCAATTGTTGAAAACATACATAAAGCATACCAAACTTTAGGTGGAAAAAGACACACCAAAGGTAGTAATGCTACATGACGTGCACTAAATAATTGTATAGTAAGTGATAAAATAGTTAATAAACGCTTGATTAGAAAAAAAAAATTAGTGCTTTGAAGCTAAACAAAAAAACACTACTGAAAGCAATAGAGAGATGTAAACGTCTTGAGTTAGTCAATAACATTGGCTACTGGGATTTCTCTAGCAGACTTCCACAAAAAGAAAAAAATACATCTGATATTCTAAAATAATTAATTGTAAAATTTTGGAATGAGAACATAAGGGTGTCACTGAATAGAAGAGATACAGTAAAAAGAAGAATAGGTTCTCGTAATCGTGAATTGAGTGCAAAAAATTTCTTAGATATGAATCAAACAGAATTGTTCTCTAAGTTTAAAAATGAAAATCCACAAATTAACATTAGCCAAAGATTCTTTGAAATGAGCAAACCCTTTTATGTGAAAATCAATCACTCACGTACCACTTGTTGTTGCAGGCATCATGTTAAATTTTCAATGCATTATGATGTTTTTTGTCAAATACGTAGTGTTTTGCATACAGACATCATGTTGCAGGAGTGTGGAGTAAATGTCCCACAAAAATCTTCAATGGAATTTATTCTGACAATATTTTGTGAAAAATCAACAAGACAATTTTTTTATAACAAAGCATGTTTGGATGGAACGTGCAATGTATGGGGTGGCTTGCCAAATATTAAAAGTTGTATCCATGAGGAGGGTACATATTCAATAGGAAAATAATTAATTGATTTCACCAAATATAAATCGGTGGCATATCAATTAAAAGATGGAAAAGAATCTAAGAGATGTGAGCTTGTTACAAAATAATTACCTGTATCAGAATATATGGTCAAATTCAAAGAGAAATTTTTTTTATGAGTATGCAAGACACACACATAAAGCTTGATGGTTAGATGAACAATTCAAGTTAAGAAAGGACACATTCCCACTCGGTACTATTGTTTCATTAGTGGACTTTGCAAATAATTACACATTACAGCCATTAATGGAGGTTCAGTCTCAATATTATAATTCAGTGCAATTTTCTATTTTCGTGAATATAACAGTCATCCACTCTTCTGAAAGCACTGAGAAAGATTGAAAAATATTAAGAGAGTATCATTTCTACATCAGTGATGATTGGAAAAATTCTACAGAATATGTACAAGGGTGTTTCCAGGTGTTTTATGCAAACTTGAATGAGAGGAACATTAGTTTTGATCAACATTACATTTTGTCGGACAACTGCACATCACAATTCAAGAATGCACGGATGTTTTATTGGCTAAATAGGATGCACAAAGAAACAAATTTACAACATATCTATAGTTTTACTAAGGTAGGGCATTGAAAAGGAGAGCATGATGGTGCAGGAGCATGTGTGAAAAGAGAACTTGCAAGAGAAGAGTTAAAGTTCAAGGATGGTGCTAAATTTACAGATGTAAAAAGTATTGTTGATTGGTGTGTCAAGAATATGGGCCATGAATATCAAGAGAGATCAACAGTTCGTACATATTTTTGGTTGAAGATTGTATGATAGTTTCAGGATCAAGTGATATGCACTCATTTCATAGTTCAGATGCAACTGTTTGGACTATTTATAAGGTGCATGACATGTTTTTGTATATCATGCATTGATTTTGTGTGGAATGAATGTGAGTCACAACAGTGGGTGGATGAGTGGACTTGTAGACCTCTAATTCCACTCAACACACATCAAGTTCCATGAGCATTACAACTTGTAGGGTCTTTAGATCAAATGATAACATCACCTAACTTTGACCGAGTCTCTGATTTAGTGCAACAAGGTACATACATATATGTACATATATTTATAAATTATTAAATGGTCAACTCTTAATGTATTTATAAATTGACTGAACAATTTTACTTTGTGATACATAGGGCACGTTTTTGTAGTCATTTCGATGGAATTTAACGAAGAGGGAACAAACTACTTATCTCGTTGTGTAGTGGGGAAAAAAATTGATTTCCACAGTTATTGATGGTGAAGACCTTGAGTATCCCATTGGATCAATGGTAGTCACTCGAACTTGGCTTCAACGATATCCTATTAAAAAATCAAACATTTGGTTATTTGAAGAATATGACGTACATCGGAAGATACTTCACTATTCACATTTGGTCCTTGTAACAAATCTTAAATTTATCAAATATCGAGGTTGGCCATCAAACAAAAATTTGTGGAAGGTGTTTCGCACAAAAATTTTGTTCCAGAATAGAGTTACTTCTATCTTTTCATTCTCTTGAGAAACAGATAAGGGATAGGGCTAGGAGGAATGCCTGTTTAGTGTTGGGAGGGTGTGCGCGTACCATAGAGAGATCATACCGATTGTGAAGAACTCCTTTTTGTCTGGGAAGGACTACCTATAAATAAGAATGCAAGACCACTAGATTTTAGTTAGACAATAAGTAAGGGAACTTCCTTGGGCCTAGGAAATACTAAACTTCCTTTCGAAGGTGGTCAGTTCCCTTTTAATATAAATTATTGCAAATGATAATAAAGAAGCTATTATGAAATCATGATTTATGTACCTTGTTACTAAAAGCAATAGAGACTAAACTACCAATAATAAAACATCATTCTGTTTGTTTGGTCACTGGTTATTGATATGTTCAGATCAAGTTACAGGGATAGACCAGGATGGATCTAACGTTGTTAGGAAATAAAAAGGTGAAAGGTTGGTTTTGTTATAAGTCACAGTGACCGATGCCGCTCACCTTATAACCGACCGCGGTTATAAAACCACTACCGGTAGGGGATAACCGATATCGGTAGAGGAAGTGATTTAGGGGCTTCTGGGTAGAGGTTGATTGTAGGGTTGTTATGGGGTTTTTAAGGTTGGTAGATGGTTGGGGGGAATAGTAAGGCGACAGAGAAGACTTAGAGAGTGAGAAATCTGTCTTCTAGGCAATATAGGGATGGATGAATGAAGGTTAAGTGTAGGGTGCTGCCTGGTGTTAGATCTAGGGGTGAGCTTATAATTACTATAAATCAAAAGTTCACGAAGTGGAGTCTAGAAGCATACAAGATACTACTTACTACTTTCTGATGAGGATACAGGTCCGAGGAATGTGGTGACGAAGGCAAAGCTCAAGTGGGATGATCCAACAATCGAAAGTGAGCTGATGAAGCTATCCTCTGACTCTCCCAATGCTTGGACGAGTGTGACAGTGATCCCGTTGATCAGTTACAGTCTTGGACTCAATGCTCTTCTCTGCAACCTCCTCTCTCTCTCTCACTTGTCTCTTTCCCGTAAATGAATTCCAATCCTTGCATTTTGGTTGGGGTAGGTCATTTATAGGGAACCGATGATGGTTGCATAACCAACGGCAGTCGAGTAGGGACCGGCGTCGGTCAAGTCAAAGTTGGCTATTTTTACTAAAAATAGCCGACTTTCCCTCCTTTTCTCCTGAGGGGTCAGTTGTGGGCTTGGTCAAGTCATTATTAGGCTCGTTTTGATGCGGGTGAGGGGTGATGAGTCATGGGTGTGTGTCTAGACCAAGTCATAGGTCTTAATTAAGTTAGTTTAGGGTTAGGGCTAGGTCATAGTGAAGTGGTGAGGTGAGGTGGTAGGGTTGGAGATGTGGATTTATTAATTATAAGGTAATTAATAAATAATTAAGTGTGTAAGTTTTAGGTGGTGAGATAGGGTTAGGTTACGGGACGAGATACGGGGTACAGGATGTCGTAAGACCCAAATTTGGTGTCTACATTTTCCCCTTGTTGTCGTGTAGCTTGTCTTGTAAAGATGCACTAAAAATAATAAGAAGTGGTTGCCCTAGTTAAGGGTATAGGTAATCCCCCTCAAATCTATCACAGATTGAGGCGACATGAAATCAGGGATACGGTTGATAAAGGGTGAATGATGATGAGATGATGGTAAGATGGTAGGGTAAGTTCAAGGAAGTAGATGCACGTTGAAATGCAGTAGTGTGACTAGGGTACATGATTTGAAGAGAAAACAAGCAATTCATAGGCAAAGGTCGATAGTTTATCCAAACAAGGTTGATATAATCCTGGTATCCAAGGCATAGGAAGTAGCTCCAGGGGATATAACGGGTAAGGTACTGGAATGTTTAGGCATGTTCGGCAGTACCAAATGGTTGGTTTGGTTGAGATAAACGTCACGGTCTCGGTCTAAGCAAAATTTGGTCGGCTAATCAATTCAAGTATCCTAGTCATGCTAAAACACGAACAGGTGAGCTCGATTGAACAAACAGCTACATGATAGGTGGATAGAATCATAATTTGTGGGCCCTCGGTCAAGGTAGCCTTAATTGGTTGGGTGCGGCCTTAGGTTGGGCCAATTGGTTGGTTGCGGCCATTGGGTCGGGCCGATTGGTTGGTTGCGGCCTTAGGTCGGGCTGATTGGTTGGTTGCGGCCTTGGGTCGGGCCGATTGGTTGATTGTGGCCTTGGGTTGGGCCGATTGGGTGGTTGCGGCCTTAGTTCAGGTCGGGCTGATTGGTTAGTTGCAGCCTTGGGTCGGGCCAATGAATTCAAAATAAGGCTGATTGGGTAAGTTATGGCCTTCGGTCAGGCCGAAGGTTGCGGCCTTGGGTAGGCGATGATTGGTTGATTTCGGCCTTGGGTCGGGCTGAAATAGAGTTGTGGCCCTGGGTGGATAAGGGTAGGAGTTAGGGTAAGCCTTGGGTCGGGCTGATTGGTTGGTTGCGGCCTTTGGTCAGGCCGAGGCGACCTTGGGTCGGGCCGATTGGTTGGTTCGGCCTAGTGGTGACCGGTATCGGTTAGGAAGACCAATGTGGTATCAGTTTGGTGGTCTAGGGTCTAGGGTGCGCCCTAACCGATATCGGTTAGAAGTCAAAACCTATAAAAATAAAAAATATGGCATGTCATTGTCACATTGTGAATTTGAGTGCCAAATTTTTCTTGTCTAAGTTTTGAATTGATTGGGTTGAGTTTTTGGGCTGAGTTGGCACTAGTTGAGTGGGGGAGTGAATTATTGGTAGGCCCCAGAGATCAGGAGGTAGAGTTTGATCGGTTGAGGACCCTGCTGAGGAGATTTGGAGCTATGGCACAGCCTGGAGGAGCAGAATGTGCTGGAGGAGCTGGACCACCACCACCTATCCCACCACGACGACGTGTAATCGTACCGGTAGGCTCTAAATCCCTATTTGTGTGAAGTTGATGAATTTAGCTAGGATGTGGGTTTTGGGGTAGGAATCCAAAATTTGATAAAATAATGAATAAATGAAGGTAAATTGTAAAATGGAGTGGGTAGATATGTTAGGTAGACCAAAACGGCAGGGTGGATAAGTTTTTAGGCAATTGTGCTAGGTAGATGGGTAAAAATAGCAAAAAAGGGGATTTGGGGGCCAGTTTTTTGTCCGGCCCCGAAATCCCACAGTGACCGATGTCGGTCACTAGGCCACCAGCATCAGTCAAAGTGAAAGATGTGTAGATTAGGTTGTTATAGAGACTGGTGTCGGTCATGTGTCGACCGACGTCGATGAAAAAAGTCAAACATAGACTGTTGGGAGGGCCGATGGCGGTCGAGGGTGACCGGTACCAGTCACCATGGGTAGGAGGTAGGGTTGTGAAATTTTTTGTGTTGGTTTGTTGTAGGCGGGTAGATAGATTTTTGGGGTGAAGGGGGAGAAGGTAGAGTTGCTAGGAAAGGTTATTGGGGTGGGGGGTAATCGGGTGGTTGGAGGCCGGTTCGGGTAGGATAGGTTATGGGTTGTGCATGAATTAGGAGGGGTTAAATTGGTTGAGGTATGGTTAGAGGGCGAGAGTAGAGCGGGTGGAGTATGAGTGGGGTGGTTGGTAGGGTGTGGGATAGGTAAAGGGGATATTGTAGATGTTTGTTGGGTGGGGTTATTGATGTTGAGGGAGATGAGGTGGTTTAGGTTTGATTGGAGTGGGTAGGATATTTAGAGAAGGACCATAAGCGTGAGAGGAATTTATAGATGTATAGGGTAAGATAGGTGGGTGTAGATGTGTTTATAGAGTCAGGTTGTGATTGGGTGGATGAGTGAGTATAGAGGGTTAAGGTAGTTGTTTTGTAAAGGGTAGGCCTAATGGAGTGGGTTGTTTTTGCAGGCACGCCAGCAGCTGACGATGTGAGATCGGATGCCACCTCTACTGGGGCGGATGTGGCCACATGTGACTGCAGCGTAGTGGGCAGTTATGTGAGAGGTTGGACTTGGCGGAGTCCAGAGGTATAGGGCTGTGGATAGGGACCATAGCCTGATGGTTGCCCTCATCGAGAGATGGGATCCGACAACCAATGTCTTCCATCTCCCTACTGGAGAGATGATAGTCACGCTAGAGGATGTGTATTGCATCCTGAGACTGCCGATCATAGGTGAGGCAGTGTTCCAGGTGGATGCTGAGACAGTGATGGATAGCATCCTGTAGGTATTCAGGGATGCAGCCCCATTGATTACGTACCATAGTGTGAGCATCTGATACGGCGATATGTATCATGCGCATTGACAGGAGACACAACTTGCCATGTTGATGATGATCGGTATCACCTGCTTCACCCTCCCTGACTCAGAGGGAGGACGCTTCCCACGAGCTTTGATGGGAGTGTTACATGAGATGGTGGAGGAGCACACCTGCTATGCATGGGCACTGGTGTATCTGGTGCAGCTATACAGAGAGCTCTGGGGCTATCGCCGTATGAGGTGATTCGGGATATGTTCGACATTCTTGTTACACTACTGGGCCTACGAGCATATCATGTGTTTACGACTAGTAGGGTTGCCCTAATAGCCAGGGCCACAGGCAGTTTATAGGTATGGGTTTCAGAGGTGGTTGGGGGTCATGGGTCAGCCACGAGCAGTTATCGCAGGGCGGGATGTCACTTATTATAGACATATGCTAGAGGGCCTGACTACCTTAGATATTATATAGAGGCCATACAGAGGCCATCTACCCCGTGGAGGAGCCCGAGCACAGCTGCGTTGGATCCAGTACATCTTCTGGATATCTTGACGGAGACCCAGGGAGTACGAGAGGATTCCTCTAGAGAGGGTACGACAACAGTTAGGCCTACGGTAGGATGAGCCACCTCCCTTCCCACAGTATCGGAGGGAGGATGTAGAGGCACCACTACCTCTACCGCAGCCATTGGACCCAGTCTGGGTAGCAGAGAGACCGGCCGATGATACAGTGGATGACGCCAGAGTTACAGGTTCCTTTTTGGTTTGGTGGGCAGGGCAGAGGGTAGCCATGAGAGTACAACCCGCACAGCCAGATTTGGCAGCTGTTACAGTGGAGAGGGACCGTCTCTTGGGTCAGGTGCAGTTACTACAGGGGCAGCTTGCTGCTGCACAGGCACAGATTGGAGTGTTACAGGGGCAGTTAGCCCAGGCATAGGGATAGGCACAGGCACAGGTACAGGGATAGGCACAGGCACAGGCACAGCCTCAGGTCTAGATCCCTGTTTAGGAACCAGCACAGGTCCTTGTTCAGGCTCCGATGGCAGCTCCACCACCACCACATACAGGCTCAGGGTCAGGGTGTATAGGCAGGGCAGGGCCCACTTATATTAGGAGCTAGGAGGGACCAGCCCCACCAGCCATGGTGGCACGGGCCCAATACATGGAGGTAAGAGCAGAGGCCCACTATTATCAGGACATACTAGATGGTACCGGTGCCGAGTATCAGCCATATGCGGCTCACAGAGCTGAGACTTCCCAGAGTCACAGGTCACAGGGGGCTGCAGCCACAGCTGGTGGGTCAGTGACAGGTAGGAGGTGAGATCTGGCACAGGGGCCAGCTGAGGGACGGGCCGAGGGAGGGGGAGAGAGCTGAGTCACCCCAGGAGCGGAGATGGATTTTGTTGATTTGATAGAGGATTTGTTGATAGAGACACCAGTCTGTGAACCGAGTGTGTATATAGAGGCCTGCGTGCCCTCATAGGATTTATGTATGCATTTTTGTTGTATATACCAGCCTATGAGCCAAGTACTTTTTGTATAGTTGATACCGGCCTGCGAGCCGAGTATATTTTTGACATGAGAGACCAGCCTGCGAGCCGAGTCGAGATTTTGACAGAGACAGTGGCCTGCATGCCGACTTTGTATGTTTTGGATTATAGAGGCCCCATGCAGGGCAATTTGTATATGTTGACATTGATTTGAGGATATATATAGATGATGAGTTTGATCCACATGGTGTGTATAATGTTTGATTTGATTCATATATTATAATGTTGTATGTGTTTTGTCGATGGTATTGGAATTTGATGTATATATATATAGATGATGTTGATGATGTTTTGATTATATGCATATGTTTTGAAATGTTGATGTTTATTATGATGATGGATGTTGATAGTGATGTCGTTATGCAGGGAAAAGAGGCGGGCTCTGCCAAAAATTCAAAAAACAAAGAAAAGGATTAGGTTTAAGCAAGAGGAGACAGATGACCGATATCGGTTAGATAACCGATGTCGGTCACAACCTGACTGATACCGGTTAGCTAACCGATATCGGTTACACTTAAACGAGCTTTTCTAAAAATAGAAAAGCTTGGGAGGCAACTGAAATCTTATTTTTAGAGTCATGCAACATGTTAAATACGAGGATGTGAGGATGTTGACGTCGATATAGGTAATTGCATGGGAGAATTGAGTGATAAGGAGGAAAGAGATAGGTAAAGTGATCGTGGGCTTGGATTAAGAAGGCGTAAAGGCAAGTAATAGTGAAGAGGGTGGTGAACATGGCTGAACAAGGAGAAGCATCCATTGGGTAGAGAGGAGAGGGAAGACAGGTTCCACCTCTACTACATCCCAGGAGGTATAATTTTTTGTTAGAATTAAAAATTTTGCATGCGTATGAATACGATGTGGGAAGTAAGTGGGTAGAGATAGAAAGGTGATAGGCAAAGGTTTGGATGGGGTGAGTGTTATGGGGTAGGTAATCAGGGGTTTTAGATATGTGTTTAGGTATAGAGAGGCACAAACAAGCGAATAAGTTATCATAGGTGGTGTTTTTGAGTAGGGTAGATGGAATTGACAGTGACCGATATCGTTTAGGAATAACCGGTATCAGTTACTGTGTAAAGTTGCGGATTGTGATAAAAAAACACGTGGGAATTTATTTGTTGATTTGTTGTTTGTTGGTTTGATGTGTGCAGGCACAGGCAAGGTTGAGGATGAATGATAGGGTGCCAGCTTTGTTGTCACGAGTCCGAGTGAGATGTAACACCAGCTGAGTGGGCATTAATAAACCGTGTGGGGTTAAGCGGAATCTATTATTCATGAATCACACGCAATCATGCTATGTTGCAGGCGTTGATTGAGAGATGGAATCTTGAAAAGAATACCTTCTATCTACCAACAGGGGAGATGACAGTGACGTTAGAAGATGTGTTTCAAATTTTGAGGATGGAGAAGCCAAGTGAGGGGTCGAGTATCAAGCTACCTAACGTTCAGGGATGAGGCGTATTTGGGAGCCTAAGTGAATTTCATAGCGGGGTAGAAGAATAAATGATGCCGACCTGCGTTCGATGATAGAGAAGATGTATTTGTTTAACATCTAAATAAAATGGAACATGTATGTTGATTTGAGTTTATGATAATTATAAGAATGTTTGTGTTTTGAATGTTTGGATTGATAAAGGATCAAAGGTGAGTGTTATCAATAAAAATACGTGAAAATATTTATATTTTTAAAGAAAACACAACACATGATAGGTGATGGTAGGGGATGGTTGAGCTAACCTTGGGAGACCCCATGTCTCCTAAGTGCTGCCTATATAGTCCATTGCACAAAGCAAGGAGGGGCCTCAGACTGATGTAGTTCTCCCTTAGGACCAGGGAGAAGTGAATTTAGGAAATTTGGTTGTGGTTAGGCAATTTGTTGGTTGGTAAAAATTTTGATGTTAGTAGGGTAATGTTGTTGGTGTTGGTGCGGGTATAGGTGAAGTGAGGGTTAGCTTACTCAAGCATAGGAAACCGTGTCCTAATTAAGGTCAACACACAATCCTAGATTCAAGTAAAAGAGGTGAAACTGTCCCAAGTTATAAAGAGCTAAACAAACCACGTATTATTATAGGATGAGCTTGAATCCCTAGGTACCTTGCATAGGTGAGAAGTCGATAGGTGAAAAGAGTTATGTAATCACAATATATTGGATATACGTCACGTCCCTTGAGTTTTGTTATTTTTGAAGAATGGTGAGGAGAGGTGGATGGTATAGCTGAGGCATAGAGAACTTGTTATAAGGTGATTATGCTGATGGAAGAGAACCATACCAAAATAGAAAAGTCCATGACTCAAAAGTTCTTTTGAATACTGGCTTTTATTTTATTTTATTTTTATTTTTTTAATTTTATTATTGGAGAATAGACTGATCGATGCGAGAAGTCTATATGGGATATGCATTTTTTGTTTTGAGGTCTTCATGAAGCTGATCATTAGGTGAGAAGCTTATGATAGAGGTTAACTTTGTATAGTTGTCCTTCGAGGGAACAGTCTACTTATAGTAGCAGATGTGGCTTTGCACATAGCTGTCCTTCGAGGGAGCAGTCTAGTTTATAGCTTAGAGGTCTAGATGTCTGTTTGGCATGAAACATCTAGTTTTGCAGGAAGTTTGACTCAAGAATATCCTAGAATTGTATAATTGAGAACTTGTTATTTTGATACTTTTAAGTCATGGACCAGACTAAAAAGGAGAAGGCATCTTTAAGAGGAGGTGATGATCAAACCACATGGGTTTGATTTTACTTTGAGATGCACGAAAAAAGGTGTATGAGGTGGTAAATGAGCTCAAGGGATGAGCGCAAGGTAGATAAGAAGTGATGTAACACTAAATTCAACAGTAGAATGGTCAGAGATGCAAGGCATTAAGGGGTTCAGGCTCAGGTTTACCATTAAGTGAAGCTAAATGATAAGTACCTGATCTGTAAGTGTGAGTGATAATGTAAGGCCCAATCCAATTAGGAGCAAATTTTCCACGTTTACTCTTTTCTAGTTTGGTTACATGTTGATTCTCTTTGAGGAAAAGATCACCAATTTTAAAGGTACGCTCATGAATTTTCTTATCATAAGCACGCTTGATGCGCTTTTGATAAATTTGAAGGTGGTCAAGAGCGGTAAGACGACGCTCGTCAAGAAGCTCCAATTGGGCTAACCGCTCTTGGCGGAAGTCATCATTGGTGAGAATATCCTGAAGAGATATTCTGAGGGAAGGGATTTGTATTTCAGAGAGGCAAGACAGCCTCGGTACCATACACTAGAGAGAATGGTGTGGCATTAGTGGAAGTACGAATGCTGGTACGATAAGCCCAAAGGGCAAAGGGGATGTGATCATGCCAATTTTTCCCATAATCGTTAACGACTTTCATGAGAATTTTGGTTAAGGTTTTGTTAGAAGATTCAGCTTGACCATTTTCTTGTGGATAGTAGGGTGACGAGAAGCTAAGTTTGATACCAAAGTTGTCACAAAGGGCTCGTAATAGCTTATTTTTGAAATATTTTCCATTATCGGTTATCAAGCGATGAGGAACACCGAAACGACAAATAATGTGATGATTGATGAATTCAACAATTTTCTCCTTTTTGGTTGAAACGAGTGGAACGGCCTCCACCCATTTAGTGTAATATTCGGTTGCCGTGATGATCCAATGGTGACGTTGCGAAGAAGGTGGATGAATCTCACCAATAAGGTCCAAACCCCATTGTGAGAAAGGCCAAAGATCTCGTGCGACCTGTAGCGGGTGGCTAGGAGTATGTTGAAGGTTGGCATGCTGTTGACACATAACACAACACTTAACATATTTGCAGCAGTCTTTATTAAGAGTAGGCCAATAATATCCTAGGCGAAGGATCCTCTTGGCCATGGCAAAGCCACTAAAGTGCCCACCACAAATTCCGTCATGGACTTGTTGGATGGTATGAGTGACTTCAGCATGGTTAGACATCGAAGGAGGATACCATCGAAGCCACGTTTATAGAGGAGTCCCCCCATGATGACATAATGAGAAACACCTTTAAGAAAAGTGTGTTTTCCATTACTAGTAAGGTCAGGTGGGAGAACAGAGGTTGTAAGGTAGTCGTGAAATTGGTGATACCAGGTATCCTGTGAAGTCAGCAGATACATTATTTACCATACAAACATCTGGGACTAAGTAAGATGGGGCAAAGAGTTGTTGGACCAAGACAAATATGTCAGAGTCAGTTGGTGAGGAAGGAATTTGCGAGGCCAAGCAAGCCATAGTATCCACAAATTTATTAGTTGAGCGTGGAACGGTTTGGATAGTATAATGGGTAAATAAGGTCAAAAGTGAATCTACGTAACATTTGTACTTTTGAAGTTCCTCATTTTTACATTGGTAGATGCCAGTAACTTGATTTACTACCAATTGAGAGTCACCAAAAATGTTAATAGACTTCACACCTAAGTGTAACGCAATGTGGAGACCCAAAACAAGGGCCTCGTATTCCGCTGTATTGTTAGTGCAGGGGAAATCGAGCCTGAATGAAAGAGGCATAGGTTCACCTTCAAGAGGAATGAGAACAACGCCCGCCCCTCTACCGCGCTGGCATTTAGATCCATCGAAGAAGAGGGTCATCGGATAAGACGTCATCCCTGAGTGAAAGAGTTGTGATGAGTTCATTAGGGAAAGTAAAATTGGTAAATTGTTCCCCAGGTAAAGGGGCTTCCATGAGTTGGTCTGCGATAGTTTGTCCTTTGACTGATTTCTGGTGTACGAACTCAAGGTCGAGGTTGGTGAGGAGCATAAGCCATCGGGTGATGCGTTGGTTTAGATGAGGTTTGGCGTACATATAATGTATGGGGTCAGCGTTGGTGATGACAAAAGTTTTGTGATTCAGGAGGTAATGTCAGAGTTTGGTGGCCACGAATGATAGGGCTAGGCACAACTTTTCGACGTGTGTATACCTAGTTTCGTAATCCACAAGAGTATGGCTTATGTAATAAACTGCTTGTTCTTGATGCTCGGAGTCATGATGTGCGAGCATGGCTCCTACAACATGGTCGGTGGTAGAAAGGTAAAGGTAGAAAGGGTGATCATCCTGAGGTGGGATAAGCACAGGTGGCTACAAGAGATAAGTTTTAAGAGCCTCAAAGGCTTGGTGGCACTCCTCGCTCCATTGAAAGACAATTTCCTTTTTAAGGAGATGATGGAAAGGTTGACATCGATCTGAGAGTTGTGAGATGAAACGATGGATAGATTGGAGTTTGCCCTGCAAACTACGCAATTGTTTTAGGTTAGTGGGTGAGGGCATTTCTAAAATAGCTTTGACTTTAGCGGGGTCAACCTCAATGCCACGCAAAGAGACGATAAATCCAAGGAGTTTTCCTGAAAGGATGCAAAGACACATTTCTTTAGTTGAAGATGAACACAGTATTGTAACAGGTGATCGAAAATAATGGTTAAAACATCGAGATGTTCACTGCGATGTTTGGATTTTCCAAGAAGATCATCGACATAATCCTCAAGGATAGTGTGCATAATGTCATGAAAAATGTAAGTCATAGCCCGCTGATAGGTTGCACCAGCATTCTTAAGGCCAAATGGCATGACATGATAGCAGAAGGTGCCCCAGGGGGTAATGAAGGTGGTTTTATGTTGATCGGCCGAGGCTACTAAAATTTGATTATATCCCGAGAAACCATCCATGAGAGAAAGCATCTCATGGCCCGCAGTGAGATCAACAAGTTGATCAATGCTAGGTAGGGGGAAGTCCTCCTTTGGGCAAGCGAGGTTAAGATCCTAGAAATCCGTACATATCTGAAGTCCCCCCGTCGCTTTAGTGACAGGTACTACATTAGAAATCCATTGCGGATAGTCAATAGGTAAGATGAAAGAAACAGAAAGGAGTCGTTGAAGCTCTTCTTTAACTAAGAGGGCAATGCATGGATGCATTTTTCTCAGCTTCTGTTTAACTAGTTTGGAGTCTAGTTTCAGAGTGATGTTATGGACAGCGATGTCAGGATCGATTCCTGGCATGTCGATGTAGGACCAAGTGAAAGCTTGATTGCGGGCATGGAGAAAGGTAGTGAAGGCGGCTTGTTCTGATGCGTCGAGAGATTGTCCGATCTTTACAATGTGAGGATCATCCTCTGTGTGGATGTTGATTTCTATAGTCGACTCATTCAACATGGTTTGGGTTTCAGATGGTAAGGCACGTTGAATATAAGAGTCATCCGCACCCAGGTAGGTGAGGATGGAGTCATCATCTTGGCACTCCACAACATTAATCGAAGGTGAATCTTCTTCGATCATGTCTGGATATAAAAGGGGGAAAGAAGATGGGTCTTCACCATCGCATTGATAAGTGAGAGGACCTAAGAAGATAGCATTCACGAAAAAAAAAAAAAGTTAGGAGGGATAGATTCCGGGTCTATCGACTCCATGGGTGAAGATGGTAAAATGGACGATGATTGTTCGGAATGGGTGACTTCGTCATCTTCCTGGATACAATTGACACGAGGTTTCTTCAGTGTAGGTGGTTTAGAAAATCCAAGACCACGACGATCTTTGTGTTTGTGTGTAGTCACGGGAATGATCGTATGTTGACCTTGTTCATAAAGACTGAAACCAAAACCTTTCCAAGCACAGCGCGTCAGGAAGGTGAGGGTGAAACGACGGTTGGTTAGATATTGAAAATCAGATTGGAAGGGAACCACACCAAGGGGAGGTTCAGGGGTGACAGAGGATGCTTCGACACCCCCATACGTTAGGTTGGTGAGGCAATTAGGTGGTCCGTAGGAGATCACCTCCCCCACACGACGGTCGTAGGTAGGATGCGCATGTAATTTTCCATACTCTTGTGGGGTATGGAAGGTGCTAACGTTGTATAGGCGGTACTCCCCCAGCGTAAGGCATTGAAAAACACCTACCAAGGGATCCAAGGTTGGGATGTTGTCCGCGGGGAAGGAAGAGGTATTCACGTCGGTGGTTTCATTGGTTGAAGGTGTGGGTGCGGCTAAGGTGGATGGTTGAGGTGTGGTTGAAGTAGATGGTTGGGTTGGATCAATGGGTGTCTTAACTGGTACAAGCACATCATTAGGGAGGTATAACATATTACAGGTTTTGAAGGGGGAAGCGTCAGCTGTGATGGTGTATGACTTCCCCTCATACTCGAATTTTATGCATCTATGTAAGGTGGAGGGAACGCATCCCATAGCCCAGATCCAAGGGCAGCCTAACAACATGTTGTATTGGAATTCTCCTTCAAGGACATAGAAGAGTTCGGGTAAGGTACGTGGCCCTACATGAATGTTAAGGATCACGGTGCCTAGGGTAGAAGTAATAGCATCGTTGAATGAATGTAACATAGTGGGGTTGGCACACATGCAGCTAGGAGGGATATTCATCTATTGGAAGGCTTTGGAAGAGATGATGTTTAGGCTAGCGCCCCCGTCGATCATAACACGATGTACCCGGATGTCCCGGACGTAAGCCGAGATGAAAAGAGCAGGGTCAGGATCTTCTGCACCAAAGACAACAATTTCTTCTTCGGAAAAACTGACAGCAGTGGCTTGCTGTACAGGGACAGAGGTGGTTGTGAAGGTAGGTTGTTTGGTGAGAGAAGCAACGTGGTTGGGTGTGAAGATGGAGGCAATGGGTAAGGTTTCGTTGGGTAGGACCTCTATCCCATGGAGGATCTCAATTAGAGCTTGTCGATGAGATTCAGATGTTTGAATGAGATCATAAAGTGTCATTTTTACAGGATATTGGTGAAGTTGTTTGATCATGGTACGATGGGAAACTCCATCAGAGACTGGATAGGCAGGTCCACGAATAACCACTTTAGGTGGTGGTGTGATCGGGATGGCGGAAGAAGAAAGAGAGGCCGCAGGTGTGCTTTCTTTATCTTTTCCATTGTTTTTCTGACCTCGAGTAGCAATGCTAATCATGTTGATCTCGTGAATACGAGAGGAGGAAGATGGCAGGGATAAGTCATTGTTCTCGAGAGGCGGGGTTGCAATGATGATAGATTTTGGTGAGGCAGGGACAGGTGGTATAGGAGAAGGGATCGAAGCTAGGGGCTTCTCTCTCTGTAAGTTGTCTTTCTGAGATTGTCTATCCGAGATAGGCAACTGGTGAAGGATGGCTTTCAAAGCTTTGCATCCTTCTACATTGTGTCCTAGTGTGCGGTGGTAGGCACAGATTTTAGATTCATCATAGCCTATAGGTCAAGGTTTAGATGGATCATAGGGTCTGAGTGGGGGTAGGGAAATGGTCACATCCTCTATCAGCATATCAAGGATCTTGGCGTAAGATCCTTTGAGCGGGTCAAATGAAGATGAGGCTATTGATTGAGTGGGTGAGATTATTGATTGTTTTGGTAATGGTTGGGTATGAGTGGTTCGTACGGGTGGTGGTTTAGGCAAGGTATTTTGATGATCAGGTTTAACTGGGCATGGCTTCTTCTATGCAGAAGTCATGTTTAGCTGGTTAGATGATGAGGCCATAGATGACGTGGTGGCAGGAAACAACCATGGGGAAAGAGGAGCAGTAGCAAACAAGTCCTTCGATGATCGAGTTTGCTTAGGGTTGGTAGGTAGGCTAGATACTTGGGGCGACGGTGTTGAGATGCCTTTAGATTTTATTATGGGTGCAGAAGGTACTGGTCATGTTAAAGAAGACGTGGGAGGCATGGTGTATTGAGGAAAGGTATGAGGGATGAGGCCCCAATATAGAAGGTAAGATTGACGGCGAGGGTTGAAGCCATGCCTGTTGTACTGGTGTGATTGGGGGTGAGGTTTTTAGGTGTGGCAGAGGCATAGATTGGACTCGAGGAGATTGGGCCTGTCTCCTAGGTGGATTGACGGCTTTATTTTTGGATAAGTCTAACCATTTAGGTGGGTGCGTCAGGCTGGGTATTGGTGAAGTCCTAAGCATAGGGGAAGGTTTGGTTAGGTTGATAGAGGTGGATGAGGTATTCGGTAGAGATGAAGGGGGTGGAGGTGAGGACATAGGCATTTTGAGCTTTTGTAAAAACTTCAGGTATATGGTAGAGGTGTCTGGATTAGTCATTTGCATTTGAGTAGAGCATGGTGTTCTCAAACATGCCCATAAGAGTCGTCTATCTTCTGGGGGATGACAATCTTCATGTATGGATGGGCATTTTGATATGGAAGAGAAGTGGGTTGTGATTCCGGTCCACTGGGGGTATGATACAGGGGGCGAATGAGGTGCTGTATCAATGGGTGTTAAGGGGTCAACCGGTCACTGGAAAGATTTAGGCAATGAAGAACTGATAGGGAGGAGGGCATGTTCTAGAGGATCTGTCATGATTAAGGAATTTGGTGATGTAGGCTCGAGGGGTTTCTCTTCTAAGGATGACAGAAAAAGTGGCGATCCTTCTTCTTTTGCAGCAAGAGCAGTGGAAGGAGATGTTTGGGCAATAGATAAGTTGGATAACATCCGCTCACAATCTTACAGGGATGTGGTGTAAGAAGGCTCTTCTGTGAGAAGAGAACTCTGGGCGGTTGGTTCCTTTATGGGTAAAGGAATAGCGGGGTTGTCCTCTTATCCTGATGAAGGAGAAGGGGGCGAGGACTCTTGCGTCAGTGAAGAGGCTCGATTCAAAATTTCTTCGATGGAATCCCTTGGTTGGGAGTTGAAAACCACATGGATCTCATGCACACTCTTCTCCTCAGCTAAGGTTTCTTGGTTTGTGTTACTGTTAGATGAATGGTTTGGAAATGGTTTGTTGAAGATTTTTAAATTTCGATTAGCAGGGGCATTAGGATTATCGAGGGTTATATCCCTTGCATCAACCATTTCCTGCACTATGTTTTTCAACATCTTGCAGTTTTCGTGGTTGTGTCCCTTCACGCGATGGAAGTTACAGAAGTCATTTTCTTTATACCAAGAAGGTATAGCGCGGGTGGAATCAAACCCGGAGTGAAGTTTAACAGGAGGCAAGGTGATAGCTCCTGCTTTAAGCAATTTTTCCAAGATCACATCATAAGTTTCTCCTAAGGGAGTGTACTTGATGGGCTCAGCTTTATACTTATAGGTGGATTTCGGCTGGATATAAGACGGTGCTTGAGATTTGACCATCACCGCGTGTACATCTCCTTTTGATTTCGAAGTGGCTGATGCATGAGAGTTGGTGGTGTTGGGTTTGTTGGCAGAGTCTTGGGTTCAGAAATTTGAGTTTTTGTTGCGCAACTTCAATTTCTCCTCCTCTAAGGCTCGAATCTCTAATTTCCGAGCCATAGTAAAGGCCTCATCAAAGGTGTGAAAAGTTTGAATTTGGAGGGTGGGAGAAATGTGTTTAGCATAGGCCCGCGTAAAGAGTTCGATGAGTTCGGCCTGAGGTAAGGCATAAGTAAGTTGGTTGATGAGGCCCCGCGATCGTCCAACGAAATCTGCGATAGACTCGTCTTCAAATTGTCGGATGGCATAGAGGTCAGTAATGGATACTTTTTTGGCAATATTGATGGAGAAGTGATCCAAGAAAGATTGGGCTAACTAGTTAAAGGAGAAGATTGAGTGCTAGGCTAAAGCACTGTACCACTCCAAGGCAGGTCCTGATAAGGACATGGGGAAGGTACGGAGTAGTAAGGCATCGTCATGAGCAATCAGATAGCAGGCATGTCTAAATGATCGCAAGTGTTGTTGAGGGTCCTCCTTACTATTAAAGCGAGTAAATTTCAGTAATTCCCATTGAGGAGGATATGTATGAAGGGGGACAGAAGGGTGAATAGGCTCCCGACAAACTTTCTCGTATGTCAGGGTGTTACGGTTTCCTAAAATAGAAGCCTCAAGATTTTACATCTTGTCCATCATCTGTTTAATTAAATCATTGGTTGGGTTAGATGATGGTGTTGTCGTCGTAAACGGAGGGATTAGGCCAAGAGCTGCTACTAGACAATGGTGGGATTAAATTTTGATAAGGTATCGATGATGAATGTGTTGGGGCAACCGAATAAGGATGTCCTATATAAGATGTTGAGGCCACTGGATGAGGTTGCGGAAATGAAAAGGTGGGCAGAGCCTGAGAGGGAAAGCTCGTGTGAATAGGTGGTAGAGAACAAGTTATGAAAGAGGCAACCTACGAGAGAGATGAGGTAGGGGCAGTGGACGGTAGTGATATGTGGGGCCCCAGATTAACTAGAGGAAAGCCAATTGGTGTAGTATGAACCACCGAAGCCACTGAGCTGGGAGACGGGGCTAAGGATGAATATGGTGAGGCAGAGTTATTAGGTGGAGAAGGGGCTAAGTGAGCGGCTATACTAATAGGCATACCAAAGAGGAGCTGACCGTCGGGTGTACGGTTAGGGGTATGAGACAAATAATACTGTACAGTGCTAGGATTAGCATCCAAAAATTGGCAAAGTCCTTATCTCCTATAGGGATCTTGGGAAAAGCACTGGTGTCTGTAGGATCTCCCATAGGATGCGAAGGGGGTGACTCAGGCAAAGACACGGAACAAGCATGGGAAACCATGGCTGCGGCTTGTTTCTGGGTGATAACAACCATGGAAAAGAGGATACAATAGAGAATTAGTCAATCAGGAACAGAAAACGCAACAAAATGTTGGAATTGGTAGGTTTCTGGTTTGTCAGGAACTGTAAAACACAGTAACCGATATGGTAACCGATGTCGGTCAGACTGTAACCGGCGTTGGTCAGGTAACCGATGTCGGTAGAATAGGACTGGTACTGGTCATTGTGAAGGAAAAGAGAGAATGTAAGAGGCTATTGGTTTGGGGATAACAAGGCTTAGTATACCCACCAAACTGTCTGAAGTGATAACTGAGACAGGGTATAACAGAGAAAAAGAACTAAAAGAAAAATAGAAAACAAGCAAGATGCACAAGCAAATCAAGAGACTAACCCTAGGATTAGTTTTAATCACTTTTGGGCTTATGCCTTAGATGCAAGATGATGTCAATCCTAAACAAAATACCTAAGGGAGATGTCAAGTTTGTTTTGGCTTGTAAAGCTACCTCAATCGGGTGGAGGAATACCGCGGAAAGGGGGGATGTTTGAGATGTTGTGTAGATTATGATGTGATTTGGTATGTGTTGTGCAGTGAGAGTAAGATTAATTTCTTATCAATACCATGGATATCACCCCCACGTGTATGACCTGTTACTTAATCTACGTTCACTAGAATTAAAAACATCAAGCAAGAATGTGATGCACGTGTTTTAAACCCAAATCGAAAATGATATTCGATGAAGCAAAGAAAGAGAAGAGGTCAAGAAGATGACTTTCACTAATGCAAAGATGCGAAAGAGAGATAAGTTCTTTTACCAAAATGAAAAAATATTTTATGAATATTTAGAAGAAAGAAACAGCAAGTGTGCTCCCTATATGAAAACAAGCAAGAAAGAAAGAAACCCGAATAGGGTCCCACCGGGCGTGCCAAAATGTTTCACACAGAATTTCGTTCCAGAATAGAGTTACTTCTATCTTTTCATTCTCTTGAGAAACAGATAAGGGCTAGGGATAGGAGGAATACCTGTTGAGTGTTGGGAGGGTGTGCGCGTACCGTAGAGAGATCAGACTGATTGTGAAGAACTCCTTTTTGTCTGGGAAGGACTACCTGTAAATAAGAATGCAAGACCACTAGATTTTAGTTAGACAATAAGTAAGGGAACTTCCTTGGGCCTAGGAAATACTAAACTTCCTTTCAAAGGTGGTCAGTTCCCTTTTAATATAAATTATTGCAAATGATAATAAAGAAGCTATTGTGAAATCACGATTTATGTACCTCGTTACTAAAAGCAATAGAGACTAAACTACCAATAATAAAACATCATTCTGTTTGTTTGGTCACTGGTTATTGATACATTCAGATCAAGTTACAGGGATAGACCAGGATGGATCTGAGGTTGTTAGGAAATAAATAGGTGAAAGGTTGGTTTTGGTATAAGTCACATTGACCGATGCCAGTCACCAGATAACTGACCGCGGTTATAAAACCGCTACCGGTAGGGGATAACCGATATCGGTAGGGGCAGTTATTTAGGGGCTTCTGGGTAGAGGTTGATTGTAGGGTGGTTATGGGGTTTTTAAGGTTGGTAGATGGTTAGGGGGAATAGTAAGGTGATGAAGAAGACTCAGAGAGTGAGAAATTTGTCTTCTAGGCAATATAGGGATGGATGAATGAAGGTTAAGTGCAGGGTGCTGTCAGGTGTTAGATCCAGGGGTGAGCTTATAATTACTATGAATCAAAAGTTCACGAAGTGGAGTCTAGAAGCATACAAGATACTACTTACTACTTTCTGATGAGGATAAAGGTCCGAGGAATGTGGTGACGAAGGAAAAGCTCAGGTGCGATGATCCGAAAATCGAAAGTGAGCTGATGAAGCTATCCTCTGACTCTCCCAATGCTTGGACGAGTGTGACAGTGATCCCATTGATCAGTTACAGTCTTGGACTCAATTCTCTTCTCTGCAACCTCTCTCTCTCTCTCTCACTTGTCTCTTTCCTGCAAATGAATTCCAATCCTTGCATTTTGGTTGGGGTAGGTCATTTACAGGGAACCGATGGCGGTTGCATAACCAACGGCGGTCGAGTAGGGACTGGTGTCGGTCAAGTCAAAGTTGGCTATTTTTACTAAAAATAGCTGACTTTCCCTCCTTTTCTCCTGAGGGGTCAGTTGTGGGCTTGGTCAAGTCATTATTAGGCTCATTTTGATGTGGGTGAGGGGTGATGAGTCATGGGTGTGGGTCTAGACCAAGTCATAGGTCTTAATTAAGTTAGTTTAGGGTTAGGGCTAGGTCATAGTGAGGTGGCGAGGTGAGGTGGTAGGGTTGGAGATGTGGATTTATTAATTATAAGGTAATTAATAAATAATTAAGTGTGTAAGTTTTAGGTGGTGAGGTAGGGTTAGGTTGTGGGACGAGATACAGGGTACAGGGCATCATAAGACCCAAATTTGGTGTCTACAGAAGGTTCGTGAATCAAAACTTGAAGCAATTCTTGCTACTGTCAAGAATAGAGTTGATCCTTGTGGTTCATTAGATTGAATTTGCAAAGGTATGTTCTTCATGAATTTAATTTGAATATTTACTTAAACGATTTTGTTTAAATTTTGTATGATTTAAACTTCTATTTAATTGCTTACTAACATGTTTATGTAGTTTATGTAGTTTAGTGGTGCCAAAAAAGCTTCCACCTTCACGTGGTTGGCACTGTCAGTAAAGAATTTATTATTCTCAGAGCCAAGTGAAGCTAAGAAAAATTAAATATTAGAAAGGAACAAAAAACAAAAATTCTCATTTCACCACCTATATTGTAAAAATATCTTATTAAAATTTTCATTTCACCACCTATATTGTATGAACCACCTATATTAGGTGATTGGCAATAGAAAACCTTACACTAACTCATTCTGAATGGAGATAGAGAAAACCATGAGATTATTTCATAGAGGGCCCCGGCGTGGAGGTCTCAAATCTGACGTGATGTCTCTAGGTGCCACGGAGTCTGAGAAATCACATGTCGAAGATATGGCGTGATTGGGCATCAAGGCTCTTAAGGGACTACGCCCGGATGGGGTAGCCTGAAATCATGGGGAGAATAAAAATGAAGCCTCCACTAGCATTCACCTAGCAACCCCAATGTGTTGGTGTATTTGGTTCGGTCCCACGAGCTTTTGTTTGCAAACTACATCCTTTAGCAACCCTACACTGACTCAAACTACATTATTTCGTGTGTTTGCAAATAGTAACACAACTAGATAACCAGATAGAGACGGTGAAAACCATGAGAGGATTTTGTATAGGGCCCTGAAATGGAGGTCTCGGATTTAACGAGACGTCTCTAGATGCCACGGAGTCCAAGAAATCACCTGTCAAAGATATGGCGTGTTTGGGCCTCAAGGCTCTTAAGGGACTACGCCCGAACGGGGTAGCCTGAAATCACAAGGAATGTGAAGAACCAAAATGAAGCCTCCACTAGTGTTCACCCAGCCAACCCGATGTGTTGGCATAGTTGGTTCGGTCCCACACACTCTCGTTTACAAAATACATCATCTAGCAACCTTACACTGACTTAGACTACACTATTTCATGCATTTACAAACAATAGGACAGCGAGAGAAAAAAATAGGGATGGAAAAAATTACGAGAGGCTTTTGTAGAGTACCCCGACATGGAGGTCTTGGATCTCACGAGACGTCTCTAGGTGCCATGGAGTCTGTGAAATCATGCATCAAAGATATGATGTGTTTGGGTCTCAGTTCTCTTAAGAGACTACGCCCGAACGAGGTAGCCAGAAATCACAGGGAGTGTAGGGAACCAAAAAAAGCCTCCAGTAGTGTTCACCAAGCCATTTGTATGTGTTGGCATAGTTGGTTTAGTCCCACATGCTACCTTTTGCAAAATAAAACATCTAGTAGCCCTATACTGACTAAGACTACACTATTTCACGCATTTGCAAACAATAAAACAACGAGAAAACCAGATGGAGATGGAAAAAAAATGTGAGAGACTTTCGTATATTATCCCATCATGGATCTCTCAGATCTGATGAGATGTCTCTAGCTGCCACGGAGTCTAAGAAATCACCTGTCGAAGATATGATGTGTTTGGGTCTCAAGGCTCTTAAGAGACTACACCCGAACGAGGTAGCCCGAAAGCACGAGGAGCATAGGAAACCAAAAAAAATCCTCCAGTAGCATTCATTAGGCCATTTGGACATGTTAGCATAGTTGGATCAGTCCCACACGCTACCTGTTGCAAAATACAGCATCTAGCAACCTTACACTAACTTAGACTACATTATTTCATGCATTCGCAAACAATAGGACAACGAGAAAACCAGATTGAGACAAAGAAAACTACAAAAGGGTTTCATAGAGGGCTTCAATGTGAAGCTCTCGGATCTAACGAGATAACTCTAGGTGCCACAAAGTTCTGAGAAATCACATGTCGAAGATATGCCATGATTGGGCCTCACGGCTCTTAAGCGACTACGCCCGAACGAGGTAGTTTTAAAGCATGGGGAGCATAGGGAACCAAAACAAAGCCTCCACTAGTGTTCACCAGGCCACCCTGATATGTTGGAGTAGTTGGTTTGGTCCCACGAACTTCCGTTTGCAAACTACAGCCTCTGGCATCCCTACACTGACTCAAACTGCACTATTTCACACGTTTGCAAACAATAGCACATCAAGATAACTAGATGGAGATAGAGAAAACCACAAGAATATTTCATATAGAGCCTTGATATGGAGGTATTGGATCATACGAGACGTTTCTAGGTGCCACAGAGACCAAGAAATCACCCGTCAAGGATATGGCATGTTTGGGCCTCAGGGCTCTTAAGGGACTACGCCCGAACGGGGTAGCCCAAAAGCATGGGGAGCGCAGGGAAAAAAATAAGCCTCCAATAGTGTTCACCAGGCCACCCTAATGTGTTGGCATAGTTGGTTTGGTCCCACAAACTTCTGTTTGCAAACTACAGCCTCAAGTAGCCCTACACTGACTCAAACTGCACTATTTCACGCGTTTGTAAACAATAGCACTTTCAGAGAACCAAATGGAGATGGATAAAACCATGAGAGGCTTTCATAGAGGGCCCCAACATGGAGCTCTCAAATCTGATGAGATGTCTCTAGGTGCCACGGAGTCTAAGAAATCACTTGTCGAAGATATGGCGTGTTTGGGCATTAAGGCTCTTAAGCGACTACGCTCGGACGAGGTAGCCCGAGAGCACGAGGAGCATAGCAAACCAAAATGAATCATCCAATAGCATTCACCAAGCCATCTTGACATGTTAACGTAGTTGGTTCGGTCCCACGAGCTTCCGTTTGCAAACTACAGCCTCTGGCAGCCCTACATTGACTCAAACTGCACTATTTCTTATGTTTGCAAACAATAAAACAACAAGAGAACCAGATTGAGACAGAGAAAACCACAAGAGGCTTTCGTAGAGGGATTCAACATGGAGCTATTGGATCTAACGAGACATCTCTAGGTGCCACGGAGTCCGAGAAATCACATGTCGAAGATATGGCATGATTGGGCCTTAGGGCTCTTAAGTGACTATGCCCAAACGAGGTAGCCCAAAAGCATGGGGAGCGTAGGGAACAAAAATGAAGCCTCCACTAGCATTCACTAGGCCACCCCAATTTTTTTGTGTAGTTGGTTTGGTCCCAAAAATTTTCGTTTGCAAACTACAGCCTCTGGCAGCCCTACACTGACTCAAACTGCACTACTTTATGCATTTGCAAATAATAGCACATTGAGAGAACCGGATGGAGACAGAGAAAACCATGAGAGGCTTTCATAGAGGTCCCCAATGTGGAGCTCTTAGATCTAATGAGACATATATAGGTGCCACGAAGTCCAAGAAATCACCCATTGAAGATATGGCGTGATTGGGCCTCAGGGATCTTAAGTGACTACGCCCGGACGGGGTAGCCCGAAAGTACGGGTGGAGGAAACCACCAATGTTCAATGATTTTTCCATAGGATGCAACTATGTAGACTATGAACTTAGTTTTGTTGGGGAGACCACAAATGTTCCAACTGTTCATTTTGAAAGAATGAATATCTTCAATCAAACAAAGAATGAAGAGCCTAAAGTTTTTTGGACATTACAAAAGGTTGTTTGTGCCCAAAAAGAAGCCGAAGGCCATATAAATTTTCAGTCTTCAACTTTAGATGACAATGAACATCGTGAAGAAAAATAATTAGGTGAATATTTCACTATGATTTAAGAACAAATTCCTCTCAAAATTCATAAAGATTCAATTTGATTACCAAAAAACATCTGGAAGAACTTAAAGAGAAGATACGAGCGGAAGAAAAGGAAAAATGGGAAGCGTGGAAGGATCACAACTTAACTAGAATGGAAGATCTATGTGATTTCTCAAACTCTATGGCACCTAGAGACATCTCATCAGATCCGAGACTTTCACATCGGGGCCCTCTATGAAAGCCTCTCGCAGTTTTCTTTGTCTCCATCATGTTCTCTCGTTGTTCTATTGTTTGCAAACGTGCAAAATAGTGTAGTCTAAGTCAGTATAAGGCTGTTAGATGCTGTATTTTATAAATGGTAGCTTGTGGGACCAATCCAACTACGTCAAGATGTCAGGGTGGCATGGTGAATGCTAGTGGAGGCTTCGTTTTCATTCCCTACACTCCCCGTGCTTTCGGGCTACCCTGTCCGAGCGTAGTCGCTTAAGAGCCCTGAGGCCCAAACACGCCATATCTTCAACGGGTGATTTCTCAGACTCTGTGGAACCTAGAGATTTCTTGTTAGATCCGAGAGCTCCATGTCAGTGCCCTCTATGAAATCCTCTCGTGGTTTTCTCTATCTCCATCTGGTTCTCTCGTTGTCTTATTGTTTGTAAACGCGTGAAATAGTGTAGTCTAAGTCAATGTAAGGCTCCTAGATGTTTTATTTTGCAAACGGTAGCTTGTGGGACCAAACCACTTGGGCCAACATGTAAATATGGCCTATTGAAAACTAGTGGAGCATTCATTTTGGTTCCCTATGCTACCCGTGCTTTCGGGCTACCTCACCTGGGCGTAGTCGCTTAAGAGCCCTGAGGCCCAAACATGCCATATCTTTGACGGGTGATTTCTTAGACTCCGTGGCACCTAGAGACGTCTCATCAAATTTGAGAGCTCCATGTCGGGGACCTCTACAAAATCCTCTTGCTATTTTCTTCATCTTCATCTGGTTCTCTCTTTGTCTTATTGTTTGCAAACGTGAGAAATAGTGCATTTTGAGTCAGTGTAGGGCTGCCAAAGGCTGTAGTTTGCAAACGGAAGATTGTGGGACCAAACCAACTATGCCAAAACATTGGGATGGCCTGGTGAACACTAGTGGAGGCTTCATTTTGGTTCCCTATGCTCCCTGTACTTTCAGGCTATCCCGTTCGGGCATAGTCGCTTTAGAGCCTTGAGGCCCAAACAGACCATATCTTCGACATGTGATTTCTCAGACTACATGGCACCTAGAGATGTCTTGTCAAATCGCAGAGCTCCATGTTGGGGACCTCTACGAAATCCTCTCATTATTTTCTCTGTCTCCATATGGTTTTTTCATTATGTTATTTTTTGCAAACATGAGAAATAATGCAGTCTGAATCAGTGTAGGGATGTCAAAGGCTGCAGTTTGCAAACAGAAGCTCGTGGGACCAAACCAACTATGCCAACACTTCGGGATGGCCTAGTGAACGCTATTAGAGGCTTCATTTTGGTTCCCTATGCTCCCCGTGCTTTTGGGCTACCCCATCCGGGCGTAGTCACTTAAGAGCTCTGAGGCCCAAACACGCCATATCTTTGACATGTGATTTCTCGGACTCCGTGGCACCTAGAGATGTCTCATTAGATCTGAGAGCTCCATGTCAGGGACCTCTTTGAAATCATCTCTCTATTTTCTTCGTCTCCATCTGGTTCTGTCACTATGCTATTGTTTGCAAATGTGAGAAATAGTGCAGTCTAAGTCAGTGTAAGGTTACTAGATGTTGTAGTTTGCAAATAGAAGCTCGTGGGGCCGAATCAACTACACCAAAATGTCAAGGTGGCCTAGTGAATGCTAGTTGAAGCTTTGTTTTGGTTCCCTACACTTCCCATGTTTTCAGGCTACCCCATCTAGGAGTAGTCATTTAAGAGCCCTGTGGCGCAAACACGCCATATCTTTGACGGGTGATTTCTTAGACTCCATGGCACCTAGAGCTTCACATCAAGGCCGTCTATGAAAGCCTCTCATGGTTTTCTCCTTCTCCATTCGGTTCTCTCGTTGTCCTATTATTTGTAAACACACGAAATAGTGTAGTCTAAGTCAGTGTCGGGCTGTCAGATGCTATATTTTGCAAACGGAAGCTCACGGTACCAAACCAACTACGCCAACACATTTGTATGGCCTGGTGAACACTAGTGGAGGATTGTTTTTGGTTCCCTAAGCTACCTGTTCTTTTGGGCTACCCTGTTCGGGCATAGTCGCTTTGGAGCCCTGAGGCCCAAACACACCATATCTTCGACAGCTGATTTTTCAAAATTTGTGGCACCTAGAGAAGTATCATCAGATCCGAGAGGTCCATGTCAGGGATCTCCACAAAATCCTCTCGTGGTTTTCTCCATCTCCATCTGGTTCTCTCGTTGTGCTATTGTTTGCAAATGTGAGAAATAGTGCAGTCTAAGTTTGTGCAGGGTTGTAGTTTGCAAACGGAAGCTCGTGGGACCAAACCAACTACGTCAACATGTCAGGGTGGAATTTTGAATGCTAGTGGAGATTTTTTTTGGTTCCCTACACTCCCCGTGCTTTCAGGCTACCCCATCCGGGTGTAGTCACTTAAGAGCCCTGAGGCCAAAACATGCCATATCTTCGACATGTGATTTCTTGGACTCCGTGGCACCTAGAGATGTCTCATCAGATCTGAGACCTCCACATTGGGGACCTCTATGAAATCCTCTCGTGGTTTTCTTCGTCTCTATATGGTTCTTTCGTTGTGCTATTGTTTGTAAACGTGAGAAATAGTGTAGTCTGAGTCAGTGTAGGGCTTCCAAAGGCTGTAGTTTGCAAACCGAAGCTCGTGTGACCAAACCAACTATGCCAACATGTCGGGATGGCCTAGTGAATGCTATTGGAGGCTTCATTTTGGTTCCCTATGCTCCCCGTGCTTTCAAGCTGCCCCGTCCGGGCATAGTCAGTTAAGAGCCCTGAAGGCCCAAACATGCCATATCTTCGACATGTGATTTCTCAAACTCCGTGGTACCTAGAGATATCTTGTTAGATCTGAGAGCTCTATGTCAGAGACCTATACGAAATCCTCTCACAGTTTTCTCCGTCTCCAAGTGGTTCTCTTGTTGTGCTATTGTTGCAAACTCGAGAAATAGTGCAGTCTGAGTCAGTGTAAGGTTGCTACATGTTGTAGTTTGAAAACGGAAGCTTGTGGGACCAAAGAAACTATGCCAACACATCGGGGTATCCTGGTGAATGCTAGTGGAGGATTCATTTTTTTTTCCTACGATCCCCGTGCCTTCAGGCTACCCCATTTGGGCGTAATCACTTAAGAGCCCTAAGGCCCAAACACGCCATATCTTCGACGGGTGATTTCTCAAAATCTATGGCACCAAGAGATGTCTCATTAGATTCAATATCCCCACATCGGGGCCCTCTATGAAATCATCTTGCTTCTGTCCTATTGTTTGCAAACACATGAAATAGTGTAGTCTAAGTCAGTGTAAGGTTGTCAGATGTTGTATTTTGTAAACAGAAGCTCGTGGAACCCAACCAACTACACCAACATGTCTGTATAGCCTAGTGAATGATAGTTGATGCTTCTTTTTGGTTCCCTATTCTTCCCATGCTTTTAGGCTACCCCTTCTGGATGTAGTCGCTTAAGAGCCCTGAGGCCCAAACATGCCATATCTTTGACGGGTGATTTCTCAGACTCTGTGGGACCTAGATATGTCTCGTCAGATCCGAGAACTCCATGTCAGGGACCTCTATGAAATCCCCTTATGGTTTTCTCCATCTCCATCTGGTTCTCTTACTGTCCTATTGTTTGTAAACATGAGAAAGAGTGCAGTCTGAGTCAATGTAGGGCTGCCAGAGGCTGTAGTTTACAAACAAAAGCTCGTGGGACCAAACCAACTACGCCAACACATCAGAGTGGCCTGGTGAATGCTATTGGAGGCTTCTTTTCAGTTCCTTACACTCCCTGTGCTTTAGAGTTATCCCGTCCTGGTGTAGTCACTTAAGATCCATGAGGCCCAAACATGCCATATCTTCAACGGGTGATTTCTCAGACTTTGTGGCACCTAGAGATGTCTCGTCAGATCCAATACCTCCACATCGATGACCTCTATGAAAGCCTCTTTTGGTTTTCTCTATCTCCATCTGGTTCTCTCGCTGTCCTATTGTTTATAAAAGCAAGAAATAGTGCAGTCTGAGTCAGTTTAGGGCTGTCAAAGGTTATATTTTGTAAACGGTAGCTCATTGGACCAAATTGTCTGAGCCAACAGGTCTGTATGGCCTGGTGAACACTAGTGGAGGATTTTTTTTAGTTCCCTTCACTCCCCATGCTTTTGGGCTATCCCATATGGGCGTAGTCACTTTAGAGCCCTGAGGCCCAATGTTGGGCCCCTGGATTATTGACCAAGTATAAAGGCGCGTGGGCGCGCGGGATCCCAATTACTGGATGGCGTGCAAGGAAAAAGTGCACAAGAGAAAGGCCTATGTCACATGTGATGCATGGATGGAGGTTTGATACTTAGCCAATTTGATCACCCAAGGTACGACACGTGAAAAGTGTGATCAGTTTCGCGTGGATAAGATGTCAGCCTGACAACAGGTTGGCCCAGGAAAGAGCATGCCTGGATGGAATATTCTAGAAGATCATCATGAGATGGAATGGAGAGCTCAGGCCTGAAGGAACATGCTCACATAGAGGACCATATTCGACACTTGGTGACGGATCTGAGGGTGCAACAAGGTGAGTTGGCAGCCCAGGAAAGTGATAAATACAAGTTCCTATAGAGGGAAAAAAGAGAGACACAAATAGATATATACACAAAGGGAGATATACATAGGGAATAGTGGGTTAGAGAGGAAGCGAGGCTTTGCAAAATTTTTACAAGTGGATATTCTGGTTCAGGAAAGGATGTACTAAGCATGGAGTTATATTTTTCTTTTCTGTTAGCTTAGCTACATATGTCCAATGATGTCCATGACTTTTGTCTGTACTCTGTGACACTCTGTAATGAATCAATGAATATGTTGAGGTTACTTGTTATAAATAGATATGAATATCAATGGTTTTAATGTATATTTCATTCTTATGAGTTCTCTTTCCTTTCATGATATGAATGAACAGTTGTATCTTTCTATTATAGTATATGTTCTGGAATCTACTAAAGCACTCGGTCTGAAGTGACTGCAAGGATCTGGAGGCTTTTCTGAGCCCTATAGTTATTTTATGTATCAAATCCTTTCCTAAATACTCTTACAATCATAGGTAATGATTCCCACTAGACTCACATAAAAGAGAGACTCGGCACCCGCGCGTGCCTCGGGTGAGCACTCAGCTTCTGCTGGGTGATAGGCTAGAGCGCATGGGGTTCTTTCTTTTGAGGTAGGATTAAAAATGAGTACATCTTGGTTCCATTGTTGGGACCTCTTTTCGAAGTTGTAGTGGGATATAACATGCATCATCATCTGTGTAAAGAGTAATGACAGATCAGTTAACATTGGAAAATATTGAATTGTGGTTCAAGAGCATGGAGGATGAATTTACTCAAAGATTCAACACTGGACCTGAGTTTAATACACACAGATGGGTAGAAGAGAACCTCTACCATGATCTATATGAGACATTCTTTTGTTGCTTCTCAGTAGAGTTAGATGGATGGATTTCAACCTATGCATCTAGATCGAGTTGTATTATGGATCACAGATATGGACTGAAGAAGACTACCAGAGGTTACAGGATGTAGATCTGACATGGACCCATGTTGTAGATCATTGGTGGAGGGGGAGTACTAGCTAGCTACACTCTAGAATATGCTATTTCTACGTATTCTTGCCCAGAGGTTGCTGAGTTTGAATTTATTCAAGAACCTAGAGGAACATTTCTACATGTTATTCCTCCAACTATGAAGATATTGATGGTTACCATGAGTTTAGAGGTGCTCCCAATAGCTGGCTAAACCGTTCATAGTGTTGGGTAAGGAAGCTCAGGTGGAGGAAGATGAAAAATGATATGACAGAGAAGGAAAGGGAAGAAAGATGGATCAAGTATAGCGAAGTGTGTGAGAGGGAGATTGCTAGATGATGAAAGGCTGCTAGTGTGATGGATTTATGGAGACAGACATTGTGGGAAGGAGTTGAGGTTCATGTGGAAGACATGGAACCTAAGAAGTTTTGTGATACCCCATCTTGGAAAACATGTAAGGGAGACCCCTTCGGCTTCTGGTGAGATCTCACCGCATGGAGAAAGGAGATTTATTGGCACATATTTGAACCCACCCAGTGACTGAGCCTTGACACTTGGTTTTCTCGGACTAGGAAGAAGTATTGATCCGGTTGAAACTAGTGGAAGAGATAGATCCACGCCTAGGAGATATAATTTTTCATTTCCTTCTTCTATGGCTACACATATTCTAGTATTCAAAGGATATTTTGGATAAGGGGCAAGTGTACAAGCTTTTGGTCTTACATCAGGGAGTGGCACGGGACAAAGTAGTGGTAGTAGGGTGCTATCACAGACTGTCAACGCACAGTTCAGTGGGACCATGGGAGCACTTGGCATAGCTCGTACAGGCCCTATTGGACCCAGTAGTTTTGGTGGATCTGGTGGCTCTTGAGGTACATGACCCGGTGGACCTGGTGGATTAGGTAGTGGAAGAAACACTGGAGGGAACCAAGGCTCTGGTTCATGACAAGGACCCCAGTAACCACCTCAAGTATTCTTTGAAATGTCTCTGCATTTGCCAGATTATAGGGGCATTGAACATGTTGCGAAACATGTTCACAAGTGTGAACTGCTATGGTGTGCAAAGGGTATTACAACCCTAGAATGAAAGGCTAGTCAATTTTCAACCACGTTGCAAGGGCGTGTACATAGCTGGTATAGAAAGTATGACCCTCATCAAATGGTGGTGGACTATACTACTTTAAAGAATACATTCTTGGCAGAATTCCACATTCCTGAGTTCAAGTAGAAAAGCATCAGCGCCTTGAAGGAGATTCAACAAGGAATGGCAGAGAGTGTGCAGGAGTATGATGAACACTTTAAAACTCTCTTGTCTAAGTTATCATACGATATTCATCCTTCTCAACATGCACAGTGGTTTGTTGGAGGATTGATCCGTGTAAAGCATTGGAAGCTGCCTTGCATGCCGAGGCTATTGGTAGTATTGATACTAGTGTTATCCCGTTCTTAGAGGCTCAAATTGTTGTTATGGCCAAACAGTTGGAAAAATTGTCTGCGAACTCAGTCCATGAGACTCGCAGTGGTTTGTGGTACATGGATTATGAAATAGAGGGGCACGTTAAGGATAATTTCCCCCAGAGGATGGTACACGCTATGACGGTAGATTGTGATAGATGTCATGGGGACCATGATACAAGTAGATGTCCCTTACTACAACGCGTGATTAGGAAGAATGTAACCTGTTATTGAAAAATTTACACCTCCACAACCCATGATACGAAGGACTGTAGGCTCATTGATTAGATCTATGAGGCCATTGATCATGGGGTGCGCCAAACCAGCATTGCCAGAGGTTCTAAAAATTATGATCGTCGCTATGAGGAGTGCACAGATGGGGGCACGTGTGGAAGAGGATTTTGAGGAGGATTCTGTGGTCAAGGTAACCGCAGAGGAAGAAGTGAGTTCCTGTGTGGAACATTTTTTAACTATGGATCTACAGAACATTATAAGCATGAGTTCCCGGACCTGTTATAGTGCTCGTGGTGTGGAAAGAAGCATAAGTATGAGGAGTGCCCAGAGTTATTTGAGCATATGAATCAACAGCACCGGAAGGATAAGGGCACTACGATGGTCAACATCAAGAAGGTAGACATACAATGGCTACCTCGGGTAACACAGGAGAATTTTTAGAGCCTATCTTGGTAACAACAAGGGCAGAAGCCATGCACATGAGAGAGGTACCAAGACGGAAGACCCTGGTTACGAGGGAGGATGTTGTTCATGGAAATATCTAGACCCCGCGCATCAGAGGGAGATATATCAGGACACCATGGATGTTATTTGAAGCTTACAAATGGAGATATAGTGTCTAAAGGAGTAATCCAAAAAGGAGGAATAAGGAAGGAGAATCGAGGCACAAAAGGATGACCTGGATGAGGTCAAGGAGGTGTGTAAGATGCTAAGGCAGGAGAACATCATTCCTTTGTTAGGATCCTGGTTGAGAGAGAAGGTACCACGTGCCGGAGAAGAACGTGAGAGACATGTCTTGCATGTGAACCTTCCCCCTCACAGCCTTGAATATGACAAGGAGATTACATTGAATGCAGTTGTAGCTGAATGGCTCCTTAGCAATATACTCATTGAAACTGGCACGAAGGTTAATGTCCTGACCTTGGATGCATGGCATCAGATGGGAAGACCTGCATTACAGCCATCTTTGAATGTGTTGTATATGGAAAACAAGACTAAGGAAATTCCCATCAGTGTCTTGAAGGATGCAACTATTACTATTCAGGGAGCCAAGTTTATTGGGGACTTTGAATTCTTGGTGCTTGCCAAGGCAGACAATTTCCCAGCACTACTTGGGTGCCCTTGGTGTTACAAGAATAATGCAGATCTTCAGTTCAATAAAGGGTACATCAGCTTCGAGAATAAAGAGGAACGATTCATTATACCCATGGTTGATGGGAAGTTGACACCCTATATATAATAGTTGGGAGAAGATGTTCTGGATAAAATTTATGTGTGCTCAATTAGAGACCCTAAGATGGTACACCCTACTAACGGAGTTATCCAGTTTGAAGATGCTCATTCAGTAAGTGATACCACTAGTCTAGCTTGTGAAAATTGGGTGCATGGAACTTATGTATTAATGGGACGGAAATTGAGAGGGTCGATGACCAAGGTAACAAAGGCGCACACTGTTAGGCACCTTGGAGGAAAAGAACTACCCAAGTATTCGGGAGGATCCTTCCTTGAGATTTTTCTGCAAGAGGTAGAAGCTCAGTGGAAGAATGTGAAGGAATGGAGGGAGATGTTAAGTTATGTCTTTCTTGGCACAGCAGCTCGTTGGTGGGCCACACATCAGGAGAGCCTTTTAGAGTGGTGCGAGGTAAGAATTGCTCTCTCTATCATATTTTCTAGAAGTAATGTACCCACCATCATCAAGGAGTACCATGGGAAGGAGCCCACCTCTTTCCATATCCAGGAGTGTGAACGGGTCTGGAGAGAAGGCGCAGAAGCTTTGCCACCATCCCTCTAGGTGCACAAGTTGTATTCTACACTACAGGGTTGTGCACGCGCATGGTACATTCATTCATAGACACGCCACCAAAATAAGGAATTGGAAAGAGCTCGCGGCTAACCTTATTTAAAACTTTGAGTATCATAATACCAAGCCATCGGTTGATAAGGCCTTGCAGGGTATCAAGTGCCTTACCATGGGGGATAGTGCCAGAATGAAAGATAGGGTGTTAGAATTATTAGGTGAACCAGGATCGGAGGCATGATTTGAAGATATTGAGGAAGCAGAAGAGTTACAGCTTGAGCGCGCGTGTTTGGAAAAAGAGAAGGGAAAGTTAGTATATGTGATTGATGAAGAGGAATCAAAAAGCTTAGATGTTAGCCATTCTGTAGGAACGTGTGAGGTAGTGGACAGTGCAGATGCTCACGCACGTGCCTACCATGAACCCTTAAAGATGAAGAAGGTTAACATCGGTTTGGAAGAAGAACCTAAGGAAGCTATTATTGGGGACTAATGGACAGAGAAGGAAGTATCAAATATCATTGATCTGTTGTGAAAATTTGAGGATTTATTCCCACACGGGTACCATGAGCTCAAAGGCGTTCACCATTCCTTGGGGGAGATGAAGATAAAACTGAAGGAAAGTGCATGCCTGGTTATAAAAAGGCCCTACTAGATGAATCCCAATTTACGCGTGAAGGTTAAGGAGGAGATAGACAAGATGATATCTTCTGGGATCATTAAGGTAGTGGAAGAATCAGATTAGATAAGTCTGATGGTAATCATCATCAAGAAGGATAGGTGGATTAGGATTTGTGTCAAATATAGGGAATTGATTACATTTTGTGTCATTGATCCATTTCTGACCCCCTTCACTGAAGAGATTTTGGAAGGAGTCGCTGGGCGCGAAATCTACTCCTTTACAAATGGATTTTCAGGATACCACCAAGTCCATATTACAAAGGAGGACCAGAAGAAGATGACTTTCGCCACCGAGTGGGGAATTTTTACATATATGGTCATGCCCTTTGGGTTGAAGAATGTGCCTGTTGTTTTTCGCGTATAGTGATGCAAGTATTCCAGGACTTCATCCATAAATTTCTTCAGGTCTATTTGAATGATTGGATAGTATATGGTCTAGTTAAGGACCATTGTGACAACTTGAGTTTAATGTTTGAAAGGTTTAGGCAATTGAGGATATCCCTCAACATTAAGAAATGTGTGTTTGCTACTCCCTTTGGGACTCTATTAGGGCATATCATATGTAAGGAGGCCTTGCTAGTAGATCCCGCTAAGGTTACAGTTATTGTGGGGTTAAGGGAACCTACTAGCCAAAGCACAGTGCGTGGATTCCTTGAACATACGGGATATTACAGGAAATTCATTAAGGGATATGCCAAGATCGTCATGCCTTTAGAGGAGCTGCTTAGACACAAAAGTTCCTTCCATTGGGGAGAGGCGCAGCAGAGGGCATTTTATACATTAAAATATAGTCTTGTTACCACACCTATTTTAGGTTTTCCTTCTTGGGATAAGCCCTTCCATGTCCATGTAGATGCCTCAGGAACCGCCATTGGAGCAGTGCTTACACAACTAGGTGAGGGGATTATTAATCATCCTCTCTATTTTGTGAGTAGGAAGTTAACACCAGCATAGCAAAATTATACCACTACCGAGCGCGAGGCATTGTCGATTATCTACACCCTTTGTATTCTACACCGACCACATGGCACTAAAGTATTTAATGAATAAGCTTGTTCTTTAATGGCGCATATGTCGATGGGTGTTTTTGTTTCAAGAGTTTCAATTCACCATTATAGTGAAGCCTGAAAAAAGAATTTTTGGACCTGATCATATGTCAAGAATTGATTCAGGAGAGGATGTGCAAAGTACTGATGAAGCAATGCCATATGCCAAACTATTTAGGTTGTGGCACATGCCCTCGGATTTAGAGGAGTTTCTAGTATTTTTAAAATAAGGTATGGCACCGACTGGAATGAAGGCATTAGAAAAGAAGCAGTTGGCCATACGTGCCATGCCCTGCATGTTGATTAATGGAGACTTATACAAATTGGGACGTGATGAAGTTTTGCACAGGTGTGTGTTAGAGCATGAGCACCTGGCCATCATGGAGGAATCACAAGGAGGAAGTGTGGGTGGGAATTACGAAAGTGATGCCACTACACGTAAGATATTAATGGCAAGATTATGCTAGGAAACCTTGTATAGGGATTGTAGAGATTATTGTAAGGCATGTGACCACTGTCAGCACATTGGCAAACTAGGAAGGAAAGATGAAATTCCTTTGCATCCCATCCCTAGCGCTGAGCCTTTTGAAAAATGGGCGATAGATTTTTTGGGACCTATTACACCAATAGCATGTAGGAATGGGTCACGTTATGTCATCACTTGCACAGATTATCTCATAAGGTGGGAAGAGGCAGCCCCAACTAAAGATTGCACGGCATAAACAATGGCAAGGTTCTTATGGGAGAACATTATCACGAGGTATAGATGTCCATTGAGTTTGACCAGTGATAGGGGTACACATTTTCTGAATAAGACTGTGAGGATCCTATTATCAGAGTTCATGGTGGCTCATCACAATACTATGCCCTATCACCCACAAAAAAATGGAACCGCAGAAGCATTCAACAAAATATTGAGTCATACATTGACCAAAATCAGTGATGTTGGAAGACAAGATTGGGATGACAAAGTATCAGCAATGTTATGGGCTTACAGGACTACATATAAAAGACTAAATAGAGCCACACCCTTTCAATTAGTGTTTGGCATGGAAGCCATTTTTTTGGTTGAATTTATGTTACCCTCTCTTTGAATAGCGCGCATAGGAGGATTAGCCGATGAACAAGCGTTGGAAGAAAGAATTGATGAACTAATGAAACTGGATGAGAGATGATCACTTGCCCGATGGAGCCAAACAATGGAAAAGGCAAAGCAAAAGGCTTGGCATGATTACCACATTAAAAACAAGAGGTTTCAGGTTGGGTAGATGGTATTACTATATGATTCCAAGTTTTTTCTCCATCCTGGAAAGTTGAAAGTCCATTGGTTGGGTCCCTACACAATTTTGTACATCCCTGATTTGGGTGCATGCCAGTTACAAGTGCTGGATGGGATGAAATTGCTTGGACACTTCAATGGCACTAGGATAAAGCCCTACTATAAGTACGTCTTCTCAGTGTTTGTAAATAAGTTAGTTTTGCCAATTAGTTTAGATGTTTCCTTTATGCATTTTCCTTTCTTGTGTTTCCCTTTCGCATTGTTGTTTTGGTTTTGTGCCTTGGGTGCCGGTAACCTTATTGCTATTTTTGGAGAATTTTTGAGTGTGCATAGGGCCACGCATTGTTTAAGTGTGGGGTGGAGAAAAGTGAAGAAGTTCATGATTAAAGTACCAAGGAAGTTGTGTTGAAGAGCCTTGTTGTGTAGCCCGGTTGAAAGAGGTAGATGAAGAGAAAAGATAGAATAATTGGTGCCAAGATAAATCTATTGGTAGATCCCACGTACAAAGGAAAAGGAAGTGCAGTTAAAGAAACATGAGGTAGGTTAAAGCAAGAATGTGGATAGAAGAAAAGCCTTTGGTGCAGGTTAAGTGCGCGTAAGATTCTCCTGTCAGGTTGGTTGGGTTGCACGCCAAAAAGTTGGAGAATTTTTCGAGTAGAAAGGGCGCGTGAGTGAAGGTGCTGAGGACGGACTTTGTTTGAAAAATCCACATTAAATGAAGAGTACGAGGGTAGGTAAAATAACATTTAATGATCAGAAAAAGGAAAAAACTATAAATAAAGGGTCGGGGCACTCTCATTTTTACTTTGCGAAAATGAAGAGTTGGAGATATAAGCAAGTGTTATAAACTAGGGTTTTCATATTTGACTGAGTGGAATATCTGTGTGATTAAAATATGAAGAGCTAGTTTGAGATTGCGAACCAGAAGGAATTACATGGGGGTGAAAGGAGTGGAAAAGGTGATGTCTTATGAAGAGTTTATCCAAGTTAGGGTCAATAAACTAGGGCACATGTTTAGAAGTGTTATATCGAGGATCTGAGATCGAAGGTTGGAGAAGAAAGACAGAGTACCAAAGAGAGGGTAGGAGTGATAAAACTAACTCAACCATGGCACCCAAGAAAGGAAAGGGAAAAGCTAAGGCTAAAAAACCAAAACCCGAAGTAGACACAAATAAAGAATGGTATGCAAAGATGCAATACCCAGATGGGGTGATGTTGGGAAAGGAATGGGAATCCCACTTGAGAATCATACCTATTAGTGACTATAATCATCGCACAAACACCATAGAGAAATAAATGGCATTGGAATTTATACGCCCCACAACCAAGCGAACACCTGAAGGTTTACCCATATATGACGATGACCTTAAGGTAAAATTGGCAGAGGTAGGGCTGTTGCAACTCTATGAGTTTCCTTATTTTGGGAAGCCAGATCACTTGTACCAGTGGTTGATGTCTCGGGTGTACGAAGACTATTTCCACTTTGTTGGGCGCAAGATGCATGTGACTCCCCAGTTGATTTCACAATTTACAGGCCTCATATGTGAGGGAGATAGCCTAGAAGATGACCTTGGTGACAAGGAGGCTATTTAAGAGACCGTCACTGAGTATGCATGCAAGAAAGGGTCACGATACTATGATATTTCAGACATCAAGGACCTCGTTATAAAGATGTCCACACATCTGGTGACTAAGTTGAATGTCCAAGAAAGATGGACACAGGTCAACAAACCTTGGCTACATGTCTGCAGGAAGATTGTAGAGGGGACTATATACAACTTGTCCACGTACATTGCAAAGGAGATTGTTGAGTGTGCAAAGGAAGAGGATAGGATCCTCTTTGGCAATGTCTTTCTCACCATAGTGTTTGCAGAAATTGGAGTTTTGGATGCCTCAGACAAGTTCATGTGGGAGTACCCAACTGAAGACCCTTCACCTGCAAAGAGGTTTGAGAAGTATGCTTGTGATACAATGACGGATTCCCATAAAGTGTAGCTGGAAAAGTGGTATACGCACTTGAGGAATACATTCGGGGTATAATGGAGGATCCCTGAACAACTCCCAGCAGCCACTGAGGGAGAAGTTGAGTTTGTGCTATACCAGAACTATTGCTTGGGAAGATTCAAGCTTATTGATGAATCAAAGATCCCTTGGTTCAAGCTTCCTTTCACGTTCACTGCCCAATACTTCCAAGTGGGAGTAAACAGATTTAAGGAATCAAAGAAGCTAAGGCTAGAACTAGGAAGGTTGGATCGAGAACACGGGGAGATGAGGAAGAAGCTAAATTACCTCGATGGTAAGCATGCGTACATAGAGAAGTACATGTCACATGAGATCCAAATGACTAGGCTGATGACGCTTCCCATCATTGAAGGATATATTAGGAAATAATTATATTAGTGTGAAAAATATCTAATTAGATGTGTAAATGAGTTATTAGTAACAACTCATAAAGATCTTGAAGTTAGAATAAGTCTCTTAGAGAGATAAGTGGGATTATATGTGATTTGTCTCCGATAATCTTTGACTCCTTAATATTAGGATCAAGCTATTGTATAAGAGACCACTGATTATTGAATAAAATTACATCTGAGTTATTTATCATATTTGGTTTTTGTCTCGTGTGTTTTGTGTTCTCTGTATATATTTTTTAGATCTGGGTAATCAGCTTCATCTGGTATCAGAGCGATTAACTCCTAGGGCCATGTATTAGTGCATTGTTTAAATCCCATTAGGGAACTTGTTCACAGTTTTTAAGGTTTCAATGGTAACCGTGGTTGAAAATCCTTGCACCGTACACAAGAGTTATACCTGCAACCTGATTTGACAAGCCTATGGATCCCTGCGCATTGATAAAAGCTTAGACAAAGGGCATTAACTACAGCATGATAAATTCCATCCATCCTTGTCCCTGACTTGTAGGCTGTGTGCACCCTTCAAACGGTGTCCTTGTCTCTGACCCTGTGTGCACCCTGAAATGACAATCACGTCCCCCTGAGCACTGTCAGAATGGTCGGGCATTAAAATATTTGAAGAGCCCACGGATCTGACCTAGCACATGATGATCTAACTTGGCACCCACCTCCGTAGTGCCCAACATCATCTCTGTTTTGATCATTGTGCGTACAGTTCCATGTTGTGATTAGTGTCGAAAGGTATATACTAGGCTAATGTTTTATAGTCTAAGCCTCTAAGGTATTATGCAATGTGATATTCACTTAATAATACTTTTAATTGTAAAGTATATGATCCAAAATTTCAGTCATTCCTATATATTTCAATGTTCTTTTGTTATCCATGTAAAATTTAAAAAGTAATTTGTTCTTATTACTTTTTAAATATATAGTGTAAATCAGGAGAAATATCGGTTGAAACCGACTCCCCTAAGAGTGCATTTTCAGTCAAAACCGACGCTCTAAGGTATAATGGAAATTCCACTAGACAAATTCAATGGATTGAACTTTCATACTTGGAAAGTTAAAATCCAAATGCAATTAATGCATAAAATTTTATGGAGGATTGTATTAGGAGATGAATCAAAACCCACAGATGCTGCAAAACTAATAGAGTGGGAAATAAGGGATGATAAGGAAAAATCAATAATAGGACTTGCCCTATCTAACACTGAGCTACACTATGTGGATCTGGAAAAATCTTCTAAAGAAATATGGGAACTACTCAGCAAAACTTTTGGCTCAAATGCAGTCAATGCTAAATTTTCACTAAAACTGCAACTATTCAAACTCAAGATGAATGAAAATGTGACAATGGCAAGCCACATTAATGAACTAAGATCACTAATAAGGTAACTTACAGAAGTAAAAGCTGTAATAGAATATGAATATGCTAAAGCCATACTTCTAAACAGTCTTCCTCCTAAGTACAGTAATGTTTTGTTTACTCTCGAATAGATGCCCACACAATCACTTGAAGACATTATATCTGCACTTCTAAGTGAGAAGAAAAGAACTAAATAATACAATCAAGAAGAGTCTGCTCTCTATGTTAAGAAAAAATATGCTAAAACCTACAAAACAAAAGAAGAAATAGAATGCTTCTATTGTAAACAAAAGGGGCATAAGTCTCTATTCTGCAAAATCAGAGAAAAAGATGTCATCAGTGGTAAACTCAAAATGAATGAGGCCAATATAGTTGTTGAAGAGTCAAAATATGAAGAAGAACCAGCACCAGAAGAACCTAACTACAATTCTGATGACTTTCTATTCTAAATAAAGAACTCGGAGGCTGGAGGCAAAGGAGGAGAAGGAAAACTACATCTCTTGTTAGTCGCCAACAAAGAGATTGCTGCATTGTATTGGTGATATTTATTTTTAGTTGTGTGTTTCATTCTACAAATAAAACTTGTTAAAACAAGTACATGATTGTATCACCTACATTAGTCAGGATATGATGGGGGTTAAAGAGATACTACCATATAATGACATGGTTTTTGCTATACCAACAAAACCAATTGGTTATAGGTAAACCATGGTCAAACCTTCATTGGTTTTATGGTAACCATGGAAAAACCATTTCTTAGGTTTGTGAATCCTTTGAAAATCACACAGTCGTTGTTAGATGCAGTATAGGATGATGCCTTCCCCATGTTCACACTAAGGGGGTGAATGTTAGGAAATAATTATTTTAGTGTGAAAAATATCTAATTAGATATGTAAATGAGTTGTTAGTAAAAACTCATAAAGATCTTGAAGTTAGAATAAGTCTCTTAGACAGATAAGTGGGATTATGTGTGAGTTTTCTCCAATAAGCTTTGACTCCTTAATATTAGGATCAAGCTATTGTATAAGAGAACATTGATTATTGCATAAAATTACATTTGAGTTATTTATCATATTGGGTTTCTATCTCATGTGTTTTGTGTTCTCTGTATATATATTTTTAGATCTGGGTAATCAGCTTCAGGATCCACGGCACACGTGTACATGCGCATAACGCTGAATTTCAAAAAGGGCGTGTATTTGGAGAACAAAATATCCATACCTGAAGACCCCTTGGGAAAGAAGAATCCAACATCTAAGAAGAGAGGCAGAGGAGAGGAAGGAGCACCAAGTGTGCCGATTTCTCAGACAGTGAGCATGCCATCCACAAGCGCAAAGCTAAGCACCTACATATGGAGAAATAAGTCTCTAGTAAAGGAGAAGACACTAGAAGTAGAGGTGCTCGAGTAACCCACCACCATGGAAGAATCACCGAAGGAAGAAGAGAAGGCCAAACTCCTGATCAAAAGCCACCTCTTAAGAAGAAACAGAGGGTGGATGAAGAAGCTGACTTTGAGGTGACTGACAGCTTGGAGAAGTACTTGAGAGAAGGAGAAGATGAGAGTGAAGGAGGTGGCGATGAGGAAGAAGATCATGAAAAGGACAAAGAGCCACATGTGTTTAATGTCTATGACTCGGAGGAAGAGAGTGGAGAGGAGAATCAAGAGTTTGTATTTACGCCGTGCAAGGGCACACAAGATGAGGAAGGCACCGAAGACATGAAGGCAGATGAGAAGGATGCCAAGGAGTAGGTAGCCATAAGCCTTATAAAAGAAAAAATTACTGAGTTAGTAGAGCGAGAAGTGAAAAATATGCTTGAAGTCCTTGTAGACCAAGAGTTAGAGCGCAACGCGGACATAGTGATGAAGGAAGGGAAGGCAGAGAGCATTGAAAAGGAACATGACAACCTAGGAGGCCCCGCTCTGACAATTAGCTTCCCCAAAGGCACGTGCGCTCAGGCAGGAGAACTCTAGATACATAATAAAGACAAATAATGGGCTATGTGGATGACATGAAGAAGGTATTACGCGCATGGTTCCAACCCACCATACCCATGGAAAGGATCCTAGCCATGGGGTCTTTTGAAAAGGATGGCATGTACCCCAAGACATAGAAGATGCTCTCTTGGGCGTTTGAGTCACACATTGACGAGCCAAAAATTGAAGTCTACCAGAAAGTGCTCATCTCGTTGCCAAAATCGAAGGGAGACAACCCCTTAGTAAATGCTCAAGTGCTTTCAGATGAGCAAGTATGCAATGATTTGAACAAAGTTTTGGTTGAGATTGAGGCTACGCTATTCGCATGAAATGACAAAATCAAAACATTGGAGGCGATGTTGGGGAAAAAGGAGGAAGAACTGGTGGAGAAGGCCAAGAGTTTAAAATAGGAGGAATTAATCAACGCACAGTTAAGGCACGAGTTAAAGGAAGAAAAGGTAAAGGTGCAAGAGGTCTACAAGAAGGTGGAATCAATCAAGAGTGCCATCATATTAAAGCACCCAGACCTTATGCTAATCCCTCAAAGGTATGCATCAACTTTGGAATGCTTAGAAGACCTAATGTGCATCCTCACTATGGAGAGGTGACCCTTGGCATTGGAATCTGCAGAAGAAGTGGTCATGTGGTTGAAAGAGGAAGAGATATTGAAGGTAGTAGTAACTATTGCTGAGTACAACCAAATACTCATGCAGATTAAGGTCACTTCCCAGCCTGTAGAAGCTGCATATGACACATGCACGGATAGAGATAAGGTGGCAAGCTCCTTGGTTTCCATGCTTGAAGCAGAACTGAAAGAGTTCCAAGAAAAGAATAAATGGAACAAGGAAGAGAGGGACAAGGTTTTGGCTGAGGTAGAAAAGAAATCAGAGGAAATTGAGGCTTTAAAGAGCTCAATTAAGGCCTGGACTGAAGGAACTATATCCCCAAATTACCATAAGAATGGATAAGCTTGCAGACCTGGGTAAAGAATTGGAGTAGATTGTGGACACTTTGGGTGCCCAGGGAATTAGCCTAAGTTTTGATGAACTAAGCACCCTGGTGGGGGACCTATGCTAGAAGGTGAAGGACGAGGTCGAAGTATGGAACAAGCTGGAGGTAGATCTGCGAAAATACTTTCCAAGCCTTTTGAATTGATGCCCTCCCCCCCCCATTTCTTCATTCTTTCCCCTATTCTTTCATTCCTTATTCATTTTTCTAAAGTATAAGTCTACATCTTGGTCCCATAAAACAACTTGCCTCTTGATTAGGTAAAATGTTTCCAAGGATGGAGAACAAGCATAGTCGGGTGTGATGTTGGGCCCCTGGATTATTGACCAAGTATAAAGGCACGTGGGCATGCGGGATCCTAGTTACTGGATGGCGCGCAAGGAAAAAGAGCACAAGAGAAAGGCCTATAGCATGCACGAGGCGCAGAAGGAGGTTCGGGACTTAGCCAATTTGAGCATCCAAGGCAAGACACATGAAAAGCATGATTGGTTGCATGTGGATAAGATGTCAGCCTGGTAATAGGCTGTCCCAGGAAAGAGCATGCCCAGATGGAATCTTCTAGAAGGTCATCATGAGATGGAATGGAGAGCTCAGGCCTGAAGGAACATGCTCACATGGAGGACCACATTCGACACTTGGTGATGGATCTGAGGGCACGGCAAGGCGAGTTAGCAGCCCAGGAAAGTGATAAATACAAGTGCCTTCCGAGGGAAAAGAGAGACACAGAGACAGATATATATACACAGAGGGAGATATACATAGGGAATAATGGGTTAGAGAGGAAGGGAGGCTCTACAAAATTGCTGTGAGTGGATATTTTGGTTCAAGAAAGGATGTTCTAAGCATGGAGTTGTATTTTTATTTTTTGTTAGCTTAGTTACATATGTCCAGTGATTCGCATGACTGCGGTCTACACTCTGTGACACTCTGTAATGAATCAATGAATATGTTGAGGTTACATGTTATAAATAGATATGAATATCAATGGGTTTAATGTATATTTCATTCGTATGAGTTCTCTTTCCTTTCATGATATGAATGAATGGTTGTATCTTTCTTTCTGTTATCGTATATGTTCTGGAATCTGCTAAAGCACACGATCTGAAGTGACTGCAAGGATCTGGAGGCCGTTCTGAGCCCTATGGTTCTTGTATGTCTCAACTCCTTTCCTAAATACTCTTACAATCATAGGTAATGCTTCCCACTAGACTCACATAAAAGAGAGATTTGGAACCTACGCGTGCCTCAAGTGAGTGCTCAGCTTCTGCTGGGTGATAGGCCGGTCGGCATGGGGTTCTTCCTTTTGAGGTAGGGGTAAAAAAGACTACACCCAAACACGTCATATCTTCGATAGATGATTTCTCAGACTTTGTGGCATCTAGATACATTTTTTTAGATCTAAGAGCTCTATGTCAGGGACCTCTATGAAATCCTCTCGTAGTTTTCTCCGTCTCCATCCGGTTCTCTCGTTGTCCTATTGTTTGCAAACGCAAGAAATAGTGCAGTCTGAGTCAGTGTAGGGCTATCAGAGGCTGTAGTTTGCAAACAGAAGCTCATGGGACTAAACCAAATATGCCAACATGTCAGGGTTTCCTGGTGAACACTAGTGGAGGGTTCATTTTGGTTCCCTATACTCCCCATGCTTTTGGGCTACCTCGTCTGGGCGTAGTCACTTAAGAGTACTGAGGCCCAAACACACCATATCTTCGACATGTGATTTCTCATACTCTGTGCACCAAGAGATGTCTCATCAGATACAAGAGCTCCATGTCAAGGAACTCTAAAAAATCCTTTCGTGGTTTTCTTCGTCTCTATCCGGTTCTCTCGCTGTGCTTTTGTTTGTAAACATGAGAAATAGTGCAATCTAAGTCAGTGTAGGGCTACCAGAGGCTGTAGTTTGCAAATGGAAGCTCGTGGGACCAAACCAAAAATGCTAACATGTCAGGGTGTCCTGGTGAACACTAGTGGTGGATTTTTTTTGGTTCCCTACGCTCCTCATGCTTTTGGGCTACCCCGTCTGGGCGTAGTCGCCTAAGAGCCCTAAGGCCCAAATGCACCATATCTTCGACATGTGATTTCTTGAACTCCGTGGCACCTAGATATGTCTCTTTAGATGTGAGAGCTCCATGTTGGGGACCTCTACGAAATCCTCTAGTGGTTTTATCCGTCTCCATCTAGTTTTGTCGCTATGTTATTGTTTGCAAACGTGAGAAATAGTGCAGTCTACGTCAGTGTAAGGCTGCTAGATGCTGCAGTTTTCAAACGGAAGCTTGTGGGACCGAACCAACTATGCCAACACATCAGGGTGGCTTGGTGAATGCTATTGAAGGCTTAATTTTTGTTTCCTATGCTCCCCGTGCTTTCGGGCTACCCCGTCTAGGCGTAATCGCTTAAGAGCCCTGAGGCCCAAACACGCCATATCTTCGACGGGTGATTTCTCAAAATATGTGGCACCTAGAGACGTCTCACCATATTTGAGAGCTCCATGTTGGGTCCCTCTATGAAATCCTCTCATGGTTTTGTCTGTCTCTATATGCTTCTCTCGCTGTCCTATTGTTTGCAAATGCATGAAATAAATAGTGTAGTCTAAGTAAGTGTAAGGCTGTCAGATGTTGTATTTTACAAATGGAAGATCGTGGGACCAAACCAACTATGCCAACACATCCGTATGGCCAAGTGAACACTAGTGGAGGATTCATTTTGGGTCCCTTTGCTGCCCGTGCTTTTGGGTTACCTCGTCTCGGCGTAGTCACTTGAGAGCCCTGAGGCCCAAACACGCCATATCTTCGACGGGTGATTTGTTGGACTCCGTGGCAGCTATAGAGATCTCTTCAGATCAGAGAGCTCTATTTCAAGGACCTCTATGAAATACTATCATAGTTTTCTCCATCTCCATCTGGTTCTGTCATTGTGCTATTGTTTGCAAACACGAGAAATAGTGCAATCTAAGTCAGTGTAAGACTGCTAGATATTGTAGTTTGCAAATAAAAGCTTGTGGGACCAAACCAACTATGCAGACACATCAGGATGGCCTGGTGAATGCTATTGGAGGCTTCATTTTTGTTCCCTACACTCCTCGTGCTTTCGGGCTACCTCGTCCAGGCGTAGTCACTTAAGAGCCCTGAGACCCAAACATGCCATATCTTCAATGGGTGATTTCTCAAACTCCATGGCACCTAGATATGTCTTGTTAGATAAGAAATATCCACATTGGGGCCCTCTATGAAATATTCTCATGGTTTTCTCCATCTCCATCCAGTTCTCTCGTTGCCCTATTGTTTGCAAAGGCACGAAATAGTGTAGTCTAAGTCAGTGTAAGGGTGTCAGATGTTCTATTTTGCAAACCAGAGCTTTTGGGACCAAACCAACTACACCAACACATCTGTATGGCCTAGCGAATGCTAGTGGAGAATTTTTTTGGTTCCCTATGCTGCCTGTGCTTTCGAGCTACCTCGTCTTGGCGTAGTCACTTAAGAGCCCTGAGGCCCAAAAACACCATATCTTTGATAGGTGATTTCTCAGACTCCGTGGCACCTAGAGATGTCTTGTTAGATACGAGAGCTCCACTTTGGTGAACTCTACGAAAGCCTCTCGCTGTTTTCTCTATCTCCATCTAGTTCTATCGTTATCCTATTGTTTGCAAATGCGAGAAATAGTGGTCTCAGTCAGTGTAGGGCTTTCATACGTTGTAGGTTACAAATGAAAGATCGTGGGACTGAACCAACTATGTAAACACATTAGGGTGGCCTAGTGAATGCTATTGGAGGCTTCATTTTTTTTCCCTACGCTCCCCGTGCTTTCGGGCTACCTCGTCTGGGCGTAGTAGCTTAAGAGCCCTGAGGCCCAAACACGCCATATCTTCGACGGATGATTTCTCAGACTCCGTGGCACCTAGAGATGTCACATTAGATCCAAGACCTCCATGTTGGGGAACTCTACAAAATCATCTCACGGTTTTCTCCTTATCCATCCGGTTCTCTCGTTTGTCCTATTATTTGTAAACGTAAGAAATAGTGAAGTCTGAGTCAGTGTAGGGCTGCCACAGGCTGTATTTTACAAACCATAGCTCGTGGGACTGAAACGTCTGGGACAAAAATTTTGTATGGCTTGGTGAACACTAGTGGAGGATTTTTTTTGTTCCCTATGCTCCCTGTGCTTTCATGGTACCCCATCTGAGCGTAGTCACTTAAGAGCCCTGAGGCCCAAACACGCTATATATTTGACGGGTGATTTATCAGACTCCGTGGCACCTAGAGACGTCTCCTCAGATCTAACAACTCAGACTTTGGGGACCTCTATGAAATTATCTTGTAGTTTTATTCATCTCCATCTAGTTCTCTTGTTGTCATATTGTTTGCAAACGTAAGAAATAGTGCAGTCTGAGTCAGTGTAGGGCTGTCAGATGCTGTAGTTTGCAAACAAAAGCTCATGGGACCAAACCAACTACATCAAAACATTGGGCAACCTAGTGAATGCTAGTGGAGGATTCATTTTGGTTCCCTACGCTCCTCATGCTTTCGGGCTACCCCGTCCGAGCTTAGTCGCTCAAGATCCCTGAGGCCAAAACACGCCATATCTTCAACATGTGATTTCTCAGACTCCATGGCACTTAGAGATGTCTCATCAGATAAGAGAGCTCTATGTTGAGGACCTCTATGAAATCCTCTTGAAGTTTTCTCTATCTCCATCTGATTCTCTCTCTATTATATTGTTTGTCAACAAGAGAAATAGTGCAGTCTGAGTCAGTGTAGGGCTTGCTAGAGGCTGTAGTTTGTAAATAGAAGCTCGTGGGACAAAAATAACGACACCAAAATTTTGGGTGTGTCTTGGTAAAATGTAGTGGAGGTTTCTTTTTTGTTCCCTACGCTCCCCATGCTTTTGGGCTACCCCGTCCGGGCGTAGTCGCTTAAGAGCCCTGAGGCCCAAACACGCCATATCTTCGACATATGATTTCTCGAGCTACATGGCACCTAGAGATGTCTCATTATATCTGAGAGCCCCATATCGGGTACCTATATGAAATCCTCTCATAGTTTTCTCTGAATCCATCCAGTTCTCTCACTTTGCTATTGTTTGCAAACGTGAGAAATAGTGCAGTCTGAGTCAGTATAAGGTTGCTAGATTGTGTAGTATGCAAACGGAAGATCGTGGGACCAAACCAACTACACCAACATGTCGGGGTAGCCTAGTGAACACTAGTAGAGGATTATTTTTTGTTCTCTACGCTCCCCATGCTTTCGGGCTACCTCATCTGGGCATAGTCACTTAAGAGCCTTGAGGCCCAAACACGCGATATCTTTGACAGGTGATTTCTCAGACTCTGTGGCACCAAGAGATGTCTCACCAGATCCGAGAGCTCTATGTCGGGGCCCTCTATGAAATTATCTCATGGTTTTCTCCATCTCCATCTAGTTCTCTTGTTGTCCTATTGTTAGGAAATGCATGAAATAGTATAGTCTAAGTCAGTATAAGGTTACTAGATGTTGTATTTTGCAAATGAAAGCTCATGGGACCGAACCAGCTATGCCAACACATCCATATGGCCTGGTGAATGCTATTGGATGCTTCTTTTTGGTTCCCTATACTTCCCGTGCTTTTGGGCTACCTCGTCTGGACGTAGTCGCTTAAGAGCCCTAAATGACTAGATTGGCTTAAGAATGAATTTGATAGGGGTATGTCTAAGAGCACATGGGAGTTATCAATTGCCTAGTAAATCTTTCTTTTTTAGTTTTGGATGGGAGTCAGCTGACCTACGGCTTAGTGACCTTCCATTCATTGATAATTTATGTTATGATAAACCCATGGATGCTTTCAAAAGTGCCTTAAAAAGGATAGGGGTAGTCATCAAGCCCAGTGAAGGGTGTGATGTGATTTCCAAATAACTTGACATGCCTATAGATTTAAAGGTAGTAACATGAATTGGATAGGATTAGACAATGTGTTATACCCTTAATTATATATCTTACATGGGATGGATATAGCTGACTTGTGGCTATCATAACTTCTTATCATGATGTATCTCTTATATATGATCTATTATCATTGGTTGGTTGGCCTTTTTGATGGCCATATCATAGGAATAGTATAAATAGGGGTTATAGGTAGTGGATGATCATTATGTTGAGTATTTGAGTCTTAATATATGTTTTAGAGGTTGCCCCCTCGAAGTGGCCAAGCTATTCTACTTTCATATTGAGAGAACTTATCTGCAATATTGTGTTATTTGGTGTTCTATTGCTGGTGATAATCATAATTAATAAGTAATTTCATTACAAGTTGTATCAAAGCTTGATCTTGGCCAGGACAACGTCAAACCCTAATTTTGAAGGTTCAACTATATCTCAATATTGGTAGCAAATTTTTCTGCAATTTTTTTGTGGTGTGGTGAAAGAAATCAAGTAAGCTTCTTTACAAATTTCAATAAGGTTTGCCTTGTTTTGAAAAATTTAATACGGTTCTATATTTATTCATAATTTGGCTCCCTAGGGCGTAATTTTTGGAAATTTTTCAAATTTCTTATATTTTTATAAACTCCTCAAAAAAATAGCTAGGGTTTATTTTTTATAAATTCCTATATTCAGCCAAAAATATTATGAAACCCTAAACCCTAATATTATGCCCTATTAAGTCTACCCCTAGGCCCAAACCCTTCATCATGGCTAGTAGATCTACCTGAGGCCAAGGAAAAGGACAAGCACTTCTAGGAATGACCCCAAATAAGGAAGATATTGCTTCAGAGTCTACTAGTTTAGGAGTATCTGAGGTGGTCATCCAACTTCAGGAAAGGGTAAACAATATGGTGAGTAAGGATGACCTTAATGTTGAGCTTCATTAACTGAAAGGTAGCCTTAGGAGTGAGATTCAAAATGATTTTCATGCAATGCAGCAGGAGTTATTGCATATTATTTCAAATACAACTTCTAATGCCAGTCATATGGGTTCCACTAGAAATGGTCACACAGATACAAATCACTCCAATCTGGGAGGATCCTTTAATCATTCAAGTGGATCTTCTCACCAATTGAGGGGCATGATTCCAAAAGTTGAAATGTGTAAACTTTATGGAAAGGATCCACTCAATTGGATTACCCAAATGGAAAATTTCTTTGATCTCCATCTGATCCCAAGAGGACAAAAGGTAACTGTGGCATCCTTATACCTAGAACCTGATCATTTTGTTTGGCATCATTGGTTATGTGCTCAAAGGCATAAGAATGGCCTAAATGTCACCTGGATAGTTTTCACTGAAGCTTCAATTACACTATAGTTCTAGTGTTTCTGAGAATTACTTCAGCCAATTAGCAAAGTTAGGCCAAACTGGTTCAATTAAGGAGTATGTCCATCAATTCCAAACTTTTCCCTTGTGTGCGGAGGATATTACAGAAGAGTATTTGAATGACCTATTTCTGGGGGGTCTTAAGGACCACATTGAGCATGAGGTATGCATGTTTAACCCACTCAAGTTTGATGATTCTATTATCATGGCACGTCGAGTCGAGGAAAAATTTATTTCCAGTAGAAGGCAATCCTTTTCTAGCATAAAAGATCATAACACCTTGTCTCCTTCTTACCCTCGGCCAATTCGGTCGATACCTCAAAAAATTGAATAAAAAAGAGACAAAGGGTTATGCTTTAACTGTGATAGCAAATATGGACCAAATCATAAATGTTCTGAGAAAAAATTGTTCTACATTGAAGGATCTAGTGATGAGGAAGAATATGAGGCAACATCAACAGAGGAAGTGAAAAAATTAGAGGAAGAATCTGGAGATCCTCAGCCCACTATTTCATGGCATGCTATATCAGGTATTAGTATTCCATAAACCATTCAAGTTTTGGGTTATATTAAGAAGAAGAAGCTAACAGTCTTGATTGATTCAGGGAGCACACATAATTTCATCAATCATAAGTTGGAAACAAGACTAAATTGTTTCATCTACCCAGCACCTGAATTTTAAGTAATGATTGCAGATGGTGGCACATTCCAATGTTTAGGTAAATGCCATAAAGTAAAAATCATGATGGGTGATTACACATTGGAATCTACGATGTTTGTTATTCCCATGGGAGGAGCTGATATTGTCTTAGGTGTTCAGTGGCTCACTACTTTGGACACCATAGAGATAAATTTCTAGGAATTGTTCATGCGCTTTCATTCTGAGGGTAAAAAATTTAAACTTCGAGGTCTACAAGCTAAATATCCTCTAGTGGTAAGTTCTCACCAAATGCAGAAGATTCTTGAAAAGGGGTCTAAAGGTTTTATAGCTCGATTATTCTCTGTAGAAGTCCAACTGAAAATGAAGGTATTACATCCTGATTTTCAAAAGGTTATTAATCAAAATGTAGTTGTCTTCAAGGAACCAAGAAGATTGCCACCTGAAAGAGAGCATGATGATGCTATTCATTTGATTCCATGAAGCCAACTCCCCAACATCAGGCCTTATATATATCCATATGTGTAAAAGAGTGAGATCGAGAAGATGGTGGAGGAAATGTTGGAAATGGGTATTATTCGTCACAGTCAGAGTGCCTATTCTGCTCTCGTGGTGATAGTGCGTCACATGGATAGAAGATGGCGCATGTGTCTAGATTATAGAGAGCTTAAAAATTTCACTATCAAAGATAAGTTTCCTATTCCTGTCATTGATGATTTATTAGATGAGTTGCATGGTGCCATTTATTTTATAAAACTAGATTTGTGTTCTGGGTATCACCATATTAGAGTCAAGCAAGAAGATATTCATAAGACAGCCTTTAGAACTCATCAAGTCCATTATGAATTCCTAGTGATCCCATTTGGTCTTACTAATGCTCCCTCCACATTCCAAAGCTTGATGAATTCAGTATTTAGACCATTCCTAAGAAATTTTTTCTTATTATTTTTCAATGATATACTCATCTACAGCAAATCATGAGAGAAACACTTACATCACATCAATACTGTCTTAGAAGTCTTAGAGAAACATCAACTTTATGCCAAGCCTTCGAAGTGTTCTTTTGGGGTACAGGAAGTGGAATACTTGGGCCATATTGTTTCTCATGAAGGTGTTAAGGTGGACCCTCACAACATCCAGGCCATGGTGGAATGGGAAACCCCAAGAACCCTCAAACAATTACAAGGTTTCTTAGGTCTCACAAGGTATTATTGCAGATTTTTCAAAAAATATGCCAGTATAGCAGCACCAATCACAAAATTATTGAAGGACTCCTTTCAGTGGAATTAGGAAGCATCTAGGGAATTTGAAAAATTGAAGGCAGCTATGTGCACCACTCCAGTATTGGCAACCCCATATTTCTCCAAAACTTTCGTAGTTGTGTGTGATGCTTCAGGAAATGGAATCGGAGCAGTACTAATGCAAGAAGGACACCCCATTACTTTTGAGAGCCGACAGCTAAAAGGAAATAATTTTTTAAAGCCCACATATGAAAATGAAATGATGGCAATACTACATGGAATCAAACAATGGAGACCATACTTGATGGGTAGACATTTTAAGGTAAAAACTGATCATGATAGTTTGAAATATTTCTTAGAGAAATGTCTATCTTCAGAAGAACAACAAAAATGGGTCACTAAGATGTTGGGATATGACTTTGAGATTGTTTATAAGAAAGGAAAGGAAAATTTGGTCGTTGATGCTCTGTCTAGGAGGGATGAGTCTGCCAAAGCATTGTTATGTGCCATATCTATACTAAATGTAGATTGGGTAGACCAAGCACATGAAGAATGGAAGAAAGATGCAACCACACATACTCTCATTCAAAATATCTAGGTAGATCCATCCATATCAGATCAATTTATATGGATTGGGGATACATTGTGGTACAAAGATCGGTTATATCTTTGTAAGAACCCTACACTTAAACACCATTTTCTTTCAAAGCTACATTATTCTCCAATAGGTGGCCATGTTGGGGTCTTGAAAACATATCATAGAGTTAAGAAGGATTTATTTTGGGAGGGGTTGAAAGGAAATGTTCAAAAATTTGTGGCAGAATGTTTGGTTTGCCAAAAAAATAAGGGCGAGACCATTAAGACACCTGGTCTTCTCCAACCTCTGTCTATTCCTAGTGAGAGATGGGAAGAGGTATTAATGGATTTCATCACAGGATTACCTAAATCATAAGGGAAAAGTGTCATCATGGTCGCGGTAGATAGACTTACCAAATATGCTCATTTTTGTGTCATGGCTCATCCTTTCATACCTAGTATAGTTGCCATCTCTTTTATGAATACAGTTCAAAAGCTCCATGGCACGGAAAAAATTATAGTAAGTGATCTTTATCCAATATTTACAAGTAACTTTTGGATTGATTTGTTCTCTTGTCTAGGTACCCAACTATCCCATAGTTCCTCTTATCATCCCCAAACAGATGGGCAAACTAAGGTGGTAAATAAATTTTTAGAGGGATATCTTTGATGTTTTACTTCAGATAAACAAGAACGTTGGGTGCAATGGTTGACACTGGAAGAATGGTGGTACAATACTTCATTTCATACCTCCTCCAAAATGTCTCCATTTCTGTCATTTTATGGGTACCATCCTCCATCACTCATATCTAGCTGGAAGGTCAAACCAAAGGTGAGAGCAGTTGAAGATCACATTCAGCATCAGCATGAGGTACTCTCTAGTCTTAGAGAAAATTTGGCACAAGCACAAAACCATATGAAGCAACAGGCTGATCAACATAGAAGTGAGTGACACTTTAAAGAGGGAGACTTTTTTTTGTAAGGTTACAGCCATATAAGAAGTTATCCTTAAAACAACAGCAAAAGGATAATAAGCTTGCTCCTAAATACTATGGTCCTTATCAAGTTCTGCAGAAAATTGGTAGTGTGGCATATAAACTAGAGCTCCCTCTAGGAAGTAGAGTACATCTAGTCTTCTATGTTTCTTTCTTAAAGAAATTTATTGGGCAGAACATTTCCACCCAATCAGTGCTTCCAGAAATGGATGAGGAAGGAAGGATCATATTATAACCTGAAGGCATTCTTGAGACATGCACCAAAATATTGAGGACCGGAGTCATTACCGATTGCCTGATCAAGTGGAAGAATATGAATATTGAGGATGCATCATGGGAAGATGAAGCATTCATGTAGCAACATCCAGGGCTTCCCAACATTGGGGAAAATGTTACTTTTAAGGGGAGGGGCATGTTACACCCTTAATTATATATCTTACATGGGATGGATATAGCTGACTTGTGGCTATCATAACTTCTTATCATAATGTATCTCATTCATATATGATCTATTATCATTGGTTTGTCGGCCTTGTTGATGGCCATATCATAGGATAGAATAAATAGGGGTTATAGGTAGTGGATGATCATTATGTTGAGTATTTGAGTCTTAATATATGTGTTGTAAATATCTCCCCCCCGGGTAGATATAGACAAAAAGAAGAATATGGAAATCAAAGAAACTCAAAGCCCAATTTTTATTGCGTCACCAACAGCCCTTGGCACAGGTAAGAGGCACACGACAGAAGGTGTCGACACAAAAATGGATGCGCCCTTGGTGCAGGTAAGAGGCGCACGACAGAAGGTGTCGACACGAAAATGGATGCACCCTTGGCACAGGTAAGAGGCGCACGACAGAAGGTGTCGACATGAAAATGGATGCGCCCTTGGTGCAAGTAAGAGGTGCACAATAGAAGGTGTCGACATGAAAATGGATGTGCCCTTGGCGCAGGTAAGAGGAACATGACAGAAGGTTTCGACACAAAAATGGATGTGCCCATGGCGCAGGTAAGAGAGTGTCGACATGGCAGAAGTCGCACCTTGGCGCACGTAAAGGGCGCATGACACAGAATTTTGACATGAAAAAATTCACACCTTGGTGCATGTAAGGGTATGTTGACATGAATATGGATGTGCCTATAGTGCACCTTCAGGAGGCGCAACATTCTAAGCGCTGACAGGAAGAAGACCCTGACCCAGATATTCAGACGGCCATAACTTTTCACAGGGAGCTTGGATTCACGTAAGGTTGGACTTTTTGGAAAGATTACGAGGTCCTCTATCCAACTATGACTAGATATCTTTAATTAGGTGGGAACAAGTTCTTAAAAATGCAAAATACAATTCGCTACTTTTTAAGTTTGCTAGGGTTCTCACCTACCACCATAATGAGATAAATTAAATACAACCTGGAGGTGGTTGGGGTAGATTTAGATTTCCTCTCTCTTCCCTCTCTCATTCTTCCTATAAATTTTAAGGAGGGGCTTCTTTCTAAAGGTTGGAAATTCTTGTTTTGTCCCTCCCTTCTTCTCTTTGGCAGGTGAATTTGTGGAAGTTCAAACCTCCCATTTAAAACTGTAATGCAAATTTTCCTCTTGACATTCTGTAGTGTATTGTATCAATCTTTGGAGAAAATAATGCATGTCTGTGGATGATTCTCAACCCTCTCTATGTTTATTTACGCCATCCTGATCTTTTACTGCAAACCTGGTTATCTGTGCATGATCTTGCATTGCCTTTTAATGGTCTGTGTTTATTGGCAAGACAGGTGTTCTTCATTCCTCGGTGCATCACCTTTTTTAGTTTAGGTTTTATTTTCATGCATCTTCTTACCCTGTCTCCTTGGCAAGTTAGTTTAGGTTTTTGGGTAAACCCTCTACATTTTTTATGTGTGTATCTGAACAGAGGAATATGAACCGGCCTTCATCCGGAGAGCTTTTCTGATTTTGTAAGGTCCCACACTTGGGAAAAGCTCCATGTTATGCAATCGCACTGAGAGTCTCAACCCATCGAGTTACAGACCTTCAGGGGTACTGTGATTCGCCATCAACAATTTTGGCACACCCGGTGGGACAAAGAGGTCATTCCACAAGATTTGAAGGAATTTTCAAGAAATTTGGACTAAAAATTGCAGGTTTTACAATTTCAGATTTTTCACCTTCCAGGCTGAACTTTGAAATTGATTTTCAAGGGCTTAACTTGCTCAAAACAAGTAAAAATTTCACTAGTTGATAGATCAGGGGATAATCTTCAAAAGGGTATTCTTAGATTTTTGAGATTTTGACTTTCAAAATTTCATGGTTTTTGGTATTTCAGGGTTTCCCAGTTGCCTTGCATGACCTGAGTTTTTATCTGTACCTTTCGGAGATTAGTAGCTGCACAACAATACCCCCATAAGAAAATTAAAGATTTGTATATCTGGGTCCTTCAAAGTTTTAAATTCTATTTTTAATATTGTCAGGTTTGGTGTGTGTCTTGGCAGATCTAGCATTTTCAGGCTCATTATCTAACACATCTGGTGACTCCAAAGGGGATAGAATTTAGTGGTTTAGCAGCAACAATTTCCTAGGCGCATGAGAAGAATTCGAACCAGGTCTGATACTCGAGAAGAGGGGATATTTGTCCACTTGCAACTATCACCAGGAAGAGGAAGGAGAGGAAGAAGACCACAAAGATCACCATCTCCACCTAACTAGACTTTGTCTACACCTCCACCTGGTAGACTTTTTCTCACATCAACAAGGGTTCTCAGGCCAATCAGAATGGTGCAACCACCGTATCCCTTTGTCAATTTCACTAGCAGCAGCCCACTTGCCCTTAATGCATAGAATCCAATTCCAATTGTAGCATTGAAGAACATTTCAATTTTTTACTGGAGAAAATCATACTACTCCTGGTGATCATGTCAAAGACATTGCTAACGTTTGTGCAATCCATGAGATAAATGAAATGGAGGTTGCTTTCAAATTAATGGCATCTTCCTTTAAATGGAAGGCATTGCAATGGTTTAGGAGCCTTGGAGCTGGTTCTATCCAAAATTGGAATCAGTTATGCATAGTTCTCCATGAGCAGTTTGGGAAAAGGGAGACAATTTGTCTCTACTAGAACAATTGAAAACTATCAAGAAAGATCCCAACGAGTAGCTGACTGACTTCAACTTAAGATTTCAAAGGTCTTGGGATAGGATTCTAGTGGTCGTCAGGCCAACAGCTGAAGGTTCTTTTCTATACTATCTTAAGGCTTTGAGTTCTGATATTTCTATGTTAATTCAATATATGGGAGGCACAACCTTACCTGCTACTTATAGCATTGCCATTAGGGCTGAAAACTGTCTTATTCAAGCTGGTAAGCTGGCTCCTAGGCCTCCCATGCCCTTGTATCCAAACTTATAAAATCCAAGCACTAGTCAAACACCCACTTTGGCTCCTATTCCCACTCCTAGAAATCAAAATTCAAATGAAACTTCTACTGCATCCTCTAGTGCTTCAAATGAACTCCAGGAGGTTATGAAACAATTGCAAAACCTTGGAAATGAGCTGGTGACTATCAAAAGACAGCAAGCTCAAAGTGCTAGACCGTATCAGCCTCAAGCGCAGTACCAGGCTAGGCCCCCATACCAACAAAATAGGTCACCAGCTCAGGCTGCAAATCAAAATCAAAGCCAAGTAAGGCCTCCCGCTAATAGACCATTTCACCCCTATAACCCCAATGTTGCATATGCTTCTAAAGCATTAGTGCCAGTCCAAAACAACATAGCTCAAGAGTATGATTGGTGTTTCCCATGCAATGAACCTCATAATCAATCTATGTGCTTTAATGGTGCTTTGAACCAAGTCTTAATGGTGACAAATACTAGCATTGAGGGTGAAGTGATTCAAGAAACAAATCAGCAACAAGGGACATCTCAGCAAAACATAGCTACAAATGATACAACACTTGTGAATTGGCAAGCTGAGGATTTTTTTGGCATGAATCAAACAATTTCTTAAAGTGTAGCAGCTAACACAAGATCAAAGAAGAGGAATATTAGTGAAGGGCAGTCATTGGCTCTAAGTGATCTATAACCTTCCATCACTCCACAAGTTGTCGGTAAGCAAAATGCAGCTCCAAACATGCAAGGACAGCCCAAACCACCTTCTAAACCAACTCAAATTCCAGTTGTTGCTGCCCATGCACAAGAAAGGAATGTGCCGCCTAAAGGACAGCAAAGAGATGTTTCATCCCCATTTAGCATCATTGATCAAATGAAGAAGACAAATGTGAATATATCAATGTGGGAATCTTTATCCATCCCAAGCCAAAGAGATCTTCTACAAGCTACCATGAATAATTGGTCAACTTCAAACCAGCATGTCCATATGCAAGATAATGTCCTCACAAATGTTTCTCATCCTGAAGGGAATCATGGAGGACAACAAGGTAAAGTTTCGAAACCCCCTCCATTTTATGTTTCATTAATCATTGGGGATAAACTAGTACATAATTGCATGATTGATTATGGGGCAAGTAGTTCTATCATGCCCAAGCAAATAGCTGACCAGCTGGGTCTCCAGTATGAAGTCATATCAAAGGGGGTAGTACAATTGGATGGGACAGTAGTGGCAACGGTTGGAGTGATTAAAGGTTTGAACCTTATGTTTCATGCATGCCCCAACGTTACTATTTTACAAGATGTGTCAGTGATAGATTTGCCACCACTATTTACCCTATGCTTATCAAGGAATTTCATAGCTAGAATTGGAGGCTACTTATCTGCTGATTGGTCACACATGTTGTTCAGAACAAGATATGGTACTAAGGTCACAATCAGATCTGAACCAATTGCAAACTTTCATATTGAGCCTCATACTCCAAGCCAAATCAATGCCAAATGTTCAGCATTTGATCAGGAAGATTATCCAAGCACAGATGAAGCTGACACCAAAGTTGGAAGCATCCCAGATTTGACTCTTGATGAATGGGCAAGCAAGGTACATGCTTTTGATCCCTACCAAGAAATAGAATAATTTGAGCTAGGAGTCTATTGTATACATGAAGAAAACCAACCTATTCCTAACATCACAAAAACAGACCATAAGGATGACAATGAGGTATGGCAATTATTTTTCGATGGATCAAGGAGTAGGCAAGGTGCAAGAGGAGGAGCTATGCTTGTTTCACCTCAAGGCATCAAATATTATTCAGCTTTCCGTTTCTAGTTTTCCTATTCAAACAACACATTTGAATATGAGGCATTGATTCATGGACTTCATTGGGCCAGGAAAAAAGGGCATAAAGAACTTGTAGGTTTTTGGAGATATCGATCTAATCATCAATCAAGTCAAGGGACAACATGCTACAAAGAATGACATGCTGAAGAATTACAAGAACAGGGTATGGGACCTCATTGAGGATTTTGAAGCTTTCAACATCATGTCCTTACCTAGGAAGAAAAATGAATCTATGGATAGGCTCGCAGCAGTTGGAGAAATGTTTGATGTGGTTGAAAACATCAAAAGGAAAAAAACACAACCACATATCCATGTGATTGTTAGACCAGCAGCTCCAAATAATAACACAAGCTGGAAGGTGTTTGGGAATGATCAACAAATCGTCAATTTCGTACAAGAAGAGGCTGAATTCTAAGCTAGGAATCAGGATAGACTAGAGTAGCAGTATGGGGATTAAGTAGTGCAGTTGTGGACAAACAAGATTCCCAAGGGTTTAGTAACATTGGATTCTATCTTCAACCTTAATGACCAGTTCCGTAAGGAAAAGGCTAACATACATATCAAGAGAAAAGATTCAGAGCCAATTCCAGTTGGGAAAGGAAAAACACTTCAAATTGGTAAAGTGGCCACTAAACAAGAGAAATCAGATTTCATACAACTTTGCCAATAATTTCCAGATGTCTTCGCTTGGAGCTATGAAGACTTGAGAGGATTCAATCCGAAGTTGGCACAACATACCATAGAATTGGATCCAGATGTTAAGCCCATCAGGTAAAAGCAAAGGCTAGTCAACCTTTACATTGAGCCTCTAATGAAGAAAGAGCTAAACAACCTAATAGATGTAAGCATTATATTCCTGATCAAGAACTCAAGCTAGGTTGCAAACTTGGTGCCGATCAGGAAGAAGAACGGAGAGATTAGGTTGTGCGTGGACTTTCGAGACCTCAACAGGGAATCTCTCAAAGAACATTACCCACTTCCTTCAATGGAACAAATATAGCAAGTAGTGTCCTGTTCGGAGAGATTGTCTCTCCTATATGGCTACTCAGGGTATAATCAGGTAATGGTGAAAGAAGATGACTAGTTCAAGACGACTTTCACCACCAAATGGGGCACCTATGCCTACAAGAAGATGCCATTTGGGATATCAAATGCTAGAGTCACTTTCCAAAGGGAAATGTATATGGCATTCAAGGGTTTGATCAACGAAATAGTTCTGATATATCTTGACGACATCATTATATTCTCCAAAAATGCAGCGGATCACCTTTTTCATCTGAGGCAGGTATTTTAGAAGTGTAGAAGATTTGGAGTATCTTTGAATCCCCCAAAAATGTATATTCTTGGCTCATGAAGGAAAGCTTATAGGTCATATTGTTTCAAAGGAAGAGATTGACGATTGACCCAGAAAGAGTTGAAGAAATTCAAGCATTGCCATTTCCAAGTCACAAGAAGGCTCTTCAAAGCTTCCTAGGGAAGGATCAATTTTGTCCACATATTTATGCCAAATTTTGCCAGCTCTCCTGAAGCCAAAAACACTGATGTTGAAGAAGAGCATGGCATTTAAGTGGATAGCTGAAGGCAAGGCAAGTTTTGAGGCAATAAAAGAGGCTATATCTCAAGCTCTGACCCTCATAAATCCAGAATTCTCCAAGGTTTTCATGTTATATGCCTTTGATGGTGGGGACACGATTTCTGTAATCTTGGTATCAGAAAAACAAAGAGGGATTAGAACAACCATTTGCTTTCTTCAGTCAAGGCTCTGGAGGAATACGAAACTAGGTACTCTTTTATTGAAAATAATGTCCTTGCAGTGATCAGGAGCTTAAAGAAATTCAAGCACCTAGTCTCAAACAACAAGATCCAATTGTTGGTCTCTCATACAGGATTCAAGGACTTCCTTCTAAACAAGGATATGAATGAGAAACATGCAAGATGGATAACTCATGTCATGGAATATGACATCGAGATCAAGGTCACTAAACTAGTTTGTGGGAAGGGACTATGTGAACAGCTAGCCTTGAGTCAACAAGTTGAAGCAAGTGATGAAAAAGAGACTGTCCTGGTATTAAAGGGTGGCCAAGAATAGGAAAATGATGATGTGCCCTACTCCTTGTTGGACTCAGAGTATGATACACTTCCTACAGGCAGGCCTATGCTCTCTAGAAATGAGCAAAGCAAAAAAGAGATACTTTATATTACAAACCATTCCATATGTGTTTGTTGATGGTGTTTTGTTCAAGAAAGGACATCAATGGAGTTCTATTGAGGTGCATTGGGACATGTCAAATTGAGAGAGTATTATGAGATTTTCACGATGGAGATTCCGGAGGGCATTTCACCCCATGAGTAAAAACTCTCAAGATAATGAAGGAAGGGTATTATTGGCCCACAATGTTCAATGATTGCTATACATGGATAAGAAAGTGCAATAAATGTGCACTCTTCACAGGTAAGGAAAGACTAGTAACGCTTCCATTGCCACCCAATTTTGGTTGACCAACCATTTATGTAATGGGGATTGGACTTCATCGGGGTCATAAACCCAAACTCAAGCCAAGGCCATAAGTGGATTCTCATGGCAATGGACTATTTCATCAAGTGGACCGAAGCAGTAGCTCTCAAAGAGGATAAATGAGTCTAGCATACTAGACTTTTATGAAGGAATAGTGACTAAGTTCGGTGTGCCAGCCACTATCATATCAAAAAATACATTGGCATTCATATGGTTCCAAGATTATAGAATGGGCTGTCAAGAATGGAATCTATTTGAGTGCCTCTTCAAATTATTACCCCGCAGGGTAATGGACAGGCAGACTCCACAAACAAGAAGCTGCTAAGAATCATCAGAAGGAATCTGGATGAAAACCAAAGGACATGGGCATACCAAGCTAAAATCAGCGTTATGCGATAACAGGATAATGCCAAAGAGGTCTACAGGTAATTCTCCCTACAAGTTGGTCTATGGGAAAGAGGCAGTATTGCCTATATCATTAGAATTGCCAGTATTGGAGCTTAGGAATCAGTTAGAGTTGTCTGAGTTTGAACCAATGGAGGCCAGATATGTAGAGTTGATGGAATTGGAATAAATTAGAGAGCATGCAGTTCTGATGATTGAAAAGGATCAAGCCTTAGTAAAAAAATGGTTTGATAAGAAGGCAAGAGCAAGGACCTTCCAGGAAGGGGACCCAGTTCTGAAATGGGATGCAAATCGGGCAAAACTAGGAAGGCACTCCAAGTTTGATTCCATTTGGAGTGGCCTCTACATGGTCATGGGATCTAAAAGTAGTAATTCCTTCCAATTGTCTACATTGGATGGAGAAGATCTCCCGATTCTGGTTAATGGAATCTATCTTAAACATTGATACTAAAAGGAAAAGGTTTACCCTTGTAAATATTAGCCTAGATTTCAATTCCTCTAAGTGCAGTATACACATTGTCTTGTTGTAGTTAGGTTTCAATTTCCCTAAGTGCTTTAGCACAGGTTTTGTTGCCCTCAGGTTGAATTTCTACAGTTCAGCATGCTCTCGAGAAGGAGTTGCGGTATCAGGCTGGGATCAGATATCAGGTTGGTTTCAGGTTATTGCTTATGACTCCATGCCCAATGGATTGCTAAAAGGCCACTGATCTTCTACCTAGTAGGCAGGTGATCCCATTGAGTCACAAAATTGTTGTATATATCTCCCTCCCCGGGTAAATATAGACAAACAGAAGAATATGGAAATCAAAGAAACTTAGAACCCGACATTTATTTACGCCACCAGTCGTGCCTTAGCACAGATTAGAAGGTGTCAACATGGAAAAAATTCATGCCCTGGCGACAGGTTGAAGGCACAGATCAGAAGTTTTCGACATGGCAAAGGGTCACGCCTAGGCGCACGATCAGAAGGTGTCGACATGGAAAATGGATCGTGCCCCTGGCGCAGGTTAATGGTGCAGGTAAGAAGGTGTCGACACGGACAAAAGTCATGCCCTTGCGCATGTTGAAGGCGCAGATCAAAAGGTGTCGACACGGAAAAATTCACACCCTAGCGTAGGTTGAAGATAGTAGACGACAGAAGGTGTCAACATGGAAAATGGATGCACATCTTAAATCAGGTTGAAGGCAGCAGATCACAGAGAGTGTCGACACGGCAGAAGTCGAGCCCTGGCGAAGGTTAAAGGCGCAGATCAGAAGATGTCAACATGGAAAAAGTCGCGCCCTGGGGCAGGTTGCAAGGTATCAACACCACATTTTCAGCGCCTATGGCACATTTAATAGTATGTCAACATGTGAGGATGGATGCGCCTAAGGCGCACCTTCAGGAGCCGCAACATTTTGAGTGCTGGCACCCCCGAACCCAACAGGAAGCAAACCCTAACCCAGATATTCAAATGGCCATGACTTTTCACAGGGAGCTCAGATTCGTGCAAGGTTAGAATTTTCAGAAAGCTTACAAGATCCTCTATCTAACTATGACTGGATATCTTTAATTAGGTGAGAAAAAGTTCTTCAAAAATGTAAAATATATTTCACCATTTTTTTGGGTTTGCTAGGGTTCTCACCTACCACCATAATGAGATGAATTAAATACAATCTAGAGATGGTTGGGGTAGATTTGGAATTCCTCTCTCTTCCCTCTCTCATTCTTCTTATAAATTGTAAGGAGGGGATTCTTTGTAAAGGTTGGAAATTCTTGTTTTTCCCCTCCCTTCTTCTCTTTGGCAGGCGAATTTGTGGAAGTTCAAACCTCCCATCTAAAACTGTAATGCAACTTTGCCTCTTGGCATTATGTAGTGTATTGTATCAATCTTTGGAGCAAATAATGCATGTCTGTGGATGGTTCTCAACCCTCTCTGTGTTCATTTGTGCATCTTCTGATCTTTCACTGAAAATTTGGTTATCTGTGCATGATCTTGCATTGCCATTTTAATGGTCTGTGTTTATTGGCAAGACATGTGTTCTTCATTCCTTGGTGCATCACCTTTGTTAGTTGAGGTTTATATTTTTATGAATCTTCTTACCCTATCTCCTTGGCAAGTTAGATTAGGTTTTTGAGTAAACCCTCTACATTTTTAATGTATGCATCTGAATAGAGGAATAGGAACCGGCCTTCATCCAGAGAGCTTTCCTGATTTCACCAGGGTCCCACACTTGGGAAAAGTTCCATGTTATGTAATCGCACTGAGAGTCTCAACCCATCAAGTTGCAGACCTTCAGGGGTGCTGTGATTCGCCATCAACAATATGTTTTGGAGGTTGCCCCCTCGAAGTGGCCAAGCTATTCTACTTTCATATTGAGAGAACTTATCTACAATATTGTGTTATTTGGTGTTCTATTGCTGGTGATAATCATAATTAATCAAGTAATTTCATTGCAAGTAGTATCAGAGCTTGATCTCGGCTAGGATGACGTCAAACCCTAATTCTAAAGGTTTGGCTATATCTCAATATTGGTAGTGAATGTTTCTGCAAAAAAAAAATTTGGTATGGTACAATAAGTCAAGTAAGCTTTTCTCCAAATTTCAATCAATTTTGACTTGTTTTGCAAAATTTATTACGGTTCTATATTTATTCATAATTTGGTTCCCTAGGGCGTAAATTTTTGGAAAATTTTCAAATTTCTTATATTTTCAGAAACCCCTCAAAAAAATAGATAGGGTTTATTTTTTTTATAAATTCCTATATTCGGCCAAAAAAATACGAAACCCTAAACCCTAAAATTATGCCCTATTAAGTCTACCTGTAGGATCAAACCCTTCGTCATGGCTGGTAGATATACCCGAGGCCAAGGAAAAGGACAAGAAACTCCAGGAATGACCCCAAATAAGGAAGATATTGCTTCAGATTCTACTGGTTTAGGAGTATCTGAGGTGGTCATCCAACTTCAGGAAAGGGTAAACAATATGGTGAGTAAGGATGACCATAATGTTGAGCTTCATCAACTGAAAGGTATCCTTAGAGTGAGATTCAAAAATATTTTCATGCAATGCAATAGGATTTGTTGCATATTATTTCAAATAAAACTTCTAATGCCAGTCATTGAGTGTCTGAATTAGAATTTCATTGCATCTGGAGACATTCTCAAGCATTGGAGTAATGTATATGGAGAGACATTCTCAAAATATCAACAGATGAAAGGCATCAAATTGTGACGAATCTTGGGTGTTTTAACAAGGGAGAAGACTACGAAGCATAGAAGAATGTAGTAAGTGCATGATAAGATAGGAACCAGTACAAAGAGACCATGAGCAAGAAGAAGCACAAGTAAGGTAAATACACATATACACATTGATAAATTGAATGAATAATTACTCAGATTAGGTAACTCTTTATATACATACATTATATAAATATTGATTTCCAAAGTTTGATGCATATTATACATTGAAAATGCTAGTACATGTACATCACCAATAAATGAAAAAATAATCCATAATGTCTTAAATATTGTCAAGTGCACATCATATTAGTTTCATGCGAAAATAATCTCAGAAATGTAAGGTCTCATACAAAATTATCAAGTTCCAAATAGTATTTTAATGTGCATAATAAATAAAAAAATTCCCAAATAGGTCATATACCATCAAGTTCAAATGCCATATAGGCATACATACAATGCCATGCACATAGGCATACAAAAACAATGTCATGTAAGACATATATATTTCCTACTCATCAAAATATATCCCTCTCTTGGCCTTGCTCGAAGAAGGCCCTCCCTTAGACGAAGATGGAGATCCATGAGATGACTTTGGATCGTCTGAGCCCATGCTTCGAGTCCTCTTTCTGCTGAATACTCGCCTTGTAGATGAGCCTGTAAATGAAAACAATGTTTTTTTTGTCAAAACTTAATTTATATATGTTTTCAACATGTATTTAAGACCATGCTAGAATGAAAGTATTTACATAAATACAAAAACTTACCGCAAGTTGTCGATCACACCGAATTTGCATCTCACACTCTTAGATGAGTCATCGGGAGCTCCTGTAGTATGAATGGGGGTACGAAGATGACGAGATGGAGGAGTCTGTGCTCTCAAAGTCAAAATGGAGGGGGTTGAAGTTCCCTACATACACATAAGATCATAAAATCTAACATCAAAATTAGTGAAAATAGAACTAAGTACATGTATGTACATAATGACAATATTTTAACTAATTTTATCAATATAGAACTATTGTTTTTACCCCACCACGCCTGTGAATCAAATGAATAGGGTTGCTACCTGTCCCAGGTAACTTCCTGCATACACACAATGAAGGACATTATTAACATAATTTAATAATTCTACAATGAAAGACATTACTAACGTGTAATTTAACATAATATGAATTACACGAGAAATTTAACAAAATTTATGTGTTGTTTGAATACCTCAATGAGTTGCTGCACGTAGGTGAAATCGTAGCGGCAACACCTTTATCTACTTGTTGCAGAGATGGTGGGGTGTCTAGTGAAGTCAACATCTTTATCAAACATGTATATCACATGAGTTAGATGGACATACAAGAACATACATATATTTGACTTCAAAACTAATATATATATATATATATATATATATTATATATATATATATATATATATGTATGTATGTATGTATGTATGTATGTATGTATGTATGTATATACACATGTATGTGAAAATTTTACATAATTAACATTCTAAATACCTCTATGAATGTATGTGTACACATGGTGCTCGCTTGCCTATGGTCGGGATGAAGATGCGCCTCTCGCGCGCTGTAATATCAATGCATATACATGTACAAATACAATTATTTCAAAAATTTAACATATATAACTAAATCAAGTACTCCAAACTTTTTGTAACACACATAAAAAAACATAAACAAATTTACCTGACGAAGGTGATGCCGATGAATGTAATCCAAATGTCTCACTCAAAAGGACATCTGACATAGTGACATTATCGTGTGCACCCCTAGCAGCAGGTGCACCAAAATCAGTACACATGAAAGTATCGTCCTCCTCGGGCCCCAAATATATGCTACCACATGACGAGAAAAAGATGTGGCCTCATGCTAGTACTCCCTGAGGGAATACTTTGTGTACCTCCACGAGCATTTGGCTCAGAAATCTCCCTCGTATGTCGAACAAGGGTCACAGATAGCCCCTTAAGCGTATGGAGTGTATCAATCTCTATTGTCTACTTCACTGCTTGAGGGACAATCTTAGGGTGAGGGGGCTTATGTGTGGGGAATCTACCCTGTTGAATAGGTGCACGTTGTGCACCTGGTCGATCTTGTGCAGATCCTTTTCCTTAGCCCCTGGAAATCTTGGAAATCAAAATAATTTGGGATCTCATTGAGGATAAACTCGTAATAGAGTTTCCTCAGAAAGTATAGTGGCACCTCATTGTTATTACAAGGTGGAAAATCAAACACCATCCACCATCGGTCCCAAAAATTATTTTTAATCAAATTATTATTGCACCAATGGATGGGAAATCCATTTATATGACAACGGAACAAGAAAATTAGTGCTGGGGTCCATGAATAAGGTGCATATGAGTTCTTTTGAAATTTCATTTTTTCTTTTACATCCACATATGACAATTTGTTGGAATAATAAACCCTACAACCCTCTCTGTAAGTTGTCCAATGATCAATTTTCCCCGTTGCCACATCAACTTGGAACAAGTAATGCCTCTAATGTGTTTGCAAGAGAGGCACGATGGGGGTTTGTAGATTGTGAATCCCTCATTGTTTTGATTAAATCCTCAATTTCAATTTTGTTTTCAACTATGTGGGTTACTAAATCTTCTTCGACTACCTAAGGGATGTTGAGAAATTGTGGGAGTGTCGGGAGGGATGTCAAGAATAACAGGGTTTGGTTGTGGTTGATTCCCTCGACCTCTAACTGTAACAATAAAAAATATGTATTCAATTCAAATTTTAATCTATAATTATCATATTTCAGTGCAATTTTGAGAAAAGAATTGTGCTTACCTCTTCTCCGTGGCACCATCATCGATTCAGATCTTCCCGGGTGATCCAGAAATGATCCTTTGAGCTTGAGATCTAGCTGAATGAAAACATGTGAGGGCACAAGGTTAAGCTCTGAAACTTGTGTTTGAGGGAGGTAAAATGATAGAGGCTCATGCCTCTTTTTCTGGTTTATAGTTGGCATAACACATACGCATTATGCTTTGGTGATTCCCAAGCCAAACAACTAGAAAAACGTGAGCACGTTTTTCTTTTTTTTATTCTTGTCCACTTTTTGGCCCCCCAACTTCGTGCACTTACCCTAATTCTAACCATAATTATCAAGATGCATACAACCCTCAAGTAACTACTTTATATAATGAAATAAGGAAATCCTGATAAAACTTAGCATGCAATCGAAAAGAAGCCACTATCAAACACACACTTTTCCACTAACATCCAAAGCCAACCAAAAGTAACCCAATCCTAAAATAATTCATCAGGCCCAAAATTAAACACTTCTACTTTGACGAGGTTCAAGCTATTACTGGATTGTAAGAGAATCACCACCATTGCTAACAGATTGCCAACTAAAATTCACAACACAACGAGCTCTATATCTAGCAGAGGGTCGAGCAATGAAAAATTCACTCTAAGATCCTAGACACCCTCAATGTTCCGTGCATCCAAAATGAAGAAATAACTTTAAGAACCTAAGAAGACATTCAAGACACCAAGGGTGTACCCCCATACAACAAAATGTCACAATACAAGAAGCATAGAACCATCTCATCATCATGCAAGAAGGAACCACGTAACATTTAGCTAAATAGCCAACAACATAATGAGCTCTGAGTCACCAATTAAAATAAAATCCAAGAAATTTCTACAATCAAGGAAAGTGGCTAAGTAGCCACATTGTAAACTCTGAAAATTCTTGCAAAAATATAAATAACTAAAACAGCCTCAAAGCTTCTCCATCCAATCATAAACATAACATGTTCGTCCTTGATAAAATAACAAAATCTATTACGAATGTAACACATAAAAGTTAACACCGCATTCACTCTGCAACCCTTCATGACTGCCAATAGGGGTACTTTGCCTCAAGGCCAGTTCCAAGGAACACATACAGCAGGATTGAGTCCAAAACGACACTCCACCAACTTAAATGTCCACTCTCCCATATGGGTAACAAAATGGAAAAACTAACAACCAAACCATATTTCCTAACCACTGAAGGAAGGAAGCTCTAAAAAACTTTCTAATCAACTCTTCTCGACCCCATCACAATCACTATTGTCCAACCACAAGAATCACACCATACAATTTATCATTCCAACCACTCCAATAAGGAAGGGTCTTAAAAGGGCTTAACACATCATACAATTAAATCAAGATTTAGGACTTGTAAAACAACACATTTTCAAAGGAGAACCAAGTTTCCACTACACTAGAAGTTCACAAAAATCAATTTAATTTAACATTCTTAGTTACCTGGGTTTAGACAAAATGCCACTAAGCAAGCACAAAAACTCAAACAACTTATTATTTTATTATGATTTTAATTCTTGGTAGTTCAAATTAACAGAGTAATGTAATATTTCTTAGTCATACGTATTTTTTTTCAATTTTTTTAAACAAGGTTGTTTTCTAGATTTAAAAGTCTTCTAGGTTTACATTTCATGTCTCAAGTTTTCTAGTGTGCCCAAGGGTCCAAGATTTGAACCCATGGGCATCTGATAGCAAGTGTAACGCCTCCCAAATACTCCCCACTCGAGACCAAGAACAACCTAGGTTTAGTTAGGAAAAGTTAAGGAATAAAGTTTATTTTTAAGTGTTGCCAACAAAAATTTTAGAGTCCATTATAACAGTTATCAAACATCCTACACAAACACTAGGAGAGAGAAATTCATCCCTAACACAGATAGATTATCTTCTTATGGGGTGCACGGGAAGAAAATTTCCCCAGGGGTGCGGAAGAGAGGCATGGAGCGGATGAACCTTTTCCTCCGGGCATGGAAAAGAGGCTTGGGAGAAACTCTTATTCTCTCGGGCACACAAGATGGGCACGGAAGAGACTCATTCTCTCTCGGGAATGAAATACAGGCACAGAAGAGACTCATTCACTCCTGAGTGTATAAGAAGGGCCTAAGAACGCAAGACAGTCACATAAGAGGCACATTTTCTCACGGGCATGCAAGACGGGCGTGCAAGAAGCTTTGGTCGCACAAGACGGGTGCACAAGAGGCTTTTCCTCTTCTGCAAACTTCAGAAGGCCAAATTTAGATAGGGAGTTCTGTTTTTGGCAAACAAGGACTTTTTGCAAAAAGCTCTCAATGTCCTCTTTGCACATAAACCTTAAGAATTTAATTTGGATAATTTTTTTAGGGTGAATTTTGAGAAATCTTCTCTACAATAATTTAAAATGAAAACTGGGTAACATTTGACTTATAAAATAATTTTCAATTCAGACCTCATTCCTTTCTCAACATGCCAAATAGACATGGGTGGTTGTGCTCTTAAGGAATTTAGGATGGATTACAAGGGTTTAATTTTTGAATTGAATATTAATTTGAAATTTCTTCAATTTTGACAGCAAAACTACTGCATTTTTTCCTTTGTTCGATTTGAAAAGATTCTTAACCATTTCTTAAGTGGTTTAGCTTGTTTGGGGTCATTTTAATCCTACTAAGTTCAATTTAATGTTTCATTTTCTTATTAATTGTTGAAGGGGTCATTCTGTGCATTTTGAATAAAAACATTTACCAATTTGAAAACATCTAATACTTGCGATCCAAAACACATAAATTTATTTACATTTACCAACTTCAATAATAAATTCATTCCAAATACACACTAATTTATTAAGTTGATTCAAAAAAAGTATTCAAATCCCAATTTACAAGTTCTGATTTTCAAAACATTCATTTCTGCAAGAACAGAGCATCATGACATTTCAACATACATATTCACTTTTCTTTTCATTTTTCCAAACAAAGATTTCATAATGCATTGCAAACACAGATTTCGAATGAACACCAAATCATTTGAACAAGGTAACAACTTCCATTAATTCAAAAACAATTTCTTTACATCTTTCTTATTTCATTCCTCAATTTCAATCGTAAAAAATACAATTTCCTTCTCATACATTCCAAAACAGAAAACCGAATTCATCTCTTTCACATTTCGAATTTCAACTTTCATAGCCATAACAAAACATATTTCCATCACCAGTAATATACAAGGTCATCCACTTCAAAGTGGAAAAGGGTTACAATAAATAATAATCTCAACAAGGATTGTCAAAATTGTCTTTTCCTTTGCTCATCCGAACAATAACATGAAGATCATCCATTTATTTCAATTTGATCACAACAAAGGCAGGGGAAAGGCAATGCTCTCCACCCAGCCAATACATCCAATGAAATGAGAATCCATCCTTCTTCATTGGCCCCCTTGAGCCCCAACCACAATGCAATAGAATATGCGTTTCAACTCATGGAAATAACAAGATTCAAATCAAACACACAAGCAATCTCACATTTAAAAACACAAATCCAAAACATAATGTAGTTTGCAACCAAAATAAATACATAACAAACAAGACTTAGGCTTCATCACGTAAGCCAAAGGAGCAAGAAACTATGGGGGATGCTACTTATGTCTCCCAAAAGGGAAATGGGTATCACCATTCTGAGAACAAACCACCAAAATACATATCATTTCAAATCCATGACATACCCTTATGCCTCTCCCAAATACCCCTTTATTCCTCACATTTCCTTATGCCTCCCTAACCTCTTATGGCATCCCATAACGAGTAAATAAATGCAAGTTATTTCTTTTTACAAGGTGGAACCCAAATCCGAACTCCCTTCACACTTATACCTCCCCAACACACTTATGCCTCCCTCAAGAGTACCCCATAGTCTTCTCCTACACCATCCCTAAGCCATCTACCTAACTAGTAAACAAACAAAAACAAACATAAAAACATTTACATATTCATAAAAGGGAAGAAGATACATTTCCAAGAGCCAAGCTCTACCTCTCCATGATGGAGTTTGTCCTAAGTCCAAAACAAAAAGGATTTCCAATTCAAAAAATTCCAAGATCAACAATCCACATGCATGCAACAATCTCCAATCTTCTCCAAAAGCAAGAGTGCTCAAGACCAAAAGAAGTCTCCCAAAATGAAGTGATAAAAGTGAAGCAACCCAAAAACAAGCTAAGGAATTCCAATAAATAGAAGAGGGAAGAGAAGAGGATGAGGTGGATCCATGTAGGATGCCACATCACACATCCTCAACCCCAACACAAAATTCAACTTCATTCTCCAATACATAATCAATAGGTGGGTGAATAATATGACAGTTTTACTTACACACTCAAGCAAGCCCACACCCCATAAGGACTGAAATTAAAACATGTAAGAAAAGTGCAATAAAAACATTCAACTTGACTTACAAAAATGCATAAAGAAGGGCTAAATTTAACTCTCCAACCATAGGTAAGGTTGGTATAAAAAATTCAAGAGGTATGGGACAAGTTTAACTTGTTCCACAAGCCTCCAAAATCAGCCTCCAAGGAAAAATTCGAATTTCAAAGAAGATGGAGTGTTTTATACTCCAAAATCAACTTACACATCTCTTATACATCACTTACACATTTCTTACAACACTTTAATTTTAGGCAAACAATTCTAATAATTACTTTCTTATGACCCAATTTGATTAATTAATTTTTAAACAATATGATTACTCACATTAATTTACCAAAATTAAAAAATAATGAAAGGGGTAAACACATCACTTGAATAAACACATGCAAACATTAACAAAGGAACCAAATAAAAGAAAAAAATACATAAAATCCCTTGGTCACATTTCAAAGGTGATCCACCGCATGGGAATCCCTAACACAATCAAACACACACAAACAAATACAATTGCCATAGTGACCTTGTTGAATTCATCTTGAATTCCAATGTGGTTGGTCTCCAATCCCCCGATGTTTGTTGTGATACTTTTAACCTGTAAAAATACAAATACCTCCATCGGCCTCATGGCCACATCAGAACATCCAAATGAATATAATATACTTCCAAAGTCATCAATATATATGTGAATTGCAAAAATCATCAAGCCAATTAATAGTGTCACTTAAAATTTCATCAACAACTATATCATCATCAATTTTCATTTTCTAGGTCTACTCAAAATATCCAAATATCACATTTCTAAACACATGTATAATGTAACCATATCAAATATTATATCAACCTCAATATATAAAATGTCTCTAATAATCATCATGCATCATTTATGAATCAAAGTCAACAATAATCCATGCTCTAACATCTAATCATCATACTAAATCAAAAACTATAACAATGCCAATGGTAATAGTCAACAATTTCATGATCAGTATCAAAATGTGTCAAAGGGAAGTTGGCCACTACAAATTATATTTAGGAAAACTTTGCAAAGTTCTATTTCGGGGCAATGGCAAATTGACCCCTAAAATTAACTTGTACCCAAAAAATTTTGGTGAGTTGATTCTAACTTGTACCCTAAAAAATTGCGCAATTTCAAATTCTCAAAACCCAAAATATTTGTGAATCAACAAATATTCACCATTAAAATTTTCCCTGCCTTGAAATAATTGATCATTGTCTCATTGATTTCATCTTTATTCAAGATAATTTCCCCATTGGATTTTCTGATTTCTTGGATTCTAAGATGATTCCTTCTATTAGTGGCAGAGAAATGAAAAAACCCACTATTCATGTCCCCCTCTTTCAACCATTTAATCTTGGATTGTTTCTTCCAGTAAAATTCTTCCTTGGCCAAAGGATTATGATATTCAGCAAGAAGAGTCTACTCCTGTTCTTTAAGATCCAAATTAATACCATTTTCCTCCACTCATTTTCTTCTAATGTTCTTAAATCTTCCTCTATGTTAATTTTCTACTAGAAAATGTTACCAAATGTCTCCTTATTCCAAACTTTCAACTTATTTTTAACATGCTTCATTTTGTAAGTTTATCTGTACATAGGAACACCATGCACATGTACCTTCCACCAATCCTAAATCCTATTGTAAATTTCCAGGTGAGTCGGCCACATCTTTTCAAACTAAAACAATTTTTCTTTTCTTGGTATTTCTTCTCCCAGTTTCAACAAAATCGGATTATGGTTTGACCCAATTCTACGGAGGGATGTGAGCGAATAGAGCTTATTAATCACACACCAATGGCTGATCACAAATTGGTTCAGTATTATTTGGATAAGGTCTTTCATAATTCTTCTGTTAGCCCACATGTTAATTTGAACCTCTAAGCTCTAAATCAAAAATCTCATTCCTCATTAGAAAATCAACCAGATCCTCCATACTATCATAATACATTATACTTCCACCTGTCTTTTCCATAGGAGAGAGAGGGTGTGTTGAAATATCCTCCAATAATCCAATCTGGATCCTTGAAATAAAATTCTAAACTTTGAGAGTTTGTCCCATAAACTCCTTCTACCTCCCACCAATTTTAGTGCATATATATTCAACACAATTCTATTCTTTTTAGAGGTCTATCTCCATGAAATAAACAGCCACATGATGAGGAGAGGACATTAAAGGTTCCCCCCTTAACCATTTCAAGATTACAAAGGAAATAAATTCCTCCCAAGGCTCCAACAAAATTAGACCCTTCCTAGTAGCATTCTTTCAACACAACCCTACTCACTTCCTTAAATCTGTTTATACTCATCTTGGTTTCTTGAATTAGTAAAATATCTAGATTATGTTTACTCCTCAATTCCGTCATTATCCTAATGCTTATCAAGGTTGTTTAACCCTCTAACATTCCATGATAAAATGATCATTTAAACCTATGAAGGTTGGTCATGGCCTCCCTCAGAGATTTTTACGTAGCTTTTTCAATTTCTTGCGTCACAGATCTTTCCCTCTTTTCCTTATTCATCAGTCCTCCTTTAAGAAAGGATTCCTTACCCACATATACCATGGTGTTGCTCCTTATTTTTGGGTTTAGTCTTGTTTACTAGAGCTACATGAGAGACCATCATTTCCTGAGTGTCAGGAACCACCTCTTGTAGCAGTGCTTCAAAAAGAATCTAAATGTTACAACCACATCATCATGTCTTTTCCCAAAAGAGCTTCTGGAAAATGAATGAAACCTCCTCAAGAGAAGGACCTTGTGCAACCTTCTCAACATAGTTCCCAAACAATCCAGAGGTGGACCTTCCTTTCTGTTTTTTCCCTAATAGGAGATGAAATGTCCTCCTTTTACATATTTCCTTCCATTCCACTCTTGATTTTGAATATGAAGTTGAGCCCTCTTTATTTTCTAAGAACCTTGGTGAGTGGGTAACCTCTCTTAATGGTATCATCATCACTAGTTTTTTACATAACTAGTAGCTTTTCCATTCTTCCCAACTTGTTGCCACTCCCTGATTGTATTTGTTTTGAGTATGGGGATGAGGTTTAGAAACCATTTCTTGTATCTTATTTGAGAAAGGACATTCCCGCTAAAGTAATGCCCCATAGTTTGCATTTATCACAAATAAACTATGATGGTTCATATTCAAACCGTTGTCTCCAATTTCTAAACTTGGACAAAACATTTATATTTCCTTCAGGGGTAACCCCTTGTTTCATATTGACACAAAATCTTGCATGAGTTAGCATGGTTGTAGCTTTAGTCATAGGATCAATTGCAATCAGTGAGCCCAAGATTTTGGCTATCCCCAAAATGAATTCGGGGTTCCTAGAATTCTAGTGGTAAGCCATGGAAACCTAACCTCGATGGGGAAACTCGGTAGCAGACAACGTTTTTCAAAAGGGTTAAACATTGGCTCCCATTTCTGAGTAACCACATGGGATTTTCCTATGAACCATGGGCCTTCAAAAACGGTTTTCATCGCCATTTTTTTGCTAGGTAGAGTGACAAAAAAATTCCCATTAGCATAGGAAGTTACCTTGACAGCTCCATTGGTCGCCTACCTTCTCTTGGCCCTAGCTGTGGAACAGATCAATGTTTGGGTCGAATCCCCAAACATTTCGCAAACAAAGCATTCTCAATCGAAGCCTTTGCTCTATCAAGCATTTTTTCTGAAACTCAAAGTGAAATATTTCCTTTACTTGACTAGATCCAGGCCTTACAAAGCTTCCATATCCAACTTTATCCCAACAAGCCTTTCATCCCACCTGAGGCCTCTAGAGAGCCCCATCGTAGCATCCTATCCTGATGATATCACATGTTGGGATCACCAAATTGTGTTTCCCATCCACATCTACAAAATATGCAGAGTTCGCTGAAAATTCCCACCCATCCCACAAATTCAAAGTTTAGTCAACTATCGCTTCCACAAATATATAGTGGATTACATTTCCACTATTTCTCTCCAAAAATATTTATTATAAAACACCATTTTACTTTCTAGAGGAAAAAATAACTACACTTGATATTGCTTTGAATCTTGTGGTAGTTCAAAATAGCAAATCCTGAAAAATATAGGTTCCAAAGAACTATATAACTATGTTCCCTTTCTTTTTAATTTTATGAAGCTATGTACCAGTACGCCACTTTTGCAACAACCATTCCTAGTAAGAAAAAACACAAAATAATTACATGCAAGGGTGGATGGACAACATGAAAAAAGAAATAACCATCCATACCTGCTATTGGAATAAACTTATATATACCTATTTATATAGGAATGTGGCAGAGTGCAATATGCTAACATTTTTTCCTTTCCTAAGTTGGATAATTTGAAAGATAAGACAATTTGGGATGCGGAGGATGACATGAAGCTCGAAGTAAGACATCCTCCCGAGCTGTAAACACGCCTTCAACGTAATTAGTTATGAACATATTTGCAGCATTGAATTTATCATTGTGGTTTGTCATCAGTCTGAAATGTTTTATTTGAAATTCCCACACAACTAATCAATATGAAGCTTTATTGGTTTGCGCTTCAAATATATACTAAAAATATTTTCTTCATGGTTGATTTTTTTTCAAGAGAGTGAATATATTTATTTTTCCTATGTGTTATAAAATTGATGTTACAGGGATATGTAGTTCAAATAAGTCTGCATATGTTGTATTTTCCATTGTATAGACGTATCAGCAATTTATTGGAGAAAAATCAATACATGATGCACAAAATATCACACAATCTCAAAAGACCATTTCAATAGGTTTATAATGTCATCCATAGAATGCTCATTAATTTAGGATTTATTTTATTGTGCATTAATAAGTGATTATTCATTTCAAGCTTTTTAGGGGTTAATGTTTTGGAATATTTGTGGCACATCACTAAGATCCTGCTCATATAAATTCTTAGTGAGAAAATTCAAAATAGACATCAGGTTTTGCTTTCGATGTAAATATTTTTACTATAAAGTCATAAAGGATAATAATTGTTTTTTGTAGTGGTAGGATTAGTGGGAAGACATAGAGGGTGCTTAAAATATTAACTTAGGGTGGCCCTGCATAGCTAAATTTGAATAAATTGAAACATTTTCAAGGAATTTTTCACACCACATAGGGATCACTTCTACATTAAACATATTCTACCAAGTTAAAAGAATGTGATTTGGGGATTATTGTGGTGCATAGAACCAATTTCAGAAATACAGATTTAATTTTTCATTGGTTTTATGAATTTGATGAAGATTCATTTTTGTACTACCGTGATTCAGTTATTTTCCATTTTCTCCACAACTCTCTTCATTGTGACTTCAAAGAAGTCTTGGAATATCGTAGGGGAGTATATCTTATATAACTTACATCCATTAAAACTAAACGGACTTCAAAATTTTATATAAAGTAACAAATAAAAAATTAAAGTAATAAAAATTAGAAAAAAATAAATTAAAACTTTTTAAAAAAAAAAAAAAACTAAAAAATCAAATAAAAATAACAAAGTAATTAACTATCAATAAAAAATAAAAATAACCAAATTTCAATAAAATAAAAAAATCAAAATTAATAAAAACTTAAAATCAAAATTAATAAAAATTAAAAAGAATAAAATCTAAAACATTAATAAAAAATTAATATAAAGTAAAAAAATTAATATTTAATAAACATTAAAAGTAATAAAATTAGAAATAAAAAAATAAATGAATAATTAATGAAAATTAAAAATTAAGAAAAATTAAAAACTAAAAAAGTACAAAGTAATTAATTATCAATAAAAATAAAAATATATAAAAAACAACTCAATTTAATTAAATTTAAAAACTAAAAATGAATTAATTAATAAAAAGCATTAATATAATTTTAATTAAATATAAAAATTAATTATAAATTCATTAAAAAAAATTAATAAAAACTAGCAAAATGTAAGAAAATGTTTAAAATTAAAAATTAAAAGTAGCAAAAAATGGAAATAAATTAAAAAGATAAAATTAATAAAAACTATAAATTAACTAAAAAAATAAAAAAGCAATTAAAAATTGTAAAGTAATTAATAATTAATAAAAACAACATGATTTAATAAAATTTAAATACTAGCAATTGTACGTGAAATGTACGATGGAAACGCCGAAGGGGGTGTATCAAAGAAGTGAAAATGGATGGGTTGGAATAATGGAAGAGAAAGAGGGTCGATAAAGAAGGCGTAGAGGGATGGTAAGTTTAAGGACATGGAAAGTGTTGCGAAGGACCGATGCCAAACGTATTTGGCCTACAACCACATGCCATTCTTTGTCTATTGTTAGAAGGAGAAAAGGGTTACAGTGTTCAAGATATCAAGGCAATGTATTTTAGAGATGTCTTAGAAGGTAAGGAGTGGTCGCTCAATAATACTAATGTCAATAGTTGCTTGTAATTTCAGTCCTTGTGTTTTTAGGGTAGATAGACCACAAATAAGTGTAAAGGAAATTTACTTGCACATATCACGAGACACTTTAGAGATACGGATATGTGTAATAGAGGTTAGATCCAAGGGTAGCGATTCCATGCAAATTTGTGATAAGGGAATCTCTCTAGCTATGGGGGTAATGGGAAAGGCTTCCCTTGCCAACAGTCTTGATAGAGTTTTCCATCAAGAACCATTGAGATAAAATGGTATTTTTTATTTTTACCGTGATCCACATTATCTTCTCCATCTCGCTTGTACTTTTCATGAGAGTCAATTTTTTTCTTAAAGGGGTCAAAATAAAAAATGGGGAAAATCCAATAGGTTATGGGTATGGAACCCAATCTCATGAATACAACATACAATGTTCCTTGTTTGTGGCTTGTGAAGAAATGGTTCCTATTTCCTACATGTATATGTTCTACCTATAATTTGATTGGAAATGAGGACAAATGTTCTCAACATGTGTCAAGGGTTATCCAATGTTGACATCACAACCAATGACATAAAAAAGGGTCTTACTTTTATTTTATTTTATTTTAATTTTTTGGCATCAAGTTTATCGATTTGGAGTTCAACTACACTTAGAAACATGACGGTCATTACATAGATTGTAATTTTAGGAAATAAAAAGGTAGGACTAACATCACACTTAAAATTTTATTAAACATTCCATTACACCATTATCAAACATAGTGTCCCTACCTAGAAAATATTCCTGCTACAAGTGAATGCACTATAAAATCTCAATTTTATTTCTAAGGTTGGTTACGAATGAGTCCAAGATGAGCACAGAAGGTGCCAGAGTATTGATCTCCTAGGTCTCAAGTGTTATGAATAATACATACCAAATTTTGGTTGATTCTTACATCACTTTGTAGTCTTCATTATGAATCCTTTAAGGCTTCACCAGACTTGTAGGGATCATGTAATTTTATACTACAAATAATTCTTTCAATGATTGAGCCCCTCCAACTAGTTAGTTATATGAGTCAAGACATGAAATATCCAATTTTATAGAAAAAAATAATCTTTCGTAATGTATAGTCACATCATGAACATGTAAGGTTACACACCTTGAATCATGTTATAATTCTTTTGATAAGACTTACTTGCAATAGGGTAGATGGAAATTTCCTTGTGCAAACTTAATACTTGACTTTCTTACACTCAAAAACACCTAAAACAGGGTGTTCACAGTTCTGAGACAAGGATTACTTTGATTATATGTGCTCCACTTTATCATTGTGTTCTTAGGGTTTTCTTACACTACCTTGAATATATATAAAATTCTGCAGTGACATACAGGGCCAAAATAATTATTTACATGTCTCAAATACAATAGGTCCCAGGTTCTCAAAATGAAAAACCCTACTAAGTCACCTAAGTGAGTAATAGACCATTCTTGAATTTAATGTTCGAAAATACTTAGATGACCATGTATGCAGTCACATTGTCCTAACCTGTATCTCATTGATCAAATAATGAAAAAATCCCCATAAGTACCCTTATTTCAAATCTCTTTTTGTATATCCAAACTGGTGAAAGGTTCTATTATCTATATCATTAAATAGCATATTTTGGTATTAACCTTGAAAATGAATACCTTATTTAGTCCTTATCTACTTTTTAACACTCCTTACACTACGCTTTTTGGGTCTGTACACACAGTTCACAGTACACACACACATTAGCACACACTTGATACGATGTTATTTAATCAATCATTGAAAATCTCATTCACTAGCTCAGTTTTTTCATACACTATTCATAATAAATCATACATAATTAATGATCAATCATAATTTCCCCATATGAGAACATTACAAAAAAAAAGGGTGCTCAAGAATGTCCTGAATTCATTGAATTTTGAGAAAACAAATGATTTTAGAGCCATTATTATATCACAATAACTTCTCACACCTTTACCCCCTCTTCTCTATATCTTTATTTTTTCCAACTTAACTTCCCTTCCATGTAACAAATTAGGATGCTTTTTCATGTGGGCCCAAGTTTGTTACATCTAATTCAAATTGATCAACCTTAGTCCAAATGACCATGAGTCATGAAAACAATATATCAAAGTTTTAAAATACCTCTTTACCCATTACGAGTGTTCTATAATGTAGTCCTTTACAAAAATTGAGGAACCTTTCCATAAATTGTAGTATGCTAACTCCGCGCTCATGGGGTCAGGGTTAAGTAGATTCAAATGTTTAATTTAACCTCATTTTGGAGGCAACCAGGTTGGACACTTGAACTCCCCCTGTTGATTTTCCTATACATGACCATCATATTAAGGTCGTTCAAGGGATTTAAACACCCCACCATGAAAGATCTAATAGGATGATTCTGCAGAACCTAGATGAAAACCAAAAAAACCTTGATTTATTCAACTATGTAATCGATGCTCCTCGCAGTGTAAACGTACGTTCTTAGATTGATATTCCGTAGGTTCGTATATGAGTAAGCTCACCTTCTGCATTACTATGATCATAGAAGGCGTTGAGACTATAATGTACAGACCTTAAGGTCTTATATTTTGTTTCACATAACATATTTTGTAAGTCTATGAGATTTCTGTGATTAATTTAATATTTTTGACATGTAATGTTCTATTAACAACTGTTGATCATTTTATAGATTGGAACAATCTTGTTATCACCTTCATTTTAGTTGAGATCTATCCCTGATGAAACCATATCTACTCTAGATTTCGCCTCCTATGGGATTTGATGATTATTTTATTAATATTCATTACATCTCTAGTGGCCCTAGTCAAGATCAAATAAAATCTAATACTACAATGGCTACTACTATTACTATTACCCCCTATCATAATTTTGTTCATGTCCTTAAGTATATTACTCCTATAGTTACTCTTACTCTTATTGATCATGTTCCTATGCCACTTATTCCTTTTAATTGAATCACTTGAACATTATACATTAATAAATAGTATTGGCATCATGTTCCTTTTGATCCCACCTGATTTAAAAGGCAAGAATGAAACCCCCTCCTCGGTCATCATATATGTATTCTATAAAAAAGAACAAGCACGTGAAAACCATACTATTGCAACAAATTACTGTTATTTTCCACAAAAATTCTGCATTGGGTTCTTCATCAGTCGACTGGCTACCAAGCCAAGCCCTTTATTCCAAACTCCAAAGCCACATCTTGTGTCATGATAAATTCCCTAAAGGCTTAAAACTTCTGTTGTTCCCACTGGTATAGAGGTCGGGAATAATGTAGTATTTATTGAACGCATTGTTGTGTTGTTGGTCGTCAAAAAGGACTTTACGAAGAGAAACAGTCAGGGGACAAGAAGTCCCTCCTCTTTAATGGGAGAGGTTCCCTTATTCAGAAACGAACCTATTTACAAATATACAAAACATGATTTTTTGGTTGAACTTGGATATTACGAAAGTGTTTTCTATAAAGATCATTAATTACAAAAGGACTGAGGAATGAGAATACAAGAATGAGCAGAAAGGCAACACTCAGAATTATAGATAACAGAGTAATTCTTTATGTATGTGAAGTTACAGTGAATTGAAACAAGATCATTTGTATCATATAAATAAGATGGAATTTAAAGACACAAAGTTCTGTAAATAACACCTGCAAGAACACAAAGTTTCTTGACATAACAAAGACAAATAAACTTCACAAAATTAAATGAAAAGCTTGGGGATAAAAGAGATTAGATAGACAAAGAATGAAAATCCCTTCTGTATTGATTTCTTTATGATCTATTTACACTTTCAGAAAATAAGCCAAGTTCTTCCTCCTCCGCAAAATGGCATGGAGAGGCCATTATATAGCTTACAAATCAGTTACTCTTGGTAACTACTTCTTTTAACTAAAGATTAGTTAAGGATTGCCAATCACAATACCTCAACTTATTACAATGAATCTGAGAAAAAGAAATAGAAGAGAAGAGAAGAATAAGGAGAAGAAGACAGGTGGTTATGACTGAGAGGGACCCACTGACTTCAAAATTCACTGCCTGAATCTCTTCAATGCCTCGGCTATGTCTCTGCCATGGGGAACTGACTTGTTGGCTGTAGACTGAGTCCAAAATCCGAGGCACTTCTCCATTTCCTTATCAAACTTGACATGAGTATGATAGTCTTTATTTGCTTCTTCAATGGCAGATTGAAGAGAGCAGATCTCCTTCATTTTCTCTTTGGAAATGGAGCTTTCCTTGAATAGATTATCTTAGACAAAAGCTCTGAATTGAGCTTTGATTTCTTGCAAGGAAAAAGGCACACCAGAAGTTTCATCCTGAAGATGACAATGTATATCTTTAAAAGCAGATACAACCAGTTCCTTGAAAGCCTCACCCTTCTGCCAGCTATTCTTCAGTTCTCCCAGAGCCTCCTCTAAGACTTTGATCTTCCACTCCACGCTGTAAACCCAAGACTTTGAGAGATTATCCTTTGCATCATCAAAAACCTTATTCGCCAATAAAATGTTCTCATCTGTTTTTCCCATGAGACGAAGGTCTACTATGCAACTGCTCCAGAGTTTGAGCTCTTTATCTATGATCCCGATAGTGGAGGAGAGCTTCTGTTGCAAGTTGTTCACCTTTCCGTGGAGTTTGAAAGCTTCATCGATGAAGTTCAATCCTGCAACAAGCATATCTTCCACCATGGCCTCCATAGCTCTGCCATAGATGGAATACTTGTGCATGTCTTTGATACTCTGTACTTCATCTTGGCTCAAAATTACAGGTGGCGGAAGGGTAGTCAATGGGGTAGGGTCCAAAACTTTGTCCTTAAACAAAAGAGATTTGATAAAACCTGTGAGAATCTGGGCTTGTTCCTCCAACTGTTCAATAGTTTGCTGCCCTTTTTCTACCCTCTCAATGACTCTTGTGACCGTTTCCTGGAGGTTGTGGATCTCACCTTCAGGGGTAGACTCTCCCATAGGAATCCTTGAGAATTCTAGGTCAGATGCCTGTAAGTCCTGCTCTGATTTATCTACTGTAGGCTTAGCAATCTCCAGGAATTGCTGACCCTTAGCATCAGACACTATCCTGGAGGTGATTCTGGATTTTTTGGCACGAGAAGGAGTAGTGCCTAACAAGGCTGCCACAGCATCAAAATTTGGCCCTGAGCTCCGAGAGGAAGATTTCCTCTTTCTACTGTCAACAAAAGGTTGCACCCATGCAAAAGAGGAAGAGGAAGCAGCAGGAGGGGCAAGAGGACCAAGAGACAGAGAGCTCATGACGCTCAAGGTTTGCACAGTTGTTGTCTCAAGTTGAGACATGAGTGGGGCACTTGAGACAATTGCTGCAGAGGAATCAATAGAACTTGGAAGTTCAGTGCTCTGGACTTCCTTATCCTTATCCGTTGGAGCTTCAGGAGCACTTAGAGGATCTGGCACTTCTTGTCCCCTGACTGTTGCTCTTCGTAAAGTCCTATTTGACGACCAACAGTTTTTGGTGACTCCGCTGGGGAAAATCATATTCCAATTCTGTAATTTTTTATCATCCTTTGATCTGGCGACTCCGTGTTTTACTAGAGGGAGAAGGGCCCTTGGTATTGAAGATTCTTAGTTTCAGCTTTTGGAGTAGCAGGATTTTCCTTTCCCTTCAACAAGAAATAGAAAGACTCGTTCGAAAAGCACTCCACCTGTTCAAGATAGAATTCCTACGGGTGGTATTCCTTCAGAGCTAGCTAGTCCTAATCTTCGAGCTTTGATTCTTGTTGGTGTTGCAGTTCCTCTCCAAGACATTTTTCCAAGAATGGCGGTACCATTGCCCTGGGATCATCGTGTTGGGCCCCTTGCCCTTCCTCAGCCTTTGCATGAGTTACCCAGAGGTAACCGGAAGAACTTCCCTAAATTCAAAGGCGATGGTAAAGTGCATCCTGATGAACACATCGCAGCCTTCATAGTTACATGTGGAGTTCTGGGAGTTGAAAATGAAGACGTCTCCGTGAGACTGTTCGTTGAGACTTTACAAGATAATGCTGCTAATTGGTTCTATCACCTTCCAGCTGGTGCTATCACTAGCTGGGACACAATGAGAACTAGGTTTGAAACCCGTTTCAAACCAGCAAAAGATGTGCATGCCTTGCTAGCCCAAATCTCTCAGATAAAGAAAGATTCACAAGATCCCATGAGAGAATTTGTGGCCCGATTCAACAGGTTGATTAATAAAATTCCACCAAATACTCGACCTGTTGATCAAATCCAAAAATGTTTCTTCCTAAATGCCCAATCACCTGAAGTTAGTTATGCGCTAAGAAGGGCTAATCTTGCAACATTGGCTGAAGATCAAACTCTTGTTGTTAGTGTCGAGGATGATTTAATCATGTCAGGGAAGTTGAGGAGAGACCCTTCCAAATCTAAGTCTGCTTCCTCCTCCTCTTCCACTCCCGGACCTAATACTAATCCATTGGTTCAAAAACTTGTGAATGATCTCATTGCCATAAAGACACAATTGGCTCAGCATGCTCCCTATGTAGACGTTCCAAGGAGGAATTTTCAGCCCAGAAATCGTTTACCCGCTTCTCAAACAAGGCTAGCGCTTGAAGGACCTCCTGTTAAAGTTCATGTCAATGCAACCTGTGAATTTGAGGAGCCAGATAATGAAGAAGATAATGAAGCTTGCGAGGAGTTTGTGGAAGAAGTTGATGATGAAGAAGATGAACTTGAGGGATATCGAGTTAATTTCTTCACCACTGAGGGAATTGATGATGGAGATGATTATGATGAATTAGTAACAAACATGAATAGCGAATCATACTCTGTCATAACTCGAGAGTAGACAAATCAGAGGGAGAAAGTGACGCAGCCCCCCAAGAAATCTAAGGAGCAACTGACAACTATCCCTGTAATTGCAAAAAGAGGATCTCCTATCCCCGTTTCATCTGCACCAAAGGTGAGTCCTTCCAATTCTGCTACTAAAGTTACTTCTTTTTCCCCTAAAGTTGATAAACCTAGGATCTCAAGTGATGATAGCCCATCCACTTCTGGGTCTTTTGATATTATTGACCACCTAAAAAAGACTAAGGTTCAAATCTTAGAGGCTGAGTATTATCAAACCCATCCCAAGGCTTTTGCTAAAATGATTCACTTTGTCAATTCCCATTCTAAAACCACCTCTAAAGGCCTTTTACCCACTCCTTCTTCTGCACCACAGCCTAGTCTGGTAGCCGCTGTCACCTCACCTAATGACAAAATCAAACCATTTTATGTAACACTTCTTATAGCTGGCCATAGGCTCAGTAATTGTGTCATAGACTCAGGAGCCTCAGACAATGTGATGCCTACTAAAGTAGCTCATGCCTTAGGCTTGACCCTCACATGCACTTATGGATCTTGTTACTCTATGGAGAGTAAGGAAGTGCCCCTGGTCGGAAGAATTAAAGATGCACAAGTGGCTTTTGCTGCTTTACCTGAGAAGAAAGTTTTGGCTACCATCTTAGTAGCAGATATTCCTCCTTCATACGGGATGTTGCTAAGCAGAAACTTCTGTAAGGATGTGGGTGGGGAAATTCAAATGGATTGGTCACATGCACTCATACCTGTTAATGGGAAAATGAAGAAGTTGCTGCCTGAAAAGCAGTCTGAGTATATTGTACAAAAAATAGATGATCCCAAAGCACAAATACTCTATGAGGATATGGGGCATGGCAACTACATGATTATGTCCCCTGATGAAATCCAACTCCCCAAAGTGTCACCTAAAGATCCTAATGGTGTTTGGATTTTAGAGTTTGAGGGAAGTTGTTCCTCAACTGGTTCTGGAGCTGGTGTCCTACTGGTGTCACCTGAAGGGAGCCTTCATCCTTTTTCATTCAAATTGCAGTTCGAAAATACTAATAATACAGCAAAGTATGAGGCTCTCATTCTTGGACTACAAGTGGCAAAAGAACAAGGTGTAAAGAATCTTCTAGCTCGTGGTGATGCGGAATTGATTGTAAAGCAAGTTAGAAACCTTTTCCAGGTAAAAAATGGAAGGCTGAAACATTACCGGAATTTGAATTTCTTGATGCTTTCTCCATCGAAGCAATACCTAGGGAGAAGAACACCAGGGCTGATTCACTAGCAGTCTCAGGGTCACTACTGATTCCTCATCCTGACTTCTCTCAAGATAAGTTCACCATTGAGATGATCCATCGACCTAGTGTACCTGATAATACAAATAACTAGCAAGTTTTCAATGATGATCAACACTTGCTTTCTTTCTTAGAACTCAAGGATAATTTTGAAAAACTGTATATTGAAGGAAGTGATAACCTGCCTCGTGAAAATGTGCCCTTTGACAAAGCAGTCACCCAAGGAGAAGAAATGGATCAGGATGGATGCATCAAACTCAAGGGAAACAAGATTCCTAAAGGATTGGTGAGTTTAGAGGAACTATTTGATAAACACGACAGGTATGTAAAGTCTAGAGCCTCTTTTGGACCTCAACAATCAACTGAGTATGACAAAATTAATATTGGGAGTTCTACAGATCCTAAGCTCGTGAACATTGGAAAATGTTGCACAGCAGATGAGAGGAAAAAAGCAATTGATCTTTTAAAGAGGAGGGACTTCTTGTCCCCTGATTGTTGCTCTTCGTAAAGTCCTATTTGATGACCAACATGTGTCAGAAGCCTAATAAGGACCATCTTATTTCAACATATTTTCTGAAATTGCAATCTTGGCCATCTAAATTCTGACGGATTTCAGAATCTCCAAATCCCTTCTCACTACAAAAATGCCTCCGACATAATTAAAATTAATAAAAACTTAAGAAACTAAAATTAATAATAATTGATAAAAATTAAAAAAAATTGAATTCTGTGAAACTTATTAAGAATAAAAAAATTACAAATTACTAAAATTTTACAAATGTCAAAATTAATAAATAATTAAAAAAACCAAAAATAAAATTATTAAAAAATCAAAAGTAATAAAAATTAAAATTAAAAATAATTTAAAATTTAAAAGTAATTAAAAATTAATGAAAATTAAAATAATTGAATAATAAAAGATCTATTAATAAAAAACTTCAAAATAAAAATAAAAATTGCTAAAATATTAAAAAATTAATTTAAAAAATAGAATTTCTTCAAACTTATTAAAAATAAAAACAATAAAAATCGAAAAAATCAAACTAAAAATTAAAAAAAAATTAACAAATTGTCTAAGAAATTGATAAAATTCATAAAACAAAGAATAGTAATAAAACTAAGAAAAAAGCAATAATGAAATTAAGTAAAATTTTAAAAGTAAAACATAATTATTGTTAAAAAAATTCAAATAAAAAAACAATAATAATAATGAAGATGATATTAAAATTAAAAATTAAAGAATAAAAATGAGAAAAAACAATAATTAAAAAAAAAATCTTACTAAATTAAGAAATTTTTTAAAAGTAAACTATAGTTATTTTCAAAAAAAATCATGTAAAACAACAACAATAATAATAATAATAATAATAATAATAATTTAATAAAATTAAGAATAATTTAGAATTTTTTAAAAAGTTAAATATAATTATTGTTAATAAAAAATTCAAAATTTATAATTAGAATTAGAATTAGGGTGAAGGTCAAGCATCAACATCCAGCTGGCCTTCTCTTTCCTCATGTTATACCAGAGTGGACATGCGACACCATTTCCATGGACTTCATTGTTGGGTTACCGACATCGAGATACCACCACGACGCCATCATGGTCACGGTGGATAAATTGACGAAAGTGGCTCATTTTGCTCTAGTAAAGACCACCTATACACCTAGTGTAGTGGCACGAGTATATCTTGATGAGATCATCAGATTACACAGGATTCCCCAGAAGATCATTTACGACCACGATCCTTTATACACTTTCCATATAGCATGCTCTCAGGATAAGGATCAATTTCAACACATCATATCATCATGAGACAGATGGACAGACTGAGCGAGTGAATTAGATCCCTATAGGATATGTTTAGGATGTATCATTATGGATCACCATTCAAGATGGGAAGTGTATTTGTACTTGGTTGAGTTTTCCTACAACAATAAATTCTTCAAAGTTCGATAGCCGTGGCTCCTTTTCAGGCATTATATGGTAAAGAGTGCAGGGCACCTCTCAGTTGGGATATGTTAGAGGATAGGGTTTCTCTTGGGCCATCCTTATTATACGATATGGAGCAAGCAAGTTGTACCTTGATCAGACTGAAACTTACAGGAGGCGCATGACGTGATAGACAGTAGTAGTACGTGGATCAACATAGGACATATCGTAGTTATGATGTGGGCACAAAGATGTTTTCTTTGTTTCAGACCGCATAAAATCCCTATTCGTTATGAAATAGGCTCTAAGATTGCTCCTAGGTTTTTGGGTCCCTTTGAGCCTCTTGGAGCACATCGGTCGCTTGGCCTATCGTCTAGCATTTCCACCTATTTTTCTCATGTCCATAATGTGTTTCACATTTATATTCTTAGGAGATATAGTTGTGATCCTTGTCACCTGTTATATTGGACCACATTGTAGGTGTAGGATCAGGGGCAGGTGATGGTGGAGTCTCGTCCACATTATCAAGAAAATAGAACCTTCGGCCTTTGCGATAGAGAGATTGACCTAGGTTCAGGTCCAGTGGGACATATATGATGAGACCTGTAGATACATAAGAGGATGCTACATTTCTATGAGTTCAATTCCACACCCCTATTCCTGTAACTTCCAAAAGTAATTCGAGTCTAAGGGGAGGGGATATGTAATTCCCACTTCCCTTCGACATTTTTTTGGTTATTTTTGATTTAAATATTATTGACTACCCTTATGGACATTGTTGCAGCCTATTTGATTTAGCATGATACTGGATGTTAGAGATACTAGACGGTTGTTGATTTCGACTCATATATGATGCATGTGGATTATTAGAGACATTTTATATTGATGCTGATGTACTATTGACATGGTTATTTATATATATTTTTAACATGTGATATACTTTCGTCACACTGAGTAGCTTTGATAATTGAACTAATGTTGTGATCATTTTGACATGGATGAAACATTGAATAGAAATGTTGCTAGAAATTGTAAATGATATCGTATTTTCCTAGATGATATTTGATTCATATATATATATATATATATATATATATATATATATATAGATGATTGTGGATTTATATTGTATATTTTGTTATAGATGTTTTTAATGCAGCCAGGAGGCCAAAGGAGGTATTTAGGTATTTTGTAGGTAAATTTATTCACAACAAACATCGGGGGGGATTAGAGACCAACGACATTGGAATTCTAGATGAATTCAACAAGGGTCACCATGGCAACATGTAATTATGTGTGTGTTAGAATTCTTTTTGGTTAGGGGAAAATTGTGACCAAGGGGTTATGTGTTGTCTTTTATTTTAGTTTCCTTTATTGATGTTAGTATGTGATTCTTAGTGATGTAATTCATTGTATTTATTATTTGGATTTTGGTGTGTGTATTTTACCCTTTATAATTAATGGGTTATAGTGTCTTATTAAGCTAATTTAACCTTGTCCTAAACTAATTAAATATGTGACCTAAGAAAGTTCATTTATTAGACTTGATTTCTCTTGGATTTTGTGTTGTAAGTTGAGCACTTGGGGATCTTGAATGTTGTACACTCTACCCCTTCATGGAAACTCGAATTTGGCCCTAAGGGACAATTTTGAAGGCTTGTAGAAACAAGTTAAACTTGTCCCACACCTCTTAAATTGCTATACCAACCCTACCTATGGGTTGGGGGGTCAAAATTAGACCCCATTAGGTGTTTTAGGAAGATAAAAAGGTGAAATGTTTATTGCACATTCTTTCAAGTAATTAAGTTTGTCCTTAGGGGGTGTGGGCTTAGATTGTGTGTGTAAGTAGCTTGTCATTCCCTCACCCACCAATTTATGGTACATTGGGGTATGAGGTTTGACTTCTTAGGTGGAGTTGAGGATGAGTGAGGTGGCATCCTACTGTGGAGCCACCTCATCCTCCTCTCTCCCTTTTCTATTTATTGAAGTTATTTTGCTTGTTTGGGGGTTACCTCATTATTTTGTGCTCTTGCATTTTTGGAGAGTTAGAGGATTGTTGGAGCTTGTGGATTGTTGGAGCTTGTGGATGCTTTCTTGGTTTTGAGGAGCTTGGAGATTTACTCTTGGAACAAGCTCTACTATGGAAAGGTAGGAGCTTTACCTTGCTTATGTTATTCTTTATTTTGTGTTTATGTGCTTGTGTTGAGTATTGTTTTATTTGGAATGCTTGTTGGGTGAGGGTAGATTGCCTAAGTTTGGAGTAGGAGGAGACTATGGGGAGATTTCATGTAGGGAGGAATAAGAGTTTACATTTTTTACTTTGGAGGGAGTTTGGGTTGGGTTGCCCCACCTTGTATAAGGAATGCTTGCATTTCTTTCTTGTTTTTTTTATGAGGGAGGAATAAGAGATTGGGGGAGGCATAAGAGTATGTGGGAGGTATAAGGGATACTTGAGGGATGCATAAGAGTATGTAGGGGATTTAAGATATGCATTGGAGGCTTTAAGGTGGGCATGCATTCCCATTGGGAGGCATAAGTGGCCTTCCCATAGGTCTTGCTCCTTTGGCTTTCATTTTAAGCCTTTGTTTTTGTTGCTTTCTTGTTGTTTCTTTATTGTGTTGTAGTTGATTTGAATGTGGTTGAAATGGTTGTGAAATATTTGTTTGTGTTGTGGAAGCTTGTTGTTTCCATGTGTTGGAATCATCTCCCATTGTAATGTGGTTGGGGCTCAGGGGCCAATGGAGAGGATGGCTTCTCCTCTTCATTGGATATCTTGGTTGGGTGGAGAGCGTTGCCTCTCCCCCCATTTTGTTGTGAATCAAAAAAATCTTGGAGGAGCTATCTTGTTGGAGTTGAGAATCTTGGAGTTCTTTTAGAGACCTTGTGAACCTTTTCTTTGAGAAGAAATTTTCCTCTTGTATTCCCACTTAGGGTGGAGGAACTTGTAATAATGTATTTTCTTTTGCATGCATTCTTGTATTATTTCCCACCTTGAGTGGAAGAATTTGTAATAATTTCATGGAGAATAATTTGCATTCCAATTATTTGTATATTGTGTAAGAGAAAGAATCAAAATGGATATATTGTGTAAAATTTTAGTTAGAAGTTGCATTGTTGTAAAAAGAAAGTTACTTTCATTGTGAAGTTGTAGATGTTGTAAATGAGAAATAATAAATATAGAAGTTGTAGATGTTGAAAATGTATACATAGTAAATTTGAATGGAAAATAAAGTTGTTATAGTTGTTTTGAACATATGTGTATGTTGTAGTAAAAATGGGAACAAGAGAACAAATTTGAAGTTTATTGTTATTTGGAAATGTTGATTTTGTAGTAAGAGAATAACAATGTAAAAGTAGATTTAAATCTCTTTTTGCTCATGGAATTTGAAAGAAGACTAGTTGAACATAATGGAATGAATCTTGTAAAGTAGATGTATTTTTATTGGATTAGAAATACTTTAAAAATGAGTAAATTTAACTAAGGAATGAACAAATAGAATTAAATCCAAAAATTGGAACTCTAGATGAACGAAAATCAAGCTCAGAATGTATTTTAGCACTTTTTAGTAACTTTTAGTTTTTTGTGAAATCTCAGGTTTTAGGTTCTGTTTTTCAGAAAAAGGACCACCACCCTGTGCAGATGTGGCAGTCCCGTAACCATAGCTCAGGCTAAGGTGGCAGTCTCAAAACTACCGTTCAGTAGGGAAATGGCGATCCATGGTTTGTCACCCAAGTAGGGCGGTGGTCCTAGGACCATTGGTCTGCTCTGGCAGCAGTTCTGTCACTTATGACAGAACTTCTCGGATCCATGCCTGTGCTAAAATTTTTAACTTGTTTACACTAAATTTATAAGTTGTAAAATTTATCTAAGAAGCACCAGCGATCAAACAATGCTCAAATCCCATGGATTTGAATAATAAAACCTACAAATGGTGGATTAAAAACATTCTTTTCATTTATAACAATGGGGGTAGGGTTTTCCCAAATTTGAAAACCCAAATACAAATGGATTGAAATAAACTAGTTTGGTAAAGGAAATCTCTCCCAATCCTTGAATGAAAGTAATAACAACAATAAAACTTACAATCTAAACTAATCTAAACTAGATCTCCTTGTAGAATCCTCCATAGTTCTTCCTCTTTTGCTCCCATGGCTTCCTCCTCTCCAACCTGCAATTTTAGCAAAACAAATAGACCAAATGAGTAGAATAGAATAAAGGAAAGGCTTTATTAAAATTCATAAGGATTTCTAGGGCTAGTTTGGAACCCTAAGATCTAGTGGCCAAGATTGTTTTGATCTAAGGGTGGAGGATTAACCCTACTTTTGTTTGGTAGAAATGTTATTTTAAATGTTTATATTAAATCCTTAAGGGTATGTGTAGATGGGTGAATGGGGCCATTTAATTTCCTTAGAGTGTTAAACCTTTGTTAGTTCTTAGCAAGCCTTAGGAATTCAATGAAAAGGACTCTAAGTTAATAGGATAATAAGTTTAAATAAATTAACATAAGGTTAACCTTTCTAGGATTGAATATTAACTAAAGAGAAGAAAACATTTAACCATGTAAATAAATCTATGGTACCTCCCTAATGACTAATTGATTAATGGACCTTAGAGATAAATTTGAGAATATGTTAATCTTTTATCTAGACCTGGTTATTTAATTGAAAAAGTTGGAGTTTAGTGGTGTAAGTTAATTTAATGAACCCTAATGGTTAAACACCCTTATAACCTTCTTATAACTTAAACAAAATAAAATAGTCATAATTTTCGGAATAAGTGTTAGGTGTTGTAGCGTGTTTTTAGAATGTCATTTTATGGGCGTTACACTTTGGTATCAGAGCCATGGGTTAAAATCTTGGACCCTTGGGCACACCTAGAAAACATGAGACATAAACTATTAACCTAGTGCAAAATTAGTTTTTTTTAATCTAGAAAACCAGAATGTCTGATAATTGTATAATTTAGAAAATATAGAAAACTAAAATAAGACCTAGAATAATGAACTAACTCTTGCCTTGATCTATACAGGAGATGCATGAATCAAACAAGGGGTTTTTTCACATAGACCTAGATATACCACCTCAAGAGTAGGATGTAGCTACCATTCTACCTCATATTTTACAGACACTTTAGGACGTTAATGCCACTATATGCGGAGGATCCTTGGGAGGATGACTTGCTAGACATGACATGGAGCCATCAGTGGAGGCCCATGCATCCCCTCGACACAGCGAGGAGTATAAGGTAGAGAACTTCTACATGGAGTTAGCTAGGGCAGAGTCACCATAGAGAGGGCATGGAGACAGGATTTTAGGACATAGGGATAGATCTCGAAGCCCTAGACAGAGGGAGGAGCATGCAGAGAGACCTAGGGTTCATTAGACATCAGCTGTAAACCATATCAGGGAGATCCTGAAGCTACGACCATCTCACTATTTGGGAGATACAGGAAATTTTTAGGAAAAGGCCATGGTTGCTGAGCTTGAGTGGATGCTTCAAGCTCTGCCCTTGTACTAGCAACACACGAAAGCTCATGTTGCGATCCATATTTTGAGGGATGGATTCAGGAGTCTGGTGGAGGACCGAGGAGCAGAAGCTCCATGTTGACTCAGAGATAGTTACCTAGGATCTATTTGAGGAGAGTTTCAGGAGCAGGTATTTGCCTAGGAGGTTTATTCAGCAATGGATAGATGAGTTTCATGACCTCCATCAGGCATTGATGACCATAGCCAAGTATGAGAGTCAATTTTCGGACCTACTCCAATATGTTGACTATATACAGGATGAGCAGGTATGGATTCACAGGTTCATCAGGGGCCTAAATCTGGATTTGGGTGGCACGGTGCGATATTCATTTTACATAGACATTAGCAGAGGCCATGGAGAAGGCCTATATTACAGATAAGACATGAGGGAAGACGTAACAGGCTAGAGATAGAGTTTGGAGCCTCATCCAACAGATGCAAGATGGTAGATTGAGGGGATTAGTTTCTCCTCCATGGTGGAAAGAGTTTGGGATAATATTTCTTCAGGCCACCTTAACAGCCACCTTAGCAGTAGTAGCAAACCCATCCACCTTACAGACCTCCTCAGAGATTCGATGCATAGAGGGGGTGGAGTATGGGACCTCCTCCTAGGGGTCCCATCAGGACACAAGGTGCACAAAGAGCTCAGTCAGTAGGAGCTCATCAGCAGAGACCTCAACAGTCCATAGCCGGATCGTCAAGATCCATAGCTCATAGACCTCTAGAGTACCAGTTGGAGCTTGTATCCCACTGGAGAGGACCAGGTAGTTGTTATGGTTATGGTGTTGCAGGACATCATTGGAGAGAGTTTCCCACAGAACCCTAGTAACAAGGGTAAGATGTAGATCTCAAGAGCCTATTATTGGAGATATGGCACAGAGCCATCAGATCTATGTAGTGGTAGAGAACTACTAGGATAAGCACCAGAGTACCGTGATAGAGATGACATGTAGTATTGGTGGTATTTCTACCTCTATATTATTTGATTCTGGTTCATCTATTTCTTTTATTGCAACCATCCTTAGTAGAGTGATTGTAGGCTGGTGGCAGTTAGGTAGGGTCATAGTTGGGACGTTGAGATGGCTTCTAGAGAAATGTTTTTTGTAGACTCCTTAGTTAAGGAGTGTGTAGTCGATTTGGGACCCTTCACCACTACCTTGGATCTTCGAATCCTTCCTGTTGGGTTCCTATGTGTCAATTTTAGGCATGGAACCGGTTATCTACACACAAAGATAGAGTGGACTATTACCATAAGACTATTGTCTTGTATAAATGATCTAAGAGTGGATTCAGTGATAGCTCAGGGGTTAGGACGCCCCATTTCTATTCATACCATCTCACTATGCAGCTTAAGCGGTGTGTGACGACAGGGTTGTTAAATGTATGCCTGTTACAGTTAGTTACACAGATCTAAGGATGAGTCTAGTGGACCATTGCCTTGATGACCATCACATTTTGAGAGAGTTTTCGGATGATTTTCCAAGGTAGCTACCGAGGGTTACCTCCCCCACGTGAGATAGATTTTCACATAGATCTAGTTCCAAGTGAGCAAAGCCTATCTCATGAGCACCTTATCGGATGACTACCCCTAAGCTTGTATGAGCTCAAGTTACAGCTTGAGGGCCTTCTAGAGAAACATCCTAATCTATCCTAGTGTATACCCTTGGGGTGCACCAGTGATCTTCATGAAGAAGAAGGATGAATAGCTATGGTTGTGTATTGATTACCGCCAACTTGAATGAAGTAATGATCAAGAATCGTTACCCCCCTTCCATGCATTGATGATTTGTTTGATCAGATGAAGGGGGCCACAGTTTTCTCCAAGATAGATCTTAAGTCAGGGTATCACCAGATGAGGATCATGGAGGCAGATATTCATAAGACTACCTTCCGTACGAGATATGGCCACTATGAGTTCACAGTGGTAGCCTTTCGGTCTATTAAATGCCCCCACAGTGTTCATGAGCTTGATGAATGGGGTATTCAAGAATTTTTTAGATCGCTTTCATGCTCATCTTCCTTGATGAAATTTTGATTTACTCATGTATGCGTGAGGAGCATGAGGAGCACCTTCACAAGGTTCTTTAGTGTCTTCGTGAGCAGCATCTTTATGGGAACTTGGAGAAGTGTGCATTCTTTTAGACAGAGGTGTAGTATTTGGGCCACATCATTTTTGGGGAAGGTATCATAGTCGATCCTTCCAAGATTTGATCTATTATGGATTGGCCAACACCCACTAGTGTGACCAAGGTGCGCAATCTTCATGGGTTTGGCAGGTTATTACACTTAGATTTTGTTAGGACTTCTCTCGGATTACGCACCCCATCACTTCCCTTCAGCAAAAAGAGCAAAGAAGTTTCCTTATGGTCAAACAGATGTGACCAATTCTTTAGACATTGAAGGAATGCCTCACGACAATTCACGGGCCTATTCTTGCAACTTTAGATCGTCACAGTGAGAGTTCTTACATTTCGCCACATATGCTTCTTTGGCAAGACTTGGAGGTGTGTTGATGTAGGAGGGCAAATTAGTTTCTTTTGACCTCTCACAAACTCAAGGATTATGAGCTCAATTATCTAAGTTTTCATGATCTTGAGCTTGCGGTAGTTGTGCAAAACTTTAGGCGATGGAGACAATTCCTTCTCAGTTGGCCGAATTTACACTCAGGACTAATCACTTGAGTCTTTATTACCTCTTCATGGAACCCAATCTCAACGCTCATCAAAAGCGTTGACGACCTGGAGTTCCCTTTGTGAGTATGATATGGAGATATTTCCCTTGTGAAGCTTGGGAAGGAGAATGTGGTTCTAGATGCCTTGACTAGGCAAAGACATGTGGCTCTGGCTACTTCAGAGGGTAAAAATTTACGGAGCTAGGATCCTGCACTCCCATCATTCTGCGTGAAAAAATTCCTCCCAAGGCCAGCCGACTCGTAACTTGAGAAATATGAGGAGTCCCAGGAGGACTTCTTTATATCATTGGAAAGGGGAAGAAACCAAGAAAAATCAAGATAGAAAGTATGGTCAATTCTCTTTAAGGGACAGATAAGTTTGGGTATATGTTCCAAGGAAAAGGCTGCTTTTGAGAAAGGTGATATTTGATAGAGGTTTTTCCATGCACCTTAAATTCAGCCCATATTAAGAAGATAAATGTATGCATGTTACTTTTTATTCATGTTATACAAGTGGAGAGGGCTTCAATTAGACGTAGAGATTTCCAGTAGTCATAGACTTTAGAGTTGTCAGAATGTGAAGAATGATCCTCAGCATCCATTTATAGATTAGGTTAGGTGATTCTATACCAGAGTGAGCAAATGGGATTAAGATTTACTATGCAATGAAATGTCAAGTTACCAACATTGAGATGAACATTTCATTGACGCCATCATGGTCACTTTTGATAAATTAGTACCTGAAAGTGGCTCATTGTTCTATGGTATAATAGTTACCTATACCCCTACATGTAGTGAGCATGATGTGATATCTTCATGCAGAAGGTCAAAATACATGGTATTCAGTGGAGGATCATTTACGACTGGGATCCTTTGATATACTTATCCATTTCATGATCACCTTGGGGAATGCTCATAGCGGACTTGGATTAAGTTCAACATGACATAGGTCACCCTGAAAAAAATTTGACATGCTAGTCAGGAAATAGGTCTTTAATCCTGGAGGACATGCTTAGGGGGTTGATTATGTGATCACTAGTCGATTGCATGGCATGAGTCTTCTATACAAGGGGTAAAAGGTTACCTACATAACAATTTTCTATCTGAGTTCGATAGGCATGGCTTCTTTTCAAGCACTTTGATGGTAGTAGAATGCAGGCCACCTCTAAGATAGAGATAAGTTAGAGTGACATGGTTGGAACTTGGGCTAAGCATGTACCTCCAAGAGAGGGAATGAGATGTAGCAGGAGGAAATTCCCACATGTAATCAGTTCCCAAATATTGTAGGAGGGACTTAGGACAAGCCTAAGAAGTATGTGGACCAGCATATGATCCAAGTTTGGATCTGAAATATGCCCAGCTGGGATGTAAGGTATTACGTTATATTACACTTCTATAGAGACATTTCCTGTAAACTATGCAATAAAACTTATATGATTGTGATCCTATAATTTTGGATTCCCCTTGAAATCATACACTCTCTAAAAAAATAATATCTAATTTTAAGTTTGTGTTGGTGCTCAAAATAGTCTCGCCCCAGTTTTCCTTTGAAAATATATCAATTTACGGCCTCTGTCACTTTCTTTTTCCCCGTGTTGTGCTTGGTTAATCTTTGCTACCATTTTTAATCTGTTCCTGGGTCGTAGACCACTTATGGGTCCATGGTTTTCTCCTTGTTTCGTTGTTCCTATGGAAAAGGTTTGTAACATGGGTCTCTCATTCTCTATGTTTTCTAAAAACTTGGGTTCTCCCATATTTTCCATTCTCCATGGTCGGAATTTTTCTTCCTTGTCATTTTTTCCCTAAATACTTGAAGAAAAATGAATGGATGTATCTCTGACAAATATATTTGAGCCTTGTAAACACTTCTAAATTCTCTATCCTTGGAGAAATTTTCATTATTCTGGCTTAAATGGTCATTTTTCTGTATTTTACAGTTTGACGAGCATGTTTCTCCTAGTCAAATTTACATCCTTGCATCCACAGGGGACGTGGAACTTCTTTTAGTTGGACAAGGGATGCTGGGCGAATGCTTTAACTGATCACTTTTTCCTTTTTGACGAAAAGGCAAAAATGTTCTCGTGGCACCGGTCAACTCTAATTGGTTATTTTGGTGCTTACATGGCTTCTTCTAATTGGATGGGCCACGACAGCTCTGTTTTTAAGGACTTCTAATTTTTTGGTCTGGCCTTGGCAATAGCACCGAGTTTGGACTCACGTGGAGGCTTCCACCAGGGTCTTCCCATGACTTGGAGTATTTTTCAGAGGGCGGGAAAAATTCTCACTGGGAGGTCTGAAGGAGGACACGTGAGGAAGCTGCGCGCTCATTCAGGGTTTCCCCTTTGGGGACCATTTTGAAATAGCACCATGGAGACATGTGAAGGCCTCCACTCACTTTGCATTTTGCTTATACTTTTTAGTGGCCAAAGGAGACTACCTTGGAGCATGACACATGGTTCCTTCCACTGAGCTTCAAGTATTCAGAAAAAAATTTCTAAAATAGGACGCGTGGCAAGCCCGCGCTCATTCAAGGTATCAAATTTGTTAGACCATCTTAAGGTGCACCATGGTGACATGTGGCAGTTTGAAAATTCAAAGGGGTGGGGAAGCAAACCATCAGAGGAAGTTTGGAATTTTTTCCTCTTGTCCTCAAAAGGATTAAAATTATAAAATGGCCCACAAGCCCGATAAAGGAAGGGTCAAAGCTTGTTCCAGTCAATGCTGGAGGTGCAGAATCTTAAGGGAAATTTGGAAAAAAAAAAATGGAGAAAAAGAGTTAAAACATCAAAATGGCCCACAAGCCCAATGAGGGAAATAGTCAACATTTTTCCCTAGTCAATATCAGAAGGGCGGAGCTGTGGGGGAAACTTTGAAAACTTTCCTTTTTCCAAAAAGAGGATCAAATGGTAGAATTGGGCCACAGCTCCGCTGGGACCCACCTTAGGACATGTGTCAAGCTCATTTCTAGAGGACGGAGGTGCAGAGGAAAATGGAAATTTTTTCCATTTTTTCAAAAGTTCAAAAAATTCAAAGAAAGCCCCCATGTTTTTTTTTAAGTTTGAATCTTCCACGTCGATGACCCAAATTCAAAGTAAAGATCAACGGTAGCTGAGAGTCAAAATATGATTTTGCCCCCATTTCTCTGAAACACATCTAGAAGTGTGAGTCTCCATGATTTCTTAGTTTTTCCTACATGCCAAGTAGATATGGAAGTTAATTTTGATATCTGAGTTTATGTGGGAAGATCTTAGAGATGTCTTTTGCCATTAAAATGGTCTGGCTATCGTGCCCGATCAGATTTTCCATTTTTCTTCTCCTAAGCACATAAAAATCCAAATTTGAAAAATTAGGGGTGGAAGTGGTTAGAAAATTGAAGAAAGAGTGATCTACCAGAGGAAGGAGTTGAATGTGACAGGTATTCAATGAAATCTACCCCCTCAAGCACCTGATGACTTTATGCAGATTTGATTCTAAGAATCGTGATCGTGATCATGGAAAGCAATGGTAGCACTCAAGGTCTAGATTTTGGAGGGAATATGATCCATGTTGTAAATGTTATAAATGGCACAATTTTTTTTGTGCAAAAGGGTTGAGAGGTTGAGAGGGTAGAGGTTAGAGTGTAAAAGGTCAAAGAAAATTCCCAAGAGGAAGATTTGACAAAGCCTGTCTTTGAGAATCCATCTCAGAAACTTGGTTATCTCTTTTTGTATTAAGTTTTATTTGTGTCAAGGTGGTTACAAGTGTAAAACCATTGACAAGCTCTGAGACTGTTCTAAAAAAATTCCCCTACTAATAGACTTGATCAAATTCAAGTTTTTCTGTGTTATCTTAAGTAAAATGTGTTTGTTTTATTTCTGAATGTATGCAAGCAGTTTCTCTTGTTTCTATTGCAATATTGTATTAAGTCTGATTCAATCACACAGTCCTCAATCCTTGTGACAGTTTAGTGGCATCTGTAATTTCATTTCTTAGAAGAGCTTTCATTTGGGATTGGAATAAACGATTCAAAGTCACTTTTCTTTCATTTGTTGACAGAGATTGTCTGTAAGCCTTTGGGTGTACCTTAGGCGTGATTTGACTTAGATCTTGATACTTTGTTGGATTTTCTAACTCGATCCTTTGTGATAAAATCTCAAAGATTGTGTGAAAGAGTGCTAATTTGGGCCTCCATTGAAGCACATATTCGAGTTAAAGAAACATTTTAGCTATCTTGTGGCATTTTGTTGGTTTAACCTCCCATTTTGTAAGGTTCTCAAAGATTTGGTCTAATCAAATTTATCCTACTTCACCTTCGTACCAAAAATTCATTCAAAATAACTAATCACATTTTTACTACCTCTATTTTTCATGTGTATACAAATGCATAATTTTTACTACTGAAACATTGAGAAGCAATCAGGGTCCCAAATGTCTTTAATAACTTGAACCTTTCCTAGAGAATATCTCCACTATCTTGAGTGACAACTCATGAGAGTTAGATTTTGTTGCATTGATCATATTCTTCCCAAGGTCTCTTTAACAACTCCATCATGAAGGATATCTCCATCTCCTCCATAAATAACAGGCTATAAAAGGGTTCTCTTAACCTTGGTTGAAAGGAACAACCTAAAATAGTGAGGATAGATCAAATCCTATTGAAGGTGCTATCCATTTCTCCACACCTGAATGACAAAGGGCCAATTAGATCTCATCCTCAGCTACAAAATGACTCATCGTGATCTAATCTATCTCTAAGTGTCCTGTCAAACCAGTGATGCTGCTCAGACTTTGAAGGAGAATAAATTTGGGTACCAACACCTGAGTGGCACTGTTGTCGGGGACTTATTTGAGTTGCTGAGACTATTTACTACTTTCACTTCCAGTTCATATCTAGTGGTTCAGCCCACTAACAATGCTTCTGGGTAAAGAAATGTCAGAGTCTCTCCCTTTCCAATTTCTGGTGTTGAAAAACATTTGACAGATCATATTTAGTGCATCTACACAACTAACGTGGAAATCCTTAGTGGTGACTCCCTATTCATCTAACTATTAAAGTGTACCAGTGTCTTAAACTCTGTCAAAGTCAAATTTGTTACTAATATTTACAAATTTGGAAGGAAGAAGATCTTTCTTTGCTAGGGATCCTACTAGGACATTATTTCCAGAGCTAGGAAAAGCAAAATCAGAAGGAAGAAGAGCCTGGAGAGTTGTTGGATATCAGCAGACAAGAGAGGGGATCTTCATTTATGAAAGTTCCAAGCCTATTATTGAAGATTGTAGTTCAAGTGCCTCGGAGTCAAGTAGCCTTTTTGTGGAATTGAACTCTCCAGCTGGAGAGGGGCCTTCATTTGATTTTGAAATGTTTTCTTCACACTTTGCTCATGTCTTTTCTGAGGTTGATAGGGATTTCCAAGAAGCAAGGCCTTTGGGGGATACCCATTTTGAATATTATACCCCTGTGTTTCAAATACCTTCTACCCCTCATCAATTTGTCACTCTCCCAGGGTCACCTCCTCATAACAACATGGCTTTTCCCCCACCTGGACCTCCATTTGTTATAAATACCTTTGGACCTATCAATTTTATGGGAATGGCTGGATATCCAAATGCAGTGCCTTAAGATGTAAGGAATAGAATGCCAAAGTTCCAAGGAAACAATGATATTACCAATGATCAACATCTGAAGCTTTTTATTAATATGATGGAAGAATTTAAGATTGAACATGAAGATGTGTATATCAAGTTGTTCATTCACACTTTGGAAGAAGATGTCAAGGGACTAGTATAACAGCATTACCAGATAACTCAATTGATTCTTGGACTGAGATGAGTAATGCATTTAGATTTCAATATGGTGATAGAACTGACCCTAGGTTTCTTTTGACATAATTTGAAAACATCTGTAGACACTAAAATTTGGTCACACTCCCCTTGGTCCCCCAAATAATAAATACCTTGAACACATCCACCTAGCCATGGCCCCCTTCACCCCACTATAATATTAATTTGATTCATTTAATTAAATTAATTCATTATCCTCATAATATTTATTATTTAAATATTCTAATTACAATAATGCCCACATATCCACCTCACCTAGACACCTCATCCAGCCACATCACTCTAAGACTTATTCTTAGTAAGTTGTCATAACTAGCTAAGACCTACCCAAACCCTAAAAATTAATGCCTACATTCCCTCTAACCATATTCCCGCATGTGAGAAGGAATATTCCAGTCTAATCTGCGGAGTAAAACGAAATGAGATCCCAGAAAATCAAGGGGATCTACCTAGTTTAGTAAACCTAGGAAATCCCACCCTAACCGATGCTGGTTACCCTTAACCGCCGTCGGTTAAGCTTGAACCACTGGCGGTTACCTTTTTAACTCCCAAAACAACCTTATTTCGAGGTTGGCACATTTTTTTTAGAGGTTGGCACATTTCTGAGAGAGAGAGGCATCTTCTGATAATAAGTGATGAAACCAGAGTTACATACAAGCAAAACCAGCATCAGAACACCCATAGCCATTAGATGAGATACCTAAATCATTATAACTACAGTAGGATTTACTTTATTACAGACATTAAGTTGTTTTAAATAGTGGATTGACAGTTATCTAGGAAGTATCACACTTCCCGGATCTAGCACACACTAGGCAGTCCACTACATATATTGTTTAACTATTATTCGGTGGTCTTGTGTTCCGTTTCAGGTAGTTCCTCCAAGAAAAAAAGGAAGTTCTCATGATCAGTTGTGGATTCTGAATTCATACACGCACAATAGCCTATCAACCAACATCTTCAACAGGTATTCCTCCTACACACATTACCCTTATTTGTTTCGTCATTTTCTAAGAAATGCTCCAGAATCAGGTGAAACATTTTGGCACGCCTAGTGGGACCCAATCGGGGTTCCTTACATTCATTCATTTCTAGGTGAAAATTTAAATGTTTGTTTCCTTTCAAAAAGGTTCTCACATTAAAATTTCTCCCTTGGAATCTTATCTTCTTTCTATTGTCTCAAAGCAATCGTTTTTTGGTGCTCAAAAATAACTCTTCTTCTTTTTCATTTGCATTGCATTAGTGAAAGATCATACTTTCTCCTATTCCTCTTATTGTGTCATCGAACTCCATATTTCGATTTGGGTTTTAAATCAACTTCATTTAATTCTACTTTTTTGCATTAGCTCACATTAAATGAGGGCAACTGTATGTACCTAAAATTGTAGGGTACTGCGCCGCCGAAAAGATGTTACACATACCCCAATGATGATACAGGTCTCCTCGCAAGGTGTTAGGAATCCAGAAAATCTCGCCAAGTATATGTTTGTATCCTGCATGCCTCACCCAACCTCTACATGCTTTATTCTACCCTCTACTCCCGTTTTCCTTTCATTTTGGTCTTAAGTGATGAGACTTCCACCTTGCCTGGGTGGCGGTCCTATGACTGCTGCCCTGCACAGGGCAGTGGTCCTATTCGCATTTTCCAAAAAGTTCCAATGATCACATCAAATGTAAATCTTCAATTTCTACCCGCATTCTTCAGCTAATTTACTTTGTATTTATGTTTTGGCCGCCCTATGAATACTTTTTTCACTTTGTTTAATGGTAAAAGAGTTCAATTCCTAGTCACCTTCTTGTGATTGCATTTGCTATAAATAGCCAACTTGTTTTCAAACAAATGGCCCCTCTCCTTCTCTGTTTAATCATTCAATATTTGGTTTCCTTGCTTAGAATTCTTTTAGTTTCATGTTTTGCATCCATTGTTGATCTTTCTTTGTTGTATTAGGTGTCATTCAATCTTCTTGTTTCATTCTTGCCTAATTGTTGTTCCATGCAAATCAGTATAAAATAAGATAGTTTCATTCTTAGATTGGAATTCATTTAAAGTTGTAGGTTTTTTTAGTCACAAAAGATAGCTTCTAAAACTCTCGGTGCATTTTTGTTGTATTCCTGCAATAAATCCCGCTAGGAATTGCATAGTCAAGATCTGTTCACTTGCACTATCTCTCTCTTACTCGCATTGTATTCGGTCTATATCCAAGAGCTGCCATTGTTTGAGTTACTCATTCTACTGATGCTATCATATAGATGCTTTTCTATATTCAAGAGAACACGAAGGAACGAGGAGACCACACTGAGGGGACAAAGTCGCACAAAACTAGATTTACCACTATTCTGTAAATGCCAGTTTTGAGCTATCAAAGTTCTAGTTACAAACATATCAAATAGAGTAGTGAATTATTTTATTCCAGTCAAAAGTTCACTCTCGATATCATCAGGGAAGCTGTGGGGATTGATAGTTTCTAAGAAACCATGATTCATTCCTCACTTCTGAGGTAGGATCGAGAGTATTTCAATTTGAAACAATTAGTTGCTTAAATATTTAGGATAAATTCACAACTGCACAAGCAAATAGCCACACCAGGATATTTTGTTTGTTCTAATTCTGTTACTAGATTAGTTATTCATCTTCTAAATATATTAGAATAGCTACTCTTTAAATTTCGTTAAAATATTTCCTTGAAAATATAAAAATAGAAGAATACATGCATAGTATAAATACATCTTTCATAATTAGTTTAATAATTTTAGTTAAAAGTTGAATCATTTTGCATGACAATCACGGGACCTAGAGAGCCCAGAGAATACATATTTGAACCAATAGTGCCTCAACCAAATCTACCCACAACACTAGCTGATATAGATCAAGACCTTAGAATACAGGTCTTTCGAGTAACGGTAAACCTGCGAGCAATTAGTGAACAACTAAGGGAGTTAAATATCGAAGACGACAAAGCGTACACATTCTGGTCGAATCATCCAAACTATAGACTGCCCTGATAGGATATCCGCATGACCATACAAGAACCAGAAAAGAACAAATATTTGGCTATGATCCATTAGTCACGTAACCAAATGCAAGAGACCTTCTTATCAACATAGACACAAAGTTACATATACAAGTTGCAAGAACCCTCGTACGGTATTTTGAAAATATTACACAACTCCTGGTACTAAACATAGAAGTTGAAAAGGCTTATGACCATTGGATAGTCAGAAGAAGGGATTGATTCTTCACATGACCATAACAGGTTCACAACAACCACGAACTCATGGTTATGATCCCTAAGTCCCACAACCCAACAAGTCTGCAAATCAGTTAAGTATTGACACCGGTTTACGAACGCTGGTATTTAGATCCTCACCACTCCCTCCGAATATCATAACTCAATTCTCTGTATTAAATATAGAAGCCAATCAATCTAATATTTTCTAGGCTAGACCAGAAAATCACCCATAGTTAACTACAAATCCACTACACCTCCTATGACCATTTTTTCATGACCTTGTCTAGAAATATATACGAAGCTCCCACAGGTCACTTCCCACGTATCCAACAACCAATAAATAGGATCTCGGTAGAGCTCGACATTTATTGGAGCCTACAAATAGCTATTATATCTAAACAAACCATTACACCAATTCAGGTTAGGAGGGCATTATTCACCTTAGATCTGCAGATTCCATTATTGCGTACTGAGGGTATAATATTACCCAACTAGTTTGTCTACATCCACATATTTTCCACATTCACCATCCGTCTCGGAATGACCTCGGGAGGTCGTGTACAAAGAAGAGTTATTTGTAGATTCCCATGCTCACATGTCACTTTTCCATCATAAAAAACTGGTGAACCCGACGTGAAACAAACAAATATTCCCCTTTTATTTTATTTCTTTCATTCACCTTCACTCTTTCCCTTTATTCTGCAGGTATTCATATACCCCCGAATATGTCGTGATACGACGCATATGGTAGACCTCTCTCAGGTCTTGAAGCAAGTTATAGTCAAACAAGTAGACAACCATCACCCTCGCTTTCCACATGGGCTGATAACTATTCAAGTAATTATGTGTCATCTCAAACTCCCACTCAAAGAACTAGCTCCAGTTCTTCATTCTGAATTGAGGAGTTTGATCAGCTTGCACAAACACAACATCCAGAGCCCTCAGGGTCTAATAATATGATGTTTACTGGATAATCCACTTCATCTCCTCAGGTCTTGTTCAGACAACAAATCAGTAGACAGTCAAAGCCACTCCCATTTTTGGATGAGGAGTACTTAGCATAATATACTAGAAGTGAACAACACTTCTAAAACATGTATCCACCTATAGGGAGTTTACAAATACAATCTGATACCCTATTCGAAGAAAAAAACCCCATTCCTCCACCTATGGGAAATTCCCTCGGTGAAGCTTGGCAGAGTAATGATCAATTCATAGCAGGGTATCATACCCCTTTACAACCTCAAGGTATACAACAAATACCATTAAGGCAAAACATTGTGTCTTCACCAATAGAGGTCATTTCAACGCTAGTTGAAAATGTTAGAGAGCTAGAACTTTCTCAAGCAAACCAAAATTCATATTTTGGGCAAGTAGGAATCCCCAACCCTCCACATCACCCCAGTCAGGTTGACCTCCTTACAGGAATAGGTACATTAGGCATGCCTCCTCAAAATTCTTAAAATTACCCACAACAAACACCAATTAGAACCGCGTTTTCAAACGCCACTCCAGTTGAAAACATGACACCTCTCAGCTTGGCACCAAACAACCCATACCAAAACAATGCTCCTCCTTAAACATTTATTCAAAGTCACCATAAGGAGACATGTTCTCTTCTCCTGGGATGTTCGTTCAACCACAGGGATTCCCTTATGTCCCTACAAACACATATGCCATGTCATATCAACAACCCTTTTCACCTCCGCCCCCTCAGCAAGTGCCATCGATGGTCAAGGCCTATGTGGTAGGGACTTATTCAGAATATTTAAAATAGCCCCTAGAATTCACCATATGAAGTGTTATGCTTCCAAGGCTTCTTCCCTATTTACCCAAATATAAAGGGGAAGGTGATCCAAACACACACATTAAGGCCTATGTCACAGCCATACGGGAATTACTCCCTTGGGATGGGGTTGTTGCTAAGATATTCCCTAAAACCTTAGAGGGTATTTCCCTTGATTGGTATTACAGAATATCTGAAGCCTCGATACACTCATTTAAACAACTCGTGTCAGAGTTCATCAAAGCTTTTGATATGAAAAAAATTTTAAGAACATGAATCAGGGAATTCTTGCATATTAAACAAGAACATAATGAATCCGCTTCTCATTTTATTCAAAGATGGCGTACGGTTCTCTACTCATCAGCAAGTGCTCCCAACATGGATCAAATGGAACTATGTGATTTATTCCTTAATTCTCTCAATAGAGAGATAAAGGAAGAAGTCCAGAAGTTCCCACTAAGAACTTATGATGAAGTACTTGAGAGTGCTCTCCGAATCGACCAAGCAGCGATAGATAGTGGTCGTAAGACATATGGAACAAATGGAAAATTAACCACTCCCAATCAAAACACAGCGGCCTATCCTAATACCGAGAATGCTAATCAAGGACCTAAGATCCTTAACAAGAACCACAGAGTTACAACAGATGGAGTAACTGACCAAGTTAAAAGGGAAAATGTTGTAAACATATCGCCACCTGTTAATAATCAGCGGAATAACAATTTTACTCCAAAAATCAACATGGTGGATTTTAATCTTCCACCAAGACCACAACAATAACAACAACGAAAATGAAAAATCCAAACACAAGGTCCAAATAAAAACCCAACTGAATATCAGTGCCAAAACCAAAGGCAACAGCCTCAAAATTTTAACTCTAATAACCAGCAACCTTATCATAATTTTGGGCCACAACAGTTCTTAAAAAAATAGCCTCGAAATTATAATCCCAATTTGTATTGTGGCTTCCACAAAATTTAAGGCCATGATACTAGGACTTGTCGTGACTACAATAAATTCATGCAGCATTTGCCAGAAGATCAAAAGTAACTCTTTATAGATATGTTTTTTAGCAAATTTTGTAGTATCCACGCCAAATGCTTATACAGGGACAATTTTCCCTCAAAATGCACCCCTCAAGATCTTTAATGATCCACTCCCAAACCATTCAAATAATAACATGCTAGATCTTAATGAAACAAACAAGGGTGTTATAATAGGAAACAATGATCATGAAGCCTCAACTTCATTAAATCCACCAGTCGCACCCCAACTAGGAACTCGACCTCAAACTAAGATAGTTGGCCTGGTGGAGTTAGATACCGAGCTACCCGTGGAAACCATAAAAAGAACATGGGATTATTCTTCTCAACCAATTCCAAGCTATCCAATGGAACCAAACAACATTCAACAAACGTTGGTAAAACCCATAGGCACCTATGATTTAATTAATGACTTAACCAAAACCTTCTCTCACATCTCCTTTTTGGATTTGTTAAAAAACTCTCCCTCCCACAGGATTACCCTCTTATAAGCATTAGACCTTGGTCATTTAATCAACATCACTCCTCCCCCGGAAACACAAGTAAACCATGTAGACTTTGGCATCTATCCTCTAGGGCAGCCAGATAGGGATACTGAGTTTATATTTGATATAAGAAAAATGCCAACAGACGTTGAGATTGCACGAAGAGGTGACCCAGCTTTACATTTACAAGTATGGTTTTACAATAATTATGTGAAACATGCAATGGTTGATGATGGGGCAGTAGTTAACATAGTCTCCTTCACTTTTCTTCAAAAGTTAGGATATAGAGAGACAAACTGTTCCATAACACAAAATACGTTAAGAGGATATGATAGCCTCAAGGCCACTTCAATTGGAACCATAGTTTTACCAGTCACTTTAGGACCCAAGACCGTCCTCACCGAATTTTATATTATGGATCGGGAAACCAACTATAATATGTTCCTCGGTCAGCCATGGATACACTACATGAAGGCAATCCCTTCCATGTTATTCCAAGAAATAATATTTCTACACTTAGGAAAAATATTTGTGGCACAAGGTGACCCAAAGCCCTTCGATATACACCTAGCTGATTGAAGAAAAGACCAGGCATTCACTCTGAGTTTAAACTCCCAACAAATCAACTCATCAAACCAATTAATTCAAAACCAAAAGAGAATTTGATACCCTCCACAGAATTGGAAATTACAAATCTAGCCGAAGACATTCCAGCACTCAAAAATGAGACCAACGTCATAGAAATAGTGTCACTAGGGACTACCGCAAAAATTGTCAAGTTTCTAGAGAAAGACCTACCTATTCTCCTACCATTTGATTCTATGGGTATGGGATGTACCTTGGGAATTGCTTCCCTTCCATCAAATGAATTTATTATGGTGGAAGTAATCGAAGTAAAAGAAATAGATACAAAAATACCCCAACATCCATTTTTCCAAGAAAATATTGGACTCTCCACTTCGATGGGGCTAAATGTCACTTTGAAGCTGGGGCAGGAGTGACCTTTACTTCACCTGAGGGAATGATCCTACCTTTCTCCTTTAAATTAAACTTTGAATGTACAAACAATGGGGCTGAGTATGAAGCTCTCCTCCTTGGCCTCATCCTATCCAAAAGAATGGGTGTCGATGACATTAGAGTGCTAGGAGACTCGCAACTAGTTGTAAACCAAGTCTCCGAGGTATATGAAACTAGAACTAAACATTTAAAACTATACAAAATAGTGGAGTTAGATCTAAGCAAGGGATTTAACTTCATATCAATTGAATCAATCCCACAAGAGCAGAACCTTCTCGCAGACTCAATAGCAACCTCATCTTCCCGTTTCACTCCGAACAATGAGTTGGAAGATACAAATTTTACAATATCACTTTGTACCGAACCATTAGTACGTAAAATACCAACAAACTTGCTCCTAACTCATGGAGAAGCTGACAATGATTTTTGTATCATGGATCACTTTGACAATGATAGAGTCACTCTTGAATATCTAAATGCCTATACGGAACTACACCTTGCTTACCGCATGGTATACCTTTCCTTAATACCACATTCCTCTTCCTATTTTGGAAATCCCATGGTAGAGTCTCCTCCACATAAGGATCTCGATATCTACGAGATAAAAGATGGAGAAAGCTTAGAACTACCTCTAGCCACACCTGAATTCAAAGAAGGTAACACTTCTTTAATAGAAGAAACCATTAACATAAACATTGGAACGGAGGAAGAACCCAAAATTTTGATGTTGGGATCCTCGTTAACTCTGGAGGAGATAGAAATACACACCCAAATCCTCAAATAACATCAAAAGGATTTTGCATTTAATTATAAAGAAATGACGGGCATTGCACCACACATCGTGGTACATAACCTTGTTACTAAACCAGATGCAAAACAAATTAAACAAAAGTCAAGACCAATGAAGCCAAAAGTGGCTCTCATGGTAAAAGAGGAAGTAATAAAACTCCTCCAAGTGGGATTCATCAAACCCGTTGACTATTCACAATGGGTATCTAATATCATCCCTGTTCTCAAAAAGAATGGGAAGATACGCATTTACATAGATTTTCGTGATATTAACAAAACTTGTCCCAAGGATGATTTCCTGTTACTATCCATTGACGTTATTTTTGATGCAATAGCTGGATTTTAACTATTGTCCCTCATGGATGGGTTCTCAGGGTATAATCAAATTAAAATATCTGAGCAAGATCAAGCCAGAACTACATTCATAACTCCCTAGGGAAATTATTGCTACGATGTCATGCCATTCGGTCTTAAGAACACCGGTGCTACATATTAGTGGGCAATGGCATACATATTCCATGATCTTATCCATAAAATTGTAGAATCCTACGTGGATGACTTATTAGCCAAGGCCAAGAAATGTTGTGATCATCCAGAAGTACTTTGTATCGTCCTCTCACGATTAATTGAATATGGTGTCACATTAAACCCAGAGAAGTGCGTGTTTGGTGTGACAGGAGGCAAACTTTTGGGCTACATTATATCTTCATGAGGGATTGATGTCGATCCAACCAAAATCCGTGTTGTTCTTGAAATGATCCCACCATCGGATGAGTCTAGAATCAGATCATTTCTTGGGAAACTCGGTGCAATCTGAAGGTTTATCCCAAATTTAAGTTTTTCCATTCACCCCAATCAACAATCTATTAAAGAAATATTATAGCATTGATTGGACTGAAGAATGCAACAAGGCCTTCGAAGCAGTTAAACACTTCTTTTTGTCTCCACCCATGCTAATGCCTCCCAAACCAGACCGCCCTTTGATCCTATACTCACGAGCCACTCAGGTCTCGCTAGCCTCCATGCTAGCTCAAGAAGACAATGATAAATGAGAACGTGAGATCTATTTCATTAGCCGAAAATTGCTTGATTATGAAACATGTTATACACATGTAGAGAGATAATGCCTTGCCATAGTCTTTACAACAAAATGTTTAAGACATTACATGTTAAACCAAGAAACAAGGGTCATTGTAAAAATAGATCATTTACGAACATTCCTCACGGAAGGTCCTTTATCTAAAAAGGCTGGGCATTTCATAACCTTAATGGGTGAATTTGAGTTAACATTCGTAAACCAAAAATCCATTAAGGGACAAATCATTACAGACTGATTAGCTGACAATCCACTAGATGGAGGTGATCTGGTAAATTTGGACTTTCCTAATGAGTGTATGTACTTTTTCGAAACCAGGCCCCCATCTCTACATGTCCCTAGTATACTGATATCATCAATTTTATCATAGAACACACATACCCGAAAAACATGACATCACAACAAAGAAGGAAGTTACGTATTATCACTGCTAAATATGTTGTTTCAGAATAGGTACTCTATCGTAAAGCCTTCAATGGCATGCTTCTAAGATGCATCGACATAGAAGAATCTAAGAAGATTCTTTATGAATCCCATAGTGGGATATGTGGAGGCCACTTCGGTGGACATGCCACCACACATAAAATACATCAGATGGGCTATTTTTGGCCCACTCTCGAACATGACTCAATAGATTTTATACGTAAGTGCCACAAATGCCAAGAATTATCTCATGAGATTCACATGCCAGCACAATCCCTGCAACCAATAGCGACCTCGTGGCCCTTTTCCACATGGGGTCTAGAATTGATAGGGAAATTTTCTCCCTCATCAACCGATGGCCATAACTTAATAATTACAACCATGGAATATTTTACCAAGTGGGTAGAGGCCATGCCCCTCACCACCATACCAGTTTCGGTAATTTCCATATTCATTCTAAACCAAATCATTTGCAGGTATGGTGTCCCATAAGTCATTATCTCTGATAATGGCACATCCTTTAAAAATGATGAGGTCTGTGATTTATGTAGCAAATTCAAAATAAACCATCACATGGCCTCTCTTTACTACCCTCAAGCCAATGGGCAAGCCGAAGAGACAAACAAAACATTAAAGGCTATTCTCCTCAAAACAGTTAAAGAGAACAAGTGAGATTGGCATTTAAAACTATATCCATCCTTGTGGGCCCAATGAACCTCAATAAGAACACCAACAGGAGAAACCCCTTTGTCATTGGTATTTGGGGCAGAAGTAGTTCTCCCACTTGAGGTAGAAATACCCAATCTCCGCATCTCATTACAAGGGATTTTGGATGAAGAATCTTATAGGGAGGCATGCCTCTCTCAATTGGAAAGCCTTGACGAGGCCAGGCTAAACGCCGAACAATGGTACAGAGCCTATGCTAACCGGATGTGCCAGTAGTATAACAAAAAAGTCTATGAGCAAGAAATATATGAAGGAGATCTAATTCTAAGACTAGATAGCCATATCGATAGGAAAATGGGCAAAGGAAGGAAGTTCCAGCCCAAGTGGCTGGGCCCATACCGAGTCATGAAAGACTACGGAAAAGGTGTGGTATCTCTTATGCACACTAGAAGGTGAGGAATTCAATGAAACTATCAATTCCTTACATCTTAAACGGTTTTATGCATGAGACATCAGAATCACCATTTGTACATTATGGCTACCTCCATTACATTAGTCCATGAAGTTACTCTTAAGCAATCTGTTACAAATTTCTGAAAGTATTGGCAAATGCATTCAAATCACATCTCCTCAAACATCATCAAGTAATTCAAATCTTCTCATCAAGTTTGACAGACAAATATTGGTGAAAACCATACCAAGGGCTGCATACTTGGTTTTGCTCTTTCTTTCTACTAGGTGAAGTTGTCCTTACCTACGGTCTGTTCTAGAAGCTTCTTGGTGTCATATCTATCCCTCTTAAATCTCTTTGAAAGAAAGGATATCCCAAAGTCACAGGTCAGAAATGTCAAAATCAAATGGAATCAAAAGTGCCAAGCAAACAGAATATTTTATTTTACACACTTCTTTGCCCCACCAACCTTTGGTGATAAGCCTGCATCTCTTACTGGTGGTGTGAGGTTGGGAAAGGAAAGAAGTGCCCTTACTCGCCTATATCCCACCTTAGGTGACAAACCTATGCTTCTTACTAGTGGCATGAGGCAAGGTGTGGGGGGTCCATTCACACAAATTAACAAATCTTGGTATGCTAGAAGTACAAATCAAATTATATTAAGAGAAAATAAATGTCTAAATTCCAAAGAGATCAAATCCTCAAAACCAGATTTTGTCAACCAGGTTGCCATTTATGAATCTAAGTCTAGATAAACTAGAAAATAAGTGACTTGCTAAGCTTGGTGGTAGTTTTGAGTAGGGTAAGTGTGTAGGTCTAAGTTTGGTTTCTAATATTGGCTTGTCTATCTCTTATCATTCCATTCAGTCAAACTCATTCAATTTGTGCCCTTCCCAACTCTTGGTGTAGAGCCCTCGCATCTTAATGGTTGTGTGGAGTTAGGAATGGGGAAAATTCATCTCTTTATCACTATACATTCATCACATTTTTACCAACATAAGAAGAAATCACAAACATTTCCCAAAGAGTTCAAAAGTTCAGTATTGACATATGTTTTTGTAATCTCATATCAGCATTACAAAAACGTACAAAGTAAAACATTATGTTTACTATTATTTTTCATCCATTGCATACATTCTGAAAAGCATGAAAACAGATACTCTAAAAACATCTAGTATACATGTGGAAACAAATCATAAAACTCTAGGCACCAAAAGTCTAGATCCAAATATATATATATATATATATATATATATATATATTCATCAGGTTTTATATACAATTGTCATTTATTCTGAAAAGCATACACTCTAAAAACATCTAGTATACATGGTCACAAAACTCTAGGCACCAAAAGTCTAGATCCAAAAAGATATGTGTGTGTGTGTGTGTGTGTGTATAAAAATCAGGTTTTATATACAATGTCATCATACACTAAACATGGTCAAAATTATCAATGAGCTTGAAAAGTACAAAAACCCTCATATAAATATCCAACAAAACACTACAAAAATAGCCTCTCAACCCCTATGGGATCCCTTAGAGGGTTTACGACCACGTCTAGGACTCCAGCTATGTCGGTGCTCTGAATGCATTGAGGGCTCGCGGTCATGGCTAGTAGGTTCTGTCTCACTATGAGAATGACTCCTCATCATCAAGTGCTCGACCGTCTTATATCCAGCTACCTCAGCACGGAGAAAAGTCATGATATTTGCCACTTGCTAGACATGGGAAAAAACATCGGTATGCCTACCAACTGTTGAAGGCTCTCCCAAGTCCTCTGAAAGCTCAGCACGAGTCTAGATCCGAGGGGAGTAATAGGGTATCTATGCATACTCGAAGAATCAAGTCTCGCCACTCATCAAAAGTCGTTGCAAATAAAGGAGAAAACAAGTTATAAAACGATCAAAAATAAAATCAAGAATAAATGAAACAAAAATAAATAACAACTAAAGACAATTCTAACTAAAACAAAGTCAAGAGAAGAGTGGCAACTCACTCAGATCTCTAGGCCTCTAGGAAGGATCTCTAGGATCCATGCCTCCCACTGATGCCACCGTCTGATTGGCATCCCTATCTCCCATGTCTGGAGCAATGTGACATCCTGTGACGGACTCACCATCTCCCCCTAAATCTTGAGAGGACAGCTCCTCTGAGATCAGAGTCACCCTCTCTATGCTCTGCTCTGCCCTCTCGGTCCATAGGATATCCTAAGTGTCATGCCACTCGAAATAATTATCATCCTCCCCACCAGATCCCTCTGATCTCCATCTCCTTTATGCGTACCAGCTACTGAAGGCTCTCCCCCAGTGGACTCCTCAGACTCAGAGTCCTACGTCAATAGAGTCTTCTCTGTTGGGGAGCATGACCAAGGTATCAATGCATACACTAAAGGTGCCCAATCAAGTATTGGCTACCACTCTATCACGTACCACCCTCCTAGCTGCAAATGGGGACACCAGGAGTAAAATATAGTCCAACCCCGAAAACTAGGACCTCCAAAAGTCTCACGAACCAAGATCTATACACTGGCCCAACTAAAGGAAGCATGTCAATGTATGGGAGGCTGAACTACTGTGGTACTCTACTCAAAGGGGTGGATATCCAACTTCCTACCCTGTCTATCAGCTGACTAGTAGTCTGGTAAGCAATCACTGTGACAGTCTCCTAGCCTCCAAAACCCTACCAGGGTCTAATAAGGATCCGTGGCCTACCATGTCTATAGTGGTCAAAGAGGCCACTAACTAGTGAGGTCCCTCTAAGAATAGTCATCCTTGGAGCACCTGTGATACCCTGATGGCCCCAAGGATCCTCTACAATCTCCCCCTAAATCCTATACAGAGTGATATGCTCCTACACTGAACTCATGACAAGAGTGTGGTGGCTCTCTGACGCTCCACTCCAGTCAGACTCAGCCCTGTACAGATCATGGCAGGTGGTCTTGAGGATGTCATGCTCACTCAAGCATAATCTCTGTCCATGGCTCCTCAACCTGTCCCACTGATGGGGGCTCCAATATCTATCTCCTTTGGTGTCCCCTCCCTTGTCCCCAATCAATCTCAAAGCAAGGATACCCATGATAGCCTTACGGAGACATAGGAATGTCTAGACTAAACAATGAAGTGGACCCTCACCCCCTTCTTCAACCCCATCAAAACAATGAGCATCCCCCATATAAGTGGCGCACTAAACCACCTGAGATCTTGACACTAGCTGTCTTAAGAGACAACCACCTCCCAAGGACCAGAACCCCCAGTATACGGTAAACATCCTCCAAGGTGATATGGTCCACTCACCCCTAACTCCTAGAAATCAGAAAGGTGTTCTGATCCACATCCCAGTATGAAAATAAGTCACATAATATGTGACTAGCACGTGCAAACGTGACGGACCTATGCAATCCTCCAAATACTAACCCTCTGAAGTGTATCTTGCTCTGCCTGAGTGAGAGCCTCTAACATTGCTAGGAGCCAATCAAACTCCCTCTCTTGGCTCCATCTAATGTATTCCTCCTTCTTCTGGATACACCCAAAAACACAGAAAAAGGAGTAAGTATTAAAATCTGATTGGAAAAACTATCAAAAACATGTAAAAGTGCTAAAAATGTAACAATAAGTAAGCAAAGCATTTTTTTTGCTTTCTGTCACGAACTACCACCCTATGCAGAGCAGTGGTTCCATAACCGCCACCTTCTAAAGTGGAGGTCCTGTAACCGCCGCCCTATGTAGGGCGGTGGTCCTGTCCTGAACTCACAAACGGCTCAAAAGCCCTAAAAATGACCAAAAACAAGCAAAATACACCATTTTAACTAAAATAAGGACCTACCCTATGGGCGCCCCCCCTAGAGACTAATTTAAAACTATTATTTTCAAAAATGCCCCCCCCCCAAGACAAAGATTTTATCATTTCTACATTATAGGTTTAAAAACAATAAATTAAGGAGAACTAACCTGAGACTTCGCAGGCTGATGCTCCGCTCTCGGAGGCATGATCACATTACCACCACGAATGTTTTGACTATACTCTCATCGAAAAACATCATCATGGGTCCCAGAGCTCAAAAACTATCAAATCAATCCGCGCAAATGAATAGTGAAATGAGTTTGTTTTATATATATAACCTTTTAAAATTGATTTTGAATGTCTTTCGCAAGGTCGAAGTGTCGACGGCGGTAAGTTCTAAACCCTGCGTAGATGGTAAGTCCTCATTTCATATCAATTTAGTATTATTTTACCTAGCTGTACTTGAGTCCCTTTTTTTCATTTTACAAATAGCAGAATTTTGGATGGCAACTTTCCAACACACGGGCGTGTCGGGTATAACTCCTAACTCCCCATTTTGGAACCGCCATACTCGGATCCACCATTTTACGCCTCTTCATGGATAAGACACTTCTTCAAGGGGGCAATATGTACGAACCCAAAATTGTAGGGTACTGCACAACCGGAAAGATGTTACACATACCCCAATGATGATACAAGCCTCCTCGCAAGGTGTTCGGAATCTAGAAAATCTCGCCAAGTATACATTTGTATCCTACATGCCTCACCTGAAATCAACATGCTTTATTCTACCCTTTGCCCCCTTTTTCCTTGCATTTTGGTCTTAAGTGATGAGATCGCTGCCCTGCCTAGACAGCGGTCCTGTGACCACCGCCTAGGATAGGGCAGCAGTCCTGTACCTATCGCCCTGCATAGGGCGGCGGTCCTATTCACATTTTCCAAAAAGTTCCGATGATCACGTCAAACATAAATCTTCAATTTCTACCCGCATTCTTTATCTACTTTGCTTTGCATTTATGTTTTGGCCGCCCTATAAATAGTGTTTTCACTTTGTTTAATGGTAAAAGAGTTCAATTCCTAGTTACCTTCTTATGATTGCATTTGCTATAAATAGCCAGCTTGTTTTCAAACAAATGGCCCCTCTCCTTCTATGTTTAATCATTCAGTCTTTGATTTTCTTGCTTAGAATTCTTTCAGTTTCATTTTTTGCATCCATTGTTGATCTTTCTTTGTTGTATTAGGGGTCATTCAATCTTCTTGTTTCATTCTTGCCTCATTGTTGTTCCATGCAAGTCAGTTTAAAATAAGATAGTTTCATTCATAGATTAGAATCCATTTAAAGTTGCAGGTTTTTTTAGTCACAAAAGATAGCTTCTAAAACTCTCGGCGCATTTGCGTTGTATTCCTGTAATAATTCCTGTTAGGAATTGCATAGTCAAGCTTTGTTCACTTGCACTATCTCTCTCTTACTTGCATTGTATTTGGTCTATATCCAAGAGCTACCATTGTTCAAGTTCCTCATTTTTTTGATGCTATCATATACATGCTTTTCTGGATTCAAGAGAACACGAAGGAACGAGGAGACCACACTGAGGGGACAAAGTCACACACAACTGGATTTACTAGTGTTCTATAAACGCCAGGTTTGAGCTATCAAAGTTCTAGTTACAAATATATCAAATAGAGTAGTGAATTATTTTATTCCAGTCAAAATTTCACTCTCGATATTGCCAGGGAAGCTGTGGGGATTGATAGTTTCTGAGAAACCGTGATTCATTCCTCACTTCTGAGGTAGGATCAAGAGTATTTTAAATTGAAACAATTAGTTGCTTAAATATTTAGGATAAATTCACAACTGCACAGGAAAATAGCCACACCAGGATATTTTGTTTGTTTTAATTATGTTACTAGATTAGTTGTTCATCTTCTAAATATATTAGAATAGTTGCTCTTTAAATTTCGTTAAAATACCTCATCAAAAATACAAAAATAGAAGAATACATGCATAGTATAAATACATCTTTAATAATTAGTTTATTAATTTTAGTTAAAAGTTGAATCATTTTGCATGACAATCACGGGACCTAGAGAGCCCAGAGAATACATATTTGAACCAATAGTGCCTCGACCAAATCTACCCACAACACTAGCTGATATAGATCAAGACCTTATAATACAGGTCTTTCGAGTAATGGAAAACCTGTGAGTAATTAGTGAACAACTGAGGGAGTTAAATATCGAAGATGACAAAGTGTACACATTGTGGTTGAATCATCCTAACTATAGATTGCCGTGATAGGATATTCACATGACCATACAAGAACCCAAAAGAGAACAAATATTTGGCTGTGATCCATTAGCCCTACAACCAAATGCAGGAGACCTTCTTATCGACATAGACACAGGGTTACATATACAAGTTGCAAGAACCCCCGTAAGGTATACTAAAAATATTGCACAACTCCTGGTACTAAACATAGAAGTTGAAAAGGCTTGTGCCCATTGGATAGTTGGAAGAAGGGATTGATTCTTCACATGACCATAATAGGGCCACAACAACGATGAACTCACAGTTGTGATCCCCAAGTCCCACAACCCAATGGGTCTGCAAATCAGTTAAGTATTGACACCGATTTATGAATGCTTGTATTTATATCCTCACCACTCCCACCAGTTATCATAACTCAATTCTCTGTATTAAATATAGAAGCTAATCAATCTAAAATTTTCTGGGCTAGACCAAAAAATCACCCATAGTTCACTACAAATCCACTACACCTCGTATCACCATTTTTTCATGACCTTGTCTGAAAATATATACGAAGCTCCCACAGGTCACTTCCCACGTATCCAACAACCAATAAACAAGATCTCGAAAAATTTGGACATTGATTGGAGCCTACGAACAACTATTATATCCAAACAAACCATTACACCAATTCAGGTTAGGAGGGCCTTCTTCACCTTATATCTGTAGATTCCATTATTGCGTACTGAGGGTATAAGATTACCCAACTAGTTTGTCTACATCCACATATATTCCACATTCATTGGCCATCTCAGTATGACCTTAGGAGTTCAGGTACGAGGAAGAGTTATTTGTAGATTCCCATGCTCACATGTCACTTTTCCGTCATACAGCAACCTATACACTGGAAGTCATGACCAGCTGAGAGTTGACAAACGAATCGCAAAAAGCACATATCTCTCTCTCTCTCTTAGTCTTACCAAAATACACAAATTCAAAACAAATACATATTATTAAACAACATCTTTCCTGGGAATGTCTATTAATGGTCACACTGATCAGAGGATTGGCAGGTACTCCCTAGCTCACTGCTCTGTCAAGTCATACTTCAGAGCAAAGCCCACTGCCACCATAACATACCTGAAACCTCTCCTTGTAGATTTCCTTCTTCGTAGGAAGCCATCCTCACCAAATAAATCTATTCTATAGTTCATGAGTCAGTCCTTAAAATAGCATAAGCTAAACAAATGTAATAGAAAAAGCACTCATAGGATAGTATTTTTCTTAGTGTTTCTGCTTGGCTTGCATTTTGAGGTGAGAGGTCACGTTCTTCATTTTTCCATTTTCTCCTTGCACGCTCCTCATCACAGTTGGTGTATTCCAGCTTCATCTAAGTGTGCCTGAACCATATTCACATCATTCTCAGAATTTTGGGTTTGATTCCGCATTAAATTTTAATTCACAACCACATTTTCTTCATCATTGTTTCAATTCCACATTGACCAGTGTCGATCCAGGGACCATCGTCGGTTACTCTCTGACCATCATCGGTTATACCCAACCGATGTCGATTCATTGTTCTTTTGGTTGACCTACCCAAAAGTACACATATTCACCTTCTTCGACTATTTAGAGTCTCTATAACTCTCATCATATTCACTTTACTGGTAAATCTCATCAGCATTGTGCATACCTAGTAAATTTGGCCTTATACCTTATTTTTGACCAGCTGTCCACTTTCCACAGTGATTGGCAGCAGTTACCTATGACCGAATTTGGTTTACCCGAATTGGCATCGGTTAGCTTGTGTCATTTTCCAGCTTTCATTTAGCCCCAATTCACCTACCAACATCTATTTATCCTACATGTGCTATATTTTTGTGTCACTTACATAAAACAGTCTTACCACGTTAGTACCTATTCACATGGTACTAACATGTCGACAAACAACTGCCCTCGTATTCCATGCCAGTTGTCAACCACTCCCACCTAGCCCTTCACCACCTTCCATTTTATCACCTACCATGGAACCTGTCCAACCTATCACTATCGCTACCAGAGATGAGGACTTCGCATGACTCCTTGACTAAAACCCTACCACCTTGTAGTTTTTATCTTTCCCACTCATCCACTCGAGATGCCTCGGGTCAGTCTATATATGGCATGCATGTATCTATCACCCCGACACTTGCTCCTACTCTTGCATTAGCCCCGTCTGGCTCCGCATTTCCTACATCTACCTTACCCCCCAGTCATTTCACAGTTAGGCCCTATACCCGCTATGACTTCTACATCTGCTACATATTTTGTACCTACCACATCAACTATACCTTTGCCAACCACCCAAAATACAACCTCATCCATGCCTATTGTCTCTCATATACCCATAGCTACACTACCACCCTAGGTGTCAGTGACCCCTACCCCTTTTCAAAACATTGTCCTTTCTATTCCATAATTGTTAGCCCCCATTGCCACTAGAGTCACCATAACCCTTCTGCCTCTTTATACGTACTATCAGCAACCTCCTGTTTCATCTGTCACTCATCTTGGGTATATGCCCCCTATTTCACTATCTTCTTCTCAATCCACCTATGCGGCTGCACCATATACAGGAATGTCACCCCCATCATATGCCCAACACCAACCCTCTTACACTATAGGAGGCACCCAGCCATCGCAACCTACCAATGACCTAATCAAATTAATGATGGATAAGATGCATACATTGGAGGCATTAGTTTCTGGCTCCTGAAACACTCTCACCTACGACAAGATTTGTAATGAGCCTATACACCCATGCATTCCTATTCATCCATACCCCATGCATTGGGAAATGCCTAAATTCAATCGTTTCAATAGCAAAGAAGACCCGCAACAACATTTGCGGCCTTTCAAACATGGGTGCTATCTAATCACCCATGATGATGCTTTACTCTTGAGGACCTTTCCCATGTCTCTGACTGGACCTGCATTAGATTAGTATAGTGGGTTACCTAGACACTCTATATTTTCATTTAATCAGGTAGCCCAAGCCTTCTTAGATCACTTCTCTATCATTATCGTTAAGAAGGTTACCATGACTAGCCTATACTCCACACGTCAGTATGATGATGAATATATCGCTAATTTCGTTGCTCGTTGGCATAGCCTAATCAATAAAATCACATTCCAACTACCGCAAACCAAACTCATCGAGATCTTCACGTGGGCTTGTGCTAGACATATCTCGCCAACCCTGCAAGTCCAAACTTTCCGAACCTTTGACGAAACATTCACCATGGCACGGAAGCTAGAGATTCGGGCCATCGAAGAGAAGAAAATTCAATTATGCAATAAAAATTCAGCATTCAAGTCGAATGATACCTCTTCTTCTTCCAAACCACAGAACAATTATTCAAAAGCTAAGGGAACTGCTAACACAGTGGTACTCAAAGCTGGCCTAGTTCATCCATCAAATAAGGCTAGCCCCTCATCTAATCTCTCACTCGTCCATACTTTTCAATTCAGACGAGATCAACAGAAATACACCCCAATTGGGGAGCCTTATTCTTCTGTCTTAGAAAATATCATTAAAGCCAGGGCCATCACCCTTCCACCTATAAAACCACACACTGGTTTTGACCCTTCTTGCCTGACACCCCGCATGGTATAAAGAACACGACTTCTGTAACTATCATCGAGTAAAGGGTCACAGTGACAAAAATTGCATCACTTTCAAGAACATTGTCCAGGAAATGCTCGAGAAAGGCAAGTTAATCGTGGATAATCCTAACGCACCTTCCAATCAAAACCTACACATATTTAAGAATCCTTTTCCTAATCATGTCCCTTCTTCTGATCAAACCGGTGAGACCTCAACTCACGATAGCCATACCCACGAGGTCCACACTATTTTTAGTGATGCACCCATTGCTTCCCAACTAACTCAGATTCCTTCCATAAAGGAAATTCTAGCTCAAAGTCCTCCTTCTGCATTGGAACCCACCTCACCTATTCCTCCACCCACAGAGGAACACCTTTCACCTCCTTCATCACCTGTGGAGGAGCCCTTCACTAATATAGAAGCTATTTCACCTTTGGCTTCTCCACTTAGAGAGTCATCACCCACAGTACTTCTTCAATCCATGGAGGATACTTGTTTATCTCCTCCACCCATAGAGGAGAACCCATCATCTCCTCCACCTACAGAGGAGCACCCATTTTCTCCTCCACCTATCAAAGATCCAATAGAGATACCTTTTCCTCTAGGCGAGAATTCTCCATCGGCTACCCAAGATCCTACGGACCTACTTTTGGCTCTCTTACCCACGGAAGATGAAGCTAGAAAAATTCCCTATCTCTAAGACACATTTTATGGGAATTTCCATTAGGTCCTCATCAACCTCACCTATAGACGTGTCATTCTCACGTTTAGCTGATCACTTAGATTATGTGGACAGAGCCTTACTGTGGGGGCATCTTCTACTTCCTGTCTCAACACAGATGCAGATGTCACTTACTGACACTTCCACTATCTACCCAAAGATATTTTGACCAATCAAACCAAACATAACCACCTCTATTACAACTTCTTCCATGACACCCATCACAGCTCAACACACACCCTTACCCATAACCCAACATACATCTCAGTCCAAACCCACACCTACATCGTCCTCCTCGCCTAAACCTATTACTACCTTAGGGGTCACCCCAACCACCAGCATTACTCATCCACCTATCAAACTAGATTTAGCTACATCCTCCACAGTCAACACCCAACCTACTCTGGCACCCAAACAGAAGAACCAAACCCATAGAACTCACACCCCAGCTGCGCCAATCACACCTGCATCACCTTCACCCTTTATGTTTGTCTTAGGACCTCAACCTCCCAACACGGTTAAGAAACCTCCACCCATCAATAAACCAAAAACACAACAGCCCACTCCTTCCTCGCAAACCTCTAACATACCCAAGCCGCCAACACGAACTTACACCTGCACCTACAACATATTTACCACCCATACCTCCAATACCCTTAGCAACTTCTTCACTACCCCCTACACTTCAGTCTCTGTCTCTCACACCCCCTGCATGACCCGCGTCATCTACCTTCACAGCACCTTCATTATCCCCGTGGGTAACTCACCCTCTTCCCCCATCCACTTTTCCCTCTAGATCTCATACACCCATATCACCTTTACCCAAGAAGGTGCAACCCAAAGACAAAAATCCACTACCCTCTAATAAGGTAGTCAAAACAACCATACACCCTCCTACCAAGTTCATCTACCATACAACTACCCAAGAAAACACGACCAACACCCAAGACCACGCCAGCACCCAAAACCATAGCTCAACCCACTCCCCTCCTGCAAAGATTGTTCCTCAACAATCAGCCGCACCTATGCCCAGACCCACTTTCACTTCCCATTACGACCCACTAGCCAGGTCTTATGCCAAAATCTTAACCAACCTCCTTGAGACTTCTGTCATCACATTACCGCCGCTCAGACCTTATGACCCCCTCAAACCCAAGCCAAAAGGGTTTGATGACACTAAAATTTGTGCCTACCATCGTGTGTCCAGGGCACGATGTGGAGAACTACAAGGCTTTGAAAACCATCCTTATCCAGTTATGTCCTCCTGAAGAAAACTTTGATGATGATGACCTTCTTGATGAGGACCCCATTTCACCAACACCCATTCCCACATTCCTCCCCTCACTACCTACTCGACAACCATGACCTCCACCTCCCTCAACTCTTAGAACCACCCCCAAGATTTGAAATTAACATGGTTCGCATCAGGGAACTTGCCACACCATTACCTAAATGTCATTGCACCCAGCTCATTTCACAAGGCTTTTCTTCCCCGGTAGGTTTTTTCCCGTCATGTCGTTATACCACTCATCCTACACCTTCTCCATTTGCCAACTCCCCTCAGATCAACATGATACACGTCACTACTCGTGCTCAGAGAGACAAAGCCAAGGAAAAGGCAACTGACTCACCAACCAATCCTATACCCAACATACCATCTACACCCACACCTAAAATTACTATCCGCGGCCCCACATACCCTATTTCTAATGGGGTCACACATCACACCATGCTCAAACAATTACACCAATCTCCCCTCAAAATGTCCCTATATGACCTCATCCAAACCTCAAAATCCCATCGTCAAGCTCTCATGGAAGGTTCTTCAATATATTGAGGTTTTACCCAATAACCCTACACCCGTAGCCTCTATTATCACACCCCATCATGTAGCCTCTCTCACCAAACTGCCACCTTTATCCACACCTCACCCTACTCACCAAATAGCCTCCCTTAGCTTCTCAGAGGAAGAGATCACACCACACCAAATGGATGACCCAGACCCATCTCTCTTCATCTTTGTCCACATCAATGATATATGGGTATGATGTGTAATGATCAATGGGGGCACTAGTATTAACATCATTTCATCTCATGCATTCACTCAAATGTGCATACCTGACAATTGCATGCATAAACATCCTGTCATGTTGCGTTCATTCAATGACGCTATCACCTCTACACTAGGCACCATCATCCTCCACATTTACGCATGGGCCCCCACACTATTCCAGAGTTATTTTACATCTTGGAGGGGGAATTTCAATATAACCTGTTGCTTAGCAGACCCTGGATTCGTGTCATGGGTTGTGTTCCTTCCACTTTGCATCACTGTGTAAAGTTTGAGCATGAAGGACACACCTATACTATTCCAGTTGACCCATCACCTTTTAAAACATGCAACATGCTTTACTAACCCAATGACATGCTTATACCCATTAAGGCGTCTACCTCCATGACCACTACCACTTCACCTACACCTCTGCTTACCAGTACAGTCGCTACCTCAACCGCACCTGCCTCCTCCATTCCTACCGCCGCCACAACCTCCACGGCCAACCCATCAGCCTCCCAATCCATTAACTCCACCTCCGCATCGACCTCTGACACATCGTCTATTCTAGCTACCCACATACCAACCACCATGATCCCTTGGAGGAATTTTTCAACACCTCACTCTGGGGGAGTATCGCCTATATAGTGTTAACACATTCCTTACTCCACAAGAGTATGGAAGTCTTCACCAACATCCTCGCTATGATCACCACATAGGAGAATGTCCTCCTTTATGGTCCTCCTCACCTTCATACCAGTCTCACCTATGGGGGACTTGATACTACCACTTACACCCCTGAACCACCATCACAAACCCACCCATTTTCCACTGACTTTCAGTCTCTCACCAATCACCATTTCACCCACACCTTCCTGCACCAATGTGCATGGAAGGGTTTTGGTTTTGGATTTTACGAGCAAGGCCACCATACTGTTATTCCATGTACTACCCAATAAACATAATGACCATAGTGGTATCGGCGTTTGCTGAACCACCTACCAAGCAGGCCCGCATTGAACTCATCGAGGACATTAGCCCTTCTCCGCCCTCTTCACCCACTCCACCTTCATCACCGCCTTCACCGATGGAGTCGATGGATCCAAAATCTATCCCTCCTAACTTTTTTTTTCATAAACACCATTTCCTTGGGGCCTCTGACTTATCAACGCGAGGGTAAGGCTCCTTCCTCTCTTCCCTTCCTATATCCTGAAATGATCGATGATGATACACCTTCAATTAACATCGTTCAATGTTAGGATGATGAATCTATACTCACCTACCTTGGTGCAGAAGACTCATATATTCATCGGTTGTTACCCTCTGAGATGTAAACCATGTTGAATGAATCGACTATCGAGATCAACATTCATACTCAGGATGACCCGCACATCCTAAAGATCAGTCAATCTTTAGATGTTGCTGAATAGGGAGCCATCACTTCTTTTCTCAAAAATCATAACCATGCATTTGCTTGGTCTTATGCAGACATGCCCGGTATTGACCCCACCATAGTGGTCCACAATATCGTGACCGTTCCCAATGCCAAACCCATCAAACAAAAACTGAGGAAAATGCATCCTCACATTTCCCTTCTTGTCAAAGAAGAACTTCAGCACCTTCTTTATGTTTCCTTCATCTTACCCATTGATTATCCCCATTGGATTTCTAACATTGTCCCTGTCACTAAGGCGATAGGGGGACTCCGCATTTGCATGGATTTCTGTGACCTCAACCTAGCCTGCCCAAAAGATGACTTCCCTCTACCTGGTATTGACCAGCTGGTTGACCTTACCACTGGTCATGAGATGCTATCACTCATGGATGGCTTCTTGGGTTATAACCAAATCTTGCTTTCCCCAGAGGATCAACACAAAACTACATTCATCACCCCTTGGGGGACCTTCTGCTATCGAGTCATGCCTTTTGGCCTTAAAAATGCTGGTGCCACATATCAGTGGGCTATGACTTATATCTTCCATGACATCATGCATCGTATATTGGAAGATTACATGGACGATCTCCTGGCCAAATCTAAACGCTTCTCTGAGCATCTCACCATCCTAAAAACCATTTTTGACCACCTCATTAAATATTGTGTTCACCTTCAGCCTAAGAAGTGCATCTTTGTGGTCCTCTCAGGAAAGCTCCTGGGATTTATCATTTCCCTACATGGTATAGAAGTTGACCCTGCTAAATTCAAGGCCATTATGGAAATGCCTCCACCCACTAACCTTAGACAACTCCGTAGCCTGCAAGGTAAGTTGTAGTCTATTCACCATTTCATTTCACAATTATCTTATCGGTGTCAACCATTTCATCATCTTCTCAAGAAGGATGTCTCCTTTAAATGGGATGATGACTACCACAAAGCTTTTGAGGCCTTAAAATAGTACCTTCTCCAACCACCCGTACTTATCCCACCTAAAGATGATCAACCCTTTCTATCTATACATCTTTGCTACCGATCACTCCTTAGGGTCCATGCTCGCTCATCGTGATGAACAACACAGGGAGCAGGTGGTTTATTACATAAGCCGTACTCTTTTGGACTATGAAACCCGATACACCCATCCTGAAAAAATTTTCTTAGCCTTAGTTTTCATTGCCACAAAACTCCGCCATTACCTACTCAACCACAAAACCTATGTTGTGACCAACACCGACCCCTTACACTTCATGTATGCTAAACCTTACCAAAATCAATGTGTTGCACATTGGCTTATGCTTTTAGCTGACCTCAACCTCGAATTCATTCATCAAAATTCCATCAAGGGCCAAGATATCGCCGACCAATTGGCTGATGCACCTATTTCTGAGGGATCAACCCTCTAATTTTGATTTTCCAGATGAGTCAATTGCTACCCTTTCCCTGGACGAACCCACTTACCAAATGACACTCTTCTTCGATGGTTCCAAGTGTCAGCGTGGGGGTGGGGCTGGTGTTATCCTCATTCCACTTGGTGGTGAACCCATGCCTTTGTCTTTCAAACTCAATTTTGATTGTACAAACAATATTTCGAATACAAAGCACTCGTATTAGGTCTCCAAGCCGCCTACGCCCTAGATGTCAAATCAATCAACATCTTTGGTGATTTTCAATTGGTTATAAACCAAGTCAATGGTATATACCAATGTCATGCAATGAGATACTTCAAAAGTATAAACATCATGTAGACATACTTTTGACCACCTTCGACCATTACGCCCTTCAAACCATCCCCCGTTCAACCAAAAAATTTGTAGATACCATGGCCTGCTTGGCTTCTCAAATACCTGCTTCACCTACCGATTCTAAAATATTTGTCACCATACAATGACTCCAATCACCCTCATATTTACCTTGTGACATTTACTCCATCGGAACTGCTACCCCCTGACCTGAGTGACCTTTGGTATAAACAATACTCTGACTATCTTTCTCTCTCCATCTTACCTCCTAATCTCACCCGTAATGGACAACGCACCTTCCTTAAAAAGGTCTCTCGTTACATTCATCATGGGGGGCCTCCTCTATAAGCGTGAATTTGATGGTATTCTCTTACGATGCCTCACGAGTTCTGAAATTCCTTATACCATTAAGGAAGTTCATGTGATGGCATATGTGGAGGTCACTTCAGTGGCCTTTCTGTTGCTAAGCGTATTCTTTGCCTAGGCTATTACTGGCCGACCCTTAACCATGATTGTTGCGACTATGTCAAACATTGTGTAAAGTGCCAACAACATGCCAACCTTCATCATACACCCAGTCATGCCTTACAGGTCACCTGTGACTTTTGGCCCTTCTCTCAATGGGGTTTGGATCTTGTCAGAGAGATCAACCCCCATTCTTCCCAATGCCATCAGTGGATCATCACCACTACTGAATACTACACAAAATGGGTTGAAGCCATACCACTCATCTCCATGAAAGCTGAGAAAATATGTGAGTTCATCAATCATCACATCATTTGTCTCTTTGGTGTTCCTCATCACCTCATCACTGATAATGGAAAACAATTTAAAAACAAAACATTACAAAAACTTTGTGACGCCTTTGGCATTCAGCTAAGTTTCTCATCACCTTATTACCCACAAACCAATGGCCAAGCCAAATCCACTAACAAGACCTTAAACAAAATTCTCATGAAAGTGGTTAATGATACTGGGAAGGACTGGCATACGCACATTCCTTTTTCCCTATGGGAATACCGCACTAGTATTCACACTTCCACTACTACCACACCATTTTCTCTAGTCTATGGTACAGAGGTTGTTCTACCTCTCGAAGTCCAGATTCCCTCACTCCACATTTCTCTCCATGACATGCTTAATGATGATAACTTTCATCAGGACCATTTAGCACAACTGGAGTTATTAGATGAAGTCATCTTAACGCTCTTGATCACCTTCAAGTTTACCAAAAATGTATAAAACGTGCCTACGAAAACATGTGTCCATGAACAAACCTTCCAAGTCGGTGACCTTGTCCTGAAAGAAAATCAACATGTAACCAAAGCAGAAAAAAGTAAACGGGGAAAATTTACTCCTAATTGGCTTGGACCATACATCGTAACCCATACTTACGGATCAGGTGCTTATCGTTTATCTTCACTCGATGGTAAACCCGAACCTGAGCCCCTTAATGCCTTGCATCTTTGACCATTCTACTATTGAATTTTAGTCCTACATCACTTTTTTCCTCTTTCCATGCTCATCCCTTGAGCGCTATCCACTTCTTATACCTCACCGATGACTAAACAAGAATCATGTGAGTACCCATCACTTGTCATCTTCTCTTGAATATGTGTACCATGGCACTACACATAGCATGATTCTCATGGATACTTTTCATCTACCTTTAGATGAGATCCCATGGTTGTTTCACCCTACTTTCTGAACAAGAATCATGTTCTTCACCTTGGTCTTGTCCATGACTTCAAAGCCCTCACATGGGATCCAACTCCTTGAGTCAAACTTCTAATAAAAATATGACTCCCTCAAAAGGACATCTTCCTCTTGGCAATCACTGCTATAAATAGACTACTCCCTTGAAGGACAGCTATGTACAACTCTTTCAAAAAAAAATGAGAGAAACTGAAGCTTCCCTGCATCGATCAGCTTCATGAAGACCTCAAGGAGTTAAATTCCTCATCCCATATAGACTTCCTGCATTGATCAATCTATCTCAAATATCAGTCAACACAGAAATCCCTTTAGTCATGGACTTGCCCATTGTGACCTTGGATCTCTTGCCCAAAGAGCATGCTACCTTATACCATATCAAAATTAACCACCTTACACCCCTCTCACCATTCACACTCCCATTTCCTACCGCCTCAAGGGACCTCTTAGAAACCATGACATTTGGTGATTATGTGACTACTTTTCACCCTTAGAACAATCAATCATGCAATGTAGTTAGGGTCTCATGTTCATCACCTCCTCCACGGTATGACCTACTCGGTATGACCCTAACCAATCAGGTGGCTTTCTTGCCTCCTCTTATCTTTTAACTTTCTTTATTACGTATTGATTACCTTATACAGGACTTGGTCCTCGACGCTTCCTTTTGGGGTAATCTTCTTCTTCCACCACAATAAAAATCACCTATACCAAGTTTCCCACAACTCACCCACACCTAATAGACCTAAAAAAAAATCATGCCTAAAACCTACCAACTCATTTTCATACCTCCTCATATTCTTCCCTAGCTTATGGGAGAACTACATCGGCCTGAGGTCCCTTTTTGCCGGGACTATGTAGGCAGCACTCCGAGGGCATGGGGCCCTTGGAGGTTAGCTCAGCCACTCTCTACCCTAACCAATTCATCTTTCATCTTCCTAAATTACATTATATCCCACTTAGTTTCCTTTTTATGTCAAAAAAATAGAAATTAAACCAAACAAAAACCGGTGGCTTAACATTTTTATCATCATCACAACATACATTTATTATGACTACCATTTCTCTACCATCAACATGCATGTATTATAAAGCATCTTAAACATGACCCATCCCATCATTCATTGCACAAATTAATGAATCACAACCTAAACCAACCTGACTCGATCCATGCCTAAGACCTAACTCAACCATGCCTAAGACCTGACTTGATCCATGCCTAAACCAACCTGACTAGATCCATGCCTAAACCAACCTGACTAGATCCATGCCTAAACCAACTGAATCGATCCATACCTAAACCGACCTAACTCAATCCATGCCTAAACAAACCTGACTCCATCATGCCTCACTCACCTAAGTTTCCGTCCATATCTCGACAAAAAAAATAAAATTCACATAAAACATCAACAAATCATCATAATCTCATCCATCTCATCATAGAAAATAAATATGTGTGTCTCAATACAATATACAAGGATATCCAATCATGTCCATCTCTCAAAATTATTAGCACGTAGGCCGATACTCAATACAAAATGTCATCAACATGCAGGTCGGTATCATATACAATAAAACAATAAAACAATACAAAATATCTTTGGCACAGGCCGGTATATAATCAAATATCTCAAAAAAACTCTCGTACATCCTCACTATCTTCAGTACGCAGGCTGGTATATATCAAAAAATGACTACAAAATCAAAAATATAGGGATGGGCATCAAGCCTCACCCTGCCAGACATCCTCCATGTCGGTCTCTCCAGTCTCCTCCTCAACCCCTATTTGGTGACCTGCTAACATCTCCCCACCCATCATAGGTGGTGGTTGGGTCCCTGCTGGTGCATCACCTGGAGCTAGTCTCCTTGAGCTAGTGGTCTCTCCTTGATCCTATCTCAGAGATCGATGGCCCCCTGTGCTCTCTACACTGTGAGTCTGGGATCTAGTCCTCTCACTCGAGGCCTGTTGTGCCCTGTACTCTCCATAGGATAGAAAATCTATCCCAGCCACCATCAACTGATCCTGGTAGTATCTGGCCTCACCTAGGGCATTTCATAACCTAGATAGGGGTATGGTCTGTGGTGGCCCCATAGGCCTCGGCCCCTGTACCTATCCTACGGGACCCAGTCTCGCCCCTACCTGTGAACTGGGACCCTGTCCCAGTGCCTATGGAGGTGCCATCGTTGCCTCACCTTGTGCCTGTACTTGTAAGCCCCAATCTATGCTTGTGCTATGGCCAACTGGCCCTGTAACCCTGTCACCTATGCCTGTAAGGCAGCCACCTGACCATCATCCCCATCTCCATCTCCATCCCCACCCTGGGCCATCTGGGCCTGAAGACTGGCCACCTATACATGTAACTCGGCCACCTCATCCTCTGAGCTGGCAAGTTGTGCCTGCACCATACCCAACTAGGTAATCAGAGTCACCACCTACCCCTATAGGGCATCCCTCTGCACTATGATGGTGGCTAAATCTGGTTGCCCCAGCCTAAGTGGTACTACTCATAAATGAGCCACCCACCACTATCTGTATCTACCTGTAACCTCACATCATCAATCCATCGGTCTACGACCTACTCCTCCTACCCTGTGGGCACTGTCGGATGTGGTAGAGGAAATGGCCTCTCCACATCATCTCTCCTATACTGCGGGAAGGGTGGAGGTATGTCCTGTGGCAGTCCAAACTAGTCGTCTAACCCTATCCACTGGGATCATCTCGTACTCCCTGACACGGTGCCCCACTATCCATCTCAACAACTGCAAGACCATCTAACTCATCATGCATCCGCTGGTATGAGGGATAACCCACATATGGTCTCCATATGATGTCCACTCCGGACAACCCCTCCAATAAATTATTGTAATAGGCTACATCATGTGTAGCCCTATCCACTCCTGCTCTCCAATCATAGGTACCCATCACCTATACCCCACCCACACCAATCTCGAGTGGAAATGCATCAGCTCGGGGCATACCTACTGGCCACACACAAACTATGTGCTCATAAGCCCAGCATAGTGTAGTAAAAATGTGCAACACAGGCTAAACCTCACGTGGAGACACCCATACGCCCAAGCTCTATTGTATAGCTGCACCAGGAATGTTGGCACCTAGAAAAAGCAGGTCTGATCTATCATCATGTCATGAAGTACCCCCATCAATGAGTAGGGAAATCTCCCTCCCTCTGCATCAGGCAGTGCAAAACAACACACTACCTCCATCAATAAAACAATGAGCCTCGTCTCCTCTAGATGGGCCTAATACATCCCTCCATAACTCAGACTGAGCACTATGGAATGTCATGTCTGCCAGTCCCTCTCCAAACATTGTCAGCATCAACTCTTTCGAGGCCTTGGAGGAGATCGAATACACCATGCGTACCCAGTATCGGTAGCCTACAGGATCCTAAACACGTCCTCCAGGGTGACTGTCATCTCACCCGTCAGTAGGTGGAACGTGTTGGTCACTGAATCCCATCTATCGATGAGAGCGACCATCAGACTCAGTTGCCAGACTGCATGCCGATAGTGCCAAACCCCACTCAGGCCCACCTCCTCCACGTGCTGCCACTCCTCTAATGGTTGACCATGCCTCACACTCTCAAGAGTAGAGGTGGCACCCTGTCTCTCATCCACAGCTGATCTCTCCCCTGCATCCAATACAAAAAACAAATTAATCCACATTCATCATACCCATACTCACCCACTATCATTTCCCCAAACCCATTTTCCCCCCGCCTACTCTAGGTTTCTTTCAACAACGCACCCTATTCTACCCTTCCCTATCTCACCCACTCGACCTAAGGCCCTTTTTGGCCCCTTGTTTTCCAAAACCTGGACTAGTGGTACTAGTTATCTCTAACCAACCCTAGTCACCCCTACACTGGCATCGGTCACCTGTTTCGTGACCGATCCCGGTTTGACCCTACTAATGCTAGCTAAACCTAACCAACGTTGGTCACTGTCGCAGCCCAAATCCGTGACCCCCAAAATCCTCCCCTTATCAAAAACTTCCCTCTCCTACCTCTTCTACCCACCCATCCTCCCCTATACCTCTCCTTACCCACCTCCCACCCCCTATTCTCCTATTTTACTCTCTCCCTACAACTCCTATTCTACCCCATTCACCCTCCCCCATTTCAAATTTCTTTCCCCCCCCCCAAAACAAAAAAACCCAATTTGTCAAACCCCACTTTACCAACTAATTTACCTCACAAACACACAACACAAGTTTAACATCTTACCTCATCATGCTGCCATCACTGTGGTGGCACATCTGGCCACTACACTGGTGGCTTGCACCTGATCCCTCTCTAGCCTCTATCAACACTAATCACTACCCATGCCTCTAACCAATCAAATCACACAATCTGATCCCATGTAGACCTGCCCTCTCAACTACCAATCACCCACCATGTTCAACTCACCAACTCATCTCTCCATTCCGTCTGGACACTTTTCCCCCTTTTTGTCTCTCTTGAGTCATTTTCCCAATTTACAAGGAGACAAATGAATTGCAAAAAGCATGTGATTTTTTTGTTCTTATAATATCCCTAACCTAACCATGACATCAATTTTATCTTCACTGGCATCAGTCATGTGCCCTACCTTATCTGTGATTGGTTACCCTATACCGGCATCAGTTACTCTTGACCGACATTGGTCACCCTCTCTTAAACATATAGCCCCACAATTTCACCCTATTACTCTGGTCGTCACTATTGTTTCACCACACCCAACCTTTACCTTGACCATTTACCTCATCCTCCTGACCTCATCATTTACTACTAAACATCTCTAAATGGTGTCAGTGTAGAAGATCATCTCGAGAGCTTTCCAACGACTGTGAGAACGCGACAAACGGACATCGGGAGCTCTAGATATGTTCGGTCAAAGTTCAGTCAATGGGAAAGTCAACTCTGGTCAACTGGTCAATATTGGACCGAATCGCACTGTGACACGTGGCTTGCCAACACTCGTCGAATTCGCTCGATTTGCCTATCGGGAGACGACAAGTGGACTACAGGATTATTTCTATTCCACATTGTATGGGTCGAAATAATATTATATTGGTAAGTTCACTTTCCATGGCGCCATTATCCAAAAGCCACATGTATACATTATATATTAATGTTTAAAACATTAGTATTAAACGCCAAAATCAAATGCATATGCACTTGACCACATGAGGAAGGTGGTGAAGCGGTTGTTTGGGAGGCATTGGCCCATGCGTGGACTGTTCCACGTGGAAGAAGGAGGATGAAGCGGTTGTTGGGGGCGGTTATATCCTAACGTGGTCTTTGACCACTTCATGCGCATATGGAAAGGCTTTAAAGCCTTAAACAATTATTCCCACCGCCCTACATGTGGGATTTTTAACCCATTCACTCCAAATTATGCCGCGCCAAATGGGATATTTAATCCCTTAACAAATGCCTCCCATTTCACCGCCAACCTCCATGGGATTTAATCCTATTTTTTAAAATATGCAATCGGCTAAAATGGGAATTAATCCCATATTATATGCAATCCGCCCATTATTGGGAATTTAATCCCAATTTATATGTACGGGTAGGCTAATATTAGCCTAAGGATGATATTAAATGCATTATTTTTGGGCCCTAAAAATGTATAAATAGGGAACCCATTCTATTGTAAATGGACACACACGGTGACACGAGCTTATTATTTGTTAAGCTTGTTGTGGACATTACACAATCGGGAGACGAAGTGGACACCGGTGCAACGGAGACACCTGATCCCGAGCTTATTATTTGTTAAGCTTATTTGCGGGATGTGTCAACAGGTATTGTCTATTGGCCTATTATTTTAGGCAATATTAGATGAAATATTTGTGATTGGGAGTGAAATGTAAACTACCCAATAGGCCCATAGCGCCACACCAAGTACTTGTAAATCCTGGATTGTCGACCGGAGTGCTAGCTTCGCATTGTTTGCGTCGGGAAGGCCGATCACAGCCGAAGGAGATTGTACGCCAGGAAGGTGGAAGTCGGGTGCTATTTTTCACCCTTGTCATCCGAAGAACTGGTGTACTGGTAGGCAAGTAAAATTCCATTAGGTTTTCTTGTGAAAGTACTATTGTAACTTACAAGTTTTGACTAGTGGAACGGTTCGATCACGAACCCGGAGACGTAGGCAATTGCCGAACTCCGTAATCAATCTGTGTGCAATTGTCATTATTGTCTTGCATTATTTTAAATTGATTACTTAAAAGGAGTAAATTATCGGCAAATAATTAAAGCCTATAAGGGTCCGAGATCAGGTCGTAATAATCTGATTATTTTCGGATCATGTTTGGTATCAGAGCTGGTAATCGACACCTGCAAACTTACTAATCTTCGAAGCAAGTTGGTATGGAGCAGGTTAATCAGTACAGGTTGCTTTGACAGGGATGGCATTGGCTTGTACTTCTGGATTTCCAGATTGGTGGGATAGACTGAGAGACAGGTTTAACATACTCAGTAATTTTCTCATTTCTATTTGGATGAATCCATTGTATCTCATATGCAGATAAAACCTGAAAACTATTGTGTAGGGTAGAATGTATTGGTAAGACCCCTTTGAGGGCAACGTTTGTATACATCTAACCATACATGACACATTAGTTAAAGACCCAATTTTGGGCAATGTTTGTACTCTGTTATACTTGCATTAGTAAGACCCCCAGAGGGCAATTATTTTGGTGATTTTTCTAACACCATAAAATGCAGTATATTTTCCTTGTTTAGTCATTGTTCTGGCAGGGAGGAGACAAATGAAGTCAATCCACATTGCAATGCAGTGGAGAAAGACCAATCTCGTCATGCAGAGTCGAGAAATGGCAGAAAGAGTTCCTCATCCCAGAAGAAGGAGATTAAGAGGAATTTTTGTGCTCATTGCCAGAGGAATGGGCATCGGGTGGAAAATTGCTGGAAACTGCATCCATCTCGCCATCAGAGTAATGGCAAGCCAAAGATGGAATGGAGGCCTATTGCAAAGGCAGAAGGAAGTTTCTACTCCACCACCAGTTGACAATTCAACCCAGGACCAGGTAATACCTGAAAGTGAAAGTCCTTTGAAATGGGTAAGTCAACAATTTTTCAATTATATATTGCATAATTCAGATTGATGAATCGTATGCAGTATTAAGTTTGGAGATCAGATATTTGTGAGAAAATGCTGAGAGAAAGGTTTACAATACTCAGTGGATTTTCTTACTTAGAAAATTTGATTAATGCTCCTAACATATCTCCTAATCAGCATGTGAGTACCTGTTACAGCTTGGATACAGGATTTGACTCATATAAAGCTTGGAGATTGATCTGCCATTTGTGCAGACAGTAGAGTTCGCAGAGATCAGCTCGGAACTTCATTCTGTGTAGAGGCATTGTGACCGTGCAGCAGAATGGTAGCTGAATCACCGTTGGCATTGACGTCGGGTCGGAACTTCATTCTGTGTAGAGGCATTGCGACCGTGCAGCAGAATGGTACCTGATATTAGTATGTCAACAAGAGGAGCTCTCAAAGGATCAGCTCGGAACGTCATTCGGTGTCAAGGCATTGGTACCACACATAGGCTCGAAGTCTTGAAAGAATGGTAGCTGATCAACAGAGACTTAGCATCATACATCGGAGGCTCGAAGTCTTGAAAAAGGCTTAGCATCATGTATCGGAGGCGTTGAGGTCTACAGAGACTTAGCATCATACATCGGAGGCTGAGGTCTTGAAAAAGGCTTAGCATCATGTATCGGAGGCGTTGAGGTCTACAGAGACTTAGCATCATACATCGGAGGCTCGAAGTCTTGAAAAAGGCTTAGCATCATGTATAGCATCATGCATCGGAGAGGTCTTATCATGCATCGGAGAGGTCTTAACAGACTTAGCATCGTGCATCGGAGGCTCGAGGTCTTGAAAGAGGCTTAGCATCATGCATCGGAGGCGTTGAGGTCTGTAAAGGGACAAGGCATTGTCCATCACCGACATCGGATCAATCAAAGCTCTACGTAACATGGAGTTCCTTCAAACCAGTTCGGATTCTGTGGAATCAACTCGGAGCCAGGAGCTGTGTTATAGAGTAAAAGAAGATCCTTGTTGTCAGATATCAAGAAGCTTAGCACCGCACAGAAGGAGCGTTGAGGTTTCATTCAGAAACTTAGCACCATAAAGCGGAGGCGTGGAGGTCTTCTTCGGATATCAGAGTGGCGCAGCGGAAGCATCGTGGACCTTTGGGACAAAAAGCTTTTCTCAGTGGGGAGGTGTGATCAGGGGATCATTTTCAAAAGTTCCCTAAACATCTCTAAATGGTGTCAGTGCAGAAGATCATCTCGAGAGCTTTCCAACGACTGTGAGAACGCGACAAACGGACATCGGGAGCTCTAGATATGTTCGGTCAAAGTTCGGTCAACGGGAAAGTCAACTATGGTCAACTGGTCAATATTGGACCGAATCGCACTGTGACACGTGGCTTGCCAACACTCGTCGAATTCGCTCGATTTGCCTATCGGGAGACGACAAGTGGACTACAGGATTATTTCTATTCCAGGCCACATTGTATGGGTCGAAATAATATTATTTTGGTAAGGTCACTTTCCAAATGGCCACATATATACAAAATATTACATATATATATAAACATATATAAATTAATGTCAAAAACATTAGTATTAAAACATGCATATGTTTTGAGGGGTTTAATGGCCCATGCGTGGACTGTTCCACGTGGAAGAAGGAGGTTTGAAGCGGTTGTTGGGGGCGGTTTATCCCAACGTGGTCATTGACCACTTATGTGCGTGGAAAGGCTTTAAAGCCTTAAACATTATCCAGCCACCCAAAATGTGGGGACTTTAACCCAATGCCGCCATTAAATGGGATATTTAACCCATTAAAAATGCAAATGCCGCTGCCTTATGGGATTTAATCCTATTTTTTAATATTAATCGGCTAAAATGGGTATTAATCCCATTAAATATGCAATCCGCCCATTATGGGAATTTAATCCCAATTTATATGTACGGGTGAGGCTAATATTAGCCTAAGGATTATATTGCAATGCATTATTTTTGGGCCCTAAAAATGTATAAATAGGGAACCCATTCTATTGTAAACACACACACAACACGAGCTTATTATTTGTTAAGCTTCATTGTAAGAGACACACATTACTACACCTGGTGCAACGGAGACACCGATCCCGAGCTTATTATTTGTTAAGCTTATTTGCGGGATGTGTCGACAAGTATTGTCTATTGGCCTATTATTTTAGGCAATATTAGATGAAATATTTGTGATTGGGAGTTATTAAACTACCCAATAGGCCCATAGCGCCACACCAATTACTTGTAAATCCTGGATTGTCGACCGGAGTGCTAGCTTCGCATTGTTTGCGTCGGGAAGGCCGATCACAGCCGAAGGAGATTGTACGCCAGGAAGGTGGAAGTCGGGTGCTATTTTTCACCCTTGTCGTCCGAAGAACTGGTGTACTGGTAGGCAAGTAAAATTCCATTAGGTTTTCTTGTGAAAGTACTATTGTAACTTACAAGTTTTGACTAGTGGAACGGTTCGATCACGAACCCGGAGACGTAGGCAATTGCCGAACTCCGTAATCAATCTGTGTGCAATTGTCATTATTGTCTTGCATTATTTTAAATTGATTACTTAAAAGGAGTAAATTATCGGCAAATAATTAAAGCCTATAAGGGTCCGAGATCAGGTCGTAATAATCTGATTATTTTCGGATCAAGTTTGGTATCAGAGCTGGTAATCGACACCTGCAAACTTACTAATCTTCGAAGCAAGTTGGTATGGAGCAGGTTAATCAGTACAGGTTGCTTTGACAGGGATGGCATTGGCTTGTACTTCTGGATTTCCAGATTGGTGGGATAGACTGAGAGACAGGTTTAACATACTCAGTAATTTTCTCATTTCTATTTGGATGAATCCATTGTATCTCATATGTAGATAAAACCTGAAAACTATTGTGTAGGGTAGAATGTATTGGTAAGACCCCTTTGAGGGCAACGTTTGTATACATCTAACCATACATGGCACATTAGTTAAAGACCCAATTTTGGGCAATGTTTGTACTCTGTTATACTTGCATTAGTAAGACCCCCAGAGGGCAATTATTTTGGTGATTTTGCTAACACCATAAAATGCAGTATATTTTCCTTGTTTAGTCATTGTTCTGACAGGGAGGAGACAAATGAAGTCAATCCACATTGCAATGCAGTGGAGAAAGACCAATCTCGTCATGCAGAGTCGAGAAATGGCAGAAAGAGTTCCTCATCCCAGAAGAAGGAGATTAAGAGGAATTTTTGTGCTCATTGCCAGAGGAATGGGCATCGGGTGGAAAATTGCTGGAAACTGCATCCATCTCGCCATCAGAGTAATGGCAAGCCAAAGATGGAATGGAGGCCTATTGCAAAGGCAGAAGAAGTTTCTACTCCACCACCAGTTGACAATTCAACCCAGGACCAGGTAATACCTGAAAGTGAAAGTCCTTTGAAATGGGTAAGTCAACAATTTTTCAATTATATATTGCATAATTCAGATTGATGAATCGTATGCAGTATTAAGTTTGGAGATCAGATTTGTGAGAAAATGCTGAGAGAAAGGTTTACAATACTCAGTGGATTTTCTTACTTAGAAAATTTGATTAATGCTCCTAACATATCTCCTAATCAGCATGTGAGTACCTGTTACAGCTTGGATACAGGATTTGACTCATATAAAGCTTGGAGATTGATCTGCCATTTGTGCAGACAATAGAGTTCACAGAGATCAGCTCGGAACTTCATTCTGTGTAGAGGCATTGTGACCGTGCAGCAGAATGGTAGCTGAATCACCATTGGCATTGACGTCAGGTCGGAACTTCATTCTGTGTAGAGGCATTGCGACCGTGCAGCAGAATGGTACCTGATATTAGTATGTCAACAAGAGGAGCTCTCAAAGGATCTCTCGGAAGGTCATTCGGTGTCAAGCATTCGACCACACAACGAATGGTCATCAACAGACTGTGTCAAGGCATTGTCGACCACACATACGAAGGCTTAGCTGATCAACAGAGACTTAGCATCATACATCGGAGGCTCGAAGTCTTGAAAAAGGCTTAGCATCATGTATCGGAGGCGTTGAGGTCTACAGAGACTTAGCATCATACATCGGAGGCTCGAAGTCTTGAAAAAGGCTTAGCATCATGTATCGGAGGCGTTGAGGTCTACAGAGACTTAGCATCATGCATCGGAGGCTCGAAGTCTTGAAAAAGGCTTAGCATCATGTATCGGAGGCGTTGAGGTCTACAGAGACTTAGCATCATACATCGGAGGCTCGAGTCTTGAAAAGGCTTAGCATCATGTATCGGAGGCGTTGAGGTCTTAGCATCATGCACAGGCTCGAGAGCATCTTCGGAGGCGTTGAGGTCTGTAACAGACTTGCATCATGCATCGGAGGCTCGAGGTCTTGAAAGAGGCTTAGCATCATGCATCGGAGGCGTTGAGGTCTGTAAAGGGACAAGGCATTGTCCATCATTGACATCGGATCAATCAAAGCTCTACGTAACATGGAGTTCCTTCAAACCAGTTCGGATTCTGCGGAATCAACTCGGAGCCAGGAGCTGTGTTATAGAGTAAAAGAAGATCCTTGTTGTCAGATATCAAGAAGCTTAGCACCGCACAGAAGGAGCGTTGAGGTTTCATTCAGAAACTTAGCACCATAAAGCGGAGGCGTGGAGGTCTTCTTCAGATATCAGAGTGGCGCAGCGGAAGCATCGTGGACCCATAACCCACAGGTCCCAGGATCGGAGCAGAGTTGTCGAAGTGAGAAGGTTGGAGGAGAAGACCCAAGGGTCTACTACAGCAGCACTTCCGAGGAGGCAGCAGATTTTTCCAGATTCAGGACAGTATGGAAGCTTTTTGGGACAAAAAGCTTTTCTCAGTGGGGAGGTGTGATCAGGGGATCATTTCTGAAAGTTCCCTAAACATCTCTAAATGGTGTCAGTGCAGAAGATCATCTCGAGAGCTTTCCAACGACTGTGAGAACGCGACAAACGGACATCGGGAGCTCTAGATATGTTCGGTCAAAGTTCGGTCAACGGGAAAGTCAACTATGGTCAACTGGTCAATATTGGACCGAATCGCACTGTGACACGTGGCTTGCCAACACTCGTCGAATTCGCTCGATTTGCCTATCGGGAGACGACAAGTGGACTACAGGATTATTTCTATTCCAGGCCACATTGTATGGGTCGAAATAATATTATTTTGGTAAGTTCACTTTCCAAATGCCACATATATACAAATGCCACATGTATATATATATATTAATGTTTAAAACATTAGTATTAAAACAAATGCATATGTGGAAGGTTTGAGCAAGTTTAATGGCCCATGCGTGGACTGTTCCACGTGGAAGAAGGAGGATGAAGCGTTGTTGGGGGCGGTTTATGCCCAACGTGGTCATTGACCACTTATGCGCGTGGAAAGGCTTTAAAGCCTTAGGCAATATTTCCACCGCCCTAATGTGGGATTTAATCCCATTAGATATTCAATGCCGTGCCAAATGGGATATTTAACCCTTAACAAATGCAAATGCCGCTCCTTATGGGATTTTATCCCATTTAAAATGCATGCTCCAAAATGGCCGCTAAACATGGGATTTTAATCCCATTAAAAATGCAATCCGCCCATTGGGAATATTTTATCCCAATTTATATGTACGGGCTAGGCTAATATTAGCCTAAGGATTATTTTGCAATGCATTATTTTTGGGCCCTAATTTTGTATAAATAGGGAACCCATTCTATTGTAAACACACACACAACACGAGCTTATTATTTGTTAAGCTTGTTGTGGACACACTGGTGACACACATTACACACCGGTGCAACGGAGACACCGATCCCGAGCTTATTATTTGTTAAGCTTATTTGCGGGATGTGTCGACAGGTATTGTCTATTGGCCTATTATTTTAGGCAATATTAGATGGAATATTTGTGATTGGGAGTGAAATTGTAAACTACCCAATAGGCCCATAGCGCCACACCAAGTACTTGTAAATCCTGGATTGTCGACCGGAGTGCTAGCTTCGCATTGTTTGCGTCGGGAAGGCCGATCACAGCCGAAGGAGATTGTACGCCAGGAAGGTGGAAGTCGGGTGCTATTTTTCACCCTTGTCGTCCGAAGAACTGGTGTACTGGTAGGCAAGTAAAATTCCATTAGGTTTTCTTGTGAAAGTACTATTGTAACTTACAAGTTTTGACTAGTGGAACGGTTCGATCACGAACCCGGAGACGTAGGCAATTGCCGAACTCCGTAATCAATCTGTGTGCAATTGTCATTATTGTCTTGCATTATTTTAAATTGATTACTTAAAAGGAGTAAATTATCGGCAAATAATTAAAGCCTATAAGGGTCCGAGATCAGGTCGTAATAATCTGATTATTTTCGGATTATTTTTTATTTAAATATTCTAATTGGGATAATGCCCACATATCCACCTCACCTAGACACCTCATCCAACCACCTCACTTTAAGTCCTATTCTTAGTAAGTTGTCATAACTAACTAAGACCTACCTAAACCCTAAAAATCAATGCCTACATTCCCTCTAACCACATTCCCGCATGTGAGAAGGAAGCTTCCAGTCTAATCCACAGAGTAAAACAAAATGAGATCTCAAAAAATCAAGGGGATCTGCCTAGTTTAGTAAACCTAGGAAATCCCACCCTAAACGACACCAATTACCCTTAACCGCTATCGGTTAAGCCGAAACCACCGTCGATTACCTTTTAACTCCCAAAACAACCTTATTTCGAGGTTGGCACATTGTTTTTAGAGGTTGGCACATTTTAGAGAGAGATAGAGGCATCTTCTAAGAACAAGTGACAAAACTAGAGTTGCATGCAAGTAGAACCAGCATCTGTACTAGCATCAAAACACCCATAGCCAGCAAACGAAGAAATCACATAGCCACCTATCTTCACGGGAGTAACTGAGGAAGAGCCAACACTACACAAAGTCCATTTGATCACCCATAATTGCCAACCAAGCATCAAGCTTGTACAAATAGTAAGTATGTTAACCTGCATTGGTTCCCTATCATTTGAGCAGATCCTTTTACATTTGTTAATAGTTTCTACTTTCATTTTCATTTCCCACCATTTTATCTCCATGCAAAATCAACCACCTCTTTACCCACACCATTGAACTATCCATACCCATATTTTCATCATTCCTGTGCATCTCCAGGATCCATACAAATCTCGTCATTGCCCTTCCACTTTCATCTAATCGCGGATCTATCACCCAGCCAAGTCTCATTGAGTTTCCTGTACCTGAGCATATCGATGCCAGTCACCTATAACCGTCGCCGATTAACCTAAACTGAAGTCAGTCTCTGTGTCTTTTGTCAGAAACCCAGATCAGAGCCTAAAACCACCACCAAATACCCTAAACTGACCAGAATCTAACCCTGATCAATAACAGTATCCTGACAGTGACCTTGACCTTCAAATTCAATCATAGCTTAGCCTATTGCGAATGAATTTACTTATTGTAGACGAATGAGATACCTAAATCATTTTAACTACAGTAGGATTTACTTTATTACCAGCATTAAGTTGTTTTAAACAGTGGATTGATAGCCATCTAGGAAGTATCACACTTCCCAGATCTCACACACGCTAGGTAGTCCACTACATATATTGTTTAACTTTTATTTGGTGGTCTTGTGTTCCATTTCAGGTAGTTCCTCTAAGCAAAAAGGAAGTTCTCACAATCAGTTGTGGATTCCAAAGTCATATGTGCGTAACAGCCTATCAACCAACATCTTCAACAAGTATTCCTCCTACGCCCATTACCCTTATTTGTTTCATCATTTTCTAAGAAACGCTCCAGAATCAGGTGAAACAACATCAAAAAGAAACCTAATGAGTCAGTACATGCTTTCAACACAAGGTTTAACAAGACCTTAAGGAAATTTCTTGTCAGGATAAGGCCTTATGATGAGTTATGTTTGATCAAATATACTGATGCATTTGATAAAAAGGATGCATATTATTTAAGAGATAAAAAACCCCACAAATTTGAGGCAGGCCTTCACCATGACTTTACAAATAAAGAACAATATCATGGCAATTGGAAAGCCTCTAAAGAGGGAAGCTGTAAAGCTGGTTAACCCAGAAAAACCCCTAACAAGAAAATTTGTTGACTTAGAAGAAGTTGTGAAGACTTTGGCATAGGTTGTCAAAGAAAGTTATTACAAAATAGCCCGGGATGATAAGGGAATTGGGTAGATTTCACAGGGTCAACACAAGCAGCAAGGCCAAGCTAGGTTCACAAATCACCAAAGATCTGATGACAGAGGCAAGGGACCTGTTGGATTTAGAAATAGATAGTCTCAAGCCAGGGATAACATAACAGTACCTGATCCTTTGGTTTCTAGAGTTGTTTTTGTGGAGGAGAAAGATGTCATTGATTGGTGTGAAAAATGTTTCATGCCTCATGCTCCCTGTGAAGAAGATCAACGAGAATAAGCAGAATCTATTGATGATAATGATGATGATGTATGTATGATGGGTTGTTCTACAAGCTCACATGAAGGGGAAACTTCAACTGAGGTGATAAGTGCCCGAACTGCTACCACTTTTTGGGATTTCATTCATAGGGTGACTATTCTTCCTCCTTCTCATACATTAGAAGTAGATAGTATACAAGATTTTGAATTTCCCAATAATGAATTTGAATATTTAAGGGATTTAATGATAAAGAAGTATGATGGGGGCATTCCGTCCAAGGAATATAGAAAGTTACTGATGAATGTCGTTGTGGCTCAAGATAAGGAATATAATACAAGAAGTAAGGATTTCAAAGGCACAAGGCCTCAAGCCAAGCCAAAATCTCTATTACTTTCAAACATTCCTAAAGAGGCTCCTAGGAAAGGGATGCACTTGCTAAAAACTCTACAATTCCAAACAAAAATCATAACCTCCCCCTCATGCCCAAGTTGTCAAAAATCCTATACCCACGAAATGAGGTGTACTAGCTTTCCTTCTAACACTGCCCTGTCAAGGGAATGCCCCATATGATAATGCCCCAAGTCTTAAGTCAAATCAAAGTCTCTGTTCCAATTATTGAGTTTCTTAGGATCCCTGAGCACAAAAAGAGAGCATTTGAATACTTGGGGTTGAAAGAAGAGAAGACTGCCCTAGATCAGAAACATAAACATTGTGGAGACCCCTCCAGTCATTGGAGAACCAGAAGCACCACCAGCATAAGAAGAGCTAGATGAACCACCTAAGGTCTATTTGGGGACATCCTTGGTGGACTCTCAGATGAATGTGGATCCATTCTTCACCACCTTGATCATTAGGGACAGACTATTGCATAACTGCATGTTTGACTCAGGGGCATCATGCAATGTCATGCCTTTGGAAGTCATGAATGAGCTAAACATCAAAGTGACAGCATCATATGGGAAGTGAACTACTATGGATTCTAGAGAGGTACCAGTGGTGGGATGTGTGAAGGGTCTTGTGGTACAACTTGCAGCCTATCTAGGCCAAAATTTAAATCTTGATGTAGTTATTATTGATTGCCCAGCCAAGTGGGGTATGTTGTTATCTAGAAAATGGGTTGCTAGTGTTGGTGGGAGTGTCCAAAATGGACATTTCCTATGCTACCATCCCCAATTGAGGGCATCCTTGTCAAATTTAATGGGGAAAAGAAGATGTTGCACCTTATTGAGGATCCCAACAATGCATCCTATGAGGTATTGTACACAAGTGTTGATGTAGACAACTTTGTAGGGTTTGTTGATGGAAAGGAGCACAAGATTGAAGAATGCAAGTCTCTTGAATAGATAGGCTCTCCTTGGACTCTGTTGTTTGATGGAGCTTGCTCCAAGTTTGGGAATGGTGCTGGTGTTGTTCTACTTTCTCCTTGGTCAAGAAAATTTTGTTTTTTCTTTCAAACTCAACTTTGAGTGCACCAACAACATTGCTGAGTATGAGGCATTGTTGTTGGGTTTAAGAATTTCTTGGAAATATGGTTTCAAGGACATCATTGTCAAAGGAGACTCATAATTAATAGTAAAACAAGTCAGAAAACTATATGCCACAAAGAATCAGTGAATGAAGTAGTACAAGCATGCAGTTTGGGATTTCATTGAGATGTTTGATTCATTCAACATTGTGCATCATGACAGGAAATTCAATGACTTGGTAGACAAGCTTGCAGTGTTGGGGTCTCAGTTTGACAGTTGTACAATGTCCCCATATTGTGAATATGAGGTTGAGGTATTGACAAGACCTTTTGTCCCTGACAATATTAAGCATTGGCAGATATTTGATGATGATGCTCAGATCAGAAGATTTCTACAGAATAGGGGAGAGTTTGCTTGATCAATGCATTGATTTGGAGCTAATGGTATGTACAACAGAAGGAAAGGAAACCTTGTTTGGCAAGGGCATCATCCAGCTAAAGACCAATACCATTCCTAGAGGGCTGGTTGCTCTTGAGTCTAATTTTGATAATGTTGATGGCATTGTTAACAGATGCATAGACAAACTCAAGGGATATTGAGGAGCATGACCTTGGCACAAGGGAGAAGCAAAGGAAAATTTGGTTAGGCAGTAACCTCAGCAAGGAGGAGAAGCATTCCTACATCCAATTATTGAAAAAATACCAAGATTATCATGGCTTGGACCTATTCTGAACTGAAAGCATACAAAGAGGACCTATTTCAACATGAGATTCCCTTAGAGTCTAATGCAAATCCATTCAAGCAGAAACAGAGGCCCATCAATCCACTCTTATCCCTCAAAATGCAAGAAGAACTGAAGAAGCTAAGAGATGGAGGGATTATCCAGCCCACAAGGTATTCCTCTTGGGTTGCCAACCTAGTACCAGTCAGAAAGAAGAATGGTGACATCAGGCTATGTGTGGACTTTAGGAATCTTAATAGAGCATCAATGAAGGATAATTATCCTTTACCAAATATGGAGAACATGTTGTAGTTAGTGATTGGTTCTGAGTTGCTTTCCACCTTGGATGGTTTCTCTGGTTATAACCAAGTTGTGGTGAAGGAATCAGAAAGGATCAAGACATCCTTTACTACTCCTTGGGGGACCTATGTCTATGTTAGGATGCCCTTTGGTCTGATGAATGCTGGAGCCACCTTTCAAAGAGCAATGGATGTTGCTTTTGTTGGTTACATCAACAAGTTTATTGCAGTTTATTAAGATGATGTAACTGTATTTTCTAGGAAGAGAAGTGATCACTTGCTGCACTTAGAGAAGATGTTGATAAGATGTAGAGAATATGGAATCTCACTCAATCCAAAGAAATGCCATTTTGGAGTGCAGAAGGAAAAGTTTCTTGGTCACATAGTGTCACAAGAAGGAGTGATGATTGATCCAGAAAGAGTAGAGGCCATCAGCAAAGTCCCAATTCCAAGGACCAAGAAAGGAATTCAGTCCTTCTTTGGGCAGATAAACTTCATTAGAAGATTCATATCAAACTTTGCTGAGTTGACCATCCCAATCACTTCCATGCTGAAGAAAGACCAGGTCATCAAATGGGAGGAGGCTTCCATCCAAGCTTTCAATGGGATTAAGGAGGCACTAAAGCATGCACCTGTTCTGGCAGCTCCAAATTATAAGAATCCTTTCCAACTGTTCTCCTTTGCGTCAGAGAACACTATTGCTTCTATCCTACTACAGAAGGATGATGAAGGGGCTGAGAGGCCTATTGCTTTTTTTCAGTAAGGCCTTGCAGGGGGCTGAGTTGAAGTACACTATCATGGAAAAGAAGGCATTTTCCTTGGTAAAAGTAACAAAGGTTTTCAAGCCTTATATTCTAAGTTCTAAAATTGTTGCTTATGTTCCCCACACCATGGTCAAGGACATCTTATCAAAGATGGAAGTCTCAAGCAAGAGGTGCAGGTGGGTGAACAAGTTGCAAGAATATGACATGGACATCCAAACCACGAAGCTGGTGAGAGGTTTGGGCTTGGCTAAGCTTATGGCTAAGAGCAACTTGCAAACCATTGAGGTAAATGAGGTAGAAGAAGGTAGGGTAGATGTTTTTCAAACATTGATTAATTCTGAGTGGTACAAAGATGTAATTTTTTATCTCAGACATTTGAGCTACCTTGAGAATTTAAGTAAGAACCAGAAAAGAGCCCTTAAGTTGGCTTCCCAAAAATATGTCATCACTGATTATGGGTTAGCTTGGAAGAATCCTAGAGGGAGTCCTCTTAAGGTGCATTACTGAAGAAGAAGCCCCCAAGATAATTGTTGATCTCCATGGAGGAGTTTGTGGGGGGCATTTTGCTACAAGAGTCATAGCACACAAGATCCTGAGGCTGGTTATTGGTGGCCAACTCTCTTCAAGGATACAACCTTGTTGGTTAGAAGATGTGAGAGTTGTCAGCGCTTCTCTTAGAAGACTGAAAGCTTCAGGCTCCCTTCCTTTACATAGCCTGTATCAATTGAAGCTCCATTCAAGCAATGGGGAATGGATTTCATTGGTGAGATTTTAGACCCTTCAAGTGTTGGCCATAAGTGGATTCTTGTAGCAACTGATTATTTTACTAAGTGGGTGGAGGCAATCCCCACCAAGAAGGAAACACACCAAGTTGTCATGGATTTTCTGTTGAACCATATCATCTGTAGGTTTGGGGTGCCATTCAAGATTGTTGCTGACAATGCCATGAGATTTAGAGATAAACCTTTAGTGGAAATGTGCACGGAGTATGGGATCAACTTGACATATGCCTCCAATTACAATATCCAATGAAATGGACAAGTTGAGTCCAGTAACAAAAATTTTTTGAAGATCATCAGAAGAACACTAGAGAAGAACAAGAGAAAGTGGGGTGAACAGTTGAAGTTTACTGTTTGGGAAGATAGGATCACTGTCAAGAGGGTCACTGGAAAGATTCCATTTGAGTTGGTATATGGGACTCAGGCCCTACTACCTCTCCATATGCAATTGTCCTCATATCAATTTATGCAACAGTTGGAATATCAAGAGGTAGGTCCTTATGATGCTTGCATTAATCAGATTGTTGAGCTTGATGAAGAGAGGAGGGCATCCCACTAGAGGCATGTAAATTTCAGAGAGAAACTGAAGAAGTTATTTGACAAGAAGGTCACTCCCAGAGCTTTCAATGTTGGAGATCTTGTGTTGTTATGGGATAGCAGACATGAGGATAAGGGCAAGCATGGAAAATTTGACTCATTATGGATGGGCCCTTACTCCATAGATATCAAGATTGGTGAGCATACCTTCTTCTTCAAGGATTTGGATGGTGAATTGCTTGAGCTTCCTATTAATGGCAAGCATTTGAAGCATTTCTTGGATTGATTCCCTCTAGGATCAAGAAAATATTTTGTACAATGTATAGTTTGTTGTTTGTTCCCCTGTTTTTTTTGTGTTTTTGCTCATCCTGGTCCTCGGTGACCTGTTTTTGCTGGTTTCTCTATTTCCTTTTTGAAGATGGCTCTATTTCTTTGCTCTGCAAGATGACTCTTTTCCCAATGGATATTTTTGGCACTTGGTCTACCTTTGTTCTTGTGGCACTCACAGGGAGTGCCCATCCCCGAGTCGGAGCCGATGTTGGTGCTCAAAATAGTCTTGCCCCAATTTACCTTTGAAAATCTTGTCGATTTGCAGCCTTTGTCACTTTCTTTTCCCCGTGTTGTGCCTAGTTAATCTTTGTTGCCATTTTTAAATTTGTTCCTGGGTCTTAGATTACTTATGGGTCCATGGTTTGCTCCTTGTTTCTTTGTTCCTCTGGAAAAAGGTCTGTAATTTGGGTCTCCTGTTCTGTTTCATCCAAAAGCTCAGGTTCTCTCACAATTTTTTGGTCTCGACAGTCGAGGATTTGTCTTCCTTGTCGTTTCTACCCTAAATACTTGAAGAAAATGAATGGATGTATCTCTGAGAAACATATTTGAGCCTTGTAAAATTTCTAAATTCTTTGTCCTTGAAGAAATTTTCATTTTTTGGCTCAAATGATCATTTTTCTATATTTTAATAGTTTGACGGGCATTTTCTCCCCGTCAAATTTGCATCCTTACATTGACAAGGGACGTGGCTTCTTTTGGTTGGTCAGGGGATGGTGGGTGAATGCTTTAACTTATCACTTTTTTCCTTTTTGGTGAAAAGGCAAAATTTGGCCCTGTGGCTCCACTCAATTCTGATTGGTTCTTTTGGTGCTTACGTGGCTTCTTCTAATTGGATGGGGCATGCGACGAGATTTGTTTTTGAACTTGTTCTTTTTTGCTACTTTTTCAAAAATTTTGGACTCACCCGCAGCCTCGCCAGGCTCTGATTGGAGAAAATTTAAGAGGGAGGGGAAAAAGTCTCACTTTGACCCCGCAGGAGGACACGTGGCAAGCTCATGCTCATTTAGGGTTTCTGCTTTGGGGACCATTTTGAAATAGCACCATGGAGACACATGGAGGCCTTACATCAATCACTTTACATTTTACTTTGACTTTTCAATGGCCAAAGGAGACTGCCTCAGAGCATGACACATGGCACCTTCTACTGAGCTTCAAGCATTAAGACAAGCGCCTGGAACAGGACATGTGCCGAGCCCACGCTCGTTCAAGGTATCATATTTTTGGGACCATGTCAAGGTGACTGCCATGGTGACACATGGCAATTTGAAAGCTTCAGAAGGGGTCAGGGAAGCGGACCATCGGAGGCAACTTGGAATTTTTGCCTCTTGTCCTCAAAGGAGTTAAAATTTCAAAATGGCCATCTCAAGGCCTGATAAAGGAATGGTCAAAGCTTGTTCCAGTAAATGGATGAGGTGCGGAATCTCGAGGGAAATTTGGAATTTTTTCCTTTTGGGAGAAAAGGAGTTAAAACATCAAAATGGCCTGCAAGCCCGATGAGGGAAATAGTCAACATTTTTCCCTCTGGTCAATAGCGGAAGGGCGGAGCTGTGGGGAAAACTTGGAAAATTTTCCTTTTTCCAAAAAGAGGATCAAATGGAAGAATTTGGCCATGGTTCTCCACTGGGGCCCACCTTAGGACATGTGTTAGGCTCATTTCCTGAGGATGGATGTGCGGAGCAAAATGGAAATTTTTTCCATTTTTTCAAAAGTTGTAAAAATTCAAAGGAAGCCCCTGAGTCTATTTTAAATCTTGAATCTTCCACATGGATGAACCCAAATTCAAAGTAAAGATCAATGGTAGCTGAGAGTTCAAAATTTGAATTTTCCCCCCATTTCTCTGAAACACGTCTGGGAGTGTGAGTCTCCATGATTTCTTGGTCTTTTCCTACATGCCAAGTAGATAGGGAAGTTAATGTTGATATCTGAGTTTGGTGGGAGGATTTGAAAGATGTCTTTCGCCATTAAAATGGTCTGACTATTGTGCCCGATCGGATTTTCCATTTTTCTTCTCCCGAGCACACAAGGAGCCAGATTTGAAAGATTAGGGGTAGAAGTGGTTGGAAAATTGAAGAAAGAGTGATCTACTAGAGGAAGGAGTTGAATGCGGGAGGTATTTGATGAAATCTACCCCCTCGAGGACCTGATGACTTTAACAGATCTGATTCTGAGAATTGTGATCATGATCATGGCAAAAGCACTGGTAGCACTCAAGGTGTAGATTTTGGAGGGAAAAGGGTCCCTGTTGTAAATGTTATAAATGGCACAAATTTTTCATGTAAAAGGGTTGAGAGGTTGGAGGTTAGAGTGTTGGAGTGTAAAAGGTTGAAGAGAATTCCCAAGAAGAAGATTTGACAAAGCCTGTCTTTGAGAATCCATCTGAGAAACTTGGTTATCTATTTTTGTATTAAGTTTTATTTGTGTCAAGGTGGTTGCAAGTGTACAACATTGAAAAACTCTGAGACTATTCTAAAAACTTTCCCATGCTAATAGACTTGATCAAATTCAAGTTTTTCTGTGTTGTCTTGAGTAAAATGTGTTTGTTTTATTTCTGAATGTATGCAAGTAGTTTCTCTTGTTTCTGTTGCAATCTTGTATTAAGTCTAATTCAATCACACAAGCCTCAATCCTTATGACAGTTTAGTGGCATCTGTAATTTCATTTCTCAGAAGATCTTTCATTTGGGATTGGAATAAACGATTTAAAATCAATTTTCTTTCATTTATTGATAAAGATTGTCTGTAATCCTTTGGGTGTACCTTAGGAATGATTTGACTTAGATCTTGATTCTTTTTTGGATCTTCTAACTCAATCCTTCATGATAGAATCTCAAATATTGTGTGAAAGAGTGTAATCTGGGCTTCCATTGAAGCACATATTCTAGTTAAAGAAACATTTTAGCTATTCTATGTGGCATTTTGCTAGTTTAACCTTCCATTTTGTAAGGTTCCTTCAAAGATTTGGTATAGTCAACTTTATCCTACTTCACCTCCTACCAAAAATTCATTCAAAACAACTAATCACTACCCATATTACCCCTATTTGTCATGTGTGTATACAAAGAGCATAATTTTTTACCACCAAAACATGCAGGAACAAATTAGGATTCCAAATGTCTTTAATAGCTTGAACCTTTCCTAGAGAATATCTCCACTATCTTGAGTGATAACTCATGGAGAGTTAGATTTTGTTGCATTGATCATATTCTCCTTCTAAGGTCTCTTTAACAACTCCATTAGGAAGGATATCTCCATCTCCTCCATAAATAATATGCTATAAAAGGGTTCTCTTACCTTGGTTGAAAGGCATAACCTAAAATAGTGTAGGATAGATGAAATCCTGTTGCAGGTGCTATCCATTTCTCCACAATTTGAGTGATACAAGGGGTTGTTAGATCTCATCGCTTGCTACAAAAAGAATCATCATGATCTAATTCATCTCTAAGTTTCCTGTTAAACCAATGACGCTGCTTATACTTTGAAGGAGAATCAATTTGGGTACCAACATGTCCCTTGGCCTATCATTTAGCATTGCCACCTAGTTTGTCTCACACCCATGATGTGTTTCACGTTTCTTTGCTTAGGATATATATTTCTGATCCTTCTCACATGCTAGATTATACCACATTACAAGTGTAGGAACATGGGCAGGTGATGGTGGATCCCATCCGCATTATAGAGCACAAGACCCTTGGCCTTCACGGTAGAGAGATTGACCAGGTTCGGGTCTAGTGGGACAGGTATGACAAGACTGCTGCTACATGGGAGGATGCTACATTGCTACGAGTTTAATTCCCACATGTGTTCCAGTGACTTCTAGGAGGAAGTTGCGTCTAAGGGGAGACGGATGTAGTGCCCACTTTTGTTCAACACCTTTTTTATTATTGTTTTCGATACTATCGACTACACTTATGGATATATTGCAGATTTTTTATTTAGCATGATATTATATGTTAGATATTATATGTTAGATGTACTGGGTTGTTGTTGATTTCGACACATATATGATACATGTGGATTATTATAGATATTTTATATTGATGTTGATATGCTATTGACATGGTTATTTATATATATTTCTAACATGCGATGTATTTTTGTCACATTGAGTAGGATTTGACAATTGAACTAATGTTGTGATTATTTTGACATGGATGAAACATTGAATAGAAATGTTGCTAGAAATTGTAAATGATATCGTATTTACCTAGATGATATTTGATTCGTATATAGATGATTGTGGATTTATATTGTACATTTTGTTACAGATGTTTTTAATGCGGCCACGAAGCCAAAAGAGGTATTTATGTTTTTTTTAGGTAAATTTTATTTACAACAAACATCGGGGGGATTAGAGACCAACCACATTAGAATTCTAGGTGAATTCAACAAGGGTCACCATGGAAACATGTAATTGTGTGTGTGTTAGAATTATTTGGTTAGGGGAAAATTGTGACCAAGGGGTCATGTGTTGTCCTTTATTTTAGTTTCCTTTATTGATGTTAGTATGTGATTTTAGTGATGTAATTCATTGTATTATTTATTTAGATTTTGGTGTGTGTATTTTACCCTTTATTATTAATGGGTTGTAGTGTCTTAATTAAGCTAATTTAACCTTGTCCTAAACTAATTAAAGATGTGACCAAAGGAATTCATTTATTAGAGTAGATTTCTCTTGGAGGTTGTGTTGTAAGTTGAGTGCTTGGGGATCTTGAGTGTTGTACACTCTACGCTTCATGGAAATTCAAATTTGGCATTAGAGGCCAATTTTGGAGGCTTGTGGGACAAGTCAAACTTGTCCCACACCTCTTAAATTGCTATACCAACCCTACCTATGGGTTGGGGGGTCAAAATTAGACCTTATTAGGTGTTTTGGGAAGATAAAAAGGTAAAATGTTTATTGCACTTCCTTTCTTGTAATTAATTTTAGGTCCTTAGGGAGTGTGGGCTTAGATTGTGTGTGTAAGTTAAATGTCATTCCTTCAACCACTTATTAATTGTGCTTTGGAATATGAGGTTGACTAGAGTGATGTGGAGTGGAGAGGAAATGAGGTGGCATCCTACTTGGAGCTACATCATCCTCCTCTCTCCCTTTTCTATTTATTCAAGTTCTTTTGCTTGTTTGGGGGTTACTTCATTATTTTGTGCTCTTGCATTTTTGGAGAGTTAGAAGATTTTTGGGAGTGCTTGTGAATTGTTGGAGCTTGTGGATTCTTACTTTATTTTGAGGAGCTTGGATTTTCACTCTTGGAACAAGCTCCACTATGGAAAGGTAGGAGCTTTATCTTTGCTTTTTTATGCTTTTATTTTGTGTTTATGTGCTTGTGTTGAGTGTTGTTTTCTTTGGAATGCTTGTTGGGTGTGGGTAGATTGCCTAAGTTTGGAGTAGGAGGAGACTATGGGGAGATTTCATGTAGGGAGGCATAAGAGTTTACCTTTTTGTTTGGAGGGAGTTTGGGTTGGGTGCCCCACCTTGTACAAAGAATGCTTGCATTTCTTTCTTGTTCTTTTATGAGGGAGGCATAAGAGATTGCGGGTGACATAAGAGTATGTGGGAGGTATAAGGGGTACTTGAGGGAGACATAAGAGTATGTAGGGGATTTGAGATATGCATTGGAGGATTTAAGTTGGGCACCCATTTCCATTGGGAGGCATAAGTGGCCTCCCCATAGGTCTTGCTCCTTTGGCTTTCACTTTAAGCCTTGTTATTTGTAGTTTTGTTGTTCTTCTTTCTTGTTATAGTTGATTTGAATGTGGTTGAAGTGGTTGTGAAATATTTGTTTGTGTTGTGGAAGTTTTTTTTGCCATGTGTTGGAATCATCTCCCATTGTAATGTGGTTGGGGCTTAGAGGGCCAATGAAGAAGATGGCTTCTCCTCTTCATTGGATATCTTGGTTGGGTGGAGAGCGTTGCCTCTCCCCCCATTTTGTTGTGAATCAACCAAATATTGAAGGAACTATCTTTTTGGAGATGTGAAGTTTGGAGTTTGTTAGAGACCTTGAAAACCTTTCCCACTTTGTGAAAAATTTTATTTTGTTTATAGTAAATGTAGTTTTGTAAGTTGTAATATTATTTGAAGAAGTTTATTGAAGATTATTATTTTAGCATTTCCACTTAGGGTGGATTAAAACTAATGGAAGCTGTGTAGTTTTGTTTATTGTATTTTCTTTAGAGTGCAAAAATTCTTGTATTATTTCCCACCTTGAGTGGAAGAATTTGTAATAATCTTATGAGAGAAGTTGCATTCCAATATTTGTATATTGTGTAAGAGAAAGGATCAAAATGGATATATTGTGTAAAATTTTAGTTGGAAGTTGCATTGTGAAAAAGAAAGTTACTTTCATTGTGAAGTTGTAATGTTGTAAATGAGAAAGAAGAAATATAGAAGTTGTAGATGTTGAAAATGTATACATAGTAAATTTGAATGGGAAATAAAGTTGTTATAGTTGTTTTGAACATATGTATGTTGTAATAAAAATGGGAACAAGAGAACAAATTTGAAGTTTATTGTTATTGGAAATGTTGAATTTGTAGTAAGAGAATAACAATGTAAAAGTAGATTTAGATATCTTTTGCTCATGGAATTTGAAAGAAGATTAGTTGAACATAATGAAATTATTGTAGTAAGTAGATGTACTTTTATTAGATTTAGAAATGCTTTAAATGAGTAGATTTAACTAAGGAATGAACAAATAGAACTAAACCCCAAAACTGGAACTCTAGATGTACAAAAATGAGTTCAGAATGTATTTTAGCACTTTTTAGTAACTTTTAGTTTTTGTGAAATCTCTAGGTTTTTAGGTTCTATTTTTCATAGAAACAGGACCGCCCGCCCTGTGCAAAGAGGCAGTCCCGTAACCGCCGCTCAGGCTAAGGTGCAACGGTCTCAAAACCACCGCTCAGTAGGGTGGCGGTTCATGGTTTGTCACCTAGGCAGGGCGGCGGTCCCAGGACCACCAGTCTTACTTTGGGTGGCGGTTCTATCACTTACGAAAAACTGCCTCGGATCCACCTGTGCTAAAATTTTAACTGGTTTATACTAAATTTTAAGTTGTAAAATTTAACTAATAATCTACCAGCAAGCAAACAATGAGTCAAATCCCATGGATTTAGAAATAAAAACCTAAAAATGGTGGATTGAAAACATTCTTTTCATTTATAACAATGGGGGTAGGGTTTGCCCCAAATTTGAAAACCCAAATACAAATGGCTTGAAATAAAACCAGATTGGTCAAGGAAACCCCTCCCAATCCTCATATGAAGTAATAACAACAATAAAACTTAAATCTAAACTGATCTAATCTTGATCTCTTGTAGAATCCTCCATAGTTCTTCCTCTCTTGCTCCCATGGCTTCCTTCTCTCCAACCTGTAAATTTTTAACAAAAGAAAATAGACCAAATGAGGAAGAATAGAATAAAGGAAAGTTTTATTAAAATTCATAAGGATTTTTAGGGCTAGTTTGGAACCCTAGGATCTAGTGGCCAAGATTGATTTGATCTAAGGGTAGAGGATTAACCCTACTTTGTTTGTAGAAATGTATTTTAAATGTTTAATTAATCCTTAAGGGTATGTGTAAGATGGGTGAATATGGCCATTTAATTGCCTTGGTGTGTAAAGTCTTCTATTAGATCTTAGTATGCCTTAGGAATTAATTAAAAGGATTTAAACTAATAGGATAATGAAATTAAATAATTAAGCATAAGTTAACCATATTTGGATTGAACATTAACTAAAGAGAAGAAAACATTTAATCAAGTAAATTAAACTATGGCACCTTCCTAATGTATAATCTTTAATTAATTGACCTTAGAGATAAATTTAATTTCAAATATTTAATCTTTTAACTAGACCTGGTTCTTATCGTAAAGTTGAGTTTATAGTGTAATGTTAATTTAATGTACCCTAAGGGTCAAACACCCTTGTAACCTTCTTATAACTTAAACAAAAAAAATATTCGTAATTTTCGGGTTAACTGTGTTTTAGGTTTTCCGCATGTTTTGAGATCGTCATTTTTGGTGGCATTACAAATTAGATAAGGATGGAGTTAGATCATTGGGATGGGTCGTCTTTTTACACCTACATATAGAAAAATAATATTATTAATAACATTTTAAAAATAGAATTTTCTTAAAGCATCTACAATAAAAATTACAAAATTAAGCTTCAACAAAAATTAACTAAATTCAAAATTCAAAACTTTATAAATTTTTTGAAATATATGAATTACTAAAAATCCATTAAAATTGATAAAAATTAATTAAATAGAATTTTATAAAAAATAATACTAGAGAATTAGTTATATTAGAATTTCCTTAAAATTGATAAAATTCAAAATTCAAACATTTATAATCCTTTTTGAAAAATAAGAATTATAAAAATCCATCAAATATTGATAAAAATTAATGAAAATTAGAATTTTGAATAAAAAATAATAAAAAGAATAACTATATAGCAATGGATGTGTGCATCCTAGGGGACTAGTCTTGCCTCAGCTCTCCCCTTCCTGTTCCCAATTTGACAAAATCTTTAAGACCAAGGTAAGGATGGGTTAGCTCGTTGGGCATGGGCCGTGATATACAAGTTCGTATAAAAAAAATATGCTAATAAAATTTTAAAATTATTATTTTTAACGATAATGCTAAAAAATTCTAATAATTTTAAGAAAAAAAATTAATAAAATATAAAATTCAACAACTTGTATAATTTTATTTGAAAGGATATGCAATTAATAAACATCAAGTATTCAAAATTGGATCAAAAAATTAACGAAATTTAGAATTTTATAAAAATGATAAAGAGAATCACTAACTATTGAATTTCGTAAATGATACATACCAAAATTAATAAAATTCTAGGATCCAAAATTTTAATTCTTTTAAAAAATAGGAACTGCATAAAGTGTCCATTAAAATTGATAAAAATGAATTAAAATGGGTAGAATTGAATGCCAATGAAATATAGGATTGATAAAAATCCATTATTAAATTGATAAAAAAAAATAATTAAATATAGAATTTTATCAAAAAGTAATGAGATTCAGACATTAGACAATATTAGAATTTGCTTAAAATTAATAAAATTCAAAATTCAAACTTTATCAAATTTTTCAATGAAAAATAAGAATTAATAAAAATCCATCAAAATTGATAAAAATTAATTTAAATTAGAATGTTTATGCAACAAATGTAAATAAAAATAAAATTAACTAAATATTTCTTAGCATTATGGACAATGTGCAATCCTAGGGGACATAATCTTGTCTCATCACCTAATTCTTGTCCCTAACTTGGCAAAATGTAAGACCAAGGTAAGGATGGGTTACAATCGAATTTGCGCTAGGCTGCGAGAGTACCCTTTCGTATAAAAGTTTAAATAATATTAAGTTGAATTAAAGTTAAATAAGTAATTTCCTTAAAAGTTAATTAAATTTTAGATTCATTATAAAAAATAAAATTAATAAAATTTAAATGTTCAAAACTTTAGGATAAATTTTTTGAAAAATAGCTAAATTACATAAAAATCTATCAAAATTGATAAAAATGTAACCGAAAGTTAGAATATTATGAAAATATAAAATAATAAAGACAACAGTAAAGGGCAAGTTAACCCAACCCAATAAGCTAACTCATACTTACCTTGGTCTTACATTTTGCCAAGTTGGGAACAAGAAGGGGCACGCTGAGGCAAGACTAGTCCCCTAGGATGCACACAACCATTGCTATACAGTTACTCTTTATCATTTTTTATAAAATTCTAATTCTAATTAATTTTTATCAATTTTGATAGATTTTTATTAATTATTATTAATTTTAAGGAATTTATAAACTTTAAGAAAATTCTCATATAATAATTCTCTTTGTTATTTTTTGTAAAATTCTAAATTTAATTAATTTTTATTAATTTTTATCAATACCCTTATGGATTGTTATTAATTCCTATATTTCAAAAAAAAGAAGTTCTGAATTTTGAATTTACTAATTTTTTTTCTTAATTTTTAATTTTTATTTATTTAAGGAAATTCTAATTTTTAAATTTTATTAATATTTTTTTAATATAGGTAGGAGTGCCCCACGGCCCAACCCAACGAGCTAATATATCCTTACCTATGGTCTTACATTTTGCCAAGTTGGGGATAGGAAGGGGCAAGCTGAGGCAGTACTAATCCCCTAGGATGCACACAACCATTGTTATATAGTTATTCTCTTTATTATTTTTTATAAAATTCTAATTTTAATTAATTTTTATCAATTTATGATGGATTTTTATTAATTCCTATTTTTGAAAAAAATTATAGAGTTTTGAATTTTGAATTTTATTAATTTTTATTAACTTTGAGAAAATTCTAATGTAGTAATTTTCTTTATTGTTTTTTATAAAATTTTAACTTCAATTACAATTATGAAGTTTTGAACTTGATTGTTTCTTTTCCTTTATTTTTATCAACCAAAGAAATTCTAATTTTAAAAAAATCAAAGTTTATTATGTTTTAATAGGAAGGGGTACCCCGGCAGCCGAGCCCAACTTAGCTAAGGGATCCTTACCTTGGTCTTACATTTTGCCAAGTTGACAATTAACGGGAAGATGCAATTTAGGGCAAGACTAGTCCCATAAGATGCATTACAACTATCATTGACAACTTAACATACTATCAACCTACATTAATTTGAATATTTTGTTTTCAATTCTAATTTTAGTTTTAATTTTTGACTTTCATTATTAGTGATTATTATTATTATTATTATTCTATTTAAATCAATTTGACAATAATTATATTTTACTATTAAAAAATTTCTTCATTTAGACCAAGAGTTTGAGGTATTAAAATTTTTTTTTCATTTTGATTAATATTCTTTAATTTTTAATTTTCTTAAAATTTCACAGTTTGAAGGAATTTGATTGTTTCTTTTTCTTAATTTTTATCAACTTCAAAGAAATTCTAATTTTAAAAAAGGCATCAAAGTTTATTATTTTTTGATAGGGAAGGGTTAGTCCCCAACAGCCGATGCATCCAACCAAGCTAACCCATCCTTACCATAGTCTTACATTTTACCAAGTTGTCACAGAATGAGGCATGTTGGGGTAAGACAATAGTCCCCTATTGGATGCTTCAAGCCCCCCTCAACTCACATACATCTAATAAGGTATGTTAATTTGAATTTTTGTTTTGTAATTGCCTAATTTTTAGTTTTAATTTTTGACATACATTTTTATTATTATTACTATTATTATTTTATTTAAATTTTTTTGACAATAATATATTTTGACAACTATTAAATTTTTTTCCAAAGATCATGTTTGTAAGATCCATTTTATTCCCAAATTATTGTCCTTTTTCTCAATATTTATCTAATATTGTCAATTTTTAATTTTCTTAGGGAAATTATAAAGTTTTGAATTTGATGTGTTTCTTTCAAAGTCAAAGTTTACATCTTTTATCAACTCCGAAGAAATTCTAATTTTAAAAAAAGATCAAAGTTGGGTTATTTTTTTATAGGAAGGGGTAATGCCCAACTGAACCCATTGACGAGCTGGCAACCCATCCTTACCTTGGTCTTACATTTTGGACCAAGTTGGGAACTGTAGTGCTCAGGGTTCCCTTCCACACCTTTTTATATTGATTATGACATTGTTGACTATATTTATGAACATTATTGTAGCTTTAATGAGTTTATTATCCACATTGAGATATTAGAGATCATGGACTGTTGCAAATTTTGATTCATAAATGATGCCTTGGATAATTTGGAGACATTCAACTATCATTTTCATGTTCATAATGACAATTGACATGGCTGTGTAGTGTCCTCTAAAAAATTTCGTCATATCAGAGTAGACCTTCAAATTGAATTAATCTTGTGATCTTATGAGCTTATGGATGAAATTGTAAATGCCTATGATCCGTTACTTGAATTTGATGATGTTTTGAAGGTTGATTTCAGACATATAATCATGAATATATGACTTTGGAGTTATATTGTATGATTTATTTTGGATGATTTGATGTAACAAGATGCCGAAGGAGGTATTTGTGTTTTGTAAATAAATATGTTACAACAAATATTGGAAAGATTGGAGGCCAACCACATTGAAAATCTTGATGAATTTAACAAACTAGACTATGGCAATGTGTATTTGTTATGTGTGTGTCATTGAATTTAAAAAAGGGGTTCCCATAATCACCTTTGAATTGTGACCAAGGGGTTAGGTGTATTCTTTCCATTTAGTTTCTTTTGTAAAATTTCTTTTGGTATATGATTTTAGTGATTGGTAATTTGACCCTTTATTATTTATTTCATAGTTGTGGCTAGATCTAGTGAGTAATTATGTCCCATTAAATATTAAACAAATGGGTAAAAAAAAATCCTTTATAAAAGAGTTGTTGGCTCTTGGTTTGAATAAATGTGTTGTAAGTGATGTGTAAGTAACCTTGGGTGTGAAAGACTCCAACCTTCCCTTTTGAAATTCAAATTTGTCCTTCAGGGACTGATTTAATCCACAAAAAATCAAAGGTGGGACAAATTAAATTTCTCTCACACCTCTTAAATTGTTACACCAACCTTACATATGGGTTAGAAGATCAAAATTACACCCTTATTATATATTTTAAGAAGACAACTCATAGGTTTTTATTTCACCTTCTTTGCATAAAAGTAATTTCGGTCCTTGGGGTGTGGACTTGGAATGTTTGTGTAAGTACAATGGGTCATTTTCTTCACCCACTTATTAATTATGTCTTGGAGTTGAAGTTGACTTGTGAGGTGAAAGTTGTATCCCTATGAGTAGGATGTAACACCCAAAAATACCAACACAAGGACAACACAGTGAAATACAGGATAACTTTTTTTTTGACTTGCTTTGACACAACACGACACAACATGTCGTCACAAGGTTACAACCAACACTAGGAACCACTTGTTACGGGGGAGACCACAAGGTCAGCACGGAAACGTTCACACCTATCAAGGACAATGTACTCTTCTTTTGACAAGACAACATGGAAGTCCAATCCACATGACACACTCACAGCTAGGGCATCCCATGAGGAATTTCTTGTTAAATTTTCTTGTTTACTAAAGTGTCTCTTAATTCTTAACTTACGTTCTTATAAAATTTCATGTAATGATTCACACAATTCTTTTCACAAGGGAGAACTTCTTTCTTTTCAACGGTTGACTAAATAGCTTAAGGCCAAGCTTTCTAAACTGGGATCATCAATTTGATGTCCAAATCTTTCTTATTCATTTGATTTTAGAACATTTTCCATTTCTTACAAGGTTAATTAATCTTACTCAAGCCACTAACACATGTTCCACACCTCTATTGCACAGGTGAAGGCATAAGCTCCGATTGAGTGGGAAGTACCGCTTAGGGTTCATAACAATAGCCTTCTTGTTTAAGGATCAAATTTTGACCTTGCTTAAGAAATATCACCATGAATCAAGGCAAGGGTTAACAGAACAGGACAACAGAATTTAGCTTCAGGGTCACATTGTTTACTATCAGTCTTTTATTGAGGTTAAGAGTTTATCAAGATTGGTTAAATGTTCCATCTAGACTTTACTTCATTAAGTTTGACAAAGGGGAACATTTCAAACGATAAAGAGATATTTAAGGTTTTATTAATCGATTTCACTCCTACTTATTAAATCCTATCATTTTCTAAAATCTAACCATTGATTTCACCATGAGATCATTTAAGGTTTCACTGAAAAAGGATAGTGTTTATTGGTTTGGCTCGGGAAAGAAATAAGTACTCATATTTCGTTACAAAGATAGTTTCCTCTTGATTGTTCCAGGTCTCAAAGGTTATCAAGTAGATCACATCTACATTAATACATTCATATATATAAATTTTAGTTTAACTTTTATAAGGACTATCCAGCTCACTTCATAGTACTTACAAACTCATTGCTACTATGCCTTAGAAGGATTTACAACTCAACATTTTAACTCAAGAGCAAAGTTTAACAGTACTCGTTTGCGGAAACAAAACAAGGTTATATCAATTCTTTCCAACATGATGCACAAATCAAAGGGACATACTATCTCTATTGAACCATGACTAGGGAGCAAGAGAGTAATAACATGGGACAAGCCCCGCTACTATACTAAGGGTTAAAATTCACTAGAATATCCCATAACCAAGCGGTAATCAAATTTCATCTTTCACATGATAACCAAACAAGCCAAAGTTTCAACAGTTACAACAACAATACTCTACAATACATTTACTAGGCACTGACCTTTCTTCTAAAATGTCCAAAGGCCCTTTCCAAATTTTATAACATAATACACATTCGTACAAAGGAACATCATAACCAAGATTGATGCAATAATCTACAAGTCTTTCCATCATCTAACCACGTAAGCCATCTGCAACAATTAATAACCTGAGTCAGTTCGCGAGAACTGAGCAAGATAAGACTATACATAGCAACAATAAGCTACTAGCTAACAATACCATGAAAGGAAACATTCTATCTCAGGAAATGGATCAAAGTTCTACCCTCTAACAACCTTTTGAAACAAGATATAATTTTCAACATATCAACTAAGAAGAAAACCATAAGTTTTAGTTATGAAGATACCTCTAAAACTACAAAAGTTTGACAACCAAATACGCAAGACTATGAAATTTAAATGATTAGACACAAGAGTTGAGAGTATTAGGATTTCAATCATGTAATCCCGTAGATTACGTGATTGAAATCTAAAGTGTAACCCATCAATCCACATTCTCAAGGTGAAGTCAAAAGATAAAAACCAGACTCGATCTTAGCTGCCAAAAAGAATATAGTTTTGGAATCGTTCCGTAGGGCCATAGGCCTAATAGGCTATAAACGAACAACGAGGGTAAAAACAAAGTTCCATCATGTAATCAAAAAGGTTTAAAGGATGAAAATCTTATATTCAAACCCACAACCATTATATCTTAGGTAATAAGTGACTTCATAGCTAATAAGGATGAGTGGAAAGGACAGTAAGAATGTCCGGAATAGGTATTGCCTAACAGCTTACCTACTGAACATAACCAGGGCCGGAATAGCGACAAGCCTCATTAATACCCAAGTTGAGTAGGCAATCTAGCATTCTAAACACATCCTTGCAATTTTCATAATACCTTAGATTTATAATCCTCCCGTTTTAGAGGAACATAGCCATGAATCTAGACTTGGTTGAAATTTTCCGACATCAACTCACTTCCTAATATCATAAACGATGTATACAAAGGAAAAGGTCTCTCAACTCTCCTTAATTTACATCTCATCACTAAGTTTATGGTAACCTATGCAGAGATTAAACACATAACATACCATTGAAGATAGATATCCTCCAATAACGAACTTCTATAACGATGTAATCACAATTATTACGTTCGACACATAAACAAACTATTCCATAACTTCTTTTCCCTTTTTGACAACAAAATATATTCACGACCTTCCATCACAATCATTCTAAATTTGCAATGAAAGGTCACTCATCAAGAAGGAAGTACAAAACAAGTTTGACTAAATTAAGGAACTTCATGTTACCTTAAGCAGTTGATGAAAACCTTAACTTTCACGAACCGTGAAAGATATTACCTTACTCCATCAAGGCATTATGTCGATACATGATTAAATCGATCACACAAGGAATCATCAACATACCATATCTTAACACCATAAAGGTCATTAATTTTATCAAATTTTACTCATAGAAAGAGTAGAATCAAAATGGGGTTCTATCAATAATTTATGCCCTTCTATCAACCCAGGACATATTTTCGGCCCAAAACTTCCTTCTTAACAAGCATATATATTGAACTTCTAATTTCCAAAAGCCCTAATAATTTGCACAATACACGAAGTGCATAATCACGCTTATCATAAAAATAATAATAATAATTTAACTGTATGTTTTCCTCTAGGGCAACAACATAACAGGAAACCAATACTAGTCAACGCTGCAACGTTCTAGGGGCGATTACATACCCAGGTTCACAAAAGAAACAACGACATTTTTGCAGAAGGAAGTAACTTTAAAATTATATACATATATATATATATATATTTCATATGATCAATCAAAGCATACACTGAGAACCTTTGTTTGTTTTATATATATATAAATGGGTTTGATCACGTCAACAAGAACAACCAACAGAGGCAAATCCAGAAGTAACAAACTGTTAACCATATACTGAATGCAAATCCACAAAATCACGGATTTAAACCAATTTCTAGAAAGAAAAAGTTTCATTTCAAGAGGTTTATTAGATACTAGCATATTATGTATATGGTTAGTCTATCTTGCCTGTTTTAACGCATCCAGCAGTCGATCACAAGATGGACGGGGCCTGCAACAGCAACCCAACCAGCGCAGCTTCTCTTCCTCAGCCTGCTGAAGGCCCAGACTCTGTTAACGGCCATGCTCTTGTCCTTGTCGGTGAACAAACTGGGTGCCACATCTATTACATACAACAGGGGATGAACCATACTGGTAACCATTACCATGAGCTATACTCTCTGAAAGAGGCCCTTGCCAAGTGCAGCCGCTCTTGTGGTGCAGGCAATGAACTGTCACACGGCCTATAGCATTAGCCAATACCGGATTTGCCTCTTGCACTGCCTTCGAATCTGTATCAGTAACCAAATACCCGTCATAAGGGCAGGCCCTAGTAGTACTCAGCACATAAGTTAGGCACGGCTTGCAGTAAGGATGTGTGCATCGGGTTGCACAGCCTCATTAGGGTAAACAAGCTGCCTATAACAGATAAAGCAATCCTTGTCCAACTGAGCTGAGAATTGATAACTCTGTCTCGATGGGGCAGCCATTGGTTCACTATATCTCATATTGGCCTGCAGTCTGCCCACCCAAGTGAAATGTGAAACGAAACACTAGCATGGGGCAAACCCATTTGTATATTAGCACAAAACTAGCAGTAAAGTGTGATCATTGCAGTCAAACCCAAATTGACACTCGACACAGAGTTGTATGAATCTGCAATTGAAATATGCCAGAAGCTGATACTATAGGGTTTGATTCTAATTTCTATTTCCTACGGATTTCGAAGGGATGAGATCTGAATTTTGAAATGACCCAAAATCTAGATTGGGTTTGAAATTGCAAAATAATGACAGCAGGAGCCTCAAATAAAAACACAAGGCTTTCACAGTCTATTAGATAAAAGGCTTGCTTTTGGGGGAAAGGCCGTTTAATCCACATTTCACATCACACTCCCCGATCCATCACCAGGATGACTGAAGCTCCTGACACGGACAACACAACTAAAATCCATAAAAAAAAAAACAAAGTTTTGAGTATATTCACGGTTTTAGTCATTCAATCTCCATTCCATCCCAATCAAAAACTGGACAGAGAAACCCCATACTGCAACCAAAAGGAATGTGAACAGATCCGAGCAATACCCAATCAACCCACTTCCAAGAAACGACCGACAGTGCAAACAAATGGCACTCTCAGCCTCGCCTGCAAAACTTGCCTCAAGGTTTGACCGAGCTTCTTCCATGTTAGATTTGTCACCTGGACAGAAGCGACTTTCCAAAATGAAAAGGAACGATAGCTCAACTAAAACTTTATCTCGTTCTTCAACTACAGCTGCAAGATTTTGCACAACTGAACACGACTGGTCGCGTGCAACCAGAACACCAGGATCAACACCACGGCTCCCTGGGATCGCCCTGCAGCAGCTGTCGCACTTTCTCTCCCTGGAGGCCACTGATTTTCTGAGGCACGTTTCCTTCTCGACCCTGTAGCTGCTGGATACAGTCAAATGCTTCCTCACGGCCCACGGATTCTGCCTGTACAGTGCGATTTTTGGAATCCACTGTCCAGAACACGCTGTAGCAATTCATCTGTTGCAACATCTGAAGGAGCACAAAACAAGCATTCGTGGTTTTGGGCAAAAGAGGCAGACCACGTGACAAGAGATGGTAAGTCAAAAGAATTAAAGACTGGGGCAGGTGCGGCCACCAACCAGGAAGAAAAAACTGAACACGCCAAACAGGAAACATCATTCGCCACCTAACTGCCAGCTAGCCAAAGCATAATTTTTTTTATTTTATCTCATTTTGGAGCCCCGCGCTGTGGGGACAGGCTGCCTTCCTGGAGTAAATAAAGAACGGGCATTACAAGTGACGTGGCATCCTATATGGAGCCACCTCATCCTCCTCCTCTCTCCCTTTTTTATTTATTGGAATTCTTTTACTTTTTTGGAGATTAATTCATGTTGGTCTGATGCTCTTGAAATTAGAGAGATAGGATTTTTAATGTTTGTGAAATTGTTGGTACTTTGGGACTGTTTTGATTTGAAGAAGCTTGCGGTTGAAATTTTCGATTAAGCTCTATCATGGACACGTAAGAGCTTGACTCTTGTAAAAAGGTTTTCTTTCTATATTGTGCTTATGTGAATGTTTTTGAATGTTTGGTATGATGGTTGGTTGGGTAGATTGCCTAAGTGTGGTGTAGGAGAAAACTATGGAGATATTTTGTGGGGAAGCATAACAGTTGTGGGGAGGAATAAGAGTTATTTTTGAATGGATTTTGGGTTGGGTGTTCCACCTTGGACAAGAAATAGCTTGCATTTCTTACTTTTGGGAGAGGCATAAGAGAATGGGGAGGCATAAGAGTATGTAAGGGTTTGAAATGAATATTTTGGCAGGTTTTTAATGTGGTCACTCATTCTCCATTGGGAGGTATAAGCAGCTTCCCCAATACATCTTGCTCTTTTTTCCTTTATGTGATGAGGCCTTGTATATTTTGTTATCACCCTTCTTGTGACTGTAACTACATTTTATTTTGGATTATGATATGATTGTGAAATCTTTTTTGTGTTGTGAAATTTTGTCTTGTTGCCATGATTTGAATCCATTTCCTATTGGAATGTGGTTGGGGCTCGGGGCAATTGAGGATGGTTTCTCCTCTTCATTGGAATTATTGGTTGGGTGGAGAGCGTTGTCTCTCTCCCTTTTCTTTGTTGTGACGAAATGAGATCTGGCGGATCTCTCTTGTTGCTATTTCTTAGAGCTATGTATGAAGACAAATATTGCAATTCTCCTTGGGTTCCCTAATTTTAAAATTCCACTCTAAGTGGATGACTTTGTAATAATATTTGTAGTGAAAAGCTGCTCTGTTTTTTTATACGAAAGTTGTATTTGTATGTGAAAAGGGAATGAGAAATATTTATTTGGCATATTTTGGCAAACAAAAAAGAAGTGTAAAAAGAATTATTTCATTTAATTGAATGTTGATTCACTTTTCATCAAATGGTGTTACTCTTGTTTAAAACTTGTTGTATGTATATTGTAAACTCTCTGTTGAAGGTTGGAAATGTCTGTGTTAAAATAATTACATTCATCTGTATTATTTGAAGGGCATGTTTTGAAAATAGAATTGCTTTTCACATATTGATTGAAGAAAAGCTGAACATTGCAAATTTAGAATGGAATGAACTTAAATGTTTAAAGCGTGGAAAATGCAATAGATAAATATTCAATTTGAAATACGTGGATCTTTATTAGATTGTTTTAAACCTGCATTAAATGTCAGAAAAATATACAGAGTACCTTGCAACTATGAAACACAAAATGAAAACTTAAAATGAACTAAAGATGATCAAAATGCATCCCAAAATAGTTTGTATTGCTCAAGAAATTTACTTATAACTTTATTAATCGAGCTAGTGGAAAAAAAAAACACATTTATCGAGAAAAGAGAAAGAAAATAAATCCATTTTGAAATCCTAACCATAATCAATTAATCCTTGCAAATCCATCCAATTTATATCAAGTGCGATCCTCCATGTTTTTTAGGCATGTTGAAGAAGAAATAATGGTGGATTGAATCATGTTTGGTAGTTAAAAAAGTTTAATTCACGTTTTAATGGTAAGAAAATACGTTTTTGTCAAATTCACACACTTAAATTTGTCAAAAATTAATTTTGATGTTTCATAGGAAAAGAGGAGTTTGAAGCCTTTCCAAAAAGTCCTCATTTTCTCAAATCTGAGCTTCTAGTCGAAAGTTATGTCCTTCTAAAGTTTTGACATCGTTTGGTTCAAAAAAAAACTTACTGTCAAAAATGAAATATTTGTAAATCGGATCCGTAGGCCCGAATATTACTTAGGGAACTTTTTACAAAAAGGAAAAAGTCACAAGTTCTCTCGTGGCTCCTCAAGCCAAACTTTTCCCTTTGGCAAAAAAAAAAAAGTACTTCTACGGGTTCGCGGGCCCACACTTTCAAACTTGCTTTTTTTTTTAAATGGCAAAAATCTCTAAGTCTCCCCGACTGGCTGCCACCCTGCAGCCAATGAGGGTCTGCCACGTGGCTTCTTTAGGCTTCGGTAAAGGTGCGGATTGTTTTAGACCTTATCACTTTTGGAAAAAGATTGGCAAAAATTCCTAAGTTTTCCCACCAACGCGCCTTCCCACAAGTTACTATTGGACTGACACGTGGATTCGCTTGGCGTCGACGAAGGTGCGGGTTATTTTTAACCTTCGCACTTTTGAACATAAAAGCCAACATTTCTAGGTTTTACTTGACGGTCCACTTCACGCTTGTAGATTTTGGGCCAAACACGTGGCACCCCTAGGTGTCAGCGGAGGCGCGGATGTTTTTAAACCTTTTGGTCCTTTTAACAAAGAGAGTTAAAACCCAAAATTACCTCTAGCAACCTACCTTTCCATGTTGGCTCCAAATTTTGGACACGTGTCTCTTGCAGCTTGGGAAAAAATTTCTTCCCTCGACGAGAAGCCTCGCCACGGGCTTGCGGGTGCGCAAATGAAAATTGCGCTTTTTAGCTAAAAGCGCAAAGCGCCAAATGACTCCTCAAGTCCACCGGCCTAGAACCTTTCCCAAGTGAAAAATTCATCCCTGGACCCACAATCCCGCCTTTGGGAAAAATTTCTTCCTCAGGCCCGCCAGCTTGTAACTTAAGAAATATGAGGAGTTAGGAGGAGTTCTTTAAATCATTGGAAAGGAGAATAAATTTCTTATCTAATGAACATGTTTTCAGTAAAACTTAAGTGCGTTAATTATGTGAAAAATTAAGTTGAAGTGCAAAGATGATTTTGAGAGTGGGTAAGTAGAAAATTACTCATTTTTAACTTAAATGTTAAACTCTAAAGCATGAGTTGACTTTTTTTAAGGTGTGGTGTCCACTTCCCTTCGACACCATTTTGATTCGTTGTTTTCAATACTGGTTACTTCACTTATGGATTTATTATAGCTTCTTTGATTTAGCATGCTAGTAGATATCATAGACATTAAACTGTTATTGATTTGATCCTTATATGATGCATATGGTCTACTGGAGACATTTGATGATAATATTGGTATACTTTTCACATGGTTATTTATCTTTAATTCTGACATGTGATATATTTAATCATATTGGGTAGATCTTGATAATTGGATTAATGTGATGATTGTTTTGACATAGATGAAATGTGGAATAGAAATGTTGCTATAAATTGTAAGTGATATCATATTTGCATAGATGATAGTAATTCATGTATAGTTGATTTTAGATTATATTGTATATTTGACATGAATGTTTTAATGCGGCCACGAGGCCGAAGGAGGTATTCTTTGTTTTGCAGGTATATTATATTCACAATAATATCAGGGGAGTGGAGACCAACCACATTGGAATTTGAGAAGAATTCAAATAGGGTCACCGTGGCAACATGTAATTGTGTGTGTGTGTTAGAATTATTTGGTTAGGGGAAAATTGTGACCTAGGGGCCATGTGTTGTTTTGTTTTAATTTTCCCTTTCTATTATGTTAGTATGTGTTTCCTCTTAGTAAGTGAAATTTTACTTGTTTTATTATTTATATTTTTGGATTGGTGTGTACCCCTTTATTAGTCTTAGGTTGTAATGTCTTAATTAAATTAATTTGAATTTGTTTTAAACTAATTAAAAGATGTGACCAAAAAGGAGTTCATTTATTAGGATTGATTTACTTTAGATTTTGTGTTGAGTGATGTGTGTTTGAGTTTTGAGTGTAGCACACTCTACACCACATGGGAAATTCGAATTTGGCCTTAGAGGCCAAATTTGGAAACTTGTGGGACAATTCAAACTTGTCCCACACCTCTTAAATTGATCATGCCAACCCTACCTATGGGTTGGGAGGTCAAAATTAGACCCCATTAGGTGTTTTGGGAAGATAAAAAGGTAAAATGTTTATTTCACTTTCTTTCAACTAATTAATTTTGTCCTTAGAGGGGTGTGGGCTTAGATTGTGTGTGCAAGGTATAATGTCATTTCTTCAACCACTTATTAATGGTGCATTGGAATATAAGGTTGACTAAGTGATGTGGAGTGGAGTGGAGTGGAGAGGAAATGAGGTGGCATCCTACTTGGAGCCACATCACCCCCTCCTCTCTTCTTTTTTCTATTTATTGAAATCATTGTTTCTTGTTTCGGGGTTGGACCTCATTATGTTTTAGTCTCTTGAATTTTTGGAGAGTTGGAGGATTTTAGAGGGAGTTTTTGAATTTTCTTTGGAGCTTGTGGATACTTGTTAATTTTTGGAGCTTATGGATGCTTGCTTGGTCTTTGAAGGAGCTTGGATTTTTACTACTTGGAACAAGCTCTACTATGGAAAGGTAGGAGTTTTACCTTTTTTATATTATGTTATTGCTTACATGTTTGTGTTTATATGCTTGTTTTGAATATTGTTTTCTTTGGAATGCTTGTTGGGTGTGGGTAGATTGCCTAAGTTTTGGAGTAGGAGGATATTATGGGGAGATTTCATATGAGGGAGACATAAGAGTTTACCATTTTGTTGAGGAGGGAGTTTGGGTTGGATGCCCCACTTTGTACAAGAAATGCTTGCATTCCTTTCTTATTGTCCTTTATGAGGGAGGCATAAGAGATTGAGGGAGGCATAAGAGATTGGGGGAGGCATAAGAGGTACTTGAGGTAGGCATAAGAGTATGTTAGGGGTTTTGAGATATGTCATTGGAGGACTTTTAAGGTGGGCATTCATTCCCATTGGGAGGCATAAGTGGCCTCCCCATAGGTATTTCTCCTTTGGATATCATTGATAAGCCTTGTGACTTTGTTGTTTTGAGTGTTCTTCCTCTTCTTGTGTTGTTGTAATATTGTGAATATGGTTGAATATGGAATGAATGTGAAATATTATGTTAAGTGTGTATGGAAGCTTGTTGTTGGCATGTGGTTGGAATTATCTTCCATTGTAATGTGGTTGGGGATCGAGGGGCCAATGGAGAGGATGGCTTCTCCTCTTCATTGGATGTCTTGGTTAGGAAGAGAGCATTGCCTCTCCCCCCATTTTGTTGTGAATCAAACAAACTCTTGAAGGAGATATCTTTTTGAAGCTTGGGAAGCTTGGGGCTCTTCGGTGGAGTCCCTAAGAAGATCCTTCTTGTAATAAAATTCCTCTGTGTTATTTTACCCACTTAGAGTGGAAGGAACTTGTAATAATATGTATTCTATTCCTTAGCTGTGCATTATTGGTAAGATTTACCCCACTTCAAGTGGAGGACATTTATAGTGGTCTTAGTCAAAGGAAATTAACTATTCAAATAGTTGTTATTAAAATTGTATTGTATGTGGAAAGAAACAAATAAGAAAGGAAAGAAGAAAGATTTATATTGTAGAGTTAGTTTTGCAAATAGTAAAATAAAGTAAATTCTCTTTGTTGAAATCTTGGTTGTATTGTGAGAAAAGTAGTTCTTTGTGTTAAAATATATGAGCTATTTCAATGGAAAAGAAAGTTTACTTTGCATTAAGTAGTTAGTTCTATTGTAAATATGTGAAATAAGAAATATAGAAGTGGATTGTTGATAAGTTGTATATATAGCAAAATATCATGGAATGGAAAATAAAGTTGAATATAGTTGTTTTGAAGGAATGAACATATGTTATAGTAAAAATGGGAACAAAAGAATAAATTGGAAGTATGCATGTTATTTGGAAATGTTGATTTTGTAGTAAGAAAATAACTAATGTAATTAAGTAGATTTAGATATATATTTAGCTCATGGAAGTTGAAAAAGAAAGACTATAGTTAACATAATGAAAAATGACTTCTTGTAAAGTAGATGAAGTTTATTGGATTAGATAATACTACAAAAAATGAGTAGATTTAACTAAGAAATGAATAAATGAGCAATAAATATCAAAACCGGAATCTTTAAGATAAATAAAATCAAGTTCAAGAATGTATTTTTTAGAAATTTGTAGTAAAGTTTAAGTTTTGTGAAAATTCTCAGATTTAAGGTTCTATGTTATTTAGAAATAAGACCGCCGCCCTGTGCAGAACGGCAGTCCCGTATGTTTGTCACGCTCAGGCTAAGGCGACGGTGTCAAAACCGCCGCTTAGTAGGGCGGCGGTCCGTGTGTTTGTCACCCAGGTAGGGCGGCGGTCCCAAAACCGCCAGTCTACTCAAGGGTAGTAGTCTTATCACTTACAACAGAAAACTCCAGGGATCTGCACCTATGCGAAAACTTTAACCGGTTTTTATTAATTTATAGGATGAAAAAATTAATTAATGACTACCAACATCTAAACAATAAGTAATTTCCTTGGATTTGAGCATTAAACACATACAAATGGTGGATTATAAACATCCTTTTCATTTATAACAATGGGGGCAGGGTTTGCCCCAAATATACTTGGTATGGAAACAAAACCAGATTGGTGGAGAAAATCCCTCCCAATCCTTGAATGAAATAGATTATATTAATAAAACTAAAACTAAACTAAGTCTAAACTAGATCTCCATGTAGAATCCTCCATAATTCTTCCTCTCTAGCTCTCATAGCTTCCTCCTCTCCAACCTGCAAATTTTAACAAAAGGAAATAGACCAAATGAGAAGAATAGAATAAGAAAAGGTTTTAATAGGAATTCATAAGGAAATTTAGGGCTAAGTTTGGAACCCTAGGTTCTAGTGGTCAAGATTGATTTGATCTAAGGGTGGAGAATTCACCCTACTTTTGTTAGGTAGAAATGTATTTTAATGTTTAATTTAAAATCCTTAAGGGTATGTGTAATTGGGGAATGGGGCCATTTAAATTGCCTTAGAGTGCTAATCCTTTGTTAGTTCTTAGCAAGCCTTGGGAAGTCACAAAAGGACTCTAAGTTAATAAAGATAATGAATTTAATAAATTAACATAAGATTAAGCTTCTAGGATTGAAAATTAGCTAAAGAGAAGAAAATATTTAATTAAGTAAATTAATCCTTGGTACCTTCCTAATGAATAATTGGTTAATGGACCTTTGAGTTAAATTTGAAAATATGTTAACCTTTTAACAAGACCTAGTTCTTCAATCGTAAAGTTGAGTTTAGTAGTGTAAGTTAATTTAATGAACCCTAAGGGGTCAAGCACCCTTGTAACATTCTTATAACTTAAACAAAAAAAATTAGTCACAATTTTTGGGTTAAGTGTTAGGTTGAAGCATGTTCCTAGAATGTCATTTTTGTGGGCGTTACAGAACCCCATTTATTCATCAGCTATAAAACTAAATTTGAAATCTCTCAAACATTAATCAAAGGTCTTTGGTTTTACATTTTGATTAAATCCATGAAAAACAACATAGTTGAACTATTTTTATACTTGTTTATATTTTCAAAGTTTGATTCTTTCTCTGCTTCATGGTTTAAATGCTTTCAAAAAAATATTTAAAATAAGTTTTCCTTTGATTTAGTCATTATTTTATCATTAATTGTTCTTTCATGGTTTTCTTGAATGTTAAACATGTGTGCAGGGAAAAGAGGAAGAAAATCCCATTAGTTAGCAATTTTTAAAGGCTAAACGAATATAAGACATTTAATTGATGGTCTTATTTGCATTTTACATTGTGTTAATGTTGTCGAAATTGAACTCATTTGTTGAACTTTGAGGAAAATTTGCATGTTCACTGATTACCAACACTTGTCCCCAAGGACATGCATCGCAGAATGACATTTTAGAACGTAACCTTTGGGCGGAGTCAAAAATTTGAAGTCTTGCGGAAGTGTTGTGCACCGATGGGTGATAAGTGTCATCCATCGGCATGAGAAAGAAGGTTAGGAGGAGAGTTATGCCACCAATGGACGACAAGTGGCCGAGATTGATAGAGAGAAGAAGTATGGAAATCCAATCGGGTTAGATTCTACTGATGATTGACAAGTGTCAACAAACAATATAGTCAAAGTACGAATGTCTAAGTAGAAGTTTGGAGAGTTTGTAAGATGCACTAGCACCGATGGTGTCCACATGTCTCCCATCAGTGCCTTTTATGTACGGGGACCACCAAAAATTTGAGCATGAAAAGAACATTAAAGATGATTGAGGTCGTGTGGCAATGATCAGTGAAGTTAAGGTTTCGAGTGACCAATAAGGAGATAATCACATTCAAAGAACACATGAAGGTTACCCATTAGACTAACCACCAGGATTAAGCATAAGTTTTGTTTAATTAGGAAAAATAGATACGTGGGAACACATGGATACTTAGAGTCAAAAAGTAAATATTTAGAGGTGGTTAAATTAAAAGTTAAGACATGTTTATTAAAGTTAAAATGACTAGCTAATAAACATAAGATAAACAAAGAAACTAGAGAGCAGATAGAAACAAAAGAATATGAATAGAGAACAATTTCAAGCTATCTCTTGGTAGAGAGATGGATAAGGATGAGCAGAAGCTAAATAAATCCAATTTAGTTTAAATTGATGCCATAATCATCAAATTTGGTGAGTAGGTATAAAGATAAATAGAGAGGTAGTTCATAAGTGAATACCAATCATGCATAAGACAAAATGCTTATTCTCTGAGTTGTTGTTCATGCAGTTAGAGAACCACTAGTTGTTCTTAAACAAGAAGGAAGATGATTATTCTTTGATTCAAAGGTCTATTAATTGGAGTCTATTCCCAAATTATATTCTTCCAGTTGTTAGTTTAGGTTTCATATTAGTTTTTCCTGCTTTTTAGGATAGGTTTTCTTTTCTGAAGCTCTAAAAGCATGCCAAGGTGGTGGTTGAGTCCCATGCCTATAAATACATGTAAATTTGATTGTAAAAGGACTCTTGACACTAGAATCAATATAGTGAAGGGATTTTGGAGTTTTACACGTTGTGAGTTGTATTATTGGTTTCAAATGAGAATTCATGTTTTGAGGCCTAGATAACAAATCTCTTTCAATTATTAAGTAGAGTTTGTATTTTTGGTTTCTTTTAAATTTGTAGGCTAAGAGATTGCACTTGACAACTCACATTTTCATGAGTTAATGTTTCTTACATTTGATTTCTAGGATGTGTTATGCAATCATAATTATTAAATGGTTTAGGAATTTTCATGAATGGATAATTGCTTTTTGGTCTTATTGATTCCAATTAGCTTGTGTAAGTTCTATGTTGACTAACCCTTGTCATGAATTTTGTGAATGTACAACAATTATTTGCTTATATTATGCAGGGTTGTGATTCACTTTTGTTTTGTTTCCTCATATTGATTTCTTGTAGTTTATACAAAGATGAGACAATGTTATTTCTTGTATTCTCTAGTTTTTTGTCTGATTTGACTAAGATCAGGGCGTTTGTCATGCTTAAGAAATTGAGAGAGAGAGAGAGTCTAGATTTTTTTTCTGCCCTACCCTTCCCTCCTTTATGAGTTTTTTTAATGAGACACAAATCACTTAGAACTATCGTAAATAACAATAGGCCGGATTTAATTCCAATTAGGATATTCATATCCAAAACCCCAAAATCCAATAGGTTGTTTTCTCAAACAGAACAATCCCTCCACAAGTTAACACTTGGCCATACAATATCTCAATTGAATTTATATGTCCAAAGTATTTTGTGCCTCGAACCGAATTTTCAACAAGGTTCTAAAACAAGTGGGTTGAAAAAATTGAAACTCGTTTCCCCCTTTTTGTCTTCCTTTGACGTATGTGTGATAAACAATTGCATCAACACATCCTTTGTCTGCTACGTTCTCTCTTTCTATGGAGAATCTTTGAAGTTGCGTTGATCAAAAACTAAAGAGGTAGCAACCTAAGGATCAAAGCTATATTTCTCCAATTTGCTATTTACCATTGATACGTTAGGAATTATTGATTTTTTTTATAATTTAATAGTTTAGAATTCATCTTATCATATCTAATAAAGAAAGAAAAAAGAGAGTTTAAATTCTATTTCCAGCAGTATAAGTTAATTACTTTATTTGTATTTCCTTTCATGCATGTAGAAAAACCTCATATATTTGAGATAAAACAAGACCAACAACATATAGCTTGGATTGCATCTTACATATCAAATCAAAACATTGAAAGGGCATCCAAAAATTAAATAATTATAGGAGTATACTATTCTAGAGGAAAACAATTGTTATGAATTGCATTTACACATTGGTTATAAGTGCGAAATACTTAAATAATTATAATATTATATTATCCTAGAGGAAAACAATCATTATGAATTGCATTTACACATTGGTTTAAATATGCATAAATTGAAATATGAGAGTTAGTCTTCATCTTCAACCATCATATTGGCCTTTGTATGTTCATTTAAATTGGAGAAAAGGACATAAAATCAGCAATAAGTTAGTTTGATTTTTAAGTGTTAGTTATTTATATTTATAGCATCCCAAAAATACGTAAGAAACTGTAAGTTATTTATTTTCAGTAATAAATTAATTTGAATTTGTATTTTAAAACCTTGAAAAACACCAAAGACAAACACATTCAGATTTTATCTCAACGTTGCAATTCCTTCCAAAAAAATAAAAAATCAAATCAAACCCGATAATCAGACCATTTTAATGGTGAAAGATGTCTCCATATCTCTCCCACCAAACTTAGATATCAAAATTAACTCCCCTCTTTGTTTTGCGTGTAGGAAATACCAAGATATCATGAAGACACTATCAGGCATGTTTTTAGTAAAAATGGGGGGAAAATCAAATTCAGACTCACAGTTTCCATTGGTCTTTACTTTGAATTTGGGTTGTCAACGTGGAAGATTCAACTTTTAAACAGGCACAAGGGTTTCCTTTGAGTGTTTACAACATTTTGAAAAAATGAGACAAATTTCCATTTTTCTACACACCTCCGCCCTTTAGAAATGATCTTGACATGTGTCCTAAGCTAGGTCCCGAAAGAATCGCACCCAAATTTTGCCATTTGACCTCTTGTGGAAATGGGAAAATTTTTCCCGCAACTCCACCCTTCCACCGTTGACCGGAGAAAAATATTGACTATTTCTTGTCGGATCTGTGAGTCTTTTTGATGTTTTCTCCCTTTTGAGAAAAAGGGGCAAAAATTTGAAGCTACCCCCGAGAGTTCACACCTTCGCCGTTGACTGGAGCAAGCTTTGACCCTTCCTTTATCGGGCTTATGGGCCATTTTTGGTGTTCTAACCCTTTTGAGAATAAGAGTAAAATATTCCAAGTTGCCACTAATGGTCTGCTTCTCTACCCTTTTTTACTTTTCAAATTGCCACGCATCTTGAGATGGTCCCCAAAATTTTGAGCCCTTGGAAGAGCGCAAACTCGCCACGTGTCTTGGCTCGGCAAAGTTTGTCTAAAGGCTTGAACATCAATGGAGGGCCTCATGTGTCACAGTTCGAAGCTTGGTCTTACATTTTGTCGAGTTGGAGACAGGAAGAGGTGAGTTGGGCAAAGACTAGTCACCTACAATACACACAGCGCCCTAAGACAAGTTGGAGATGGGAAGAGGTTAGTTGAGACAAAGACTAGTCCCCTAGAGTGCACAAAGCCCCCTCTATTGTTTTTTCTCATTTTTATTCATATTTTTTAATTTTTTTTTTTCTAAATTTTTATCAATTCCAAACAAATTCTAACTTTCAAAAAGAACGATGCTAATTAATTTTTTTTTATAAAAAGGGTTACCTTGATAGCCGAGCCCAACGAACTAACCCATCCTTACCTTGGTCTTACATTTTGCCAAGTTGGGGATGGGAAGAGGCGAGTTGGGGCAAAGACTATTCCACTAGAATTTACATACCCCTCCGCTACTATTTTTTCCCATTTTTATTAATATTCTTTAATTTTTAATTTTTTTAAAAATTATAAAATTTTGAATTTGATATTTTCCTCTTCTTAATTTTTATCAATTTCAAAGAATTTCTAATTTTCAAAAAAAAAAAAATTATTATTTAAAATTCTTTGATAAGAAAAAGTACCCCGATAGCCGAGCCCAACAAACTAACCCATCCTTACCTTGGTCTTACATTATGCCATGTTGGGGATGGGAAGAGGCAAGTTAGGGTATAGACTAGTACCTAGAATGCACAAAGCTTCGCATTATTGTTTTTTCTCATTTTTATTATTATCTTTAAATTTTTACGTTTTTTAAATTATAAAATTTTGAATTTAATTGTTTCATTTTCTTAATTTTTATTAATTCCAAAGAAATTCTATTTTTCAAAAAAAAATTATTGTTTAATATTATTTGACACGAAAACATGATCCTACATTTTGCCAAGTTGAGGATGGGAAGGCGAGTTGGAGCAAAGACTAATACCTAGAATGCACAAAGCCTCCCGCAACTCACATACATCAATACACTAATTTCCAAGAAAAAAATTGTTTTTATTTTTTTGTCAATTTTTTTTATTTTGACGTCTAAATAAAATTATTGATTGTTTATTTAATTTTAAATTTTTATCAATTTTACTTATTCATTTATTTTTTTTTGTCTTATTTGAATTTTTATTTAAATTTTTTTATTAGTTATATTGTACTCGGGATTGTTTCTTCTTTTAAATTAAAATTAGTTTTAATTTTTAGCTTCTATTAATTTAAATTTTTATTTTTTCTATAATTTTCTTATTATTGTATTTTTATTATTTTATGTATTATGAATTTTTATTTAATTTTTAGTTTTTAGTTTATCATATTACAAATACATATTAGCATATAATATACATATATACTACCATATTAATTTATAAATATGCTTCATAAAATAATTATACACTTACATATGTCAAAAATATATACCCTATATATTGTATGCACAAATATATTGTTTAAATATATTAACTATATACATATACTTTATACTTTTATTTTACTCTGAAGTAAATTAAATATTAAAATATTTTATGTATATATAATTTAAAATAGATTATCATGTATAAAATATTAAAGTACAGGTTTTATCATTATATTAAAAAAATTATGATTTCATATTGATTTGTGATTAATATATATTAACAATATATATTTATTGTATATTATCATATTTATATAATTATATTAATTTGTAAATATATTTACTAGAAATATATATTTATATTTTTAACATATATTAATTATAAATACTATTATTTTACTTGTAAGTAAATTAAATATTACAATGTTTTATATGTATAATATATAATTTAAAATAGATTATCGTGTATATTTATATATAAATTATTGAAGTATAATTTTTATCATTATATTAAAAAAAGTATTGACATAATATTGGTTTGTGATATTATATTCTTAATAAAAAATAAGTATCAAGACTATTAAAGTATTGACATAATATTGGTTTGTGATATTATATTCTTATAAAAAATAAGTATCAAGACTATTAAAGTATTATATTCTTAATAAAAAATTACGTATCGAGACTATTAAATATACTCTTTCAACAAAAAATAGGAGTTGATACTCGGATTTTGTTTAAAAATTTTGAGGACTCTGATTCAATTTTGTTTTAAGATGCAGTGCTATTAAATATTTAGCACACCAAAAAAAATAAAAAAATAAAGTTTTTTTTAGATTTTTCTACAATATAAATAAAAACTAGAACATATAATTATTATTAGTTTAAATTTACCACACCATAAAACAAAACAAAAAATTATGCAAAAGGAATTTGCAATAGAATTTATCACACATCATAAATAAAAAACTTAAACATGATATAATTTTTTAAACCTACAATTATTTAGCCAAAATAAACGCAGTCTTCTTGAAATAAACTGTTACCAAAAAAGTTTCAATTCATGTAGAACAGGAATTTGCGACAAAAATTAAAATAGAACATACATACAAAATGATCAAAAGAACAAAAAACATGGCACAGGTCCCATTTGTTTTAAATAAAACATAAGTGGTTAAAATATATGCATCATTCTGTACAAATAGGGATAGGAATAAAATAGAATAACATCATTCATGGATTTAAGTAATTAAAAAGTTGTGTTTTTGAATTAGTGATTGAATTAACAAAACAATGCTGCATATTCATTACTGTTGCATATTTTTAAGTAAATTAACAAATAAACAATTAATCAATTCACCTGTCAAGAATTAAGAAAAAAAAATATAGAATAACATCATTCATGGATTTAAGTAATTAAAAAGTTGTGTTTTTGAATTAGTGATTGAATTAACAAAACAATGCTGCATATTCATTACTGTTGCATATTTTTAAGTAAATTAACAAATAAACAATTAATCAATTCACCTGTCAAGAATTAAGAAAAAAAAATATAGAATGGTGTAATAAATTCCAAACTAAAAGATGCACAACAAGCTTCTGAAGATTGAAGAAACAGTAACCCATTTGAAGAAATTATAATACACTAAATTAGTACATAAACCAACAATATACATAATTACAAGAATTGTGATGCAATTATTACAAAATGAAACTCCTCTCTAAAGTTGGTCAAAGAAAACAGAATAATTATAATTATAATTGGTTATGAAATTGAACAAAATTTGAGAAAATGTTTAAATTGTTAAAAATGTGCTCAAGTAATTTTAACTGCTCAAAATTATAATACACTAATCAATTTTATGAAAAAATTAACAGAGTATTACAAGTTCTAATTAAAAAATAAAACATACAACATAGAATTTTATGAAAAAAAAGTTATTATGATCTGTGCTTATCATTGGCTTCAAAATCAATCCCCACTTAATAATTAAATTTAAGTCCTAAAATTAAAATATTGAAAATTCTAAAATAATTTTTACAATCAACAAAGTTCTAAACCCTGTAAAACCAGTATCACATTTGTACAAAGTGCACACATTCAAATGTATTTAAACTTTTAAAAATTTTCACAACAATAAGCTAGACAAGTGTAAGAAAATATTTGACCTAACTTATAATATTAATATATCATGAGAGGCTAGACAAGTGTAAGAAAATATTTGACCTAACTTATAATAGTAATATATCATGAGAGGCTATTTCCCACAATAAACACATGTACTCTGTACCAACAGTCAATCAATAGGCAGTATACAAGTCAGAACAAAACTTCACAACATTAAACTACAAAAATTAAAACCTATACAGATCATTAACTATGTTATTTAAATAATTATGAAATATCTACTCCTTAATAAATTATTATCAACAAATTGGTAACATCCACTCTTGATTTGTTACACAAAAAATTCCAAAGTAAAACAATAGATGGCCTATACCTACTCTCTGGGATTAAAGACGAAATAGATGTCACTACTTACACTCAATAAAAGAAAAAATATCAATAAAAGAACACAAGGAGAATGGAAAGATTATATCAGAAAATAAAAACCCTGAATAAATGTCACACCTTTAACCAACCCAAAAAAATTAAACCCTATAGTGTAAAATTAGACCCTTGACCAAAAATCAACCCTGCATATATAATAAATGGATCGTACACAATATATTATAAATACCTACTCTGCATTGACAAACATTAGGTAAAGACTACCTTACCATCCTCTACATCGTATTCCATGTCGATTGAAACAAACACACACGTATAACTGCCCTATTCCTACAAATACAAAATTAAATAAAAAGCAGGACGTTTTAAGTATTAAAAATCTGAAATCAGATAAGCCTTGGACTGCAAAAATATCACAGCAAGATCTTAAAAAACCCTGCACAAGATGCGAATATACTTCGCCGTCAATTATTTGAATGTTTGATGATAAATTGTAATGCTATTCACTACTAAATAAAAATCAGACTTAGCTCTAAATTAATAATAGAAAAAAAAAATCAAAGCCCTAAATAAATAATAAACACTACAGACCATCATACATTTGTCTGGACAAGATCTAACAAACTGTGCTCTGCATATAAATTCCAAAATGTATGATCCACCATCAATTACTAACTATCCTAATAATAGGAAAATAACATCAGAAGTCTTAAATAATAGGAAAAAGCATCAAAGTCCAAGATCAGAATGAAACCCTACGCATAATGTCATACACACAGACATATCACTAATATTTACTCTATTACATTATGAAACCCTACGCATATACAAATGATTACATTAGACAAGTTCAAATTAAATCTACAAAAGGATGTTCCAGATATTTACTCTGTTTAAGCATTATACAAATGAAACCCTACAAATATCATAAATATTTACTCTGTTTCAGCAAAAATATACAAATGATTACATAAAATAAGTTATATGGAACAGAAGGGCTTACCCGTGGTCTGGTCTGAACCGACACTTCACTCGATCGTCTAGCTTATTCTTGTGGAGGATTCGACTCACAAAAAAACACACAGGCAGACGACAATACATTCATCAAAGGACTCGAACAGACTCGAAAGAACACAGTAAAATGTATCATTTGACTTAAAAAATTTCACAACAATAAGCTAGACAAGTGTAAGAAAATATATGATCTAACAAAATGTCAGATCAGGCATCTAAACAATAACTTATAACATTACTATCTCATTAACGACGACTTCAACTGTAATCTATAACATTAATAAATCATGAAAGACTATTTCCCAAAAAAATCACATGTACTTAGTACTAACAAAGTATGTTACCAGTAAAACAGTACGCAGAATACAAGTCACAACAAAACTTCACAACATTAAACTCCACAAATTAAAACCTGTTCAAATCATTAACCATGTTAATTAAATGATTAAGAAATATCTACTCCGTATGAAAGAGGAAATAGATTTCTCTACATAAATTCAATAAAAGAAAATATATTGAATAAACGAACACAAGCTGGAGAATGGAAAAATATATCAAAAAATGAAAGCCCTACATAAATGTCAGAATAAAACTAACCGTACAAAATTCAACCCTATAGTGTAAAACCAAACCCTTGACCAAATATAATAAATCGATCGTACACAATATATTATAAAGACAAACATGAGGTGAAGACTGCCTTACAATCGTATTCGCCAATAGCTATTTGAATGTGCGATGATAAATTACAATGCTATTCACTGATAAAATAAAATCAAACTTAGCTCTAATAGAATAACAGAATATAAATCGAAGCCCTAAATAAATAATAAATGCGACAGACCGCCGTTCATTTGTCTGCACAGGATCCAACAAACTGTGCTCTGGATATAATCCGAACGCGTATGATCTACCTAATAGGAAAAAGACGATAAAAATCCTAAATAATAGGGAAAAACATCGAAGTCCTTGGGTGCAGAATGAAACCCTACGCATAGTGTCATACACACATATCACTAATGTTTACTCTGTTACATAATGAAACCCTACGCATATACAAATGATTACATTAGGCAAGTTCAAACTAAATCTGCAAAAGGATGTTCCAGAACGGCTTCCCGTGGTATGATATTTACTCTGTTTAAGCATATACAAATGAAACCCTACACATATCATAAATATTTACTCTGTTTTTGCGAAAATATACAAATGACTACATAAAATAAGTTATATGGAAGAGAAGGGCTTACCCGTGGTCTGGTCTGAACCGACACTTCGCTCCATCGCCAAGCTCCCACCGCTACTCTTGTGGAGGATCCGACTCACAACAAAACACACAGGCAGACGACAATACATTCATCAAATGACTCAAACAGACATGAGAGAACACAGTAAAATGTATCATTTGACTTAAGATTTTTCACAACAATAAGCTAGCCAAGTGTAAGAAAATATATGATCCAACTAAATGTCAGATCAGGCATCTAAACAATAACTTATAACATTACTATCTCATGAACAACGACTTCAACTGTAATCTATAACATTAATAAGTCGTGACAGACTATTTCCCAAAAAAATCACATGTACTTTGTACCAACAAAGTATGTTACCAGTAAATCAGTAGGCAAAATACAAGTCACAACAAAACTAATTCACAACATTAAACTACACAAATTAGAACCTGTACAGATCATTAGCCATGTTAGTTAAATTATTAAGAAATATCTACTTCGTATTAATTTATCAACAAATTGGTAACATCCACTCTAGATTTGTTAGACAGAAAATTCATAAGTAAAACAACAGATGGCCTATACCTACCCTACGAGATGAAAGACGAAATAGATTTCTCTACTTATATTCAATAAAAGAAAAACATATTGAATAAAAGAACACAAGGAGAACAGAAAAATATATCAGAAAATGAAAGCCCTACATAAATGTCAGAATAAAACTAACCGTACAAAATTCAACCCTATAGTGTAAAACTAAACCCTTCACCAAACAATATAAAACGATTGTACACAATACATTATCAATATCCACTCTACATTGACAAACATGGGGTAAAGACTGCCTTCCAATCCTGTACATCGTATTCCATGTCGATATAAACAAACTCACATGTAAAACTGCCCTGTCAAAATAACACAGCAGTATCTGAAAAGATCGGGCCCCTGCAGAAGATACGAATATACGATTCGCCAATAGCTATTTGAATGTTCGATGATAAATTGCAATGCTATTCACTGATAAAATAAAATCAAACTTAGCTCTAATAACAGAAAATAAATCAAAGCCCTAAATAAATAATAAATGCGACAGACCGACGTTCATTTGTCTGCACAGGATCTAACAAACTGTTCTCTGCATATAATCCGAACGTGTATGATCTACCATTAATTATCACACTGTCCTAAATAATAGGAAAAGGACATTAAAAATCCTAAATAATAGGGAAAAACATAAAAGTCCTTGGGTGCAGAATGAACCCTACGCATGGTGTCATACACACATATCACTAATATTTACTCTGTTACATAATGAAACCCTACGCATATACAAATGATTACATTAGACAAGTTCAAACTAAATCTGCAAAAGGATGTTCCAGAACGGCTTCCCGTGGTATGATATTTACTCTGTTTAGGCATATACAAATGAAAACCTACACATATCATAAATATTTACCCTGTTTCAGCGAAAATATACAAATGATTACAAATGAATAGAAGGGCTTACCCGTGGTCTGGTCTGACCCGACACTTCGCTCCATCGTTGAGCTCCCACTGCTATTCTTGTGGAGGATCCGACTCACAAAAAAACACACAGGAAAACGACAATACATTCATCAAAGGACTCAAACAGACAAGAGAAGAAACACACAGGCATGGCCATGCTTTGCACGCATCAGACCTCCACAAACAACAACAAAAAGAAGACGGTCAATAAAAATGAGATCGGACCTCCAAAAGCCAGAGCAGAAAAATCAAAACAGAGAGGCACATTGGGAAGTGGAATCATTCTTGGTGAGGTGAGTGAAAGCTTTTTTTATAGAGCCCGTATCAAGGGCTCTGCCAACGGCCAGATATGCTTTCCAGCTGTCTACTGTCCGGAAGCTTCCACTTAATCTTTGGCGTGTTAAACAAAAAGCGTATTCTTATAAATAAGCTTTCCTACCTATCTCATGTTTTTGCCCGTTGTACTTTAAAGACGAATATTTTAAATCTTATCCGCATTTATTAAATGTTAGTACAGGAGGCGAGTGAAAGATTTTTTCCCTGCCAACGGACAGATATGCGTCGGGTTACGGGTAACTTCCACTTAATCTTTTATGTTTTAAACAAGACATATGGCAAAGACTTACTCGTGTTTTTGCCCGTTATACATATGCGCTAACATTGGATCCGGTACATTTAAGGCGGGTGTTTTAAATCATAAACAACTCTTTGAAAGACAAAATTTATGGGTTATAGTTTATTCAAAAGGTTTAAGTTGACTATTTTTAATGTTTTTCCTTCTTGGTTTTTTTAACTCTATAATAATTTTACATTCTTTAAATTATTGTTTTTTTTTAATCTATCAAAAAGGTGAAGCATGAGAAGAAGAAGAGGTGCTAAGAAAGAGAATTGAGCACTCTTGAGTTAGCATGAACAATGGAAATGTTGAATTGACTAAAGACACCCTTCATCATTATTTTTTATAAGAACCAAAGGGCCAACAATTAATTTGGTGTAATATTGGAAAGAGAAAGGATGGGATATGCAATAGTCTTTGAGTCTGTGAGCATTACAAATAGTTGTGAAAGTAAGACATTGATCTTAACAAACCTCCAATGTGTATAGTCAATGTGGGAAATGTTAACACTTGCACTTTGTGGATAGTGTGAGACCAAGCCCTTTAGAAAGTTAGTTGATTGAGGTCTCCTTTGGTAACTGGGGAGCATGGCACCCACAAGAATGAGTGAGTGGTGCAAGTGGACCAAAGAAAGTTGTCAGACTTGATAACCACAAAGAAAGTTAGTTATGGAGGCTTTGTAGCTTTTTTGTAGATGATAGAGATGAAATCCCCAATTGTGTCATTGAATCAGTTAGCTTTAATCTACAGGTTGGCAATAAAGATAACCTTTTGCCCATGGAAAATAATGGTTAGTTGAATTTGATATCCATAAGGCTATGATGAATATCAATGTCTTGTCTTTTTACATTGCACCTTGTCATAGGAACATTCGGTGAATTTAATACTTTCTTTTAGCGGTGGTCCACCAATTTGTTTCCTAGCAACATATGCATTGAGAAATGAAAAATGTAGTATTACACATTCTAGAAGAAAAAAATTCTATGAGATATGAGGTATTGTAGTCATTAAAATGAGCCTTTACGTTTCATATTCTTAGAATAAGTTACTAGACAAAGACTTGGAATGGGTCACTTCCTTTTTTATGGAGGATTTTAAACAAGGTGCCTAATATTAGAAAAATTCTCAAAAAGGTGGAACCATAAGATTTTCCAGCATACATTGGGAAGTCCTTGACAAGGGACGGTTGGGAAAAGTCAATAACAAGAATGATCAACCACTTGTCGAATGGGGCCAATATTTAGCGAGGGGATGCCTCTTGGAGGTGCATATTAATAAGGGAAGTTAATTTTTCCTCTAAAAATTGTAAAGTTGTAAGATATTTCCCCTTAAGGGGTTCCATTCCCTTAATATGCATTAGAAGGCAAGCACATATGGTGAATGTGGAGATGTTGAAAGAAACAACACCCATTGGAGCAAGGAAAATCATTAGGTGATGTGAGTGCATATTTGATAGTGTTGATGATGTAATATTTCCCTTATCTAGTAAAACAAACTTATTCTTTCATTTTACATCTAAGAACAAAAACATGGTGGGTATAATCTTAAGAATTTGAGCCTTTCATTAACAAGCCTTTGGATGTTGATTCCTAACTTAGTGTTGTTATTATCTAGTTTGTTTGCAATTATATTGCTCAAGTTATTATGCACACTTATAACTCAGACAACAACATATAGTAGTTGCAAAAGATTTCCTTCTAGGTTTGTATTTGGCATTACATCCTCAACATTCAAGTGCATATTCTTAATACTCGTTAATTTTGAAGAATTTTCATGTGTATACTATTGTGCTTGTTATTTTTAAATATTAAGATTGTGTCAATTTGTAGCATGAGGAAATGGGTTAAACATATGAGAGAGGAAAAACTTCTCCAAAAAATGTAAAGAATTTAGCTAAATTCGATACAGTAACTATCGATCCATTGCATGAACTATTTTTTTAATATTATATACATACTAGCAATTACACATGAGTTTCAAGATGTGCCACATGGAATGAAAATGGAATAATCTCAATTAGTAATATGGTTTGATTTTACTATGATTTTAATTTCAATGTCAACTATCCCAACAAAGAACACCCAAAAATCGAAATAAAACTTTGACAAACCAAAAGCATTATGAAGTAAAGTTTTTGTGAGTTGTGTACGTATCCAAATTTTTTTATGAATATCTAATGGGGTATTCACAACGGTAACATATGTACAAAACCATTTGCCATAATTATTTTATGCACGTCGAAATCCAACTTTAAATCATATGCAAGTTGGTGATGGCAAAGAACCGAATAACAATGTTTATTTAATGCATTTGTAAAACAAAACAGGCGAGCCATATATAGGTTGCGGAGAAGAGAGGAACAATTAAATAATTGTTCACAACTAACAATGTATTAAGCACTTAACTAATATGCTAACATTCCCCCCCTTAATACATTGCCCTTACAAATGTACCCCCTAAACAAATCAAACTTCACTTTGCCGAGAGGCTTTGTGAGAATATTTGCAACCTGAAAATCAGTAGGGCAGTACTGGAGCTGAATTTGGTGGTTCAAGACCTGTTCACGAATGTAGTGACATTTGACCTCAATATGCTTTGTTCATTCATGAAAAATAGGATTCTTCACAAACTTCAACACACCTTGATTGTCGCAGTGAATGATGAGAGGTTTCTCTTCAGGAATCCCTATATCTGCAAGAATGCGACGTAACCAAATCACTTCACACACAGCTCCTCGTGCGGCACGGTATTCAGCCTCAGTGGATGAGAGAGAAACAACAGTTTACTTCTTGCTAACCCACGAGATAGGTCCAAATTTGAGATGAAAAACATACCCTAAAGTGGATTTCCTATCATCAACGGATCCTACATAGTCTGATTCTGTATATCCTTGTAAGAAGAACTGAGTGTTCTTCTGATACTCCAGACCAAAACCAATTGTACCTCAGACATATCTCAACACATGCTTTGTTGTTATCCAATGACATTTCTTCGGCTCCTGCATATATATGGCGAGATAGCTCACTGCAAAGCAAAGATCTAGCATGGTATAAGTCAAGTAAATGAGACTCCCCACAAGCTACCTGTAGTGAGTGCCATCTACCTGCGGTGAATCCTGGAATCTAGATAATTGCAAACCTTTTTCCATAGGTGTGGACATTGGTTTACAATCTGACATTCCATACTTCTCCAGGAGAGTCTTGGCATAAGGGAACTAGGTAGTAGTCTCAAGAATTTTAACACGTCTCATAAGGTTTTTAGAGATCCTCGTCATCATCATTGGGTAATTTTACTTTAAAAGTGTGAAAAATGGGGAGCATATACTAACCATGATATTGGTAAACTTCAACATTTGCATTGATAAATTTGACTATTATTCCTAACATTATTATGTCGGAGGAATCCAACCTTGTGGATCCATTCACTAGTAATTTCTAGCATAGGCATCCCAAAGGAACCTCGATGTTATTTAATGAAATATAACCATCACGTTTCTAATTTAATAATTTCACCTTCTTTAGCGTAGTACCAACTTGTGTAAAAATAAGATCTTAAAAATAGGGTGCAAACATGTTTTGAAGCATTATGAAGAAGGGGATTTTGACATATGTTTAAGTTGTAAGTGTCCTTGAAAAAATATTTTTAAATATGGAAGCATGTGAACTATTTGAAAAAGTACTTGAAAGATATGTGGTCTCATGAACTCTAATGATTGTGGAATATGTAAAAAAGATGGTTTTTTGAACAAGACCTTAGAAAATTTTAGGAAAATGGCATAAATTATTGTAAAGGAAGATTCCAAAACCTTTTCTAACATCCTCTTAACCTCTATTACAATGGTAGATTTAGAACAAGACATTTTCCTCCTCCTCGAGAGCCGGTATCTACTTTTCGTGTGAAATTCACGACAATTCCTAAAATGACATAATTGGAGAGTTTTTTGTTTCTTATTGGGTTTTAGTGGCATCCCAAATTGTTTTTTTGAAATGACAAAGAAAAAAAATCCATAGGAAACTGCTTTCTAATATGGTCAAATGATGTTTTATCAAATATAAAGGAAAATAAAAGTGAAGTTTAAAATATTTAATAATTACTAATTGGCTTGATATTATTTCAAGAAGGCCTAGAAATTGATAGGCTATAGGCCATTTTTTGTTGTTTTAACCGTATATTACAGGTGAAAATTTGTAAAAACCGTACACAATAATCGGCTAATTTTTTAGAAAACCATAAATTTTAAGGGGTTTATTTAAAAACATAATACCTCTTTATATATATATGAACAAATTATAAATATATCTATAAAAATTTCTGGAAATTACAGCCATGTGAAATAGCTAAACCGTCAGTAAATTTTTCTTTGACAGGAACATATAATTTGAAATTCCAGCCCTGATTTCAAGAGTAATAGCTCCACATAGCCTCTTACATGTTTTCATCTCCATCGAAACCAAAATTCACATTTCACTGAAATGATTTGAAAATTTGTATTCAAAGGAGAAATTAATCCCCGTAATGTTAAGGTTTCCTTTTTCCTAATGTTCCATGTTCTTATTTATTTAATTAATCAATCCTAATAAGATGTGTTTATATTGTTTCTAGATTAGAGAGATCCTATGAAGGTGAAATAAATTTGTCGCATATTTTTCCTTGCGGGAAATTTGTTGATGTCTCTACCATAACCTTTTTAGTGGAGAAATTCATGACTTTTTGGATTCCACGTTTGATATGTCTAATCGGATCATAGGTATCCCTATCTGTCTATATTTTCACATCTATCATTATTTATTTTCTTCTAATCGGATTTTGGGAATCACGATCGTGATCATGGCAAGCACTGGTGACACTCAATGTGGGAATTTTTTGGGGGAAAAGGGGCTCTGTTGTAAATGTTATAAATGCCACAAATTTTGTGTAAATGGTTGGAGGTTAGAGTGTTAGAGGTTGAAGAAAATTCCCTAGAGGAAAATTTGACAAAGCCTGTCTTTTGAGAAGCTGTCTAAGAAGCTTGTATATATCTTTTGTATTAAGTTTAATCATGTCAAGGTGGTTACAAGTGTACAACCCTTGAAAATCTTTGAGATTTTCTAGAAACTTTCCTCTACTGATAAATTTAATCAAACTTGAGTTATTTTATGTGGATGTTATGCAAAATGTGTTTGTTTTACTTTTGAATGTTTGCAAATAGTTTTTCTTGTTCCTGTTGCAATCTTGTATCAAAATCTATCTTAATCACACATGTCTCAATCCTGATGGTAGTTTAGTGGAATTTGCAATCTCATTTCTCAGAATATCTTTCATCTGGGAGTGAAATAAACAATTTAAAATCACTTTTCTTTCATTTTTTGATAGAGATTGTTTGTAAGCCTCTAGGTGTACCTCAAGCATGATTGGGCTCGGATCTTGATGTTTTGTTGGGTCTTCTAATTCGAGCCTTCGTGTTAAAATATCATAGATTGTGTGAAAAGGTGCTAATCTAGGCATCCATTGAAGTACATATTCTAGTTAAAGGAACATTTTAGCTATTCTGAAGCATTCTATCATCTAGAATTTCAATTTTGTAAGAGTTCTCAGAGATTTGGAAAATCAAGTTTATTTTACCTCACCTCCCACCAAAATTTATTTACAAACAAATAATCCTACCCATACCACCCCTGTTTGTCATGTGTGTATACAAATGGATAAATTTTATTACCAAAACATACAGAAACAATCAGGATTCCAAATGTCTTTAGTAGCCTAGACCTTGCCTAGAGAATATCTCCACTATCTAAAGTGACAAATCGTGAGATTGGATTTTGTTACATTGATCATATTTTCTTCAAGGTCTCCTTAACAACTTCATTATGAAGGACATCTCCATCTCCTCCATAAACAACATGATACAAAAGGGTTCTCTTACCTTGGTTGAAAGGCACAACCTAAAATAGTGAGGATAGATCAAATCTTCTTGAGGGTGCTATCCATTTCTCCACATCTGAGTGACAGAGGGCCAGTTAGATCCCATCCCTGGCTATAAAACAACTCACCATGATCTATCTGTCTCTAAGCTTCCTGCCAAAATTTGTGATGCTGCTCAGACTTTGAGGGAGAATCAATTTGGGTACCAACACATAGTATACACACTCGTCAGGGATGCTCAAGTATACTAACTCTCCACTGTCTAATGGGTTATTTTTCAACCAATCGTCGATGATTTATCCCTTGAAATTTTTTTGGTTGACATAAGTTAACTTGAATTCTCCCATTAAGGTTATGGAGAGTCAAACTTTCTTGGACAAAGAACCCTTTGTTATGAATGTTCAAAGACAATTTGTTTTGACAATAACCCACATTTCTTGGTTAAGTATGTAATGCCTTAACCGTTTTGTTGCAAACACTATAGCGAGGCCTTCCCTTTACGCCTGCATATAGTGCGGCTCATAGTTTAGCAACATACAACTGATGAAGTAAATTAAAATTTCACATTTGTCATCTTCTTCTTGCGCTAACATGCAGGCTAACGAGACGTCTATTGCCCTAGAATATAAGATGAGGGGATGATTTGACTTGGGAGGCATGAGCATTGGAGGTGACATAAGGAATCACTTGAATTATTCAAATGCCTCATGACACTCGTCCATCCAGATAATGCAGTAGTCCTTTAATAAATTATTTATCAGATGAATAACATAAGTTAAATCAGGATTAAACCTTCAAATTACAATGATCTTTTCGAGACAAGACTGAATGCACGACATGTCTGATGGTGGGGTCATTTCCATTACTGCTCAGATTTTAAAACAATCAAATTAAAACAATCAAATTCAAAACTTTTTAATTTTAAGAAAATTAAAGATTATTAATAAAAAAGGAAAAAAAAACAATAATTTAAATAGAAACTCTTACTAAATGAAGAATTTTTTTAATAATAAAATATAATTATCGTCAAAAAATTTAAATAAAGTATTAATAATAATAATAATAATAAAAATGAAAGTCACAAATTAAAACTAAAAATTACAATTAAAAACAAAAATTCAAATTAATGTATTGATGTATGTGAGTCGCGGGGGGTTGTGTGCATCTAGAGGACCAGTCTTTGTCCCAACTTGCCTTTTCATGTCCCTAACTTAGCGAAATGTAAGACCGAGGTAAGGATGGGTTAGTTCGTTGGGCTCGGTTGCTGGGGTACCCCTTATAAAATATAATAAACGTAAAATTATTTTTGAAAATTAGATTTTTTTTAGAGATGATAAAAATTAAGAAAAAAAAACAATCAAAATTCAATACTTAATATTTACTAAAATTAAAAATTAAAAATATTTAATAAAAATGAGAAAAACAATAATTTAAATAAGAACTCTTATTAGATGAAGAATTTTTAATAGTATAATATAATTATTGTCAAAAAAATTTAAATAAAATAATAATAAAATGAAAGTCACAAATTAAAACTAAAAATTAGAATTAAAAACAAAAATTTAAATTAATGTATTGATGTATATGAGTTACGGGCGGTTGTGTGCATCCTAGGGGACTAGTTTTTGCCTCAACTTGCCTCTTCATGTCTTTGTAACGCCTGTGAAAAAGAAATGACCACTCGAGACCCATTAACAACCGGCATTTAAATAGAAAAATTATGGAATAATTTTTTTTTGAAAAGTGTGACCACCAAGTTTCAAGTAGCGGTTGTCGCAACAAACATTCAAAGTCAATTATAATTTAATAAATGAAATTTTCTTGTTGTAACAAACATTAGATCCAAATTACAAAATTAATGAGTATAATTAATTCAAATATAGTTAAATTTCTCTTAGGTGTTAATTTAATAAATAGTTAAATTAATACTATAATTAAAGATTCCATAATTAATTTTAGAGTGTCAAAGGGGCCAAAACAATTAAATGCCCAAAGTTTTTAATTTCACTAGGTCTAAACAATAACCAAGGTTCTTATTTATATGGGATAAAAAAATTCTTATTTCATGACGTGACTCATTATGTAATGCCCGCAAAAAAGATGTTCTAAGAACTCAATTCAAACAAATGTTTAACGTGAAAATGAGACTAATTTTTTTTTTAAGAGGGGAGTTAATGTTCAAGAATGATGTAAGGGTGCTCTACCTTTACGATTCGTTAAATTACTTACATTACTTAATTTAGATTGAAGATCGAGCAACCAAGTCTAGTTATTATGTACATTTTCACAAAATTTGTAGGGTACATTAATCAACAGATATAAGGAAGGTAACATGGTTTAATTCATTTAAATAAGTGTCTTCTACTCTTTCCATTAAGTTCAATCCTAATAATGTTAACCTTATATTCAACTATTAAATTCATTTCTTTAGTAATTTAAAGAACCCCCTTTTAAAACAATTCTACACAACTAAGGTCCTAAGGACACCACACCACTAGGTAATTAAAAGACCCCACTCACCCATCTACATATACCCTTAAGGTTTGAAAATAAATATTTAAAATTACTTTATTCTTTAAAAAGATAGGGTTAATTCTCCAACCTTAGATCAAAACCATCTTAGCCACTGGATTATAGGGTTCCCAACTTAGACCTAAAATCCTTATGGAAGTCTATTAAAACCTTTTCTTATTCTATCATTCTCATTTGCTTCAATTTCTTTTGTTAAATTTACAGGTTGGGAAGAAAGAAGCCATGGAGTATTCTTTAAGAAGATTTAGTTTAGATTTAGCTTAGTTAGTCTTTTGTTTATGTAATTTATTTCTTTCAAGGATTGGGAGGGGTTTCCTCCTCCAATCGAGTTTTTTTTTTTTTTATTTCAATATTTTAGAGTATTGGGTTTTAAATTTGGGGCAAAATTCTACCCCCTTTGATATAAATGAAGAAATACTTTTAGATTCACAATTAGAGAGTTTTGGTGTCACACATCTATGTATTCATCTTTATTTACTTGCTGGAAGCATTATAATTAATCTTTTTACACTTAGGAATTAGAGAAAATGATTACATTTTACACACAGGCACGGATCCGCAGAATTCTGTCATAGTGACAGGACCGCCGCCCTGACCATGGTGACAAACACAGGACCGCCGCCCTGCGCAAGGTGACAAACACAGGACCGCTGCCCTTGCTGGGTGACAAACACAGGACCACTGCCCTGGCTGAGTGACAAACATAGGACCGTCGCCCTGCACAGGGCGACGATCATGTTTCTGAATAACAAAAACTTTAAAGCCGAGATTTTTACAAAAACTTAAAGTTGCTAAAGGGTGTAAAAATGCATCTTTGATTTGTTTTTATTTATTTCAAGTTCCAGATTTGATATTTATTGCTCATTTATTCATTTCTTAGCTAAATCTATTCATTTTATGTGTTTTCTTTTCTATTAACTTCATCTACTTACAAGAATAATTTTTCTTTGTTTAACTAAGCCTTTCTTTTTCATTACAAGCTAAAAAATAAATATAAATCTATTTAATTCTTTAGTCATTTTCTACTATAAAAATAACATTTCTACATACCATGCAATCTAACTTATTTTCTCTTCCATTTTACTACAATGTTCATTCCTTCAAAATAACCATATTCACTTTGTTTTCTTTAAAATGATATTTTACAAAAAAACAACTTATAACAATCTCTACATTTTCTTCTTTCTCATATTTACAATACCATAACTACTTAGTGCAAATATATTTTCTTTTCCATTGTATAGTGGATCAATCTTTCAATACATTCAAGATTTCAACAATGTGAATTTACTTTCTTTTACTACTTGTAACTATCTTTATAATACATTATTTCTTCTTTCTTTTCCCATGCAATGCAATCTCAATAACAACAATAGGATAGCTACTTTCTTTGACTATGCCATTACAAATTTCCTCCACTTGAAGTGGGGTAAACATACCAAAATGTACACAAGGAAATAACCATATTATTACAATTCCTTTCACTCTAAGTGGGTAAAATAAAAGGGTAGTTTTCACATGGTCACCAACAAGACTCCAAGTTCCAAGCACCAACAAAATAGCTCCTCCGATAGTTTGCTTGATTTACAACAAAATAAGAGGAGAGACAACGCTCTCCTCCCAACCAAGATACCCAATGGAGAAGAGACGCCATCCTCTCCATTTGCCCCGAGCCCCAACCACATTACAATGGGAGAAAACCCAACTAATGGCAACTACTAGCTTCCACACAACTTAACATAAAAGTTCACATTCATTCCATATTCATTCAAAACACAATCAACAACTCAACAAGAGGAAAACACTCAAAACAACAAAGTCACAAGGCTTATCAAGAAAGCCAAAAGAGTAAGACCTATGGGGAGGCAACTTATGCCTCCCAATGGGAATGGGTGCCACCTAAAAAGTCTCCAATGAAAAACACAATACCCCTAACAATTCTTATACCTCCCTCAAGTATCCCTTATTTCTCCATCCACTCTTATGGCTCCCTCAAAGTAAGAACAAGAAGAAAATGCAAGCATTTCTCATACTAGGTGGGCACCCAACCCAAACTCCCTCTTCAAGAACATGATCTCTTATGCCTCCCTCAAATAAACTCCCCATAGTCTCCTCCCACTCCTAACTTAGGCATTCTACCCATACCCAATAAGCATTTCAAAAAAAACAACAACATTCAACAAACATATACACACATACATGTAACAATAACATAATATAAAAAAGGTGAAGCTCCTACCTTTCCATGGTAGAGTTTGTTCCAAGTATGAAGTTCCAAACTCCTTCAAAGATCAAGCAAGCATTCACAAGCTCCAAAAATCAACAAGTATCCACAAGCTCCAAAGAAAATCCACAAACTCCCTAAAAAATCCTCCCACTCTCCAAAAATTCAAGAGACTAAAAATGATCATCCAACCTCAAAACAAGCAACACGAATTCAATAAATAGAGAAAGGAGAGGGAGGGGTGATGTGGCTCCAAGTAGGATGCCACCTCATTTCCTCTCCACTCCACATCACTTGGTCAACCTCATATTCCAATGCACAATTAATGAGTGGTCGGAGGAATGACAAAAACCTTACACACTCCATCTAAGCCCACTCCCCTCAAATGACAAAATTAAATATTTGAAAGGAAGTGCAATTGTCATTTTACCCTTTTATCCCCCCAAAACATTTAAAAGAGCCTAAATTTGACCTCCCAACCCATAGGTAGGGTTGGCATGGACTTTTAAGAGTTGTGGAACAAGTTTGAATTGTCCACAAGTTTCCAAATTTGGCCTCTAAGGCCAAATTCGAATTTCCCATGTGGTGTAGAGTGTGCTACACTCAAAACTCAAACACACATCACTCAACACAAAATCTAAAATAAATCAATCCTAATAAATGAACTCCTTTTTGGTCACATCTTTTAATTAGTTTAAAACAAATTCAAATTAATTTAATTAAGACATTACAACCTAAGACTAATAAAGGGGTACACACCAATCCAAAAATATAAATAATAAAACAAGTAAAATTTCACTTATTAAGAGGAAACACATACTAACATAATAGAAAGGGAAAATTAAAACAAAACAACATATGGCCCCTAGGTCACAATTTTCCCCTAACCAAATAATTCTAACACACACACACACACAATTACATGTTGCCACGGTGACCCTAGTTGTATTCTTCTCAAATTCCAATGTGGTTGGTCTCCACTCCCCTGATATTATTGTGAATATAATATACCTGCAAAACAAAGAATACCTCCTTCGGCCTCGTGGCTGCATTAAAACATTCATGTCAAATATACAATATAATCTAAAATCAACTATACATGAATTACTATCATCTATGCAAATCTGATATCACTTACAATTTATAGCACATTTCTATTCCACATTTCATTTATGTCAAAACAATCATCACATTAATCCAATTATCAAGATCTACCCAATATGATTAGATATATCACATGTCAGAATTAAAGATAAATAACCATGTGAAAAGTATACCAATATTATCATCAAATGTCTCCAGTAGACCATATGCATCATATAAGGATCAAATCAATAACAGTTTAATGTCTATGATATCTACTAGCATGCTAAATCAAAGAAGCTATAATAAATCCATAAGTGAAGTAACTAGTATTGAAAACAACAAATCAAAATGGTGTCGAAGGGAAGTGGATACCACACCTTAAAAAAACTCAACTCATGCTTTAGAGTTTAACATTTAAGTTAAAAATGAGTAATTTTCCACTTACCCACTCTCAAAATCATCTTTGCACTTCAAATTAATTTTTCACATAATTAACGCACTTAAGTTTTACTGAAAACATGTTCAATAGACAAGAAATTTCTTCCCCTTTCCAATGATATAAAGAACTCCTCCTAATTCCTCATATTTCTTAAGTTACAAGCTGGCGGGCTTGGGGAAGAAATTTTTCCCAAAGGCGGGCTTGCGGGTCCAGGGATGACTTTTTCGCTTGGGAAAGGTTTTAGGCCGGTGGACTTGGGGAGACATTTGGCGCTTTGCGCTTTTAGCTAAAAAGCGCAATTTTCATTTGCGCACCAGCGAGCCCGCGGCGAGGCTTCTCGTCGAGGGAAGAAAATTTTTCCCAAGCTGCAAGAGACACATGTCCAAAATTTGGAGCCAATACGGAAAGGTAGGTTGCTAGAGGTAATTTTGGGTTTTAACTCTTTTTGTTGAAAGGACCAAAAGGTTTAAAAACATCTACGCCTCCACTGACGCCTAGGGGTGCCACGTGTCTGGCCCAAAATCTACAAGCGTGAAGTGGACCGTCAGGGAAAACTTAGAAATGTTGGATTTTATGTTCAAAAGCGCGAAGGTTAAAAATAACTCGCGCCTTCGTCAACGCCAAGCGAATGCACGTGTCAGTCCAACAGTAACTTGCGAGAAGGCGGGCCGGCGGGAAAACTTAGGAATTTTTGCTAATCTTTTTCCAAAAGTGATAAGGTCTAAAACAATCCGCACCTTTACCGAAGCCACGTGGTAGACCCTCATTGGCTGCAGGGTGGCAGCCAGTTGGGGAGACTTAGAGATTTTCGCCATTTAAAAAAAAAAGCGAGTTTGAAAGTGTGGGCCTGCGAACCCATAGAAGTATTTTTTTTTTGCCAAAGGGAAAAGTTTGGCTTGAGGAGCCATGAGAGAACTTGTGACTTTTTCCTTTTTGTAAAAATTTCCCTAAGTAATTTTCGGGCTTGTGGATCCGATTTACAAATATTTCATTTTGACAGTAAGTTTTTTTTTGAACCAAACGATGTCAAAACTTCAGAAGGACATAACTTTCGACTGGAAGCTCAGATTTGAGAAAATGAGGAATTTTTGGAAAGGCTTCGAACTCCTCTTTTCCTAGGAAACATCAAAATTAATTTTTGACAAATTTAAGTGTGTGAATTTGACAAAAACGTCTTTTCTGCCATTAAAACGTGAATTAAACTTTTTCAACTACCAAACTTGATTCGATCCACCATTCTTTCTTCTTCAACATGCCTAAAAAACATGGAGGATCGCACTTGATATAAATTGGATGGATTTGCAAGGATTAATTGATTATGGTTGGGATTTCAAAATGGATTTATTTCCTTTCTCTTTTCTCGATAAATGTGTGTTTTTTTTCCACTAGCTCGATTAATAAAGTTATAAGTAAATTTCTTGAGCAATACAAACTATTTTGGGATGCATTTTGATCATCTTTAGTTCATTTTAAGTTTTCATTTTGTCTTTCATAGTTGCAAGGTACTCTGTATATTTTTCTGACATTTAATGCAGGTTTGAAACAATCTAATAAAGATCCACGTATTTCAAATCGAATATTTATCTATTGCATTTTCCACGCTTTAAACATTTAAGTTCATTCCATTCTAAATTTTCAATGTTCAACTTTCCTTCAATCAATATGTGAAAAGCAATTCTATTTTCAAAACGTGCCCTTCAAATAATACAGATGAATGTAATTATTTTAACACAGGCATTTCCAACCTTCAACAGAGAGTTTACAATATACATACAACAAGTTTTAAACAAGAGTAACACCATTTGATGAAAAGTGAATCAACATTCAATTAAATAAAATAATTCCTTTTACACTTCTTTTTTGTTTGCCAAAATATGCCAAATAAATATTTCTCATTCCCTTTTCACATACAAATACAACTTTCGTATAAAAAAACAGAGTAGCTTTTCACTACAAATATTATTACAAAGTCATCCACTTAGAGTGGAATTTATAAATTAATATAGTAGTATATATGTATATTATATGCTAATATGTATTTGTAATATGATAAACTAAAAACTAAAAATTAAATAAAAATTCATAATACATAAAATTATAAAAAATAATAAAAATACAATAATAAGAAAATTATAGAAAAAATAAAAATTTAAATTAATAGAAGCTAAAAATTAAAACTAATTTTAATTTAAAAGAAGAAACAATCCCCAATATAATATAACTAATACAAAAATTTAAATAAAAATTCAAATAAGACAAAAAAAAAATGAATAAGTAAAATTGATAAAAATTTAAAATTAAATAAATAATTATTAATTTATTTTAGAAGTCAAAATAAAAAAAATTGACAAAAAAAATAAAAATAATTTTTTTCTTGGAAATTAGTGTACTGATGTATGTGAGTTGCGGGAGGCTTTGTGCATTCTAGGTATTAGTCTTTGCTCTAACTCACCTTCCCATCCTCAACTTGGCAAAATGTAGGATCATGTTTTCGTGTCAAATAATATTAAACAATAATTTTTTTTTGAAAAATAGAATTTCTTTGGAATTAATAAAAATTAAGAAAATGAAACAATTAAATTCAAAATTTTATAATTTAAAAAAAGTAAAAATTTAAAGATAATAATAAAAATGAGAAAAAACAATAATGCGAAGCTTTGTGCATTCTAGGTACTAGTCTATACCCCAACTTGCCTCTTCCCATCCCCAACATGGCAAAATGTAAGACCAAGGTAAGGATGGGTTAGTTTGTTGGGCTCGGCTATCGGGGTACTTTTTCTTATCAAAGAATTTTAAATAATATATATTTTTTTTTTGAAAATTAGAAATTCTTTGAAATTGATAAAAATTAAGAAGAGGAAAATATCAAATTCAAAATTTTATAATTTTTTAAAAAATTAAAAATTAAAGAATATTAATAAAAATGGGAAAAAATAGTAGCGGAGGGGTATGTAAATTCTAGTGGATTAGTCTTTGCCCCAACTCGCCTCTTCCCATCCCCAACTTGGCAAAATGTAAGACCAAGGTAAGGATGGGTTAGTTCATTGGGCTCGGCTATCAAGGTACCCCTTTTTATAAAAAAAAATTAATTAGCATCGTTCTTTTTGAAAGTTAGAATTTGTTTGGAATTGATAAAAATTTAGAAAAAAAAAAATTAAATTCACAAATTTATAATTTTAAGAAAACTAAAAATTAAAAAATATGAATAAAAATGGGAAAAAACAATAGAGGGGGCTTTGTGCACTCTAGGGGACTAGTCTTTGTCTCAACTCACCTCTTCCCATCTCCAACTTGTCTTAGGGGGCTGTGTGTATTGTAGGTGACTAGTCTTTGCCCAACTCACCTCTTCCCGTCTCCAACTCGACAAAATGTAAGACCAAGCTTCGAACTGTGACACATGAGGCCCTCCATTGATGTTCAAGCCTTTAGACAAACTTTGCCGAGCCAAGACACGTGGCGAGTTTGCGCTCTTCCAAGGGCTCAAAATTTTGGGGACCATCTCAAGATGCGTGGCAATTTGAAAAGTAAAAAAGGGTAGAGAAGCAGACCATTAGAGGCAACTTGGAATATTTTACTCTTATTCTCAAAAGGGTTAGAACACCAAAAATGGCCCATAAGCCTGATAAAGGAAGGGTCAAAGCTTGCTCCAGTCAACGGCGGAGGTGTGAACTCTCGGGGGTAGCTTCAAATTTTTGCCCCTTTTTCTCAAAAGGGATAAAACATCAAAAAGACTCCCAGACCCGACAAGAAATAGTCAATATTTTTCCCCGGTCAACGGTGGAAGGGCGGAGTTGCGGGGAAAATTTTCCCTTTTCCAAAAGAGAGGTCAAATGGCAAAATTTGGCTGCGATTCTTTCGGGACCTAGCTTAGGACACATGTCAAGATCATTTCTAAAGGGCGGAGGTGTGGAGAAAAATGGAAATTTGTCCCATTTTTTCAAAATGTTGTAAACACTCGAAGGAAACCCCTGTGCCTGTTTAAAAGTTGAATCTTCCACGTTGACAACCCAAATTCAAAGTAAAGATCAACGGAAACTATGAGTCTGAATTTGATTTTCCCCCCATTTTTACTAAAAACATGCATGGAAATGTGAGTCTTCATGATTTCTTGGTATTTCCTACACACAAAACAAAGAGGAGTTAATTTTGATATCTAAGTTTGGTGGAGGTGATCTAGAGACGTCTTTCACCATTAAAAAGGTCTAACTATCGGGAACAATCTGATTTTCCATTTTTCTTCTCCCGAGCATCCAAGGAACCAGATTTGACAGATTAGGGGCGGAAGTGGTTGGCGAATAGAAGGAGCAGTGATTTTTTAGAGGAAGGAGTTGAATATGGGAGATATTTGAAGAGATCTGCCCCCTGAGCACCTGGTGAATTTTTGCAGATCTGATTCTCAAAATCACAATCGTAATCATGGCAAGCACTGATGGCACTCAATGTCTAGATTTTTGGTGTGAGGGGAAAGGATCTGTTGTAAATGTTATAAATGGCACAAATTTATCATGCAAATGGTGGGAGGTTGGAGTGTTAAAGGTTGAAGAAAATTCCTAAGAGGAAAATTTATCAAATCCTATGTTTTGAGAAGCCGTCTGAGAAGCCTATATATCTCTTTTGTTTTAATTTTGATCATGTCAAGGTGGTTGTGAGTGTACAGCCATTGACAAGATTTGAGATTTTTCTAGAAACTTTCCCCTACTGATAAATTTAATCAAACTCACGTTATTTTGTGTTGATCTTGAGCAAAATGTGTTTGTTTCATTTCTGAATGTCTGCAAATATTTTTTCTTGTTCTTGTTGCAATCATGTATCAAAATCTATCTTAATCACATAGGTCTCAATCCTTGTGACAGTTTAGTGGCATCTGCAATTTCATTTCTTAGAATATCTTCATTTGGGAGTCAAATAAATGATTTAAAATCACTTTTCTTTCATCTGTTGAAAGATATTATCTGTAAGCCTCTTGGTATACCTCAGGCGTGACTGGACTCAGATCTTGATTCTTTATTGGGTCTTCCAACTCAAACCTTTGCGTTATAATCTCATAGATTGTGTGAAAAAGTGCTAATCTAGGCCTCCATTGAAGCACATATTCTTGTTAAAGGAACATTTTAGCTATTCTGAAGCATTATGTTGTATAAGCTTTCCATTTTGTAAAAACTTTCAAATATTTGGAAAAACAAGTTCAATTTACCTCACCTCCCTCCAAAAATTCATTTAAAAAAACCAATCCTACCCATACTACCACTATTTTTCATCCACGTATATAAATGCATAATTTTTACTACCAAAAAATGCAAAAACAATCAGGATTCCAAATTTCTTTAGTAGCATGAACCTTGCTTAGAGAATATCTCCAAGTTATCTAGAGTGACAACTCGTGAGAGTTATATTTTGTTACATTGATCATATTTTCTTTAAGGTCTCTTTAACAACTTCATAGGGAAGGACATTTCCATCTCCTCCATAAAAAAAATGCTACAAAAAGGGTTCGCTTACCTTGGTTGAAAGGCACAACCTAAAATAGTGAGGATAGATCAAATCTTCTTGAGGGTGCTACCCATTTCTACACATATGAGTGACAAAAGGCTAGTTAGATCCCATCCCCATCTACAAAAAAAATCATCATGATATATCTGCCTCTAAGCTTCTTGTCAGTACTTGTGATGCTGCTCAGACATTGAGGGAGAATCAATTTGGGTACCAACACATCCTTTTCACCCTTTTACACCAATTGCACATATTCCTTTACTACTAATTTTACGCACTTTTACACATTTTTCTCACGTTTTTCATATATATAGATGACTTCAACTACTCTTTCACTTTTATATTGAAAGTATGTCTTTAATGCACAACAATAAGCAACCTCCAATAATAAATACAACATGTACAACACATCACATAGACTTCACCCCTAGGGTCACTTTCCTTTTGCTTCATTTTGCATCATTCAAAGACAACATTCACATCACATTTTCCACTCATCACACATTTTTTAGTATGCTCTATAGGATCATAAAGTACACATATGTTATCTACTTTATGTTGTTCATCAAATACTCAACAACATGAAGTGGGAAACAAATTAGACACAAATCATGTACTTGGGTACATTTCTAAATCCTAAAAGCATACTAGTATTCATATAATTCTTAAGAAATAAAACTAGTATATGAGAATTATATTTGGTCTCTTTTCTTTATTTATTGTCTTCTATTTGATCTTACACACCCTATAGCCCAGTCGGTAATTTACTAACTTTTCTTTTATGGATTTCAACTATAGTTCGAAGGCACTCTTATGTCCTTTGGGCACCCTAACCCTTTTTTTGCCTTACTCCTTATTTTTGGTTCCCTTTTATCTTTTGGGAATATCCTTCCAGTTGTTAATTACAAAATTCAAGCAATGGTATTATATAATTCATAGTTACATGTTAAAAATAATGGACCAAAAACTAAGGATTAATATCATCACCTAAGCTTCCATCCAAAAATGACCTAAAGAACTTAAAGGATTTAAGGAAAAGTGTTACATCAAATCTACTACATAGAATAGGAAGGGGAAGTTCATTTTATTCCATAACACATTCTAAATATGGATCAGGGGAACTTCCAGTTGTTAATTCACATTAAACACATTCTATTGTATTATTCATTCATAGTTACACCCATAATCAAATGCAACTTGCACACAAGCATCCTTGGGCATAATTCACACACACACACAAAGAACTACATGGAGTTTGATATGTAATCTAATGATGGGTCGTAAGTTCACTCTCAGGGTGACTTTCTGGGTCATTCCAACTCCCCATTCTATATTTTCCTTTTTAGGTTTGATGTGGTTTATGGGATTGTCTGGGTTCATTTTAAGATACCTCTTAGAAATTGAAGGTGGAACTTCATACTACTAGAAAATATCCTCAAAACTGGTAATCGCAGGAAGCCAAATATTTTTGGGGTCCAGAAAAAATAAAATTCACCTGATTTATAAGAACTACATGATAGAAGGTTGCAGACACATGGCAGGAGATTTGTTGTCGCACATCAACAAGGTGGTTGATGCATGTCAACGAACCTCACTAACATGCGTCAATCCACCTTGTTAACATGTGACTACAATATCTCCATGTCGTGCGTCAACAAACTCTCTGTCAATGTATCTACTTCCCCACACTCCTGTCGAACAGGTTCAACAAACTCTCCATGTTGAGTGTCAAAAAACTCTATATCGCTCATTTGCAACCTTCTCCCTCTTGTCATAAGAAGTCTATAGCCTCTTCCCTCCTGATCACACATTTACTGTGAGATTTGTTGTAATACATATGCCCCCATGTGGTATGAGTGATCTAGTAGTGTTCACTACCTGGCGAATAATCTAGGATTATATACGGGATAGTTTCAACATGAATGTGCGTCGAAGCCGAACCCTAAAAAAAATTAAAATTTAACTTCCTTTGGTTCCTGGTGAACAGGTCACTGACCTTCGCTAAAAAATTCACCTTTTCAAATTTTTTAAAAATGTGCAATATTCACCATATTATGAATATTCGCCACTAAAATTATCCTTGAGGATTGTGCAGGTGAACATCTCTTTTACAAGTTACAAGTATCTGCGGTATGATCAATGTGAATATTAGGTGGTTAAGATGTGGAGTAACTTCAAAACCCTTTTGACACAACAAAAACCAAATCTTAAGCTATTTCATAGTCATGACAACCTAGATCCAATCACTAGTGCCTAAGGTATTCCCCTATCAAATTGCTGTAGGCTCCTTGAAATCTAACATTATTCATGATTTTTAGAATTTACAGAGATAAGATTATGATATTTTTTGCATCATGTGCGGTGAACAATTTACCCTACTTTACGTTTATATAAGCTAATTCATCTTGTCTCCCTCCCATTCTTATATTTTTATACTTTACATGATTATGTGCTTGTGTCTTACTCTATGTTAGCAATCGTTCATCTTCTACATTACATTAATTACTTAGCAATAGGGTTTCATAAATCTATTTTTATTGAATCAAGTTCAATGATTTTTACATGTAATATGTTTATCTTTAGTCTAATTAAATACCTTGATATCTTGTACCATGGTTATATTATTTCATAAGCACACGGTTGGTGTTTTACAATTGTAAATCTAGTTTTCATCTATAACATGTTTGGTGCTTTTATATTTCATTTATCTCTATCTCTCATAAACTCTAGATTTATTGTTCAAATTTCTTATTGTTCATTACACTAAAGTATATTGTTTCATAACAAGTTATTTCATAGTGACATATTCTAGATTTTTATCAAATATCGAAGGTGTCTAGTGTAGATTTTGAGGTGTGGAAGTTTAATGGCAAGAACAACTTTAAGTTGCTTTTGAAACTCAAAGCACATGATATACCGGTGCTACAATGGTTTAATAAATCCCTTGATGTTCAAATACAAAAAAACCTCTAGGGATGGATGAAGATGATTCTTGGAATAGATGGATAAAATATTTCACAGTGCAGTATGGTTGTGTAGTTAGAATATTAGGTTATCTTCAATATACTTTAAGGGACAAAATAAAATGAAAGGCTTATTTACCAAATTAGAAAGTTTCTTTACATGGAAATACAAAAAAATCTGTATCAAATTATATTTAACAAAAGAGGTATTTTTAGACATTTTGGATGAAATAAGGTATGAAAATTGTTAACCATTTAAATAATTTAAGTAATTTGTTATCTTAGTTGAATATTATTGTTGTCAAAAGTGGAGGATAAAGTAAAAGTATTCACCTTATTATATACATTTCCATATTCTTTCTATCATATAGTATCAACTTCTATAAGTTTAACATGTACTGGATCTGATGACCTTGATTTGTTATATGATTATTGTTGTGGAAAAGTTGTATTGTATGAGGAAACTGAGAAGAACTTCTATAAGTTTTATCTAGTGGCCTTGACTATGAGTCATCTATAACTGAAGTCATGTTTGCTAGAGGCAGATCTAAAGACAAAGGTATAAAATCAAGAGAAACATCTAGATCTACATCACATGGAATGCAAAGTAAGGAAATGTATTGGCATTATGGAAAATTAGGGCATCTTAAGAAGTATTTTGGAAGAGGAAAGAATAAAAAAATAGGAAGATGTCAACAAGTAAGCAAATCAAGTTGAAATAAGTGAAGCTATGACAAATGAATATTTATTTGTTTGTAATTTTTCCTCTTATCATCACGAATGGTTGTTACATTTTTTTGCTACACATCAAATATGTCTTCATAGAGGTTGGTGTTATTCTTTCCAAACCATTTATGGTAGTTATGTTATTTTGGGAAATAATATTTCTTATAAGACTGAAGCGATTTGTAGAATCAAGTTACAAAAATGTTAGATGGTATAGAGAAGAAACCAATAGAAGTAATACATGTACACCAGAACTACAAAGAAATTTTATTTCCTTGAATGAATTAGAATTGAGTGGTCATAAGTTCACAAGTCAAGGTGGAGCTTTAAAGGTTTTTAAGTGTGCCTTAGTTGTAATGAAGAATCTAAAAGTAAAGAACCTTAACATATTGCAAGGGAGTACATATATGATTTAAGAAGATCTGTTCTTTAAAATAGAAAAATATTCTACTCATTTAAGGCATCTACATTTGTGACACATGAGTGAGAATGGATTAAAGGTACTGAAAAATCCTGAGTTACTTCCTAATTTAATGTTTCGAGACTTCAATTTTTTTCAATGAGACCAAACTGAGTGTCATCTATTGCAAAACATAATAATATTCCTTCTCTTATAAAAATTATTTAGATGTAGTCTTAAGAACTAGATACCTTAATTAAGATAAAATGTATAATATGTTTAACATAGTTTTCAAGTTTCCATTACAAATGATTGAATGTTTTCATTTCCATTAATATTTCTTATGAATTAGAGCGCAATATTTTGTATCAGAAATTCATTTGAAAATATTTTAAATCTAAATCACTTGATGACACTTTGGACTGTTCTCTAGAATGTATTATAGCAATCAAAGGACTCGCATGGTTGAGTGCGTGACTAACATATCCAAAGTGCAAGAATTTCAAATCCAATAGGGTCGGACACACATACTAGAGTGTAAGACTCATAGAGAAAACAAGTCACACATTGAACCGAGTAGAACTTGTTATCTCTCGAAAGTGCACCTTATAGAGATATGGTTGAAAGTGTTCTAAGCTTGAAAAATTTATCTCTCTCTTTCATAGATACAATGGAAACATCTCAGGTCTGTGGGTATACCTATTTTGAGGTGATTCTCTAGTATCAAGATTGGCTCCTTAAGTTGTATCCTAATTTTATTTATGGGAGGTTGAGGGTAACAGAAAGCTATAAAATAAATAAAAGTAAGGTGATACACAAGATTTGAATGAGGGATTTGAATGAGTATATGCATGAATAATATGTGAAAGGATTCTTGATGCACAAACCAACAGTTTTCTACAGAATGTTAAGGGAAAAACACTTTGAGGTATTGAGGGAAAGTATCACAACAACACTACTAAGATAAACATGCACATTAATATCATGCAGAAATTACTGAATTTGCAATAGGGTAAGATGATTAACCAGGGAATTTGCATTCACAAGATTAATGAAAACATACACAAGACTACAAATAATTGGAAAGGCAGAAAATACTTCACATTGAGAGGGAAAAAGTGGCAAAATAATTTCTTCAGCACTCATGTATCTAAAAAAAGTCCACCTTGTGCTTTGCTAAAGCACACAATATATAGCAAATTTGATTTTCCCCCCTTCCTAAAAATATACTAAGGATTATAGTCGCCCATGCATCTCATTTTTATCCTTCATCTATTAATAAATAAAGGAATAAAAATAGAACATGCAATTACAAATAGGCATTAATAGCCTTTGATTACATACCATTCAAACTGAAGTTAACTGTTCTATTTTTAAGAAAACAATGATGAATAATTTTCTAATAATAACCTTACTTGCTGGGAAAGTCTCTTTCCTTGTGCATGTAAATTTGTCTTCTTGTCTATTCTGTCCTCTTGTGAAGGCATGCAAAATACTCATGTGTAAGAAAATGAATATTTTTTGATCTCCAAAACTTAGCAAAATATTCACCTCACTGTGGGGACCACCTCCAAGCTTAGGCTCTGATGTTGACATTCCTTTGGCTTCTAGTGGTCACATGGGTGACATACTATAAATCATCTCCAACTCTTTCAATAGTGGGGACCACCTTTATTGTGAGATCTTGTCTTCGTTGGGTTTGGCCACTCTTGTGGACTTAGCAAATTATAAGGTCTGCCACCATTTGATTAATATACATGTCTGTACTATAGTCTCTGCCACAATTTGATTATCACATGCCTTGTATATTGGTCAGCGTTTGCAAATTTGAATAACACATGATGACTAAGGTTTATAACTTTACCCTTTTCGGTGATCATTGGTGAACCATGATTTTGAAATAATATAAGGGCACTTGCATACTATTTGGGAGTTGGGACTATAGTTTAGACTCTTCTGAAAGTCGAATGCAATGATAATTTGTATTCAAATCATGGGGCTGGCACCCTCTCCACGGTGACTCACCACTGTGGCATGTTGGTCGGCTCTCCTTTTAACTCAACCCTAATTAGGGTTCATTCTCTAATACTACCATGTTGGTACCTTGCCTCAGACAATGGTTCAGTGTGAGTTAGCTTTTGAGTCATTGGATCTCTGTAATTATTTGATTACAAATTGGCATTAATTCATGCCCTGTGGTTAGGGTTTTTTAACCCTGGACAATTAATATGGTCGGTGGAAACTGACGGTTATGTATGGGATATGTAAAAATGAAAAAATCGAACTCAGAGTTCATTGATCTTACTGGTTCCTTTCAATTGATGGCCGTTGAGCTCTGACTAAAATTGAGTTCGAAATTAATCGCCATTGATGAGCTTGGTGGTAAAGCTCATTAAACTTTGCAATGAATGACTCCATTATTTAATTTTGGGTTTACGGGCAAAGCCCTTTCTAAATTTTGTGATTCCGCTCATTATGGATGTGTTGAAAATCTAGCAAAATCTTTCAGATGTGTAGTTTGCATCATTCTGCTGCTTCGAGCACCATGAAATTGTTGCAGACTACCATTTTCCTGTGCTTTGAGCTTGAATCAGTGAGGTTTTCTTGTGATAATGTGGTTGTAATCACTATTATCTGGGTGCCATTGTGGGTACTTTTGATAGCTCCAACCCCTCTGCATAAATGGTTCTCTGAGTTTCACGTTTTTTAAACAAAGTGGAAAAGTTGAAGTACCAGTTGTCTTCTTTTCGAGCTCAATGAGGCTTTCATCGCAAAATAATGGTTTCCATTTGTAGTTGATTATATGAATTGTACCAAGCTATTAGATGAGCTTGAAGAGCCACCATGGTTGAAAACTTGTGTTTGCTCATTCCTTCTACTTAAAAGGTTCTCTGTTGAGCTTGGAATTCCACGAGTTCACTTTTCAAGGTAAATATTTGATTTCCATACTCCTGTTATTAGTGGCTCAAGTTAGTTTTTATTGATCAAGTTTTCCTTTAACTCCAGATAATGCAACATTTGATCTGATTTGTGGTATGTACATGTTTTAGTTTCGAGCCTTTCTCTGATAGTCTGTGTCTGTATGTGAAGATATGAACGCCATTCATTGGCGAGGTTCTATCAATCTCCATATTTCTCTGTAAAATAATATATGCTATGCTATATTTGATCAATGATTTACGCTTTGCTCCTTATTTCTATTCAATACGACCGTGATTCATATCTGGCCTTTATGCCTGGTCTTTGTCGTTCTTATGCTCTGCAACATTATAGCCATTTCCAGCTTGAAAAAAAACCCTTTTCTAGGTGTCGTTGATGGTACAAATTTGAGTGACTTTGACATCGTCATGAGAATCTGTATGGCTCACATAAATGTGAAATCTTCTCTCATTAATGAACTCTGTAGCTCTGGCCTACTTTGATAGTTGCTCCAGCTATTATTTAGTCATATCTCCAGATGTGGATACTCATTCAATGTTTTATCTTCAACAGCCAGGATGTGGGTTTGGAAGCTCTAAAACTATGAACTAAATTTGTAAAACTGTCTCCATTTGCCCTTCTATGTCTATATATTGTGAGGTCTATTCATGACCGTGCTATCTTCGTGGAGTTACACATGTCTCTGATTAAAAGTTCTCATTCTTGGTCAATCCTTGATCCATTCCTGAAACCCTGCATATTCTTGATTATTCTTTGCATTCTATCTATAGCTTGTACTGTGCTGGGATAAGACTTCGAATGGATTGACCAATGGACCTTATTTTTGCAATTTTGAACTCTTTGTTATTCTGTAGCTTAATAGGGGATTCTCTATTCGAATTTGATAGATGAAGAATTTGAATGCTCTAACCATCTGTTGAGTTATCATTCTGACACTCGTGAAACACAACTTCTTTAGATACAGAAATTATACTGATAAAGTTCGACTTATTATCTTTCTTGTAATCTCCCTATTTAGAGATTTGATCTTGAGAGCTACTCTGTGTGTAATATTTACTTTGTATTCTCCTCGACTAAAACCATTTTCCCGAATCGCATTTCACTTCCAGTTGTCCTTTATTGAATGCTTGTATTCTGCAGGAATCTGTCACTTTTACTCGTTTGAATATCAAAGATAACTCTGATATCCATACTTCCTAGCACCTATGAAATGGAGATATTAGCTTCACTCATGAATAACATATTTCCTTAATTTAAGTGATGACAATATTTCTTTACTAATAGTTCTCTGAAATGTGTTGGAATTGGTTGCATTTAGATACCTTGACAGTTTACAGATAGTTTGTGTTCATTCTTTTGTTCTTCAAGGATCTAACTTGACTCCTATCTTTACAAAGGCAGCTGGGAACTTTAATTTTCTCCATTTTAATAGAAACATATTGCCTGGAAGATCATATAAATTGTAGATAAAAAATAGTCATTCTTCCTTTAGCACTGAATTTGATTGCATTAATTGAATCCCTTTCTCTGCTAGAAAATTTACCAGTGAAATCTTGTGATTTTGTGTAGCTCATTGTTTGTACTTTTCAATCAAAAGTTGGCATTTTGTAAAAATTCAAATTTATGTATCTCTACACTTTTTCATGGATACTTTGTATTTTAATTACTGTACTTCATGAGATTGTACAGTATGTTAATGATTCTCAAGAGGTCTTTGTACCTTAAATGTCACTGAGCTAGAAATGTCTGAATCATGTTCTTCATCAAAGCAATTGAGGATTTTGCAAAGCATTATAGCCTTGATTCAGATCCTTGTGCTAAATGGTTTTTCTCACCTTGATTGCCTGAAGATAGATGTACTTTTATTTCTTTAAAAACAGTACCATATGGCATGGCTGGAAAATCTTGTAAAATAATGAGCTTGGCTTATCGCGAAGTCTTAGAATTGTTTTCCTGTAACTCTATACTGGACATCCTTCCTTCCTTTTCATTTGTAATAGTGGTTTTAAAATTTTGATTCTAAAAACTGAAAGCTCTAAAAGTTAATCACTTATTTTTATTTGAGAACCTAGAAAGGACATTATTTCTTGAAATTTATGTTCACATAATACCTGTTATGTTGAACATTGACATGTTTTGTCTGAGGATTTGTAGTATCCACTTACTCGATTTACATACATGTTGTAAAGCATTGTATTTGAGCTTCATTACAACTTTACATGCATGCTAGAAAAGATCATAAATGTTCATTTTACATGGCGAAGCCCTATCAAAATTTTCTCAGAATTTCCTCTATCTCATTCTGTTTCAGCTGTAATCCTTATCTTATCTAGGTTAATTTCAGCGTCTTGAAATCTAATTCTTCTTCTTTAGTTGCAATCTGAAATACGTACAATTATCTTTATCAGTCTCTCTTTTGTACTGTAATTTCTTCTATTTGTATGACAAGTTACTAAAACTTGAGTTGTATTCTTCCTTCATTCCAGCATGTACTTAATGATCTTAGCTGCTTTATGTCATAGGATATAAGTCATTGAACTTTCTAGTCTTTGTCTGAAAGACTTTATTTATTTCTTTTTCGCTGCAACCTATACCTGCACACTTAAGCAAATAGTTAGAAAATATTTAGGCTTTTTGGCCTCTCTTATGCCCATGGTTTTTTTCTTTTCTTCTCTTTATTTCCTCTCTGAGCGAGTAAATCATGTATACTGTTTTATCTTCAAGTAATCTATATCTCCTATTATCAGATATCCATGTGCATGAATTAGGATAGCATAAGAATATGGATTGTATCCCTGAGCTCATAACTAATAGTTTCTATCTTTCTCTTGTTTTTAGGCGTAGTGATTCTGGCAACGATGAAGACGAAGAGGAAACAAAGCTTGAAGATGGGGATGTATCAACCTAAGGACAAACCTCAAGGCAATGATGGGTCCACTCATACTCCTTTATTTCCTCTTTCATGTATGTGTACCTCTTATTTCAGTAGTTGTACTTTACTTTCCTGTTACATCGCACGGCTTGTGTGGGAACATTTAAAATTTCTTATGAATAAAACATTTAACTATGAAATTGAGTTGTGTATTTCTTTCTACATTTCATACTTTCTGATATGGATTGTATGATGAACTAAACAACCCAATACTATAATTGAATATCTTAGTTATGAAGGAAAGAACATTCAAAGAATACCTATAACATCCAGTAATTAACTCTGATTTATGCAATAGTGCTATAGTCTCGGTCTATTGTTTCAAAACCTTAACACTTCATCTATTCTGTACAATTCAGATGTCTTCATCAAGACAACACAATTGTCCTTCGGGGCCTTATGTTCTTTTGCTGAAGATAACATGAAATTGTCAATCTATGTGATCTATTATGTTTTGTAACAGGACACATGATAGCTGTAGATTTCATGTAATCATTAATTAATTCAACAGTAAAAATATCGTCTAAAAGAAACTCCCCGTAGCTTAGGCATACTTCACCAATGTTATCCATCATAACAAAGTTTCGAGTTGCCCATTTTTGCGCAAGTGAAAAAATTGTCAACATTTTTGGTGATTCTACAGGGAAAGCTGCCTGCTTGCGTGTAAACTAGTGCCTTGCTCTTGTCCATTGGGCATGGAGTCTAAAGAATGTAACCAAAATCTGCCTTCCTGAAGGTCCAACCCTTCCAAAATGAACTAAAACCGGGAAAGGATTTGCTAAACCAAATCACATGCACAAATGTTATGTACCTTGGGATATGATAATATAATATAGATACATGGGTTCACAGGAATGGAGATGCCATTGTGTTCTTTGCATGCTAAAATTATGTGACCACACATCCCCTGATAGTTATATGTATGGAGATGGTTCACATGGGTTCACATGGGATATTATAATATAATGTATATGGGTTGATGGAGATGCCGACATGTGGCACACATCCCCTTAGTTAGTTATATGGGCTCACATAAGAATTAATTATATTGGGTAATGGGTCGGCCTACATTGGGATTAGGTGTTACCCATCCTATTTAAAGGATGTGAGTATCATTATGAGGAAGGATGTATGTATGAGTTGATTCTTCTGCTTGGTAGAGGTATATTGGAGGTGTCCCCCTCAAAGTGGATTCCCATCTTGGGAGATTGTGGAGTTACTCCTTCCTTAAGGAGCATTGTATGGTGTTGCCCTACCTTAAGGGTATTATTCTGAATATATTGCATATTAGGGCATCTTGGCCCCCCATATATCTTGTATTTGTGTTATCTTCTATAATTTATTGATTTATTATATGCAAGGTTCTTATCAAGTGGTATCAGAGCATCGATTTCGGCAATTTGTGGGATGAAACCCTAATGTTGGTGATTTGTCTATATCTTGAGATGACTTGGAATATTTTCAGATATTTTTTTGGGGAGTGGATACGAAATAGTTTCAAGTGACAATTCCCTCCAAATTTCATAATTTTTGGAGCTGTTTTGCAAAAGTATGTGCATTTTTACGGGTTTCGCCTAATTTAAGGTTTACTTGCTCGTAGTTTTTAGAAATAATTTTCAATAATTTTTACCAGCATTTTGAATCCCCTTCAGAAAGATATGGTAAAAATTTCTTAATTTTTGGATCTATTTTGTCAGATTTATCGTAGTTTTATGGTTTTTCAATATTTTGCTCGTCACAGCGTATAATTTGAGGAATTTTCTTGAATTTCTTACATTTTCGAAAACCCTCTCAAAAATTATATTGGGGTTTTTGTTCTGTGATTTCTGATTTTTGGCTGACCTTTATCCCAAAAGTTTTAGAATAATTTTTGATCAAAAGTGTTATTCCTAAAACCCTAATTTTGGTGCATCATGGGGATGGTACCAATTTTCTATGGTAGCTGGGGAAATTGATGCAAAAAGAATGGTGGATACAAATTTAGGGATAAATTATTTTGAAGAATGTTTAGATATGGGTTGGTTTTTATCTGTGGATTGGTGGGAAAGCACATACATTGGTATTCTTATTTGGATATAGGAAAATCTAATTGGATCTGGGATTGGGAGGAAATGGAGGATAGTTTTCTTAGACTAGATGGGAAACAAAAGAAAAAAGCAAAGAAGTAGAACAATTTAATGATAATAGTGAGGAAGAAGAAGAAAGAAGAGAAGAAGAAGAAGAAAAAGAAGAAAATGAAGGTTGAAGCTACTACACATGAATTAGAAATGAGAGACAACAAATTGAGCTACACAGTTCAAATAGTGCATCTCCAAGGAAGGAAGCTTCAATATTTCAGTTTGAAGGGCTACATTCAAAGAAAAAAGGTAATTGTTTCCATAAACCCTAGCAACAAATATAACTTCATTAATATGGATGTAGCTCAAAATCTACATGTGCAAACAAAGCATATCAAGGAATCTCAAATGGATGGTAAGTATATTCAAGTTTTTGAAGATTTAAAGCTTTCTATGGATAAATATGTTTTACATTCAGATTTTTATGCTTTAGATATGGATGGTATGGATATTGTTCTTGTATATCCTTGATTAGAGACATTGGGAACAATTAATATTAATGTGCAAAAGAAATTCATGAAATTATGGTACAAGAGAAAGAAAATTACATTGCAAGATATCACACTTAGCAAGGAAAAAAGTAATGTAAAATTAGATCATGAAGATGAATTTGAAGATGGTGAAGAAGGGAATAAGGATGAATCAGAAGGAGAGGATGAAGAACGTGATGAAAAAGAAAAAAAATAGTTTCATCTACTCAAGAGAAAACAAAAATAGACAAACAAGGTGGAAGAGGAAAAGAAAGTTGAGGAAAAGATTGATAAGGTTGAGCATACTAAGGTTGCACCATATAGACACCCACATCATCAATGAGAGGAAAAAATCATGGAGACATGTTAGGACACATGAGGGCAGCAATCTATATGGATATACAAGGAATTGGAGGAGTAATAATTTTGGCTATACATGGAATCAATGGAACAATAATTATATGACATGGAATCACATGAATAATAATTATGGATATACATGGATGCCAACGAGGAACACATATGGACTAGGATGGAATCATGTTTGGAGCAACATCACCCACTAGGATTTCATATGGGTTGTTGGATGATCGAGCATGGTAACAAGTGTGCAATAATTTAAAGCACACTCATTATATGGCTTCTTCTTATGTTTCGGGGACGAAACATGTCAAAGAGGGAGGCAATGACTATGTACCTTGGGATATGATAATATAATATATATGGGTTGATGGAGATGCCGACATGTGGCACACATCCCCTTAGTTATATGTATGGGTTCACATGGGATATGATAATATAATGTATATGGGTTGATGGAGATGCCGACATGTGGCACACATCCCCTTAGTTATATGGGCTCACATAGGAATTAATTCTATTGGGTAATGAGGCGGCCTACATTGGGATTAGGTGTTACCCATCCTATTTAAAGGATGTGAGTATCATTATGAGGGAAGTGATGTATGTATGAGTTGAGTCTTCTACTTGGTAGAGGTATATTGGAGGTATCCCCCTCGAAAGTGGATTTCCATCTTGGGAGATTGTGGAGTTACTCCTTCCTTAAGGAGCATTGTATGGTGTTGCCCATACCTATCATGTATTATTCTGAATATATTACATATTAGGGAATCTTGGCCCCCCATATATCTTGTGTTGTGTTATCTTCTGTAATTTATTGATTTATTATATGCAAGGTTCTTATCATAATATGATTGAATTCCACCGTGTTGATTACAGGAGAAAAGTTGTTACTTCTTTGATTTTTACCATTTTTTTGTTGTTGACATTATTTATACTTGAGGTGTAAATGATAATGGTTTCTTTTCTTGGTCAGTAACACTGTGGTTTCTAGTTGAGGACCTTAGGTCCTTGATTATTGTTTGCATTATTTTGATAACCATTGAATTACCCTGATTCGGAGTGATCAATCTCCAATTTGAACCGTAGGTATTTCGGCCACTGTCTATTTCACTTGATCAATGTGGAGAGCACCCTCCAATACCTCTTCAGTAACTCCTTGAACGGGGAACTTCTGGACTTCTTCTTCATTTTCTGGCTAAAGGAGTGAAGGAATATATCAAAAATTTCAGTCTAATCCATTTTGGGAATTCTTGCTAAAGAGTATTGAGGACATGCTGTCATCTCTAGATGAAATGCGCAAAAGAGTCATTGTCGCTCTTACTTTATATGAAATAGGAATTTCTTGATACCTATTCTCAGTAAGTTGTTCATGTCGAAAGCTTTGATGAATTTAGACACGAGTTATCTAAAGGAATGTATTGAGGCTTAAGGTATCCTATAATACCAATCAAGAGTGATTCCTTCAAGAGTCTTAGGGAATATATTTGCTGTAACTGCATCCCATGGGAGAAGCTCTTGAGTGGAAGTTACATATGCCTTGATATGTGCATTTCGATCCCCATCCCCTTTAAACTTTGGAAACTTAGGGAGAGGTTGAGGCCAGAAATTACACCTCATATGGTAAAGTCCAAGGGATCCTTAAGATATTTAGTAGTAAGTGCCCAACGCAAGTAGGAATATACTATAGATGACCTTTGACGGAGAGGTGGAGTAGGAATAGGTGGCTGATATATATTAGCATAAAAATTTATAGAGGACATAAGGCATCCCATGTGGTTGAGAATATGAGCCAAGAAAAAATAACATATCCCCATGTGGTGATTTGGAATACATATGTAGATACAAGGGAACATTGCTCTGGTATGGAGTTGGAGACACAAAACTAGGGAATGTTGCATTACCAGTTGGGATGGCATTTGAGAACACACTTTCGAATAGTGCCTATTTGAGGGTATCCATCACAAGGTGTGGGAGGCATACCCCAGGTGCTTGACCATGTGAGAAGATTTATGGGGCTTGGAATTCCCATGTAAACTAGAGAAGGATTTATCACCATAGGTACTTAGCCAAAGTTCTATGGATGATGGAGAATCTTTCCTTGTGTAATAGAAAATTAAGCATGAGTAGCTTGGGATAGTTCCAATTCTCTAACCCTATCAACCAATATCAAGATGACCTCTCCTGATGATGGTAGGGTATTTTCGATTTTTAGAAAACATTATTGAACCTTGAATAGGTTGCAAAGGAGTGTGATATCCTACTATGAATTGTTCACTGTTTGGCCACCCCTCATAAGGATTATTTGTTGTGGGAGGGGTAAGAAGTTTTATTCTTAACTAATACATCAACATATCCTTACATCCTATCCAGAGATTGGTCCACATTTTTGAATATTATTCGCTTCTAGGCTTAACGTGCTAGGTAATCCTCATCCAATATTGAAATTGGATCATATCTGCAAACTGATTTGCGGTCTAAAAAAAAAATCTGAATGAGAGAATTTTGACTCTCCAGTCAAGAATTTTAGATTGTTAGAACTAGATATTTCAAGTTGTGGTGTATGTGTAAGTTGATAAATCTCCTCAAACCTGATTGAGGAGACATTTTTGGTCCCTTGAGGAGGAGTTCGAGACACAGGGAGATTAGTTGAGTATTGTCCGCCCATCGCAGATAGTGAGGGTAACTGTTGCCTTCCAATTTGGTAGTACTACACCTCAAGAACCAGAATGGGTTAGCTGTGTTCCTGTCCTAACTATTCAGGGGTATATGAATACCCACAAAATAATGAGAGAGGGAGAAGGTGGATGAAAGAAATGGAAACGAAAAGAGAGTAACTCTTCACGTTGGGTTCACCAATTTATAACAAATGACAATTGACACTCACAGAACTTCAATCGCACTCGACCTCCTGAGGTCTTGTCAGGATAGCTGGTGTGGAATGTGCCGATGGATGTGGGTAGAAAAATATAGAAAATATGTGATATTTGGATGAAAATACGTGAAAATCAGGGATGAAAACGTTATGAAGGAAAACAATGTCCTTGACTCGTAATATCAATATTTGTTCGTCAGTGCAAGGAATGCCCCTTCTAACCTACAACTGGTCTAATGGATGGACTTGGAAAGAATAACCACACAGAGACTCCAATTGATATCAAGACTTTTGTGGAAATCCTTTCTATGGGTTATGGGATACATTAAAAACCAATGGGCTCCTTGTAATGATTTCTAGACAAGGTCATGGAATGAACGAGAGTGACTTGGTCCCCACTAGATCTAAGGACATATAACTAGTTAATTCCAGAATGCGAGAGCTCAATTAGATTATTTGTTTAGAAAATTCAACTGTTTGATGATATCAGGTGGAAGTGGAGATGTTCTAAAGACTGCTGCACATAATCTGATGTCTATGTCTAATTGGACTTTGGTCCCATTCAGTTGGGGGACCGTTGGATCACAACCATAAATTCTCTCTAGTCGTGGTCATTGTATGGTCATATGTGGAATCTAGACTCTATTTCCTGGGGAAATCTAATACTCATAAGCCTTATCAACTTCGATGTTTAAAACATTTAATTGTGCAATTTTCATTTTAGTACTGTGATGGTGTTCTAAGGAGAAGCATATAGAGTCCAATATCTATGTCTATAAGCAATTCAGGCCCATTCGATTGGGGGACCCATGGATCACTAATGTATGTTAGTTCTTGTTGTGGTCTGTTGATTATCATGTATTCATTTCATATATGAAAATAAATAACAATATAATCTAATGAAATGAAAGCTACATTATGTTTTTGTATACTTTGAAATATAAGGAAAATGAAATAATCTAAAAATAACTAATCTAATTAAAATAATTCTTTTTGTGCTTTTCTAGAATAACATTACATCTAGAGGAAATAAATTGCTTCAAATTTAATTAATAAATCCTACAATCAATAAAACAACCAGATGTAGTTGTTTATCTATGCAGAAGAAATATAATATATTCTAAACAATTCAAGCTTCTCTAAAATATGATGTGAACTAAATCCTCTACTCTGCCTCAGAGACACGGGAAGAAATCAGAGCTTCTGAGAAGTTTTTCTTCCCTGTAACTTCCTTGGAAACAATAAACAAGGATTTTATGGAGGATCTTCTAAATGAAATGATATTCAGACTTGATTTCTAAATTAACAAAGAATCTTTCTTTTAGAATCACCTCTTTGAAAATATACAGAGATAGAAAAAGAAGCTATCTATCCTAAGAAAAAAATGTTGGAGCAAATGATCTACTGTAGCTATCTAATAAATGTAACAATGAAAATTGAAATGTCCCATTTTCCTACTGTAGTAAATGTGTATGCATATTTCGTAAATAAAGAAGTTAAGTAACTGATGAAACCCAATTACAACCCCAACCTTGTAATTGCAGTGCTATGGCAATCTAGTTATGGTGTACTCTTGTGTCCCCATTCTTTGAACCTGTTATTCAGTAAGTAAATGTGTATGTAGATTTTGTAAATACAAGAAATGAGTAACTAATGAAACCCAAGTACAACACCAACCTTGTAATTACAGTGTTATGAAAATCTAGTTATGGTGTGCTCTTGTGCCCCCTACTAGTATTATTTTCCATTATTCAGTGTCCATGTGATCTTCAGGGAGCTGGGAATACAGAGGAAGCTAGAAGAAGGTGTTTGAGAAAGTAATGGCTTACTAGGCAATGTTGACGATAATGCAAGTAGAGGAAGAACAATGGACTAAGTGAATAGATCTTGACCTTGTGTAATCTCTAGCAGAATTGTAGCAGCATAACATAGCAATACATGAAATAACTTCTCTAGCACTTTTCTTGAGAACAAGTGGTGGTTTTATAGAAGGTTGGCTAGGACATTTGTGCCATTACTCACACTTGGCAGCAATGGGGTACCACATCAACACATGAAGTGGCATTTTGAACAGTCAATCAGGAATTACAAGTGAAAGAGTAAATTTCCACAACTCATTAATCAAGCTTAAAATACAGCTAAAACGGTTCATAAACTTGTGCTAAAAGTGAATTGGAGTGGAGAAACACTGTGTAGCTCCCAAATCACACATACAAGAGTTCTAGAAAATTTACACAGGACTACCACCTTGCATAGGGCGGTGGTCACAGGACCGCCACCATGCACAAAGCGGTAGCTACAAAACCACCACCCTGGCTAGGTGGCGATTACAAGACCTCCACCCTGACATGGAAACAATTCTATAACTAAAGTCTCATAAATAGTGGTAAAATGATGTGGGAAGCTAAGGAAAAACATGTAATGGCTAAGTAAGGTAAACTAGGCTACAAATATAAGTTTTGAAGAGGATAACAGAGCTTGAACACTTTTGGAAAAAACATGAATCATCATTGGGGACTTTTGAACTGTTTCTGAGGAATGTAGCATGTGAAATTTTTGGTGCATACACTTCCCATAAAAGCTAAAATTTAACCTTCCAAATGCTCTTTCCACTACCAAATCTGGAACTTTCAGTGAAAGGGGTATCATTTTCCCAAACAGGATCTATCCTCTAAAACTTTTCTCCAGGGCTATTTTTTTAAACAATTTTAAAGCCCATGAATTAGACATTTGTATCATGTTCTCTTCCTTCTTCTCTACCTTCTGTTTTGTGTCGTTCTGCTATGTTCCTTTCCATTCTGCCTCAGTCTCATCCATGCCTATGTCCATGCCCGAGTCCATTATTTCAATATGAGAAACAATTTATTTTACACAAAACAAACTATTTACATTATATATTTTTTCATTGTATTAGATTCTAAAGAGATAGAAATATAGAATTTTCATTGAATAGATAATACTTACATTTTATTTGTGTTAGGAACATGTTGATGCATAATCACAACACCCCTGATTGTTGCAACTCAAATGAGTGAAACTATTAGTACGATTTCATAACATGGAACTTTTGTCAAAGTGTGGTACTTTATAATCTAGAAAGATCTCCAGATGAAGGAGGGTTCCTATTCCTCTATTTTGATACTCACATCCAAATTGTAGAGGACAATATTCTAAACCTTACTTTAACTTGCCAAGGAGACAAGGTTAAAAGGATTGCAAGAAAATAAAACCTAATCTATAGGAGGTGATGCACCAATAAGGGATGCTAGATAACCTGAACAATAAACAAAACAAAACTAGAATCTTGCAATGAAAACTCAACAAAGCACAATAATATGCATGTGATGAAAGACTAGAAGAGCTACAACAAAACATAAAAGGGTGTTCAGAACCTCCACGAATCTCTTTATATTGCTCTCACAATTTATACAATACACCAAACTCAAGCTCAAAGGTACATATTTTACATTACAATTTATAGTAGGGAGGTTTGAAATCTCCACAAAATATCTTACAGACAAGAAAAAGAAGAGAGAGGCATATGAAAGGTGTCCAACTCTTGAAAATGAGCCCCTCCTTACAATATATAGGAAGAATGAGACAAAGGGAGAGAGAAGGAATTCAAAATCTTGCTTCAACCACCCTAAAATGATAATAAAATCACCTAAAACAATGATAGGTGCCACTACAAAACCCATGACCTCCATGTACCTTTCCTTGTTGTTGAAGTAAAGGAAGCCCATACCTTCATCGTTTTGGGTAGGTAGAAATCTGGAATATTCCTCTAAAATGGCAGACCGTATTTCCTCATTTTGAAATAATTAGTCTCACTATAATTAATAAAACCCTTTTTTGTTGTGTAGAGGACATTGAGAGATTTACAAAAAGTCCTATTTTGTGTAAATACGAGCTCCCAGTCAAACGTTATAGCCATTTGAAGATGAGGGTGCCATACTGCAATAAATGCCACTGCTTAATCTTTTGTGTTCTGACTCTGAACCTACATCGCACCCTCTAAAATCCAAAATTTTGAACTTTTGTGATTCAGATATTTTGGTTTTGGAAGATCACTACCACTATTCATTTTGATAGCTTGTGAAACCTCCGAAATTTTGAAACCTTGAAGTCTGAAATTCAGACTTGAGGTTTCAGACTTCAAGTCGTGATTTACGTGCACTGGGGCTTCAACATTTTGAAATTCTGAAATCCTGAATTCCAAATTTAGACTTTGGATTTCAGAACTTTGTGTTTTCAGGGGTCTAGGTTTCAATATTTTAGGTTTCGGGATTCAGGTGTTTGAGTTTCGGATTTTGGGGGTTTGGGAGTTTAGGGTTTTGGGAGTTTTAAGTTTTAGGGGTTTGGGTTTTAGGATTTTGGGTACTTTTCACCTATCCAGGTGACACATTTCTCTGAAGTGTTGAAATCTTGAAGTCTGAAATTTGGACTTTAGGTTTCAGATCTTTGTGTATTGAGCTCATGTCACTATTCACCCACTTGAGCTAATGAAACCTCCAAATCTCCCAAACCCTGAACTCCAAAATTCAGATTTCAGGTTTCATTTTTTTTCTCCCCTTTTTTCACGCTTCTTTCTGTCAAGTTCTTGAATTTCACCTCGGCCTACCTCTGAATGACCTCACCTTAAAAGTTTGAATTTCAGAATTTGGGTCTCCTCATTCCCCAAACTAGCTCAAACTCCCAAAATCTTTTGCAATGTGCTCGACCCACTTCAACCTTCTCAACTCATGCCCAAAGTTTGAGCTCCCATGGCTGAATCAGTTCTCCTATTTACTCTACACAAGGTCAAGTTTGTCTAATATTCTCCTCAGGGGAAATTTTTTTATAACAGAACATTTGGAGTTGGTTTTGAAAAATGATTTTGAGGCACTTATTTTTAGTTTTATCCTTTGAGTCAATCTTGTGGATAACTTGCATATGTGTATAATCCTTTTATGGTATCAAAGTGAATTAGGAGACTTTGTTTGTAGGTTCTTTTGTCTATAATTCTTCTAAATCTTTCATTTTTTCTCTATTTTTGTTGTCATACTAAATGTCTATCATGAAAAATTGAATAATTTAGCCATGACAACCAAGCCCCCACTTGAACTTTTCCTCTCCTAGTATTGTGAACCTTTCTTGAAGCCAACCTGTCATCAATTTCACCCTCATTTTGGCTCATAGGAACGTGACAATAAGTTTTTAATGTGAATGTATATATTCCTCAGGTGATTTATGAAGTTACTGAGATTTAAAGAACAACTACCCTTAAAGGCCTAAAAAGGGCCATTTTGGCCATTTTGCAACTGTAAACATCCTTTGAAGGCTTACAGGGAAGATTTGAATCATTTTAGAGTTTTATAGGAGACAATGAAGTCATCTAAGGTAGTTTAGGAAATACAGGTGGAAGAAATTGATGTCAGGAATAAATCAAGCAAGATCAGGTCATTTTGGGCACAATGAATGAAGGCTCCAACGGTAACAATATAACTTGTTCAGATGATTACGAGAGTTATAAAATGAATTATGAGGAAAACAAATAATAAAAATGAATATCTTGGAACCATCTACATGATGGATATATAAATTTTTCTGCAAGATCTAAAAATATTCTATCATAATCTAGGACATTACAACCACTCCTTTGAGTCAAGAATGGAATATGACCTAAAAAATAGAATATAATAAATAATGGATTAGATGATCTCAAAAGGATATTTGAAGTCAAAATCATATAATTTTTTACCGTAAAAAACTCTTCCATGCTCCTAGGGTGCAAGAAGCACTGCTTATGTCCCGATTTTCTCTCGGTGGGTGACATCTGCATTCTAAAACCCATTTTTCACCCTTAACCAACCTTGGTGTCCCTTTGGATTGTCCCTAAGGTGAAAAGGGGACAAGGGGGACAATAGAGTGTGACCCTCATCATTTTTTAAGTTTCGACATTAAAGACATGACTTAAGGTGTTAGAGGGAGGAAATGTGAGAGTTAAGTCTATAAGCCCACCTTTCATGATGGGAGAACCCCTTGGTCATAATTTTTCATCATTTTTGTCCCATTGGATTGTCCCCAAGGTTCAAAGGGGAAAAGGGGGACATAAAAGTGGGACCCCCATCAAGGTAAACTTCTTGTAAGTCACCCTCGCCACTTTTGCACCTAGCTTTCACAAACTTGCATTCTGTCTTGTCCTCCTTTCATGTACATGGACGCAGGTTACACTTTATCACCCATGATGTTCCCTTGTATTGCACTAGGTGTGAAGGGGACAAGGAAGAAAAAATAAATTGACCACCATCCTTTCATTTTAGCTCCTGGTCACATAATAACTCATTTTTAACTCCTGACAATCATTCCCAGCTCCCTAAATCTCATCCAAAAGGAAGAAAAAATTTGAACTTATACCTATTATCTAATTTTTCCCCTCAGGAAAAATTGGGCAAACGTGACTCCACAAAAAAAAATGAGGGATCGATTCAACCATGGGATCTCATACTTCAGGATTGGTTGAATAGGTTCAAGAGGGCCAAACACATTGCAAAGGAGTTTAACACATAAAAGGTAGGTCAAATTAGGAATTTTGGGGTCTTGGGAGCTCATGATGAATAATGCCATGTGGGGTGGAGAAAATTCTGAAACTTGAAGTCAGAAATTCATACTTCGGGCTTTTGGGAGTTCAGAGTTGGTAGCAGGGTCAAGTGGATGAAAAAACCCCAAAACCTGAAATCCTCGAAACCCTAAATACAGAAAATACAAAGGTCTGATACCCAAAGTCTAAATTTGAAACTTTAGGGTTTTGGTATTTCAGAATGTTGAAACCCCACTACATAAAAATTAAAACTTGAAGTCTGAAACCCAAAAGCCCAAATTTCAGAATTCGGGGTTTCAGAGTTTCAGAGGTTTCATGAACTCAGGTGGAGAATAGTAACCCAAATTCTGAAATCAAAATGCCCAAGGTTCCAAATCCTGAAAATCCAAAATTTTGGATTTCAAAGGATGCGATGCAAGTTTAGATTCCAAAAAGGAAGATCAACCACTTGCATTTATTGCAGTATGGCACCCTCATCTTCAGATGGCCATAAATTTTGAGTGGATGCTCAAATTTTCATAAAATTAGACTTTTTGGAAATCTCTTAGTGTCCTCTACACAAGAGAAAATGGTTTTATTAATTTTGGTAAGGATACGTATTTAAAAATGAGGAAATATAGTCCACCATTTTAGGGTAATGTTTCAAGTTTCTCACCTACCAAAATGATGAGGTATGGGCTTCCTTTCTTCTCCAAAAAGGAAAATTACATGGGGGTATGGGTTTTGTAGTGGCACCCATCATTGTTTCAGGAGATTCTAATGCATTTTGGGTGGTTGAAGCAATAATTCAAATTCTTCTCTCTCCCTTCTCTCATTCTTCCTATATACTGTAAGGAGGGGCTCATTTCAAAATTTTAACACATATTATATGCCCCTCCATTCTTCTTTTTGTCTGAAAGATATTTTATGGATATTTAAACCTCCCTACTAGACATTGTAATGCAAAATATGTGCCTTTGGCCAAAAATGTGATGTATTGTATCAACTTGAGAGCAATAAAATCTGATATGTGGATGTTTCAAACTCTCTTCTGTAATCTATTACATCTTCTGGATCTTTCATTGCATGCAAGGTTATTGTGTATTGTTGTGCTTTCATTGCAAGATTATTGTTGTGTTGTGTTTATTGTGTAGGTTTTTCAACAATCCTTCTTGGCGTATTACCTTCCCTTAGAGTAGGTTTTAATTTTCATGCATTTTCTGTAACTCTTTCTCCTTGGGAAAACATTAGATTAGCATTAGATCTATAACTCTCTGCAATTTGAAGTAGTTGGCACTAGGATAGGTTAGGAAGCCGACCTTCTCTGGATGGTTATCCTGACTACAAAATCCCACACTTTGGGATAACTCCATGTTTGAGGAATCAAACGAAATCCCTCAACCATTACTTGCAAGAAATCAGGGGTGTTTTTATTTCTCTTTAACAATACCCATCTGGTACAATTCATACGTTTATATCCCATGCATCCCCTTTTTCCATCTAGCACAAGTTCAACTCCACTTCAACCATATCATAACCTTGGTTAAGTTATCGGGTAAAATAGGTGAGTTAAAACTTACAAAAAAATTTAATTTGACTCTCCTCCTCATAATTTTGTTTTATTTCCCTCACAAACCTCCATTTTCACAAGACATGCTACTGAAATTCCAAAAGACATCTATGCTCCAAAATGAAAAAAATGACCGTAAGTCACAATCGTGCACATTATCTTAACCCAATTTTACTTTTGCACTCATCCCAAAAATGTTGATAAGATGACTACAAGATAATTTCTATTGAATTTATGTATAATTTACAACATCCATCTAATATTTACAGATTCAGAAGTTTCCTTTTCAGATTTATGGAGTCTTGGCAAATGAAAAACCCTTAAAATTGGAGCAGAATGTCATGAAGTAAAACCTCAAATTTTGAGACCAATTTTGTTGCAATCCAACATCGAGAAGACCTCAACCTAAAAATGATAAGTGTGTAAGGATTTTCATTTCCAAATATAGTAATTTTTTAAAAACAAAAAATTCTCAACACCCATGATACTCTAAATAAGCAAAAAACACCATAACGTGAAAATTGTGAAAACTTACTAAAAATAGATGTCCTAGACAGAACTTGCTAAAAAGAGAAAATATTGTGATTGAGCTCAATTTACTTGTGTCAACTCACATTCGGCCTATCCCATTACTTTTTGACATTATGAAGTTGAATTATTCATCTCTTTATCTAATTTCCAATTTGATCATTAATACCCTCGTAGGGAGATATTGATGTCATCTACATGGGCCTAGAAGACTTGAAATATAGAATGCTTTGCAGACCTCATGAACTAGTGGAGGAGAAAATATTCTTGAGTGAGATACTCAGAGTAGGTGGTCACCTTCTATCTATTCAGAGAACTGAATTAGTCATGACCAATACACAATGGTACGAGGTTGGATCCAGAAAAATTCAAACAAATAACAACTCACTCCCCACAGTTATCACTCCAAAGGGAATTTCTTAGTGCATACAGATTACCACCAATAGAAACATGGTCATCATAACCAAGGAATTTTCTTTGTAGGAGTGGGAAAAAGACTTTTACATATTTGGAAGGCCTAACACTCAATTTGTGGCTTAAAAAGGAAGAAATACTTCCTCTATTCCCAACAAATTATTCAAGAGTGAATTTCACAAAGTCCATTTTAATGTCATTATTCTAGTGAGGAGAGTGATTCCTATGGGAAGAAATATCGAAATATGTCCAATAGTGGATGGCTTATTTCATACTTGTGGGTACTAAAGGAGACTAGGTGGTAGATTGGGGGAAAATAATCAATGACCACATCTATTGGAAGTTGTTGCATTTTCCCACCACTAATAAATATAACATGACTTCTTACCTAGTGTATGCCCTTACCTTCACAAGACCTGTCAAATAATTGTCCATGGCTCCCCATGTGCCTCAAAAATCACCTGCATATGAGATGTATTCGTAGATAACTCATAACGAGAGCAATTCCCACTATGCTAGGGTGAACGATGAATTCACCATGTTCATCATCAGGCTCCTCAAGGGAAATCCATAATCGAGAATATCTTCTCAAGTAGTTGCATTGATTGAAAACTACGAAAGCCACTTCGTCTAGTTTTGTACCTTCACCTACATCAAAGTTGTAGGCTACGATTTCACTCCTTACAAACTACTGATGTACTTGAGTGAAAAAATTATAATGTTCAAGTTGCATATATAATTGGCTCATGTTTATGTCAAGTGTAAGAATAAAAAAATAAAGGTGTGTCATTTACCATCTTCTTGGGATTCTATTCATGTAAGAATATCCCAGATACAAAAAACGTTGAAGTATCATTTACTTCCCTCAGTCTCTACTCCTACACATCTAGGTTTGACTTTGATATCAAGAGAAATCCAAATACTTTCACCTTTCTAGGTTTTCACCATATGCCCCAAATTGAAGACTATTGGTCCAATTACACTGGTGATTTTGAGGTAAAGAAAAAGGACTATTTGTGGATGAAAATAGACTAGACGAGGGATCTCAAATGTTATTATTTCATTAAGAGGATAAAATATTACGGGTTATACTTATTTGATTCCAAGTACGAAGCAGTGAAATATTCTCCACATTCTTTGATTCCATGGAACATCAAATAATCATGTGATGATAAGGAGAGGCATGTGGTAGTAATCCAAATATCAAGGGAATGATTCAAAAGAAAGAGAACCATTTTCATCAAGTTTGGTTGTCTATTGACTTTATCTAGACATGTATCCCACACTTCCTCTCTAAGGGCATCCACAAAGGCCATGATTTCCACTCACTTCGAATATATTTTCAAAGAGAAAGGTCATGGAGGAAGAACAAACTAAATATTCCCATGCTAGGAGGATCTATAAGAAAGATAATATTATTGAAGATCCCATTGATCCCCTCAAATAAGGTAAAATTATTCCTTCACATTATTTTATCCACCAATGATATCCAAGTGTATCTTCCTCAGTAACGGATTCATCCAACTGGGAGCATGTTATGATCCCTTATTGAGAACCTAAAAGTGGCCTCATACCTGATATTGTGTCTACTCTGACAGATACTTTCCCATGTATTTAGGAGTTTTTGGGAGTGAGTGAAGGCTGGTGTAGTAGGTCCCAACACTTATTTTTTAGGCTATCTCAAAATTCATGAAAACCAAGCAGAGTAAAAAAACACAAATAACCTCTTCTTTCTTCAGTGAGGCCTCTAGAACCCATTATGTGGAGGTTACCTGGACTAAAGTTGCAAAACTTGTGGAAGGTATGAATCGAGATGATTGTGAGTTGACCCGAATCTCCTTGAGGTAATTCACACATGAAGGTGATGCACATCTATTTAAGGAGTTTATGACCCACTTTCTTACCATGAATGAGGAGTACAAATTAACAATGAAGAAATTGGGGAGTATGTGAGAACTCTCAGTGTTTATGTTAAATCCTTCTTGGAACCCAATATAGTGCCACCTCCTCATATAGAGGACATTTCTCCCATAAATATTTTTGACCCTCAGATGAGAAAGAGAGCACAATGATACATAATTCAACGGATAGATGATGAGAGGTGGGTTGAAAGGATTATTGAGAAAGGAAAGGAAATGTTTCATGAAGGTCTTTCACCATTTGAATTTACACTCGCCACTGCTTCTAAAGTGAAAGTGATCAAGGAGAAGATCAAGAAATAAAAATCCCACTAGGATATTGTGTTTATATGATTATTTGAAATGATAATTTTCATTCTCACTCCTTATTGAGAAAAGACATGTTAACCTCCATCTCCGAAAACTTATCTCCCATATGGTCTTACACGATGAGTGGAGTGACATGATGAATGATTCTATCTCTGATATTTATTCTTATGGATAACATGCTTACTAGATCTTGGAAGGTGTTAGCAATAGTGTACAGAAACTCAATTCACCTTCACTTAATGAGCATTCATTTGTGGAAGATCTCCTTAAGTCCTTCTAACATTTGGTAAAGAAAGAGGCAAGATATCCCTTCTCATCCAATAAGGATACTTTGGAATATATTATGGAGATTATATGTTCAATATCTAATATTAAAAGAGATCATAAAGTTAGGTTAAACCAATCCAAGAACCTTGGAAGCATTCTTGAAACTTGGATCAATGTTTTGAGTTTTTTTTATTCCACAAATAGACATTGTAGCACATGCGTCGAACCATTTCGGTAAAGACTTCAAAGGTGAGGAAATTATTCCAGGAGAATTCCCTCAATATTCTATAGTAGTCATTTCTTCATCGACAGAGGCTATGTCTTCATCAGATTGATAAACCCTCCTATCTCTCCCTCTTTCTTCTCTATCCATTTACTAATTCTTGATATAGAATGTACATTTTCACTATTTTTTCTTATTCAATTAAGTGAGCTTCAATTTTCCATTGTAACAATTATTTTTCATTAATAAGAAAAAGACTCACTTTTATCCCGCGGTACTATGAAAGGTCAAAAGTGATGTGAAAGGTGAAAATTCATGTGGGGGGAGATGAAGGGTCATTTATGTAATTTATAATTTTGAATAACTTCATTTGAAAAGGTTGTTAGTTGTGAGTTGATAGTGGATAGAGTTTTTTCTACTAGATACAAGAAAAACATTACTTTCTTCTATTCCCTCTTGTTTATGTTTCTTATACTTCTTGCATACCCATTTTTGTAAGCATGTTAACCTTGAAAAACTAATAAAGGACTATGTACCTTTCATGAATGAATCAATAGAACTTTGTGTCTTTGGTTTGTTAGTTTCATTATTAAGTTTTCCTTTGTTTGATTTTCCCTATTTTGATTAAAAAATAAATCCTTCCTCAACTTTCATACTAGGCCAGCCATACCCTTCACAATGTATCTGATTTATTTAAATTTAATTTAGACACCCTTGGCCCCAATATCCTTTGGTGTCTCAAATACTCTTGGATAACTTAGTGACAACTAGGTGAAGTTTTGGTTGTTGCAACAAACCTACGAGTACACTGACTTTGCCACCTATGTCAACATTAGATGCCACAAAACATCAAACAATATTAAACAAAAACCTTAGTAGTTTGAGTAAACATGTGATTAGGGTTTCTAGACATCAATGATTCTAAATCGTCTTTGAGTAAATGTCCATTTTTTGAAAATATCCATTTTTCATTCTATGACACATGTGAATGGTGGCAAGCTCCACTTTGATTTTGCAACACCTTTAGACGTAACAAGGTCAATAAATGATGAGGGTTCGAATCCTAACTTCAAAACCTTAAAAGTTGCATGCTTTTGCACATCCAAATTTCTCTATTTAGATGGTTTTGCTACAAATATAGTCTTACAGGAAGATAATGAAGAATATGTCTGCTTTGATTTTTAAAAATGGCTCCATTAACAATCATTCCTATGTAATACACACTGTGCTTTCTTGTATGATGTTTCCATCGGTAATGATTCTCATAGGATTCTCGAACACATGGTAAAAATGTTAGTTGAAATTAGAAAGTCAATATTATTAGCATAGTACGCCATGATTGAGGGGGATGGATAAGATCCAATCAAATCAAACAACAACCAAAAAAATATGTAGCCAATTAAATTTTATACAATATGCCATGGTGTAGGGGGGTGGATAAGCTTTGATCCAATCAACAAAAATCTTCATTAACCTGCACCCCACTAAATTTTATTGCTTATCTTTCATGCATATGTAGAGGCATGCAACTCCCAACTCAAAAACAATGACTTTATGTTTATTTTTTATTTTTAGGGTTTTCTAGAAATCAATGCCACTTACAACCTCCTATGAACTTTTGATCCCACTAATAGTTGACTGTTGCTGAGGTTTTACTCCAATTTGGAAAATACCTTTCCTCACAATTAAACACATCAAAAGGCATATTCCAAATGGATCAAAGGGGTTAACTCTAACATGCACCAAAGATAACAACATGTAAGATTAGTTTTGCTGTTGACACATGACTTTATCCTTGTCGTACATGCAACGTGTTATTATTGGAAATTCATTTATTTTATAGAATGGTCATCCTTCCTTAATATCTTAGAACCTTCTACATGATGGATATATCAATCAATCAATAAATTAAGAAATGAATTTTGGAAGTTGTTTAAGGAGTAGGTGACCCCATGTGAAGGCATGCGGGTTGTGTCAGATGGTGCTGTGTGGAACATATTTGGTATTTGAGATTTAGCGGCATTTAACACGCTGAAACCAAGTTAACATTAAAAATTTAGTGGTATTTGGATAGTTGTAGGGCATGGGTTCCCTCACCCAACCATAGTTTGCACCCCCACAATATATGATCTTTTCACCTTTTCAAGCAATCTTTCCATCCTTTCATACTTGTCAGATTCTCTACAAATTATACAATAGATGAGGGAACTGCCTTGGGCCCAGGAAATATAAAACTTCCTTTCGAAGGTGGTACAAATTATACAAGAGCTTATTTGAGAATTAGCGGCATTTAACACGCTGAAACCAAGTTAACATTATAAATTTAGTGGTATTTGGATAGTTGTAGTGACGATAAAATACAAGAGATATGGGTTCCCGATGGAAAATGCAGGTTCTGGGACTGTGATGACGAAGACAGGGCTCGTGAGACAATGATGCAACAAATAGGTCTCCAACATGATTTGTAGTGCCCACTACTTTTCGACATTGATATTACTATGGTTTTTTCTTAATTTGGATTGGATCCATAAACATTGTTATCATAGGTTAGTTTAGGGGTTAAGACTAGGTCATATTTGATCTTTAGACATTGATAGAAGAACATTGCTATATTTTATTAGCCTATTTGATATAAAATATGGATGCTTTAGACTGATGACATGGTGTGATGTATATGATGGATTATATGCATGGTTTGACATATCAATATTTGTACTGACACATTAGATATGATATATTAATTTTGCTAGACAATTTATTTGGTTTAGTGTTCTTATTGCTAATTGATGAAATGGTAGAACTGAAATATTTAAAAATTGTGAACAATTAGTGAAATTACTTGATTCTAGAGATGGTTTAGTTATGATATTTGATGATGTGAATTGACATGTATATGTGTTTGTTTTATCATCTTGATGTCGTTAATATGGCCACGAGGCTAGAAAGGTATTGTTTTGATTTTTGAAAGAAATTGTAACACATAGAACAAAAGGGGATATGAGACCAACAATGAAGGAATTTAAGGTATTGGCAATAGATCACCTTGGCAACTTGTGTAATTGTATGTTGTTTGTTGTTAGATTGTTAGGAGGTCCCCATTAGTTATTTGTTGTGTAATATGTTGTTTTCCCTTTTTGTTTTATTTATTTTGTGAGTAATTGTAATATTTTATTATTGTGAGTCACCTTTATTAGTATTAGTTAATGTGCTCCATTTAAGTTGATTAAGCTTGATCACTTAGTATAATTTGAGATGTGACCAAGAGGGGGGGCATTTAATGTGGGTAGGTGGTTCTTGTTCAGTGTTGGATTTGAAAGGATTTTATTACTTTTGAGTGTTGTGTACTCATTCTTGCATGTCAATTTCGGATTTTGACTTTCAAGCCAATTTTGGAGGCTTGTGGGACAAATTAATCTTGTCACACACCTCTTAAAGTCACCCACCCACTATGCCTATGATGTGAGGGGATTATTTTAAGCCTTTTTGTGTATTTTAATGGAGAAAATGAGCAATTAATTGCACTTCTCTTACAAGTGTCTTTAATTGTGTCCTTTAGGGGTGTGGGTTTAAGTTTGAGTGTGTAAGAGGGTTTTCATTCCCTCAACCACCAATTTATTGTGCTTTAGGGATTGAGTTTGACCATGTGATGTGGAGTGGAGGAGGAATAATTTGGAAACCTACATGGAGCCACATCACCTCTTCCTCCTCTCTTTTCTATTTATTCATGTTTTTTTGATGATTTGGGGGTTACATGTTATATTGGGAATTTTGCATTTGGAAGGGATTGATTTTGGATTGCTTCTTGGAATCTTGAGTTGGATTGTGATTGCTTTGGACTTGGAAAGGTTTGAGTTTTCATGTGGATTGGACACTCTTGTAATGGTAAGGCAAAAAACTTCACCCATGTTTTCTTATTGTTATCTTGTTGTGTAAATGAATGTGAATGGATGATTGTTGCATTGTTGTGATTTTGGGAAATAAAATGGCCTTTACGTTGTGTAAGAGAAAATGGAAATGGGGATTGTTGACAATTTTTGCACTTGTGCAAAAATGGGAAACTCGAAACTTCATTACGATTGATAGCATTGGTGATGTATAACTAAGTTAGGGGATTTTTCTTTCAGAGAATATTTTTACTATTGAATTAATTAATTATTACATGGAATATGTAGCTATGTGTGGTGTCACAAAATATAACAGATCACATAGTCTACAATTTCATGACTATCTTCAGTAAAAGAACACAAAGCCCCAAAGGACAATTGTGTTGTCTTGATCAAGACATCTAATTTTAGAATAGATGAAATGCTAAGTTTTGGAACAACAAACATAGTTACAGACTGTAAAGAAATCAAAGTTCATTACTGGATGTTACAAGAATTTCAAATGTTCCCACACAAGTTGTGGGATGTAACTCGAAAGTAAAGTACAACTACTGAAATAAGAGGTACACATGCATGAAAGAGAAAATAGAGGTGTATGAGTGAACCCATGTTTTTCTTGGGTCTTCTCTTTTGGTTGATGTATCTTCATCTTTAGCTTATTCCCTATTCATCTTCATCACTGAAAGTACTATACCTGAAAAGAAGAAAAGATAAAACTATCAGTTTAAGAACTCAGGGTACAATCCATATTCCTATATTGCCATAATTCATGCATATAGATCTCTTAATAATATGAGATATAGATTACTTGAAAATCAAAATTACATACATGATTTTCTCACTCAGGATGAAGGAGGAAAGAGGAAAGAAAACTATGGACATAAGAGAGGCCAAAAATCCTAAATATTTTCTAACTATTTCCTCAAGTGTGAAGGTGCAGGTTGTAGTAAAGAAGAAAATAAATCATGTTTTACAGTCTTCACTGTTAGATAAAGATTACAGTTCTCAAATGATTTCCATCTTATGGTACATGAAACAGATAATTCATAAGTATATGTTCCTGATTGCAACTAAAGAAGAAGGAATTCTGAGGAAATTTTGATAGGGCTTTGGTATGTGAAATGGACTTTTAAAAACTTTCCAGCATACTTATCAAAGCTTTAATAAAAGGAAATGCAGTATTAAATAGATTGCAGAATCAAGAAGAAATAAAGAAGCCTAAATGTATTATCAAAGGAGGGATACCCAAATCTGGATTGAAATACCTCAAGCCATAAATTGAAAAATACATGGGTATATACATATTTTGGAAAAAATAATTCATTCATGCAGGACAGTTAAAAGTCCATATAAATATTTATTGCAATACAACTCCAAGGAATACACCAAGGAAACACGAAAGAAAAGCACCTGTTTCATCAATTAAAGTGCACTACTAAAGACAACTCATGCATTATGGTAAAGATGCTCTTGAGGTTCAAAACAGAATCTAAGTATATTTTCAGAGAAAAATAATAAATATCAGTAGCTCGAATGCTCAAAGAAATCTCTAAAGTCGGGATCACATAGTTTAGGCAGAAATATCAAAGGCACAAAGAGCCAAAGTTTCGGAAGAGTAACAGATCACATAGAAGAGAATCGATTTGGTAAAGAATAGACCTTCATGTTTTCATCAATGGCTAAAAATAGAAATTTTGCAGAGCCTAGCTGAGACAAAGGGAACTGCAATATGTAAATACCCACATCAGATCTAGATTTAGCTCATAATGAGATCAAAACTTCAAACATATATAGATAAAATTTTAAGAAAAGAAAAGCAAAATATGGAATACCCAGAATGTAAATTATCTAGCAAACCCTCTACAATGGGTTCGAAGAAAAGATAACAGTAATAACCATGAAAACTATGACAATATAAGCTTATCAGCATCAACCAACGTAGAATATTTATATTACTGAGCCACTCAGAGAAGGATGAATCCAGAGTTACCTCTACAAGTTAGGAAATGAAGTTCTAATGGTAATAGCCGAATCATGAAATTAAAGGAGCCATCAAAAAATTCCCACCTCAAAAGAAGGTTCATCAAGAAGAGTGATTCAATAGGCCAACACATAAACCATGGCAGCCAACTCACAGAAATTAGTAAATATACAGCCAGACCAAACTCAAGAGCCGAGTTTCAGGACTCCAACAATGGCGTCAAAGAAAATTTTTCAGGGCTTCACCCGCAAACCAGAGGTGAAATAAAAATAAATGGGGTTTAGTTTGTTTTAACTCACCCATCTTAGCCATGGCTTAACCTAACTCACCGGGAGTTAGTGATCAAAATGATCCAAAATAAAAAAGTACAGAGATCAATGCTCAGAATTGATCACCCAAATTCAAAGCAAACCACCATGGTTAAAGTTTTTACTGACCACATTCAATGCAAGTCAGAAACCTAGAAGATAAACGAATGAGGTTACATCGTGCAAAGGATTGAAAGGAGGAAATCAAATAATCCAAAATCGATGCAAACCTCAGCTTGACTCATGAAAATGGCGGGTCTTTTGGCTGACTTAGCACTTTATATTATTTTTAAAAAAGTGTCAAATTGGTCCGCAGGCCCGACGAAATCTGATTGGATGTAGAGGGGAAGGCCCCTTTTTGTGTTTTGAGATATTTTAGAAAAATATGTAAAGTCATAAAATCACCCGCGGCCCCACTCATGCTAAAGGGAAAATTTTAAATATTGAGCCCGCATCAATAAGTCAAAAGTGGAGAAGCAGACCATCAGAATGTTTTTTTTGCCTTTGAAACTTTTTGAAAAAGGAGCAAATTTTAAAAGTGCCTCCGTAATCCTACTAAGGACCGGGGCAATCCTAATAAGGACCAAACAAGGCCCACATACTCAATAAATTCAAAGGCAGAGCATCGGGTCAAATTTGAGATTTTGAGCACTTTTTGAAAAAGGGAAAAAAGTGTTTAAGTCACCCACGACTCTGCCCAAGCATCAAAAGTTAAAATCAGGGAAGCGGGCTACCGAGACATTTAAAATTTTTAAGCCTTTTTCAGATTTAAAGGCAACAAACTATCAAAAGTAATCTGCAATCCCACTTTGACTAGATTTAGACATGTGTAAGGCCCAGATTAAAAGCAAATGGGTGGGCCGAATATTCAAACCTAAAATTTCTATCAGAAACACGAAAAGAAGGATTTTCCAAGCCCATTTTTGGATCAATTTTGTTTTACGTCGGATGATCTTTTCGAGGTAATAAAATATAGAGTTCTTCAGAGAACCTTCAGTCTAGCTCAAAGTCTGGCATCAATGGCAGAATTTAAAAACAAAATCACATTAAAAAGCTTGAAGTTATTCATGGTGGCCACGGGAATTTTTTTTATAGAGATTTGCTAGCTCAAATGGAGCTTAACAATGTAATTGCAAAATAACGATTAAGTCTACAATATTTTTACATCTTAATTTGAGTCCTAAGTTAACCTAGATTCAACCATGGTCAGAAAATAATTAATTTTTCTCACACACAAAGAGTAAAGTTGTACTCCTTCACAAAATTCAGAAAAGGACAGATCAGTAAGAAGACAAATTTGCATACACAAGAAAGAAAGTTTGCTCATCAAGCAAAGCTTATTTTTAGAAAATCATCCACTCTTGTTTTTCTTAAAAATAAACATGCTTTTCTTAAAAATATAATAGTCGACTGTAGTTGACTAAAGTGTAACCGATGGCTATTAATGCCTCTTTGTATTTGCATGTTGTGTTATTATTCCTTTATTTATTAATAGATGAAGGATAAAAATAGGATGCATGGGCGAGTACAATTTTATCCTATTTTAGGAAGGGTGGGAAATTTTTTGGCTATATATTGTGTGCCTTGGCAAAGCAAAAAAAAGATATAGGTTAGAGGAGGAATTTTAGATATAGAAGTGCTGAAGCAATTTTTTTGCCAATTTTGCCCTTTGAATGTGAAGTATTTTCTACCTTTCCAATTATTTGCATTCTTGTGTATGTTTCCATTAATCTTGTGAGTTTGAATTCCCTAATTAATTATCTTACCCTTTTGCAAATTTAGTAATTGTTGTTGCAGGCTCACAGCACCCCTGGATGCAGATCAGGCTTCTAGGTTGATCACTCTAGCATCCAGTGTGATTGCACAACATGGAAACCTCTCTCCAAGTGTGGGACTTGTGAAACTGAGAGAGGAATCTCCAGATTAGAGGCTGGTTCCTCAAACTCCTCTGATTTAGATCTATATTTGCACAACTACAGAGGTTCAGATCCTAATCCTACTCTAAATTGTAAGGAGACAGGGATAGAAATGCAAAAATTGAAACTAACTAAAGATGGTGATGCACCAAAAGGAGTGGTGAATATTTTGTCAAGCAAATAGACACAAACCAGAGATTGCAACATAAAACATACACAGGCTGATAAGATATAATTTAGGATCTGAAATGAAGCAAATAATACAAACAGAGGACTGAAACTCATTCACAAAGCTTGCATTATTATTTCCAATGTCAAAACACTGCATTACAACCTCAGAGAGGTAAAAACTGTTACAGTCTTTGAAGAGGTCTGATTCTTGCCTACAATCACTTACTGGAGGTGAAAGAAGAAGATTGCTATGCCCAAAAGTATTCCACCCTTTAGAAATGAGCCAAATCTGGCTTTTACATTGCATGGGTCGAGCCCAGGAGATAGAAACGTACAAAAATGTGAGAGCCCATTCCTCCTTGACTACAGATGCATTAAAATGGCATGGGGGACCTTACAAACCCATACCCTATCATTTTTGACCGATTGCAGGAGAATGCGACCCATTCTGCGTTAAATTTGGTCGCTGAAATGTCACTTCTGGCCATGAACACGCGTCAGAGCCATTTCTTAACTTTCTCTCTCCAGACTACACCAAAATTCAAGATTAACCCTGGAATCATGTAGAGAATTTCATAATCTTTCTGTTGATATAAAGAACATGCAAATCTGAGCTCTGGATCGAAAGATATGGCGATCTGAAGATTTAGGGCACAAAACAGGCAAAAATGGATTTTGAAATTTTTTCCCGCGCTCTACCACCTGGATGACACGTGTCAAGCACTGATTGGATGCGTAATTCTCTCTCCTTCCCTGTACCCGTGGGTTTTCCTTGAAAATTTTGCCTTTTTTGTGATTTTGGAACATTTTCCACTTTTCCCCCGCGCCCCCGCCACTTGGGACATGTGGCATGATTGATTGGTCGACAGGGGCACGGGGAAGACCTTTGCTTTTTAGCTTTTGGCCAAAACTCTTGCCAAATTCTCTAACTCCTCCCCAAGCTCCACGCTTCCCTACTCCATTGGACACGTGTCCTATTCTGATTGGCTCGGGCCTGACGCTTCAAACCTCACCCTTTGAACTTTTGGACGTTTTCCCTTGTGACACGTGTCATGCCCGATTCGTCCACAGGCCTGCCAGCTTTTCACGTCCCTTCGCGTCCTCATGGCCCGACTGTTCCAAACTTCTTGGGACAAATTTCCTTCTGATCCACCTGAAATGGGCTTCCTTGTCCCTTTTCAACCGATGACACGTGGCATAATTTGATTGGCTTTCAACTTTCTTCAGCTCTTCGCGTCCCACGCGTCCCTCTGTCCCAACTGTCCCAGTGTGAAATTTCTCCTTTTCAGCCGATCCGGGTGGTTCGCGTCCTTCGCATCCTCGTGGCCCAGATGTCCCAACTGTATTCCACTCAGTAGTTAGTCGATTTTCCTTTGACCTTCGGCCGGTTCGCCTTTCCGCGTCCCGCGCGTCCTCACGGCCCGGATGTCCCTTTGCTCTGCGGACCGCCTGGCGCCCTTTCAGCTGATTCGTGCCCTGATGTCCCAACTGTCCCAAGGACTGCCTGGACTAGGACTTAGCCATTTTTCATGATTTTTCCTGGCCCGAGCTTGTTTTTTGCAACTTTTTCACCTTTTCTCAGAACTTGCTCTTTTCAACCTGGACAGGAGAGTTAGAAAAAAATCTGAGGGGACCCTAGAAACATGATTTTTTGCCCTGAATCAATCTATTTGCCTGGGACTTGAGTATTCTGATGCATGTTATCAATTTTACCCTGGGGGGTGCAAATTGGATAACAATTTGGTGACTCAGCGGGGTTACCTGCCTGCTAGGTAGAAGATACCAGTTGCCTGAAGCAGTCCATTGGGCATGGAGTTATCAAATATTCAGTTTAGAACCCCAACTGACTTAGAATGTGTAAGGAGGAAGATGGGATATCACCTGATGGGAGCAAAGATTGCAAAACATCTCCATGGACAGCAAGCTGTGCCAAAGCACTTAGGGAAAACAAAACTAACCTACAGCAAAACAATGTGCACAAGCACTTGGAGGAATGAAAATCTAATCTAATATTTACAAAGTAGTGAACTTCCCTCTAGAAGCAACGCTTGAGATAGATTCCATTGACTGGAATCTGTAGTTCTTCACCATCCAATGAGGCCAATTGGAAAGCATTGTTGTTCTTGCACTTCGTGACCATGTATGGGCCACTCCAAATGGCATCAAATTTTGAATGCCTTCCCGGGTTTTGCTCTATCCACATCCCATTTCAACACTAGATCTCCAACTTGAAAAGATCTATCCTTGGCCTTCTTATCAAAGGTCTTCTTGATCAAAGCTTGATCCTTTTCCATTGCTTGGGATGCCTGATTTCTGATCTCTTGCAGCTCCATCAACTCTGCATACCTCACCTCCATGGGCTCAAACTCTAGCAACTCCAGCTGCTTCATGAGTTCCAATGTTGGCAACTCAAGTGACATGGGCAAGATTGCCTCTCTTCCATAGACAAGCCTGAATGGAGAGTTACCTGTGGATCTTTTGGGAGTTATCCTATCAGCCCATAAGGCTGATTTCAGTTTGGTATGCCAAGACCTCTGATTCTCATCAAGAGTCCTCCTAATGATCCTCAACAAGTTCTTGTTTGTAGACTCGGCCTGGCCATTACCTTGAGGGTAATAGTTTGATGAAGTGCTTAGGTAAATACCGTTCTTGACAGCCCACTCAGTCACCTTAGATCCAATGAATGCCAATGCATTATCAGAGATTATTGTAGCAGGTACACCAAATCTGGTTGTTATCCCCTCATAAAAGTCTAAGATGCTAGACTCATTTGCCTCTTTGAGTGCTACTGCTTCTGTCCATTTGGTGAAGTAGTCTGTGGCTGTCAAAATCCATTTGTGCCCTTGGCTTGAATTGGGATTAATGACTCCAATGAAGTCCAAACCCCATTGCATGAATGGCTGGTCAACTGAGATTGGATGCAATGGAAGGGCAGCAAGTCTCTCTTTTCCTGTGAAGAATGCACAATTCTTACACCTCTTGATCCATGCATAGCAATCACTGAAGATTTTAGGCCAATAATAACCAGCCTTCATGATTTTTAGAGCTGTCACTCTTGGTGCAAAATGACCACCAGCTGGTCCACCATGGAACTCTTCCAACACCCTTTGAATCTGATTTGTGCTAATGCATCTCAGCAGCACTCCATTCACATCTTTCTTGAACAAAACTCCATCAACAATGGCATACGGGATGACCTGCAATCTGAAGTGTCTCCTTTGGGTCTTGTTCATCTCCGAGAGGGCATAGGCCTGTGCCTAGGAAGTGTATAATGCCTTGGGTCCAGCAAGGAGTGGGGGCAGCATTGTCTTCTTCTTGATTGCCACTTGGCTCATGGCTGTCCTGGACTGTCAAAACAGCCTCTTCTTCATTGCATACTTCTTTTTGCTTCCCCAAAACCAGCTGCTCACACAATCCTTTCCCTCTTACTAGCTTGGTGATCTTGATCTCAATGTCATACTCCATGACACGGGTGATCCAACCTGCCCTTTTCTCATTCAAATCCTTGTTGAGGAGGAAGTCCTTAACCCCAACATGTGAGACCAGCAACTGGACCTTGTTGTTTGAGACTAAATGCTTGAATTTCTTCAAGCTTCTGATTACTGCAAGTACATGCTTCTCAATAAAAGAGTACCTCACCTCATAGTCATCTAGGCTCTGGCTGAAGAAAGCAATTGGCTGCTCATCATTATCCTTGTTCTGCTATACCAAAATGGCAGAAATAGTGTCATCACCTCCAAATGCATAGAGGATGAAATCTTTGGAGAAGTCCGGGTTGATGAGAGTTGGTGCTTGAGAGATGGCTTCTTTGATTGCTTCAAAACTCTCCTTGCCTTCTACTGTCCACTTGAAAGCCATGCTCTTCTTTAACATTTTGGTGATGGGCCTGACAAGGGCTGCAAAATCTGGGACAAACCTCCGAACAAAGTTTATCCTTCCCAAGAAACTCTGAAGGGCCTTCTTGTGGCTTGGCAATGGTAGTGCTCTTATGGCTTCAACCCTCTCTGGATCAATTGCTAATCCTTCTTTGGAGACAATATGGCCAAGGAGCTTTCCTTCATGTGCAAGAAAGATGCACTTCTTAGGATTCAAAGACACTCCAAATCTCCTGCACCTCGTGAAGACTTGTCTCAAATGAGAGAGGTGGTCTGCTGCATTTTTGGAAAAAACAGTGATATCATCAAGGTAGATCAGCACCACATTGTTAATCAAACCTTTGAATGCCATGTCCATTGCCCTTTGGAAGGTTAGCACCAGCGTTGGACAGCCCAAATGGCATTTTCCTGTATGCAAAAGTTCCCCATTTGGTTGTGAAGGCTATCTTGAACTGGTCTTCTTCCTTCACCATAATCTAATTGTAGCCTGAGTAGCCATCAAGTAATGAAAACCTTTAGAACCAGCTACAACTTGCAATATTTGCTCCATGGAAGGGAGTGGGTAATGGTCCTTGAGAGAGGCTCTATTCAAGTCTCTGAAGTCAACACACAGTCTGATCTCTCCACTTTTCTTTCTGATTGGAACTAAGTTGGCAACCCAACTAGAATGCTTGATTGGGAATATGATCCTTGACTCAATCAGCTTGTCCAATTCTTTCCTCATGAGAGGCTCCATGTGTGGATTGACTGGTCTTTGTTTTTACCTGACAGGCTTAGTATTTGGATCCAATTCAATGGTATGCTGAGCTAAGTTGGGATTGAAACCTTTCAAGTCTTCATAGCTCCAAGCAAACACGTCAGGGAACTCTTGACACAGCTGTATGAACTCATACCTTTCTTGTTCAGTTGTCATCCTTCCAATTTGCAATGGTTTGTTCTCTTCTACCAAGATGGATACTGAATCCTCTCTCTTGACCTGAATGTTTGCTTTCTCCTTTCTAAACTGGTCATTGGGGTTAAAAATGGACTCCAAAGTGATAAGTCCCTTGGGCAGCTTGTTAGTTCTCAGCTGTACTACTTGGTCACCATACTGTTGTTCCAATTTTTCTTGATTCTTGGCTGAGAACTCAGCTTCTTCTTGCAAGAAATGGATGATTTGCTGGTCATTTTCAAACACTTGCCAACTAACATTGTTATCTGGCACTGAAGGCCTCACAATCACGTGGATGTTTGGCTGTACCTTGTCTTGTTGAATGCTTTCCACAATGTCAAAGGCTGCCCCTACTGCTGCAAGCCTGTCAGCAGCTTGATTCTCTTTCCTAGGAATGGATTTGATGCCAAAACCCTCAAAATCTTCCATGAGGTCCCACACCCTATTCTTGTAGCACCTGAGAAGATCATTCTTGGTAGCATGTTGTCCTTTGACCTGATTTACAATCAATTCACTGTCCCCAAAGACTTGCAAGTTCTTTATTTTCTTCTTTATTGCCCAATGCATCCCTTGCACCAAGGCTTCATATTCAGCAGTGTTATTGGAGCATGCAAACTGAAATCTAAAAGCTGAATAGTACTTTACTCCTTGAGGTGAAACAAGCATAGCTCCACCTCCTGCACCTTGCCTACTCCTTGATCCATCAAAAAACAGCTGCCATACCTCATTGTCATCTTTGTGGTCTGGCTTGGTGATGCTAGGAATAGGCTGATTTTCTTCGTGTATGCAATAGACCCCTAGCTCAGATTCTTCCACTTCTTGATAAGGATCAAATGCATGTATCTTGTTTTGCCCATTCATCAAGAGTTAGATCCGGGATGCTTCCAACCTTGGTGTCAGCTTCATCAGTGCTTGGGTGATCTTCTTGATCAAATGCTGAGCAATTGGCATTAATCTGACTTGGAGTGTAAGGCTCAATGTGGAAGTTTGCAATAGGTTCTGACCTGATTGTAGCCTTAGTTCCATACCTCATTCTGAACAGCATGTGTGACCAATCAGCAGACAAATATCCCCCAATCTTGGCTGTGAAGTCCCTTGACAAGCATAGGGCAAAGAGTGGTGGAAGGTCTATGACTGATACATCTTGTAAAACAACAACATTTGGACATGCATGCAAGGTAAGACTCAAATTTCTAATCACTCCAACTGTTGCTACTGCTGTCCCATCCAGCTGCACTACCCCTTTGGATGTTGTTTCATACTGGAGCCCTAGTTGATCAGCTATCTGTTTAGGCATTACTGAGCTACTTGCCCCGGAGTCTATCATGCAATTGTGCACTAGCTGATTTCCAATGATTAATGAAACATAGAAAGGAGGGGGCTTCAACATTTTACCTTGTTGTCCTCCATGATTTCCCTCAGGCTGGGCAGCATTTGTAAGCACTTTGTCTTGCATCTGAACTTGCTGATTCGAAGTTGGCCAGTCCTTCATGGCAGCTTGCAGCAAGATCTCTTTGGCCTGGGATAGATAGGGATTCCCACATTGATATATTAACATTTGTCTTCTTCATCTGATCAATGATACTGAATGGTGATGAAGGATCTCTTTTGCTGTCCCTTTGGTTTGCACATTCACTCCTTGCACGTGGGCAGCAACAACTGGTATTTGAGTTGGCCTAGGGGCTGTTCTTGGCTGCCCTTGTGCATTTGAAATTGGATTTTGCTTGCCAACCACTTGTGGAGCCATGGAAGGTTGTGGATTGGTTGGGGCTAATGGCTGTTCTTCACCCAAATTCCTCCTTTTTGACCTTGTGTTGGCTGCAACACCTTGAGAAACTGCCTGATTCATGCCACAAAAATCTTCTGCTTGCCAATTTACCAATGTGGTGTCATTTGGGGCTGATTGCTGTTGGAATGTTTCTTGTTGTTGGCTATTTCCTTGACTGCTCTCACCCTCCACACCAGTAGTTGTCACCATTAGTGCTTGATTCAAAGCACCATTGAAGCACATGGATTGGTTATGAGGCTCATTGCATGGAAAACACCAATCATACTCCTGAGCAATGTTGTTTTGTGTTGGCACCAATGCCTTAGAGGCAGATATGGCATTTGGATTATAGGGCTGGAATGGTCTATTGGCAGGAGGCCTTGTTTGATTCATATTTGCAGCTGGATTAGGTGGCCTTTGTGGTTGGTATGGCTGCCTGTTAGGCTGAGCTTGGGGTTGATAAGAAGGTCTAAAACCTTGGGCCTGCTGCCTTTTGAGAGTAACCAGCTCATTGCCTAGGTTTTGCAATTGTTTCATGACTTCTTGAAGCTCATTTGGGGCACTTGGAGATGAAGTGGAAGCTTCATTTGAACTCTGATTTCTAGGAGTGGGAGAAGGAGCCAAATTAGGTGCTTGATTGGTGTTTGGACTCTCTAAACTTGGAAACAGTGGCATGGGAGGTCTAGGGGCAAGTTTTCCAGCTTGGATCAAACAATTTTCAGCCCTAATGGCAATGCTATAAGCCATAGGGATAGTTATGCCTCCCATGGACTGAATTAACATAGAAATATCAGAATTTAAAGCTTTGAGATAGTAGAGAAAAGCACCTTCTGCTGTTGGCCTAACTGCCACTGGAATTCTCTCCCAAGTCTTTTGAAATCTGAAGTTGAAATCGGTCAGCTGCTCATTGGGAGCTCTCTTGATGGTTGTCAGCTACTCCAAAAGAGACAAGTTGTCTCCCTTCTCTCCAAATTGCTCATGAAGTGCTATACACAGCTGATTCTAATTTGTGATAGAACCAACTCCAAGGCTCCTAAACCATTGCAATGCTTTACCCTTGAATGAAGATGCCAGTAACTTGACAGCCACTTGCATTTCATCGATTTCATGGATTGCACAAAGGTTAGCAATATCTTTAACATGATCACCTGGAGTAGTCTGATTTTCTCCAGTGAAGTAGGGAATGTTCTTCAAGGCTGCAATAGGAATTGGATGTTGTGCATTGAGGGCAAGTGGGCTGCTGCCTGTGAAGTTGACGTAGGGGTTGTTTTGTGCCATTCTAATTGGTCTTAAAACCCTTGTTGACTGAATGAAAGGCCTACCAGGTGGAGGAGTTGAGAGAGTTCTGTTTGGTGGAGATGGAGACCTTTGAATCCTTCTTCCTCTTTGCCTTCTTCTTGGAGATAACTGCAGGTATTCAAACAACACTTCTTCTTCTCCAACTCTTGACCTTGTGGTGATTCTTCTCATGAGTTTTCAGGCCTGCACTGCTGAAACCAGTTGATTCTTCCCCTTGGAGTCGCCAGATATGCAAATAATAGCTCTTTTCAAGAAAGAAAATTACAGCAGATGCACATCAACCTTGCTGCAATAAAAATGAGACCTCTAGTGTCCCACCGGGCGTGCCAAAACTGTTGTTGCAGGCTCACAGCACCCCTGGATGCAGATCAGGCTTCTAGGTTGATCACTCTAGCATCTAGTGTGATTGCACAACATGGAAACCTCTCTCCAAGTGTGGGACTTGTGAAATTAAGAGAGGAATCTCCAGATTAGAGGTTGGTTCCTCAAACTCCTCTGATTTAGATCTATATTTGCACAACTACAGAGGTTCAGATCCTAATCCTACTCTAAATTGTAAGGAGACAGGGATAGAAGTGCAAAAATTGAAACTAACTAAAGATGGTGATGCACCAAAAGGAGTGGTGAATATTTTTGTCATAGAAAATAGACACAAACCAAAGATTGCAACATAAAACATACACAGGCTAATAAGATATAATTTAGGATCTGAAATGAAGCAAATAATACAAACAGAGGACTGAAACTCATTCACAAAGCTTGCATTATTATTTCCAATGTCAAAACACTGCATTACAACCTCAGAGAGGTAAAAACTGTTACAGTCTTTGAAGAGGTCTGATTCTTGCCTACAATCACTTACTGGAGGTGAAAGAAGAAGATTGCTATGCCAAAAAACGTTCCACCCTTTAGAAATGAGCCAAATCTGGCTTTTACATTGCATGGGTCGAGCCCAGGAGACAGAAACGTACAAAAACGTGAGAGCCCATTCCTCCTTGACTGCAGATGCATTAAAATGGCATGGGAGACCTTACAAACCCATACCCTGTCATTTTTGACCGAATTGCAGGAGAATGTGACCCATTCTGCGTTAAATTTGGTCGCTGAAATGTCACTTCTAGCCATGAACATGCGTCAGAGCCATTTCTTAACTTTCTCTCTCTAGACTGCACCAAAATTCAAGATTAACCCCAAAATCATGTAGATAATTTTATAAGCTTTCCAATGATATAAAGAACGTGCAAATCCGAGCTCTGGATCGAAAGATATGGTGATCTGAAGATTTAGGGCACAAAACAGGCAAAAATGTGTTTTGAAATTTTTTCCCGCGCTCTACCACCTGGATGACACATGTCAAGCACTGATTGGATGCGTAATTCTCTCTCCTTTGCTTACCCATTTTTGTTTTCCCTTGAAAATTTTGACCTTTTTTGATGATTTTGGAAAATTTTCACCTTTTCCCCCGCGTGCCCCTGCCACTTGGGACACGTGGCATGCATTGATTGGTCGACAGGGGCGCGGGGAAGACCTTTACTTTTAGCTTTTTTTGCCAAAACTCTTGCCAAATTCTTCCAAAGTTCCTCCCCGAGCTCCATGCTTCCCTGCTCTATTGGACACGTGTCCTATTTTGATTGGCTCGGGCTGAGTGCTTCAAACCTCACCCTTTGAACTTTTGGACGTTTTCCCTTGTGACACGTGGCATACTCCTGATTCGTCCGCATGGGCCTGCCGGCTTTTCGTATCCCTTCACGTCTTTTCAGCCCAGATGTCCCAAACTGTCTGGGACAAAAACCTCCGATCCGCCCGAAATGGGCTTCCTTGTCCCTCTTTCTTCCGATGACACGTGGCGTAATTTGATTGGCTCTCGGCTCCTTCAGCTCTTCGCGTCCCCGCGTACTTCTGGCCCAACTATCCCAGTGCGAAAGTTCTCCTTTTCGGTCGATCTGGGCGGTTCACGTCCTTCGCGTCCTCGCGGCCCAGATGTCCCAACTGTATCTGTCAGCAGTTAGTCGATTTTCTTTTCTCCTTCGGCCGAACCGGCTTTCCGCGTCCCACGTGTCCCAACTATCCCAGTGCTCTGCGGCCCGCCTGGCGGCCTTTCGGCCGATTCGCGCCCCGATGTCCCAAATGTCCCGACTGTTGCGAGGACTAGGAATTAGCCAATTTTCATGATTTTTTCTGGCCCAAGCTTGTTTTTTGCAACTTTTTCACCTTTTCTCAGAACTTGCTCTTTTCAACCTGGACAGGAGAGTTAGAAAAAATCTGAGGGGACCCTAGAAACATGATTTTTTGCCCTGAATCAATCTATTTGCCTGGGACTTGAGTATTCTGATGCATGTTATCAATTTTACCCTGTGGGGTGCAAATTGGATAACACTAATTTCTAAATGATATTAATGTGTATGTGTAACATATCAGTATTGTTGTGATTTTATCCTCAATACATCAAAGTTTTTACCCTTAATTATTTTCAGAAAATTGTTGGCTTGTGCATAAAAAATCCTTTCCTTATCAATTATGAATATACTCAGTCAAAGACCTCATAAAAAATTAGCGTGTCACCTTAGTTTAAATCATTTTAAAGTCTTCTTTTACAATTAAACCCCAGAAATTCAGTTTAGGATACATCAATAAGGAACCGGCCTTGATACCAGAGACTCACCACAAATAGGTATACCATAGACCTGAGGTGTTTCCATTGTATCTATGAAGAGAGATCCATTTTTTGCAGGCTTAGAACACCTACAACCATCTCTCTACAGGGTGTAATTTCGAGAGATAACATTTTTTTGGCATGCCTGGTGGGACCACGAATCAGATCTGTATACAAGTTACATATATCTACATCAGATCTACAACAAACTTACAGAAGATCAAAAGTTACTTTCAGGACAACAAGCTGTAGTAATTCTTTCTAAAGATTTAAATATCTTTTGGCAACTCCGTGAACCTGATTTCAGACCAGTGTTATAGCATGTTCCATGCCTAAAGTGACTACAAGATCATAGGTAAGAGGAATTCCTCCTGAATTTTATTTCTTTACATCTGAATTATGCAAGAAGGAGAAGAGTTGGTAATACTTTACCTTATAATAGACCTAGTTTTTATAACCCTCCTCATAATATTCCTTCACCATGTATCAATTTTTCTATTCAAATCCTAGTCTTTCAAATGGCTATTCAACCACCTAGGAATTTTGTGACCTTTACTAATGGTAGTCCATTAGTAATCCCTGTTTACCATGACATCCACTAATGCTCCCATGAAAATTTTTCCATCATTCACTGGTGAAAATCAGGTTACACCTATAGAGCACATTAAAGATGTTGCAGCCTTATGTGCAGTTCATAATATCACTCATGAGGATGTAGTTTTGAGACTTTTAGCTGCATCTCTTAAATGAAAAGCCTTGCAATGGTATAGAAATCTAGATATTTGATGGATAAGAACTTGGGATGATTTAGGTAATAAATTGCTAAAACAATTTCAAGATAATTCAGATCATTTATCTCTTGCATAGAATAGTTGTCTACCATTAAAAGAGCTCCCAACGAATTTATGTCCAGTTTCAACATCCATGTTTTGCCAGAACATGGGAAAGAATTCCAGCAAGTGTCAAGCCTCAAGATGATCACACTGATTTCCTTTGTTATCCAAGAGCTTTAAAGAGTGATATTTCAACTATGATTCAGTCTATGGGAAGAGAGAATCTCCCAAAAGCATATGATATTGCCATCCGAGATGAAAATAGTCTTATTGAAGTCTGGAAAATTAACACTGAGACCTTCAAATTACCTTTTTTGGCAGATTTAACACCTATTTCTTAGCCTATCACAATTATAGAACCTGCTGTTACAGCCCCATCAAATGACATATTTAAATATTTTTAGACTATGGGGAACAAGCTTACCTCAATTGAGAATAGGCTTGCATTACCTAGCAGACCTTATTAGGCTCCTTATGAAGCAAAATCAGCAAAATAGGCAGCCGTACCAACAGAATCAAAATTATAGGAAACCTTATCACCAAAGACAGTTTGACCCAAAGGCTCATAGTCCATCTAACACTTTAGTCCAAGTTAATATGGCTACTGAAGAGTGGTGTCCACCTTGTAGTCAACCTCATTCAGTTGCAAATTTGCCCAAATGCTTTTTTGAACATAAGCCTTGCTGCACAACCTCAATCTAAAACATTATTCATACCTCAAATGGAGGCTGGGCAACACAGAAAATCATGTTCAGAATGCACCTGAACAAAAATTAATTAGTTTTAGTGAGGATGATTTCATTGCAGTTACTACTAGAGCTTGGGAAAAGGCCATACACAGAGCAAAAAAACAATAGAATAGGCTTGTTCTACCTACTATCACTGATAAAACAACAACTATAAGCCCAAAACCAGCTAACAGTGCATCTGTTCCTAAAAAAAACAATAGGTGTTACAGCTAGTAAAGAACAACTAAAAATAGCTATAGCCTGATCCAAGAAGGTTATTTATACTTCAGATATCAAAAGTAGCTGAAGCAGAATCAGTTTTCGCTAAAGCCTATGCTAAAACAGTAGAATATGTATCTCTAAAACTGTTGCTTCTTTTAACATTGTTGATGTAATGAAAAAGCATAATGTTAACATCTCAATGTGGGATGCTCTAAGTATTCCAAGACAACAATGATTTACTTTCTCATGAACTAGCTAAGCTACAAATTTCTTCTAAAACAATAGAAAATGAAGTCCAGAAAGAAGACATGGTCCTTGGAACAATGGAACAAGACCACATCAAAGAAGTTAAATGGATGGTTCAGAAAGTCTTAAATGCTCATGACATCAAGAAGCCACCACCATTTTATCTATCACTGATTATTGGAGAACATCTTGTTCATAACTGTATGGTGGACAATGGTGCAAGCAACACAGTTATGCCAAAATTAATTGCAGAAAAATTGGGCCTGTAGTATGAACCTATAGAAAAGAGTGTCTTACAGTTGGATGGAACAAGCAACTAATATGGTTGGTGTCATCAAAAATCTAGAGGTAACATTGCATGCTTGCCCAAATGTTTCCATTCTGCAAGATATTACTGTTGTAGACTTACCTCCTTACTTTGCTATATGTTTATCAAGAGACTTCACAACAAAAATAGGAGGCTATCTCTCTTCAGATTGGTCTTTCTTATTTTTCACTACTCATTATGGGACCAAGGTTACTATCAATTCAAAACCTGTTGGCCAGATTTCACATTGAGCCTCATGCTTCTAATGCAGTAGCTAATTATGCAGCCTTAGACCAGTCTGATTTTGATAATATAGCTCATGTTTCAGCACTAGATGGTGTTTCTAACCTGTTTATGGATGAAAAGACACATGAAGAACACGCTCATGATCCTTTCAAAGAAGTTGAAGAACATTTGTTTGGTGTGTATTGCTTGCATGAAGAAAATACACCAATTCCCTTGTTGTCCAAAACAGAAAATGCAACGGAAGGGATTTGGAAGCTTCATTTCGATGGAGCTAAAAACAAGAAAGGACAAGGAGTAGGTTTGATGCTCACTTCCCCAACAAACGAAAGGTATTTCTCAGCTTTGAGTCTCCAATTTTCATGCACTTGCAATGTAGCTGAATACGAAGCATTAATTCATGGCTTACTTTGGGCCAGAAAGAGAGGTATTAGCATGTTACAGATTTTTGGTGATTCTGAGTTGGTTATCAATCAAGTAAGAAATTTCAATGTTTGTAAGAATCCATTAATGAAGTCTTACAGACATAGAGTTTCAGACTTAATGGAAGATTTCAAAGCTATTAACATTCAATCCATTCCTAGAACTAGAAAATAAGCATGCAGATAGACTTACAGCAATTGGTGCTAGTTTTGAAATGCTGGAACAAATTGAAAATAGCAAAATTCAGCCTCATATAAAGCTAATTGTTAGGCCTTTGATACCTGATAATGACTTGAATTGGCAGGTTTTTGAAAGTGATGATCAAATCTGTAGGTTTTTGCAGCAAGAAGTTGAATTCTTTGTAGTAAATCAAGATAAATTACAACACTTATATGGTGACCAGATTGTTCAGTTAAAGACAAACAAACTACCTCGAGGTCTGGTCACATTAGAAGACATCTTCAGCACTGATGATCAGTTAAGAAAAGACAAAACAAAGATGTCAACACATGCTGATAACTATGAAGAGATCTCAATTGATGAAGGGAAAATTTTGTTTCTGGGAAAGGTATGCTCCTTGGCTGAAAAACATTCATTTATTAATCTTTGCAAAGAATTTAAAGATGTTTTTTCTTGGAGATACCAAGACCTGAAAGGGTTTGATCCCAGTTTAGCACAACATACTATTGAATTACAGCTGAATTCCAAGCCAGTTAGGAAAAAAATAGAGGCCTGTAAATCCCAAAATAGAGCCTCTAATGAGGAAAGAGTTATCTAAGTTGATTGAATCAGGTATTATCTTTCCAGTTAAGCATTCAAGTTGGGTAGCCAATCTTGTTCCTGTTAGGAAGAAAAATGGAGAAATTAGATTATGTGTGGATTTTAGAGATCTAAATAAAGCTTCATTAAAAGATCACTATCCACTTCCAAATATGGATCAGATTTTGAGAACAGTTTCTAGTTCAGATAGACTATCTCTTCTAGACGGCTATAGTGGATACAATCAGATTTTAGTTCGAGAAGAAGATAGGTACAAAACAACTTTTACCACCAAGTGGGGTACTTATGCTTACAAAAGAATGCCTTTTGGCCTTTCAAATGCTGGTGCAATGTTTCAACGTGCAATGGACATGGATTTTTCACAGCTTGTTAAATAAATGCATCCTTGTTTATTTAGATGATGTTACTGTATTTTCAAAAAATTCAGATGAGCATCTAATACATCTAAGGCATAATTTTCAGTTATGCAGGCAGTTTGGAATATCTTTGAATCCCAAAAAGTCTATCTTTTCAGTACATCAAGGAAAATTACTTGGTCATATTGTTTCTAAGCAAGGTTTAGCAATTGATCCTTTCAGAATCGAAGCCATATTACAACTATCATTACCTCATCATAAGAAAGCATTACATAGTTTTCTTGGGAAAATCAACTTTGTTAGAAGATTTGTTCCAGATTTTGTAGCATTGGTGAAACCATTGACAACTATGCTAAAGAAAGAGAAGACTTTCTCTTGGACCAGCAAAGGGAGAGAAGGATTTGAAGCAATCAAAACAACCATCTCTCAAGCTCCTACTCTTGCAAATCCAAATTTTGATAAATATTTTACAATGTATGCACTTGCAGGAGCTGAAACAATCTCAGCCATATTAACTCAGGTTAATGATGAAAATGTTGAACAACCAATTGCTTTCTTTGGACAAAGCTTGCATGATTACGAAACAAGGTACACATTTCTTGAAAAAAAAGTACTTTCAGTAGTCAGAGGGCTAAAGAATTTCAAGTACATGCTTTCAAACAATAAAATTCATGTTCTTGTTTCTCATCCAAGTGTGAAAGCTTTCTTGTTAAATAAAGAATTGAATGAGAAAAGAGTAGGCTGGATAACAAAAGTTATGGAATATGATGTTGATATCTGGGTTGCAAAGATAGTTCGAGGAAAAGGATTATGTGAGCACCTAATTACTGATATGGAAAAACAACATGAACCAGAATCAGAAGATCCAAAACAACATGCTGAAGTTAAGCATCAACAATCAGATGTCATGGTTCAGCCAGAAAACTAGCAACCTGAACTTTCTCAAGAGGTCCAAGAATCAAGATGGATGACTGATTTAGTTAGCTATTTGCAGCATGGTATTTATCCAGAAGGTATGGACAAGAATAAAAGAAGGTATTTCAGATTACAAGTTGTACCCTATGTTTTCATTGATGGTGTATTATTCAAAAGGGATATAAATGGAATCTTGCTGCGATGTGTTGACTATGAAAAAATTCAGCAATTATTATCAGAATTCCATGAAGGACCTGTAGGAGGTCATTTCTCAGCACATACCATAGCCTTAAAAATTATGAAAGTTGGTTACTATTGGCCCAACATATTCAAGGACTATTTTGAATGGATCAGAAAGTGTAAGAAATGTGCTTTCTTTGTTGGAAAAGAACGTTTGGCTTCTCTGCCTTTACAACCTATTTCAGTTGATCAGCCTTTTATGCAGTGGGGTCTTGATTTTATTGGCATGATAAACCCACCTTCTTCACAAGGACACAAGTGGATTTTGACTGCTACAGATTACTTTACACTGGACTGAAGCAATAGCCTTGAAATATGCTAATGAAACTTGATACTATCCTTTTATGAAGGTATAGTTTGTAGATTTGGTGTTCCAGCAACTATCATATCAGATAATGCTTTAGCATTTCTTGGTGCAAAGGTAACAGATTGGGTTTAATCATGGAATTTATTAAGTTCTTCATCTAACTATTACCCACAAGGTAATGGGTTAGCTGAAAGTACTAACAAGAATCTTTTAAGGATCATCAGAAGAACACTCAAAGATAACCAAAGAGCTTGGCATCTAATGTTGAATTCAACACTTTGGGCTGATAGAGTGACTCCAAAAAGATCAGTTGGCAATTCACCATACAAGCTTGTTTATGGAAGAGAAGCAAGAATGCCTATTTCAGTTGAGTTACCCACATTAGATTTGCTGCATCAAATGGAGCTACTTGAAAATGAACCATTAGCAGGTTCGTTATGTAGAATTAATGGAATTACAAGAGCTAAGAGATCAAGCTCATTCAAACATGGAAAAGAATCAAAAAAAGATGAAGAAGACTTTTGATAAGAAATCCAAATTCAGAATCTTCAATGAAGGAGATATTGTGTTAAAGTGGGATGTTGATTGTGCAAAGCCAGGAAGACACACAAAGTTTGATACAATCTGGAGTGGTCCTTACATGATTTCAGCTTGCAAAGAACACAATGCTTTTCAACTCTCGAAGCTAAATGGAGAGGAACTTCCCATTCCTGTGAATGGTATGTTTCTCAAACACTGTTATTGAAAATCCTACAGTGTCTATTTAGAGTAGGATTTCCCTTCAATAAGTGCAGTCCCTGCACATTGCATGTTTTTTCAATTCAATAAGTGCATTTGTGCACATGATCTGGTTTACCAGATATCCTTTCCCAGTTTTAGTTCATTTTGGAAGGGTTGGACCTTTAGGAAGGAAGATTTTGGTTACATGATTTAGACTCCATGCCCAATGGACAAGAGCAAGGCACTGGTTTACAAGCTAGTAGGAAGATTTCCCTGTAGGATCGCCAGAAATGTTGACAATTTTTGCACTTGTGTAAAAATGGGCAACTCAAAACTTCATTATGATGGATAGCATTGGTGAAGTATACCTAAGCTAGGGGAGTTTTCTTTCAGAGAATATTTTACTGTTGAATTAATTAATGATTGCATGGAATTTGCAGCTATGTGTGCTGTCACAAAATATAACAGATCACATAGTCTACAATTTCATGACTATCTTCAGCAAAAGAACACAAAGCCCCGAAGGACAGTTGTGTTGTCTTGATGAAGACATCCAATTGCAGAATAAATGAAATGCTAAGTTTGGAACAAAAAACATAGTTGTAGATTGCAAAAATTAGAGTTCATTACTGGATGTTACAGGTATTCTTTAATGTTCTTTCCTTCATGATTAAGACATTCAATTATATTACTGGGTTGTTTAGTTCATATCAATCCATACAGAAAGTAGAAAGTAGAAATAAATTAATCCATACAGAATTATCTGCAGAAATGCACAAATCAATTTCACAATTCAATGCTTTATTCATAAGGAATTTCAAATGTTCCCACACAAGTTGTGGGATGTAACTGGAAAGTAAAGTACAACTACTGAAATAAGAGGTACACATGCATGAAAGAGAAAATATAGGTGTATGAGTGAACCCATCATTGCCTTGGGTCTTCTCCTTTGGTTGATGTATCTTCATCTTCATCTTATTCCCTCTTCATCTTCATCACTGGAAGTACTGTACCTGAAAAGAAGAAAAGAAAAATTATCAGTTAAGAGCTCAGGGTTAATCCATATTCCTACATTGTCCTTTTTCATGCATATGGATCTCTTAATAACAAGAGATATAGATTACTTGAAGATCATACTGCATACATGATTTTCTCACTCAGGATGAAGGAGGAAAGAGAAAAGAAAACTATGGACATAAGAGAGGCCAAAAATCCTAAATATTTTCTAACTATTTCCTTAAGTGTGCAGGTATAGGTTGCAGTAAAGAAGAAAATAAATCATGTTTTACAGTCTTCACTGTTAGATAAAGGTTGTAGTTCTCAAATGAATTCCATCCTATGGTACATGAAGTAGATAATTCATAAGTATATGTTCCCGATTGCAACTAAAGAAGAAGGAATTCTGAGGAAATTTTGACAGGGCTTCGCCATGTGAAATGGACTTTTTAAAACTTTCCAGCATACATATCAAAGCTGTAATAAAAGGAAATGCAGTATTAAACAGATTGACAGAATCAAGAAGAAATAAAGAAGTTTGAATTCCCATATCAAAGGAGGGATACCCAAATCTGGGTTGAAATACCTCAAGCCACAAATTGAAAAATACATGGGTATATACAGATTTTGGAAAAAATAATTCATTCATGCAAGGACAGTTAAAAGTCCATATACAGATTTATTGCAATACAACTCAAAGGAATACACCAAGGAAACACGAAAGAAAAGCACCAGTTTCATCAATTAAAGTGCACTACTAAAGACAACTCATGCATTATGGTAAAGATGCTACAGAGGTTCAAAACAAAATCTGAGTATATTTTCAGAGCAAAATAATAAATATCAGTAGCTCGAATGCTCAGAGAAATCTCAAATGTGGGGATCACCCAGTTTAGGAGAAATATCAAAGGCACCAGAGAGCCAAAGTTTTGGAAGAGTAAAGATCACGTAGAAGAGAATCAATTGGTAAAGGAATAAGAGCTTCATGTTTTCATCAATAGAAGATAGAAATTTTGTAGATCCTGGCTGAGCAAATGGAGCTACAATATGCAAATACCCACAATGCAGATCTAGATTTAGCTCACAACAAGATCAAAACTTCAAACCATATACAGATAAACTTGTTCAAGAAAAGCAAAGATACAGATAAGGAATAGCTCACAAAACTGGAAACAATATCATCAAACCCTCCATAGTCGGTTCAAAGAAAATTAATAGTAATAACCATGAAGACTAATATAAGCTTATCACATCAAGCAAAGCAAAATATTCATATTACTGAGCCATTCAGAGAAGGAAATCAATCCAAGTTACCTGAAAGTGAAAAATATCAAGTTAGGAAATGAAGTTCCAATGGTAAAGTGAGATCATCGAATTGAAGGAGCCATCAAAAAATTCCCACCTCAAAAGAAGGTTCATCAAGGAGTGATTCAATAGGCCAACATAGAAAATTCATGGTGGCCAACTCACAAACTTGGTAAATATATAGCCAGATAAAACGAGCTCAAGAATCGATTTCAGGACTCTCAACAATGGTTCAAAGAATTGAATTTTCTAGAGAGTTTGCTCGTGAACTAGATTGAGCAAATAAAAATGAGAATGGGGTTCAGTTTTTTTAACTCACCCATCTCAGCCGTGGATTAACCTAACTCACTGTGGAGTTAGTGAAAAATGATCCAAAATCAGCAAGTACAAAGATCAATTCTCATAATTGATCACCCAAATTCAAAGCAAACCACCATGGTTAAAGTTTTTACCGACCACATTCAATGCAAAAGAAATGTAGAAGATCAACGAATGAGGTTACATCATGCAAAGGATCGAATGGAGGAAATCAAATCACCAAAATGATGCAAACCTTAGCTTGACTCATGAAAATGGTGGGTCTTTTGGATGACTTAGCATTTTTTATTATTTTAAAAAAAAGTGTCAAATTGGTCCTGCAGAAATGAAATCTGATTGGATGTGGAGGGGTGGGCCCTTTTTGTGTTTTGAGACATTTTGGAAAAAGGCGTAAAGTTGTAAAATGACCCGTGGCCCCCTCACTGTAAAGGAAAAAGTCAAAAGTTCAAGCCCAGGCATCAATAAGTCAAAAGTTGAAGAATGCTAATCAGCGGAGTAATTTTTTCCTCTGGACTGTCAGGTCAATTTTTTTGAAACTTTTTGAAAAAGGGAGAAAAGTTTAAAAGTGCCCCGCGACCCCCGCTAAGGACCAAACAAGGCCACGTATTCAATAAATTCAAAAGCAGAGCGTCGGAGTCAATTTGAGATTTTGAGCCCTTTTTGAAAAAAGGTGAAAAAGTGTTTAAGTCACCCACGACTCTGCCCAAGCATCAAAAGTTAAAATCAGGGAAGCAGGCCACTGGGGCATTTTAAAATTTTAAGCCTTTTTTGAAAAAGGCAACAAAGTATCAAAAGTAAGCCGCAATCCCACTTTGACCAGATTCAGACATGTGTAAGGCCCAGATTAAAAGCAAATGGGTGGGCCAAATATTCAAAAATGTAATTTCTATCAGAAACACGAAAAGAAGGATTTTCCAGGCCCATTTTTGGATCAATTTTGTCCTACGTGGACGATCTTTTCGAGGTAATAAAAGACAAAGTTCTTCAGAGAACCTTCAGTCAAGCTCGAAGTCTGCATCAATGGTGGAATTTAAAAAAAACTCACACAGAAAGCTTGAAGTTATTAATGGTGGCCACGGGAATTTTTTTTGCAGAGCTTTGCTAGCTCGAATGGAGCTTAATAATGTAATTACCAAAAAATGATTAAGTTTGCAATATTTTGCATCTTAATTTGAGTCCTAAGTTCACCAGATTCAACCATGGTTAGAAAGTAATTAATTTTATCACCCACAAAGAGTAAAGTTGTACACCTTCGCAAAATTCAGAAAAGGACAGATCAACAAGAAGACAAATCTGCATGCACAAGAAAGAAAACTTGCTCATCAAGAAAAGCTTATTTTTAGCAAATCATTACTCATGATTTTCTTAAAATTAGACATGCTTTTCTTAAAAATAGAATAGTTGACTGCAGTTGACTAAAGTGTAACCAATGGCTATTAATGCCTCTTTGTATTTGCATGTTCTATTTTTATTCCTTTATTTATTAATAGATGAAGGATAAAAATAGGATGCATGGGTGAGTACAATTTTAGCCTATTTTAGGAAGGGTGGGAAATATTTTGCTATATATTGTGTGCCTTGGCAAAGCACAAAGGAGTTAGAGGAGGACTTTTAGATACAGGAGTGTTGAAGCAATTTTTTGCCAGTTTTTCCCTTTGAATGTGAAGTATTTTCTACCTTTCCAATTATTTGCAGTCTTTGTGTATGTTTCCATTAATCTTGTGAGTTTAAATTCCCTGATTAATCATCTTACCCTGTTGTAAATTCAGTAATTTCTGCATGATATTAATGTGTATGTGTAACTTAGCAGTATTGTTGTGATTTTATCCCTCAATACATCAAAGTGTTTACCCTTAATTATCTTCAGAAAATTGTTGGCTTGTGCATAAAAAATCCTTTCCATATCAATTGTGCATATACTCAGTCAAAGACCTCATACAAATTTGGTGTATCACCTCAGTTTAAATCTTTTTATAGTCTTCTTTTACCCTTAAACCCTAGAAAATCAGTTTAGGATACATCAATAAGGAACTGGCCTTGATACTGGAGACTCACCTCAAAATAGGTATACCCATAGACCTGAGGTGTTTCCATTGTATCTACGAAAGAGAGAGATCCATTTTTGCAAGCTTAGAACACCTGCAACCATCTCTCTACAGGGTGCACTTTCGAGAGATCCCATGCCCAAATCATCAGTGACATTTGTCCTCATAATGATCAAATATCATAATATCAGCAAGGTGTCATAATGCATGTCCAATCATAATATTCGAGTATAGAGTCAATAAGAGTAAACTGAAGCTATGAAGATGTGAGGCACTATAGAGGATTTATGCACAGAGGGGTCTCAAAGGTTATTGGGAGGCATGAGTACATGCTCAATGGATCTCTTAATCTCTTTCTTGACTTCCGTAATTTTAGAGAAATACAGAAGGTGCAGGAAACTATAAAGTTAGATTTTAGATAACAATGGGAATTATAAAATGATTAATTGTATCTCCATTGTGTTGGAATGTTGTTAGAAAGAATCTTTACTGCGACATTAAGCCATGTAAATATTGTCAATGGACGATAATTATCCGTCCAAAAATAGCTTCATTGTTGGGGCTTGGCAAGGCTCAATGGGGAGAGAATTCAGTCACGTGCTTACAACTCATTAGAGGAACCAGGGGCTACTTGGATATCGAATGGATATATGTGCTTGCCCAATCACTACAAAGGTGGATGTATATAGTTTTGGAATGATGTTGCTAGAAGATTCTGGATATCAAGTGCAAGATTGGTCAATCTTGCACTTGAAGAACATGTGGAGGATATCCCAACTTTGTAAATTACTTTCCCTCTTGGGTCTGAAACTCAGATTGACAAGGCTTGTAAATTTCAATTTTATGGCTATAGGTTGATGAAATAATAGTAAACATCGTTGATTTCAAAGAAGGTAGGCGGTATTAAGTTCTACTAAGCATGTATTTGCATTGGAAAGTAGGAGAATGAAAATTGTATTGGCCAAGCATGAGCCAAGTTCTTCTGTTAACTTGAGGGTAAATTCTACCAAGAATGTTTTGAATGGAAACTTGGCTTTGATATGGTCTCTAGTTCATGTAAACTAGTGAAGAAAAGCATGTAGAAGATGATTCCATAATTCTATATAAAGTAGGGATGCTTTAAAAACATTAATTGAATTAGAGTTATTTAGTATATCTTCAATCTAAGCAAGGTATAAGTTGCCTCTAATATGTAAGTGATCTTGTCCATCCTTATTTATATATTCATTGAACTGTTCATTAGTTGAACATTACGTTTTTTTGATTATAATAAGTATTGTCATTTGAGTTATTATGAAATGTGAAGGACATAGTTGCCAATCAATTTTTTTATGGATTCGTAATGCACATTGAACACACACACACACATTACACACACACACATTATTATGTTACACACACACACACACACACACACACACACACACACAGCACACACACACACACACACACACACATATGAAAGGTGTACTAAGATGTATAATGCTCTTGGTATCGAGTTGACATTAATCCTTCGACTCTGTAAGAAATATTGTATCGTCCTTCAGAAATACTATGATCACAAAATCTTAGAGATATTACTATATTATCCAACTATTTGGACTTGATACCTCTTCAAGGATAAGCACACACACACACACACACACACACACACACACACACACACACACACACACACACACACACACACACACACACACACACACAGCACACACACACACACACACAGGGACACACACAAACACACACACAGACACACATATATATATCTGGGAGCTGTAACCAAATAATGAACTTGATGGAGGATTCTAGTGATCCTTTATTTTTTACACCAATTCATACCATACTAAAGTATATTATGAGGTTTATTGCATAGGGAATGTAATGCCCCGCTTTATCGCCCTTAACCGATGAAGTGTGGATTCCGCCTTCGCACCGGGTGGTTGATGCAAGAGCGTACTCCTCCAATTTCTCGGATGTCCATGGAGGTATCGGATCCAAGTCGTCTTATCTCACTGAAGCGTTGACGATCTTCATGGACGCTAGTTTTTCTGAAGTTATTTAATTTTCTTTTCTTTTCTTTGTTTTGGTTGGATAATGGCAATGAGGAGATCAATAAACAAATTCAAACAAAATATATAGATTAATTAAATATTGTTTAACTTGACCGAATCAAATAAATAAATGGAGATAGTTTATTAAACAAAAGTAAAATTTAATAGCAAGTAAGACAATATTTATATATGTACATGTATTAAATAGAATATTATTAAAATGCATACATTTACATTATGGAAAATGTTGCGGTGGGTGGGCAGAAGGGTATCTTCCTTCCCTGCCACGCAATACTGGAAGATAATTCTTTTGTTGGCTGTGAGTGTGAGGTGACTCCACCCCAACGTCCCTTTCAGACTTGACTCTTTCCTTGCATGAGAATACAAGAAATCTTTTAAGATCCAGAAGCCGTATCCAATCTGACCCAAGTTAATGTGAGGAGTGGTTGGATAGTGGTTGGACAGATCTTCCCTCTCTGCGTCCTAGGATTTCGTCCCCCCTTGCTGGCTCAAAAATGATTTTTTAGGATCTGTATTTTTTGGAGGACAGACTGTTTTGTTTTCTTTTTCTGAGAAATAAATTCTTCCTACCTATTTTTGGTGTGGAGGATGATGATGGGGATCTATGGAAGTTTTGTTGCAATTATTGTGATGTTAATGGGATCCATAGAGTATGGCGTTTCAGAAGACACGAACAGGGTTTTCAGTCCATGCTCGGATTCATTGGTGCAGAAGAAGGATGGATTTACATTTGGTATAGCCTTCGTGGATAGGGACTCCTTCTACATCGACACGCAGGCGAGGACCAAGCTGGAGCTCTCACCCTGTGATACGCGTTTGGCGTTGTCGTCTAAAGCATCTCAGTTGGCTGTATTCAGGCCCAAGGTCAACGAGATTTCCCTCCTCACTATCAACACCTCCACCGGCTCCTTCTCTTCGTAGAAGAGGAATGAGTGGCTGCTTTGTGCAGAAGGAATGTCTAGCTAGGCACTGTGGTTCTCTTTTCAAGCATCGTGGCTCATGGAATTTTAATGTGTGCATGGAACAATCTTGCTATTTTCTTGTTGTTTCAGACAGTGGTGGTGTTTTTTTTTTATGGAGCTTCAAGCTAGTGAAGTAGACGTATTACCTCCACTTCCTGGGGCGCTGTGAGGTGTGTTCTTGTCAGGGATCCATAGGAGATACCTGCCACAGTTTTCAGCCAGGTTGCAGGCACGTTTCAATAAGGAAGAAGCCTTTTTGAGCGCCTCCAACAAGTAGGTTGTCCAACTATGATGTTATTTGTTCAGTATCGACTGCATCCTCAATTCGGGATTCTCCTTCAAGGTGACAGATCACACCCACGGGCACAGGAGATCTATGCAATGTTGGAGAAAATGACTTGGGAGATGAAGGTAGTAGGATTTTTTTTCAGATCCAGATCATGTACTGAGTTTGTATCTTCAAAATCGATTATGTGACAGTGAGGGTGTTACCAGCAGAATTGATGAAATTTATTTACAAAGATTCTCTATTGAGATTTTACTTGTTGTACGATGTAACTCATGGAAGAGAACCTCATAGAGGCCGATCTGTTTCATATCAGAATATTCATGAAACACAAATTGCTTTGCCATTATATGAGCTTCTTCAATGAGTCACCAGGTTGGCAGGCATAAAGTTTCCTGTTGGAATTATCACACCTTACAAGCTACAGCTGTAATGTTTGCACCGAGAGTTTGATGCTGTCCTCAAATCTGATGAAGGAAAAGGTTTATTTATCATTACGGTAGATGCCTTTCAGAGCTAGGAGTGTGATGTAATCATTATGTCTTGTGTTCGAGATTCAAATCATGGGGTTGGCCTTGTAGCTGTTTTTCACCACGTGAATGTGGTGCTAGCACGAGCTCACAGAGCACTTTGGGTTAAGGGAAAGCAGCTGCATTGAAACAATCAGATGCATATTGAGATGGCGTTTTAAACTAGGCATGTTAAACTTGCCCCTTGCAATCTTCTGCTACCCTTTTATTATGTCATGAATTGAATGTCCTTCTATTTTTTTATCTGTTATGGCATTTAGAATGGGCTTCTGCTTTTTCCTTGTGAATCGACCCAGATTGAAGGAAAGGAAGGACTGTTGGGAGTTGTTTGTTTTTCTTACCCTGATAACAATTGTGATAACATGTATACATTCCTTTCTGCCTCGTTTTTTTTTTCTTTTCGAAATAAAAGAGTAACTGCTATGTGATAGCAAAATAATGGTTGAAGTTTTATACTGTGGGTGTTAGATCTTTAACCTAGGTGTTTCCTGCTTAATTCTTCAATTCGGGTGACGTTTAGAGACAATAGTGAACAATGGCCGTTGGGTTCGATTTCTAAACCAGCAGTAGCAGATATAAACTTGAGCCATGAATAACATTAGTGGATATTTGTAGATTTGTTGACTCATGGCCAATTTTAGGCTAAGTGTTGTTTTTGTCTTGGTAAAAGCTTTTCTTGGGCTGAATCTGTGTGTAGACCTCGCATAGTGAGCATGATGTTTTCTTAGAGGCCTACGTGAGTGGAATATCGACTACTCAATACAGATCCTATGACGTGAGTCACTGTATCATAAGATAAAAGAGTTCAATCAAACTTTGTAGTAGCAGATGTTTTCTTTGGAGTGACTATGAGGATAGGTCGAGTAGATAGTCGTGAAATAGATGGGTATGCCCAAGCTATTCTTATGTTGTTTTAGAGACGGAAGAGAAGGCATAGTTCATAGGAAGAGTATTTTGCTTTGTATTCCTCCTTCGCTGACTGTTAACCTTGTGATTGGTGACTCGAGTTGGGTCACGGTAGAGGATCTTGTGTCGATTCACTTATATTTTCAATAGACTATCCCTTGCTTGTTTAAATTCAAGTATCGAATGAAATGGGTTTCTATTAAATCAATTTTGTAGCTTAGAAAACCTTCAATAATTCAGGCAGGGACTTTCTGAGTAAGTGTTGACTGAGGCATGTATGAAAATAGAATGGTTACCTTTCTTCTAATTGGGTTAGACTTGTATGAAAATGGAAAAGGTAGGATTCGACTCAGTTACATATTTTAGTGAGCTAAGTCCTTAACTCTTACAACAATCATACGAGTGGTGGATTACGGGTTTATTACTGTTTATGTGACGTAAGATAATAACAACCTTTGGTGAAAAGACTTCTTCTTGATCCTTGCTTGTGTAATCCAACTATAGTTGTTGAATGTAATTTAGTTGGATAGAATCAAATTTATTTAACTTCTTGAAGAAAAATAATTAGGTTCGGTGAGAATTACTTGGTATTTTGAATCTTCAGATTCAGTTTTTGTGTTGTGAGTATTATATGTATGTTGGTTTATTTAGTCGAGTGAAGTTAACTTTAATATTTGACTGATTTGTGTTCATATATGGTTGGGGCCTATATTCTTCCTAAAACAAGGATGTGTGTTAATGTAGTCTTGTTACCAAGCAATTTTGAATATGTTAAGTCATTTGTCTGATCTTTATCTTTTTTTGGTTAATAATATTAGAATGATGTTTGGGTGTTAGATTTCAATCACGTAATCCATAGGATTACATGACTGAAATCTCAATACTCTCAGTCTTGTTGTCTTCACCAATAAGGTCTCACCTTGATTGTCTTTGGAATATCTCTCTCACTTGAATATTGGGATTCCTCCTTGTTGGCTGGTATAAATCTCTTCATCTTGTGAAACATATTGATTAGTGGTTTGTGATTTGATCCATTCTTGAGTTTAGAATTTTTACTTTCATGATATTATAAAATGTTAGCCTACTGTTGCAATGGGTAGTATTAACATGCTCAGTTCTAGCGAACTGACTCTAGTTAATATTTGTGCAGATGGATTATGCGAGTAGACTAGAGGAAAAGAGTGTTAAAGGTTCATCTGTACAATTTATGAAGTTCCTTGTGAAAATGTCCAATGTGTTGTAAATTGTGTAACATTGCTTGCAAAGAGAGTTTATATAACCTCTTGCCTGGAATTGTTTGGAGAATTATGTGAAGAAGTAGTTTTGTCCTTTTTTGTAATTTGGCTGGTAACTCTTCTTAGTGAGAAATGTTATTCAATCCTTTCACTGGCATAAGCATTGTAAAACTTTGATCTTGAGAATTAAGTGTTAAATTAAATCTTTCTAAGACTTTGTATTGATGGGTTATATGTAAGTTTTAATGGGGTGGCTTTTCCTTACAGAAGTTACCTAAAAGTTTTGTTCAAAAAAATATGTTGTGGTTTAGATCCTCTTGAAAACAAACAATGCCTTAAGTAATCAAGAGTGAGACTATCCTTGCAAAGTGATTTTATATAACATGTTATCCCTAACTGAACTAGTAAACACTACTCTTTTTGGAGAACGCTAAAGACAAGCTTAAAGGAAAACAATGGTTAGTTTCTAATAAGATTTAACAAGTAAGAGAAGAAAATTTTGAAACCACTCAATTTATCTCTCAGCCTATTTAAAAGTAAGTAGCTTCCTCTCGATAAGCTCTTTCGGTGAAGCCTAAGTAAGAGCGCTAATAACTACGTATAAAACCTCAAGCTTCAATTAAACCTTAGTAAGAGATAATGACGTCTTAAGGGTGAACTCATTTGACCTTCTTCCTTTAACTTAATCCAGGGTACCTTGTAATTTTCTTTTAAGTTTGTTGAACGTGAACCGATGTTGTCATAAGGGCATGAACGAGTTCTAGTAACGTAAGTGTGAATAGATGGCCCTATGGAATTAAATTACCATCTTTATCAAATAAATATATAAAACAAATAATTGTTATAAAGGAGAAGACTTTAAGTGAACTACTCATTCTAACTCAGTTGGTAAGATGATTTGTGCGAATCATATATTGAATCCTTCTGAAAACTTAAGTCATGAGTTAAAGGGTGTCTTATCAAAATAAATAACCTCCAATCATTTCTCACTGTGGCTTTCCCTAGCTGTGAGAGTGTCTTGTGGTTGGGCTTCTATGTTATTCTGTCAAAAAAAAAAGAAAAAAAGAAAAAATATATTATCCTTTTGGGTGTGAACGTTTCCGTGCTGACCTTGTGGTCATCCCTGTAACAAGTGGTTCCCAGAGTTGGTTGTAACCTTGTGACGACATGTTGTGTCGTGTTTTGTGTCGAAGCAAGTCAAAAAAAAAAATCCTGTCTTTTATTGTGTTGTCCGTGTGAATTTTTTTTGGGTTGTTACACTTGGTATCAGAGCATAGGTTCATACTCTCGAACCTATGGGCCGGATTGGTGTTGTATGGTGATGTTACATGACGGTGATGGTGTTACTTGATATTGTTTCATGGAGATGATGGTATTGCATGATGATGATTTATATTGGAAGAGTAATGTGGTATAAGCGTGATGTGATTATTGCCGTAATTGTGATATTGTGAACGCACGTGATGTGTATGTCACTCAATGCGTATTTTGTTATCATATTGATGTGCTGGGGATAAGAGTATTCTCTCTCCTTCTTGTGGATTCTATGAAGAGTTCACGTGTGAATTACTGCTTGTGATGTGTGAAAAGAATTATAATGTGGATGACATAGTGTTGGAGCATTGTGGCATATTGTGATTGGTAGGTGTATCAATGTGTTGTATGACTAGGTTAATGTTAAAAGAAATGAGTTGTATCATGATGTTTTTACCATGTTTTGAAGAAATGTGTGTACCACCTTGTAAGATAATTGTCATCGTTATCTTGCATAAAAATTAGAGAAATATGGATATTAAATTTGATCAGGTAACTGTCGTCATTTTTCAAGACCATTTACTTGATTTTGCGAAATTTATTTTCACATCCACTAATTGATTTTCCACCTGTAGGTATTCATTATTTTATTCCCTAAATACATCAATCCTATTTGAGGTTTAGAAATATCTAGCCATCCTCTTGTTATGGTTTCCCTTTTCTTACCATAAATTCAATCATCTCTTGGTCGTCGTATTCCATATCCTCATTTCCATGCGTAATAAGAATTTATTCTTATATAATAGAATTTTGGTTAGCTATCCACCCCCTCTCTAGAGTTTTTGAACACATCAAAACACTCTCTAAAAAATATTTAGGATATATTTGTCATAGTCTTCACACACTGTCTTTGTTTGTACTGAAAATATGAAAGACAATAACTTACTCATACATATGTTTTAGAATATCATAAAAGAGTAAATCCATAATTATTTTTGAATCATAACATTACCCTCTATAATATAAACACGACATATATAACTTAATTGAGCACACCCTATATTCTTAGGTCCCTTGGGGATAAGTTCTTCATTTTCTTTTCCAACATTATCTCTTTAGGAGAATAGGTTTCTTAGGACTCCTACAATTCTCTAATGCGTTTTCTCCAAAAATAATAATTTGAAAATCATATGCCACGTTTTGTAATAACCCACTACACTAGCCCATCTCCATCCAATAATTGTCCATCCCGATTCCTATGCACACAAACACTTGTTATACCAATGTGCCTGTAAAGTTCTGGTTATTAAACTGTAACAATGACTACAATATAATAAGTTAAAGCCAACATGGTAAAAACATATTTGGGTTTTTAATCTCAAGAAACAATCCATGACATAGGTGTTGTCCTCCAAGAGATATCCTACGGAAAAATATATAGATAGTATTTGGGGACTGTTTTGAGCAATGATGCGCTTAATACTGTAGCAACCGGAGAAGATGAGGACCAAAATTATAAATAACATGGATACTATGCAATCCAACACAATATAAACAATGTATATGATACAAATTTTCATGATAGATGCTGCAGGATCTCTTGACATTTGGAGACCAACTTCTGTCAGACACCTCTAGCAATATAATAGTTTCTCTCTTTCTAACTCTTGAACATTTTTCTAGGTTACAAAATTTTCCCCCTTTCTTGGCACTCATTCCAAGTTTTTAAATTTCCTATCTCTACCTTGAAATTTATTTCACTCTATATTTGTTAACATAAAAAAAGTTATTACGTCATGTTATGAATGGGAAAAATATATGGTATTCTCGTAGATCTTTCGTAACAAATTTCTATATGTGAAAATTATAGAGAAAATTTTCCACGAGGATGAATGCTTTGTTGTTTTATTTATGATTTGTTTAAAAAAATATTTAATATAATATTTCTTTCCCTACATTTGATAGAACATAATAATAGGAGTCTAAATGTTATCGTTAAACTCAATAAAGTCCTATACACTATGTAAACCAATACTTGCTGAAAAGTATATTTTGGAATTCCATTGGTTCTTAGGGCTGGATATTACAACTGTTTATATGTTTTTCATGATTTTACATGTAAGATACTTATAAATATTTAAAATAGCCTTCACAATATGCGACTTACATATTTAAAATTTGATCCTTATCATTCATTTAATATATTATATTAATAATTCATAAATAACTTTATTTTGTATTTATTGGGTTTGGGATAATCATAGTCTCATGGATAAACCTTGGTAACCTTCGTTTGATCCGATCAAAGATTCATTCAATAGGCTACCCATTTGGATTAGATTCCCAGGTCTACCTTTGCAACTATGGACCGAAACTTGTTTAGAAGCTAGTGGTAACACTTTGGGAGGTTTTGTAAAATCAGACGAAGCAACTATTCAGTGCATCCATATTATGCTCGAATTCTAGTGAAGTTGGATGTTACCTTGAACTTCTGGACAAGATTAATATGAAAATAGGTGAAAGGGTTTGGACTCAAAGATTGGAATACAAAAGATCATCTTTTCGTTGGCATTAATGTTTTCAAACATGAAATTTGATACAAGAGTGTGGGAAACCTAAGCGTAAAATTAGGGGAAAATCTTCAAGGTGGAAGGATTCTCTTCCCTCTCACTAAATCATCAAATCCCCTTTAGTTCGTGAGGAAGATTCTTTATCTGAAAAGAGCATCTCTAGGGTTGAATCTACCCCTATGGTAGAGTATTCTTCTTAGGTGCCCTAATATGGTTCGCATACTTTAGAGAAAATTCCCCATGTTTCAGCGGGGTTGGTTAAGGAGAAGGAATCTCCTTCTTCTCCTACTAAGGTTTTGTTTCAACCTATTTCTTTTATTGATATTATTATTCCGTGTGGATGTATGGGTTTTTCCCCCTTTTTGTCGTTTTTTTGAGTCAAGCTTCTTTGGCTCTTTGTTGTTTGTTTTTGCAGTTCCATGTGAGCTTCACTATTATATCTTTATTGTAATGGTCCCTGAAGCCTTGCCATCAATTATTTAATAAAATACATTCTTTTGTATTTTTCAACCGTATTTTTGAAAAATTATTATCACTTAAAAATTATTTCATAAATATATGGGTAAGTGCACCAATTTGGGGGGTCAAAAAGATGACAAGAAAATAAAAATGAGCAAAACATGGTCACGTTACATTTTCTTTGGTTCAGTAATTCACAAACTTAAAATGTGTACGCATTATACTGAATTATAAAAAAAATAGCCCGAGCCCTATTCATTTTATTTTCCACCAAACATGAGTTTCACAGCGAAACCCTAGACCCACGTTTTATATTCAGCTGCATCTAGCTCCCACGATTGTATGAGAATCGTCGTGAAGATCAAAATCGACAATGACGCCACAGAGAAGAGGTAGGAAAAATTATTTTCTCTAAATTACATTGAAATCTTGTAATTATATAATAGAATTTGAATTGAATACTTTTTTTTATTGTTATAGTTTCACCTCAACCATAGCCAAAACCTACAATTCATGTGAACCCTCCTAGCCCTCCTACAGTTGTTGAACAACCCCAACTAGTTAGGAGCATTTATCAGCCCATATAGTGGAAAACAAGATTGAAATTGAAGAATTAATCAAAATTTTTAAAAAAGAGGGATTCCAATTCTACAAAGCCCCACCGTGCCTCTTTTGCAAACACATTGGAGGCTTTAATGGCTCAAGTTGACATGATAATGAGTCAAGTTGATCATTGGACATCTTATAGAGAGCATTGTAGGGAATATTACATCAGAAAATTTTCATATGTGAATGTAAAGTAAAAATAAATTACAAAAGAACTCATGGGTAAGTGCAACAAGTTAGACAAAAAAGGGGTCATAAGTGGACGTCATATTGCAAAAAATAGTGAAATATCAACTTGTAGGGATTATTAGCAATACACACACTCAAAATTAGAAAAATAAAAATAAATATGAATTGTAGCATCCGGAATCTAGTTTTTAAACTACTATTTTTTTTTAAAAATGGACAAGTTTAGTTATATTAAACACCTAAAATTATATGACTTGGGTTTTTTTTTTTTAAAAACCTATAAGATTGTAGTCTGTTTGCCCGCGATTTAGATTACCAAATCTTGTTATTTTTATTTATTTGGTGAAAAATTATATTTAGTTGTCTATCTTGGGATGAATTTTATTTTGCATTTTTTTCGAGCAATCTTTTTTTTATGATTTTTTCCATGAAAGTGGTCTGAAAAGATTTAGAAAATGGAGCACTTTCCGTTTTTCTGCCATAACTATATCAAAAAATATCGAAATAATTTTTTTTAACGTGTATAGAATTTCTCCATGCTTGGGATGGTATAAGTTTTATCACATTTTGATAAGTGAAATAAAAGTTGCAGTCTTAAACGTAGACATGAACATTCATAGGAAAAAAATGTTTTAAAGACCTATTGTTAGTAGAAAATTATAAAATGATATTTATTTTATTCTATTCACTTTAAAATCAATATTTCTACAAACCTAACAATCTCCCCTATGTGATGACACCATTTTTGTGAAATGTTTTCAGTTTTTCAGCATGGTTCAAGTATGTGGAAGAGCAAATTTGAATTTTTTTGACCATTTACACTTCATACTTACCTTCCATACCTTTGGTTGGGGAAAAACAAAGATTTCCTAAGCCTTCGGGTCAGATTTGATAATAAAGATAGACTCGCGATCGTGGATTTTATAACAAGAACCACGATTCCGCTTTATAAACCGTGAACGCGGTTTGTAAAGTGCAATCACGGTTTTTAAATCATATTCATACACATCCTAATGTTCTAATTACCATGTGATTTTTATTGTTTGACTTTACCGTTTTAATTACCACAAAATTTTATCCTTTTTTGCACATTTTTCTTATCACTAGAAGAAAAACATCATTGGAGACAAGAAACGAAGTCAAAAAAGGAATTCATTAAGTAAAAATACACCAAACGAATTAGAGGCAACCAAATTTCAAAATGCTGAGAGAATACATAATTTTCGTGAATAAAGAAGAGGTTCATCTTCAACCCCTATTATTGTAAGCAATGAGGAACCAGTTAATGTTTCTACTATCAATGCTGAAGTTGAATTAAATACTCATGATGAAGATGTTTTTACTGTCAATATTGTAGAAGAATTAAATACTCGTGATGTAGCAAATGTTGAAATTGAAGAAGACAATGAAAATGTGAATAAGGAAATTCAGGTTGAAACTATAGACAAGTAAAATTTGACAAAAACACCTCATAAATTTTTTTGTAAGAAACCTAATTATTTTATTGAAATTGATGAAATTATTTTGAAACCAATGTCTGACAAACTTTTTGAATGACAAATCAGAAGAAAAGCCACTAAAATTTGGGATAATCATTTTGAAATTTTAAATGATTCACAAAGATGTAAGTTGGTTAGTTTGGTAAAATTGATTAAAATAAGACCTACATTAAACACCTTAGGATTGACAACATCTAATATACGTGGTCATACCTCTATAATTGTTGAAAACCTTCATGATGCATATCACACTATTGATGTTAAGAGATGCACTAGGGATAATAATATTGTGCATCATGTACTTTCTACTAGTGTTGTAAGTGAATCAATAAAAAATAATGTTTGATTACGCAAAAAATTCGAATGTTGCAAGTTAATCAAAATTTTTTAATGAAAGCAATTAAAAGACGTAATATCCTTCAATCACTCAATAACATTGATATTTGGGCATTTTCTGCTAGAACACCTGTGTAAGGACAGATAATTATAATGCTATAAGAGAAGTTTTTTCAATTTTGACATGATAACACTAGAATTTCACTTAATACAAGAGATGTTGTAAAAAAAGAGTTGGTTCTACTAATCATGAACCACATCCAAAGTATTTCTTAGATATGACTCACACTCAATTTTTTTGTAAGTTTGAACAAGAGCATCTAGAAATTAAAAATAGTCAACGTTTTTTTGAAATGTTGAAACCATTCTATGTGAAAATCAACCATGCTCGCACCACTTGTAGGCAACATGTTGAATTTGCGATGCATTATGCTAAATTTTTACGTATTCGTTCTAATTTTCATTCTGAAACTATGTTATCAGAATGTGGTGTTCAAGTTCCACCAATATCTTCTAGGGATTTCATTTCTATGATATTTTGTGAAAAACAAGTTGGATGATTTTTTTATAATCAGGATTGTTTAGATGAAAGTTGTGGTACATGCGGTGAATTACATAAATTGGAAAGTTGTATCTATGAGAAAATTGAAGATGCAATAAGACATAATTTAGTTGAGTTTGATAAATATAAATCAGTTGTATACCAGTTGAAAGATGGAAAATAGTCTAAACGGTGTGAGCTAGTTACAAAACATGTCTATTTTTCAATTTATGAGAAAATTTAAGGATGAAATTGTTTATGAGTATATTAGGCATACACACAGAGCTTGATGGTTGGATGAACAATTCAATATATGCAATGACATATTTCCTATTAGTACTATTATTTGAGTGGTCGATTTTGTAGATAATTACACATTGCAACCACAAATGGAGGTTGAATTGTAATATTACAACTCAGTACAAGTTGTCATTTTTGTGCATATAACATTATACATTCCCCTGATAGTAGAGAGAATGATCAATTTTTTTAAGAAAGTACTACATTTATATCAGTGCTGATCGTACTCATTCTATTGAATTTTTGTAAGGGTGTTTCCAGTTATTTTATGAAAACTTGTCTGATAGGGACATCCACTTCAAACAACATTATATATGGTTAGATAATTGTGTTGGTGCCATTTTTGAGCTTGCACAATGTTGCCCTAAATTTTTAAATCTATATCTGCTAAAAAACGTTATATTTTTTGATTTGATGGTCTGTAATTCTTCCCCTCCAGTTGAATGCTTTAAAATGCTCACAAACTTGTTGTTTTGCCCTAATTTGAAGGAATATTCCAATTTTGTCCTTTTCTATGCCCTAGTTTTTCCAATTTTGTGGGCTGTCATTTTTTTCCTTTTTCCAGATCGTGGAAAAATAGAAATTGATCAATTCATACTTGTTTGTATTTGAAAGTCCAATCCCAAGGTTGAAAATGTTCAAAAATCATGCTTCAGGTGATTTAAAATAAAAAACCTGCCATCCTTGGCGAAAAAATTGAATTCTAGGGCATCCTTTGAATTTTTTACGTTTTGACGGTCATACGGGCGTCATTTTCTCTTCAAATTCATCCTCTAAAGGTATTGGCAATGTGGCGGTTTTAATTGGCTGAGGAAAAGCGGGGAAGCGTTGTAACTTTTCACTTTTTTCCTTTTTGACAAATGGGACATTTTTCAGGCCCAAGGACCTATTTTTTCCAATTTTGCCTACGTGGCATGTTCTAATTGGCAGGCGGGATGGCGGGTGGTCAGATTTCCTTAAGGTTTTTAGACCTTATTTTGCAAAAAGGTTAAAGTCAAAAATTGGCCCGAAACCGTCGCTTTAATTAGAGGAGGACACATGGTAGCACGGTGAGCGTAGAGAGGGTCAGCGGGTGTAGAGCGGGTCGATGAAAACAAAAGGGGATTTTTTCCCTTTTTCACAAAAGAGTTTAGAGTGAAAATTTAGCGTGCCCCCGTAAGCAAATCAATGACCGACACGTGGCAGAGGACAAGGCAGGTGTGCGGGTCTGCGGGGACAAAAAGTGAAATGAAAATTTTCCAATTTCCAAAAAAGGTCAAAATGCATAGAATTGAAGTGCGATCTCAATGGGACCCACCATGTGCCACATGTCAGCTCCAAAATTAAAAGGCGGAGGGGCGGAGAAAAAAGTCAAAATTTTCCATATTTCCAAAAAATGTGGAAAAGTCAAAAATGAGCCCGAATTTGCTTCCAATCATTTTTTAACACGTGTCTGACCTTATCCAAAAAATTAAAAAGGTAACTCAAGCTTATTTCTAAGTCCGCATCTTCCACGTGGAGGGCCAAGATTAAAATATGGATAAGATCGACGGTTGTTGTGCATCCATTTGTTTTGACCACCATGGGAGCTCCAGGAAGCTTGGAATCACGATTTTTGCATCAAAATTCATCAAATTTATAGTGATTTTGTGTCGTCTTGGCCTTCCAGGATCATTGGCATCACTTTCATGGCTTAATTCTTTGATTTGGGATGTTTTTGAAGTAATTTTTTTACCCCAGCCCGAGCAAACACGTGGAATGTCAAAATCAAAAGTTACAGAGGTAATTTGAAAAGGTAAAAAGGTGAAAATGATGAGTAAAAGGTGTTTGCATGCCTCAATGATGAAAAACATGCCTCCAGGATGGATAATGATCCAGATATTTGTAATGATTTAATCTTTTTGGGCACACCTGACAACCTGCGAGTGTTTTTCTATTTGATGTCATTTTCATTGAATCATGAAGAATTGTTGTAACAGAATTGATCCCATGGCATATTATTTGCTTGGGAAACAAGGATCAAATGTGCAAGAGATATATAATGCGTTTTGGAGAAATGCAAGAGGGGGAAAAGTTGAAAATCATGAGAAAATTATGAGAGAAAGCTCATTTTTCTGAAAAAAAACCCACCAAAGAACCAGAATAATTTCTTCTGTGTTGGATCTTCATGTATGTGAGTTGTTTACAAGTGTATAACCATCACACAGCTCTGAGATTGTTCATAAAACTCTCCCCTGCTGATGAATCTAACAAGCTTTTGAGTTAATCTATGTTTTTCTGGGCAATATGATGTCTGTTATCATTTTTAAATGTCTGCAAATAGTTTCCATTGTTCTTGTTGCAATCTTGCATTGAAAGTATTTAGAAATCACACAGAATCTCCATTTCTTGTTGATAGTTTAGTGGCATTTGCAATCTCATGTTCAGAAGAGCCTTCATTTGATAAAGAGATAAACAAATTTAAAATCACTTTACCTTCCTTGACTGTAGAGATTGCTTGTAAGCCTTTGGGGGTACCTTAGGCGTGGTTTGATCATGGATTTTTGTGTTTAATTGAGTTCTTTACTTCAAGCTTTTGTGGTGAATTCTCAAAGATTGTGTGAAGAGTGCAACTTGGGCTTCCATTTATGCCTCTTCTGGTTGAAAGAATGTCCTGATTATTTGAAGCATTTTATCTGATAGTTGTTTCAAGTATTGTAGAGGTTGTCAAAGATCTGATATATCCCAGTTTGTCTTGTCAACACCCCACCAAAAAATTCATTCAAACAAACTAATCCTACCCATACTACCCCTGCATTGCATTATGTGTCAACAAAAGGATCTAACCCATCTACAAAAATGCACAAGGCAAATCAGGATTATACAATGTCTTTAGTAACCCTTGCCTTGCATTGAAAATATCTCCATAATCTGGGAGTGACAACTTGTGAAAGTCAGATTTGGAGTGTTGATCATATTTTCCCAAGGCCTTTTCATACTATTTGCATAAATTGAGGGATATCTTCATCTCCTTCACCATTTGGGGGTTACAATATAGGTTCTCTTACCTTGGTTGAAAAGGCACAACCTAAAATAGTGAGGGTCAGATCAAAATCCTTTCAAAGTGCTATCCATCTCTCCACAAATCTGAGTGCTAGTTAGATCACCTCCCTGGCTACAAAATGACACACATCATGATCTATCTGACTTCAAGCTTCATGCCATATCTCTGATGCTGCTCAGACTGAAAAGGAGAATAAATTTGGGTACCAACACCTTCTGGCACCATTGTGGGGATTCTTGGAATTTCTTGGTGTTTGTGGAGTGTTTGAAGAGTTTGAGCATTTTTGTATTCAAGTATTTGAGCTGCTACATTGTTAAAATATCATTCTATGCTTCAGATCTGCAAGTTTTAAACAAGGGTTTCAAGTTTTGTCTGCCCTTTTTCCATTTCCTAGTAGTTCATACACTTTGGGTGCATTGTGATTGATTGATTTAAGAAGAAGAAGGTCTAATTTATAAAGCCTTGCAAAGGTTTCAGTACTAGCAAACATTTGACAGATTATTTTAGTGCATTCTTGCACAACTAAGGTGAAATTCCTTAGTGGTGACTCCATGTTGATTTGATCTTGAAAATACCAGTTGTCTTACCTTTCTGTCATTTATAATTTGTTGCTCAAATCCCTGCAAAACTGGAAGGAAGAAGATCTCTCTTCATCAAGGACTCTGCTAAGAAGTTGTTTACAGATTCAAGAAACTCAGAGCTAGAGGGGAGAAAGGTGTGGAAGGTTGTTGGAGACTTGACTACAAGAAAGGAGATCCCTATTGTTGAGTTTGAAAGTGAGAGCCTGTTATTGAGGACTACAATTCTTCTTCAAGTGGATCTGATTCAGACAATCCTATTGCTGATTTGAATTCCCCATCAGGTGAGGGACCTTCTTGTGCATTTGAAAGGCTTGCTCCTAAATCTGCTCCTGTATTTTCTAAATTGGCTAGAGATCATCAAGAAGGAGAGCCCTTAAGAGAGATCTATTTTGAAGTTTTCATTCCCATTCCCTAAAGACCTCTCACTCCTCATCATTTTGTTTCTCCTCCAAGATCACCACCACAAAATAAATATGGCTCATCGTCCACCTAGACCCCATTTGTTGTTAACACCTTTGGTCCCATAAATTTTAGAGGAATGGTTGGGTATCCAAATGCTGTCCCACAAGATGTGAGAAATAGGTTACCAAAGTTTCAAGGTAACAATTCTATGACTGGAGATCAACATCTCAAACTTTTTGATAATATGATGGAATATTTTGAGATAGAGTTTGAGGATGTGTATGTCAAAATTGTTCATCCACACCTTAGAGGAGGATGCAAGGGATTGGTACAAGGCTCTACCTGATAATTCCATTGATTCATGGGAAGAGATGAAAAATGCATTTAGGTTACAATATGGTGACAAGACTGATCCTAGATTTCTTTTATCTGAGTTTGAGAATATCAAGAAGAACCCTAATGAATCAGTCCATGACTTCAACACAAGGTTTAACAAAGTTTTTGAGAAGGCTTCCTATTAATTTGAGGCCTTGTGATGAATCTTGTCTAATCAAATATGCAGATGCATTTGATAAGAAGGCAGCCTATTACCTAAGAGACAAGAACCCAACCAATCTAAGACAAAATTTCACCATGGCACTTCAAATTGAGAACAATATCAAAGAAATTGGGAAACCTCTCAAGAGAGATGGTGTAAAATTGATAAACCCTGAAAAACCTCAAGCTAGCAAAGGTGCTGATTTAGAAGAGGTTGTGAAAACTTTGGTAGGGGCTGTCAAAGAAATCTCATACAAGTTGGCAAGAGCTGAGAAGGGAATTGGGTAGACTTCACAAGGTCAGCCTAGGCAGCAAGCACAAGATAGATTTGGAAATCACCATAGGAGTGAGTAGAGGTTTGATGACAAAGGTAAAGGGCCTATTGGATCTGCAAATAGACATCCTCAAGCATGTGAAGGAAGATTGGTTCCTGATCCCTTAACTGTCAGGGTTGCTGCTGTTGATGAAGTTGCTGATATGGATTGGTGTGATAGGTGTTTTCTACCTCATCCTCCATGTGAAGTGGACCAGCAAGAAGGTGAAACTAATAATGATGATGGTACTGATGATGATATTTGCATGATGGGTTGTTCTTCAAGCTCACAAGGAGGAGCAACATCTACTGAAGTAATAAGTGCTAGGACAACTGTAACTTTTTGGGATTGCATCAAATGGGTACAAATATTTCTTCCCCCTCATGCTCTTGAAGTTGATGTAGTGCAAGCTTTTGAAATTCCTAACAATGACTTTTAATACTTAAGAGCTTTGATGATTAAGAAGTATGATGGTGGTATCCCTTCGGAGGAAGATAGACAATTGTTGATGAATGTTGTTGTCAAGAGCTCAAGAGAAAGATTATAACACTAGAAGCAAAGTTGTTAAGGGAGTTGGGCCTCAAGCCAAACCTTAAAACACCCTTGACTCACAAGCATTCCAAAATCAATCTGCTCCTAGGAGAGAAGCACCTGTCAGAAGGTTGTTGCTTCCTCAAACAAAAATTACAGTCCTCCTCTTGCCACAAGCATTCCAAGAATCCAGAAACACTTGCTAAAAGATCTACTGTCCCAAGCAAAAATTACAGTTCTCCTCATGCCCAAGCTGCCAAGAATCCACTGCCATCTAATGAATCTTCTTTCTCCCTTCCAATGTTGTTTTTCCAAAGTGTCCCCTATGACATAGCCCAAGTATTGAGCCAAATTAAAGTGAGTGTTCCAATCATTGAGTTGCTTAGAATTCCTGAGCATAAGAAGAGAGCATTTGAGTACTTGGGATTGAAAGAAGAGAAGGTTACTCTAGGAAGAAATGTAAATGTTGTTGAAACTCCACCTCAGATCATTGTTGACCTTGAAACACCACCAGCAGTAGAAGATCTTGGAGAGACACCTGAGGTATATTTGGGGACATCTTTGGTTGATTCCTAATTGAATGTTGATCCATTCTTCACAACTTTGATCATAAAGGATAAGCTACTTCACAATTGTATGTTTGATTCTGGTGCATCATGTAATGTCATGCCTCTAGAAGTCATGAATGAGTTGGACATCAAAGTGACAGCAGCCTATGGAAAGTGTACTACCATGGAATCAAGAGAAGTGCCGGTTGTTGGTTGTGTGAAAGGTTTGGTAGTTCAGCTTGCATCTTATCCAGGGAGGAATTTAAAATTAGATGTTGTGATTGTTGATTGCCCTACCAAATGGGGTATGATTTTGTCAAGAAAGTGGGCTGCAAGTGTTGGAGGGAGTGTCCAAATGGATATGTCTTTTGCCACCATTCCCATTGAGGGCAGCCTAGTCAAGCTCTATGGAGAAAAGAAGATGTTGCACCTAATTGAAGATCCCAACAATGCTTCCTATGAAGTGTTGTTTTCTAATGTAGATGCTGAGAATTTCATTGGTTTTGCTGATGGAAAAGAAAATAAGATGGACAAATCAAAGTGCCTTGATATGGTAGGTTCTCCTTGGACCTTGCTATTTGATGGAGCTTGCTCCAAATTTGGAAATGGTGCTGGTATAGTTCTGCTTTCTCCTAGTTTGGAAGAGTTTATTTTTTCTTTCAAACTTAATTTTGAATGCACTAACAACATTGCTGAGTATGAGGCATTGTTGTTAGGGTTAAGAATTGCATGGAAATATGGAGTAAAAGACATCATTGCAAAAGGAGATTCAGAGCTGGTTGTCAAACAAATAAGAAAATTGTATGCTACAAAAAATCAGTGGATGAAGCAGTATAAGCATGCAGTTTGGGATTTAATTGAAATGTTTGATTCCTTTAACATTGTGTATCATGAAAGATGTCTCAATGCTGCTACTGAAAAGTTGGTAGTGTTGGGTTCTAGATTTGGAAATTGCACCATTTCACCTTATTGTGAATACAACATTGAAGTGCTGACTAGGCCAGCTGTCCCTGATAATGTCAAAACATTGACAAGTTTTTAATGATGATTCTCAAGTGCTAAGGTTATTACAAAACCAAGGTGAGTTTGTACAAATCAAAATATTGATTGGGAGCCAATGGTATGCATGACTGAAGGAAGAGAAACTTTGTTTGAGAAAGACATCATCCAATTGAAAACAAACACCATTCCTAGAGGTCTTGTTGCACTTGAGTCAAATTTTAACAATGTTGATTGCATCATAAATAGAAACATGTCTGCCTCAAGGGATGTGGAAGAGCATAACTTGGGCACAAAGGACAAACCAAGAAAGATTTGGTTGGGCAGCAATTTAAATAAGGAAGAAAAACAGTCCTACCTCCAATTGTTGAAACAATATCAAGACTGCCTTGCCTGGTCCATATTCAGAGCTGAAAGCATATAGAGAAGAATTGTTTCAACATGAGATTCCTCTTGAAACAAATGCCAAACCATTCAGACAGAAGCAAAGGCCAATCAATCCACTTCTCTCCATGAAAATGCAAGAGGAATTGAAGAAGTTGAAGAGAGGGAGGGATCATTCAGCCCACAAGGTATTCATCTTGGGTTGCAAACCTTGTGCCAGTCAGAAAGAAGAATGGAGATATCAGACTTTGTGTGGACTTCAGAAATCTAAATAGAGCTTCCATGAAGGACAACTATCCCTTGCTAAATATGGAGAATATGTTGCAGCTTGTGACAGGGTCTGAGTTGCTTTCTACATTGGATGGTTTCTCTGGATACAATCAAGTGGTAGTCAAAGAATCAGAAAGACTTAAGACAACATTCACTACTCCTTGGGGAACATATGTTTTTGTTAGGATGCCCTTTGGTTTGATGAATGTTGGTGCCACTTTTCAAAGAGCAATGGATGTTGCTTTTGCTGGTTACATCAATGAGTTTATTGCAGTTTACCAAGATGATGTGACTGTGTTTTCAAGGCAGAGAGGTGATCATTTGCAGCACTTGGAGAAGATGCTGATCAGATGTAGGGAGTATGGAATTTCTCTTAATCCAAAGAAGTGTCATTTTGGCGTGCAAAAGGCCAAGCTGCTTGGTCACATTGTGTTAAAATATGGTGTTATGATAGACCCTGAGAGAGTGGAAGCAATCAGCAAAGTACCTATCCCAAGAACCAAGAAAGGCATCCAATCTTTCTTTGGTCAAATTAATTTTATTAGAAGGTTTGTTTCCAACTTTGCTGAGTTGACTCTTCCAATCACAAGCATGCTAAAGAAGGACCAAGTTATCAAATGGGAGGAGGCTGCCATTCAAGCTTTTGAAGGAATTAAGGATGCACTTAAACATGCACCTATTTTAGCAGCCCCAAACTATAAGAAATCTTTCTAAATCTTTTCCTTTTCCTCTGAGTATACCATTGCTTCTGTTTTGCTGCAAAAGGATGAGAATGGGGCTGAGAGGCCTTTTGCCTTCTTTAGTAAGGCTTTATAAGTAGTTGAGCTGAAGTATACAATCATGGAGAAACAAGCATTTTCCTTGGTGAAAGCAACAAAGGTTTTCAGGCCTTATATATTGAGTTCAAAAGTTTTTGCTTATGTTCCCCACACCATGGTGAAAGACATCTTATCAGAGATGGAGATCTCAAGCAAAAGATGTAGGTGGGTGAACAAACTACAAGAGTATGATATGGACATCCAAACCACAAAGTTGGTAAGAGGTTTGGGTCTTACTAAGCTCATGGCTGAGAGAAACTTGCAGAATGTGGAAGTGAATCAGCTAGAGGAAGAAAGGGTTAGATGTGCTTGCAAATTTGGTAAGTTCTGAGTGGTACAAAGATGTGATCTTCTACCTCAGACATATGTGCTGCCCTAGTCACTTAAATAAAAATCAGAAAAGAGCCCTCAAGCTAGCTTCTCAAAAATATATCATCACAAACCTTGGGCTGGCTTGGAAGAACCCTGAAGGTGTCCTCTTGAAATGCATAACTGAAGATGAATCTCCCAAGATAGTTTTTGATTTCCATGGGGGAGTTTGTGGAGGACACTTTGCTGGAAGAGTAACAACACATAAGATTTTGAGAGCTGGTTATTGGTGGCCTACTCTCTTCAAAGATGCAACCCAGCTGGTTAGAAAATGTGATAGTTACCAACATTTCTCTAGAAGACTGAAAGCTTCAGGCTCCATTCCTTTGTATCCTGTATCAATTGAAGCTCCTTTCAAGCAATGGGAGATGGAATTCATTGGTGAGATTTCAGATCCTTCTAGTGCTGGCCATAAGTGGATCCTTATAGCCACTGATTATTTTACAAAGTGGGTAGAGGCAATCCCCACCAAGAAAGCAACACACCAAATAGTTATGGACTTCTTGTTGAATCAAATCATATGTAGATTTAGAGTCCCAATCAAGATTGTAGCTGATAATGCCATGTGCTTTAGAGCCAAACCTTTAATGGCAATGTGCAATGAATATGAAATCAATCTGACTTATTCTTCAAACTATAACCCCCAAGGGAATGGACAAGCTGAGTCCAGCAATAAGAATTTGTTGAAGATCATTAGAAGAACCTTGGAGCAAAACAAGAAGAAATGGGTGTGAACAATTGAAATTTGTAGTTTGGGCTGATAGGATAACTCCTAAAAGAGCTACTGGTAAAAGCCCATTTGAATTGCATGTATGGAACTCAGGCTTTACTGCCCTTGCACCTGCAATTATCTTCATTTCAGTTTTCCCAACAGTTGGAAGATCAAGAGCTTGGCCCATATGAATCAAGGATCAATCAGATTATTGAGCTTGATGAGGAGAGAAGAGCATCCCATCAAAGGAATGTCAGATTTAGGGAAAAATTGAAGATATTGTTTGACAAGAAGGTCACTCCTAGAGCCTTCAATGTTGGAGATATGGTTTTGTTGTGGGATAGTAGGCATGAAGACAAGGGCAAAACATGGAAAATTTGATGCATTATGGATGGGCCCTTATGCCATTGATATCATAATTGGTGAACATACATTATTTCTCAAGGACTTAGATGGGGAATTGCTAGAGCTGCCTATTAATGGCAGACATTTGAAGCATTTCTTGGATTAATCCCAAATCTGGGGTATGCACAAATTGTACAGTTGTATAGTCTTTGTTTTTTTCTTTGTTTTTGTTGTTTTGTTGGTGTGTGGTTTGCCCTTGTTCTTGGCAGCCTTTCTGGTCGGTTTCTTAGCTTGTTTTTGAAGGCTGGTTTCAGTTTTTTGACTACCTTCCATATTGAATCCTTTTCCCAATGGATATTTTTGCACTTGGTCTACATTTTGTCCTTGTGGCACTCACTGGGAGTGCCCATCCCCAAGCAAGAGCTAATGTTGGTGCCATTTTTGAGCTTGCACCATGTTGCCCTAAATTTTCAAATCTATATCTGCTCAAAAATGTTTTATCCTTTGATTTGATGGTCTCTAATTCTTCCCCTCTAGTTGCATACTTTAAAATTGCTCACAAACTTGTTGTTTTGCCCTAATTTGAAGGAATATTTCAAGTTTGCCCTTTTTTGTGCCCTAGTTTTTCCAGTTTTGTGGGCTATGTCATTTTTTTCCTTTCCTAGATCGTGGAAAAATTGAAATTGATCAAATCATATTTGTGTGTAATTGAAATTCCTATCCCAAGGTCGAAAATGTTTGGAAATCATGCTTCATTTGATTCAAAATCAAAAAATCTGTCATCCTTGGTGAAAAAATTGAATTCTAGGGCATCCTTGGAATTTTTTGCATTTTGACGGTCAGACGGGCATCATTTGTCCCATGAAATTCATCCTCAGTAGGTATTGGCAAAGTGGCATGACTTTTCATTGGCTGAGGAAAAACGGGGAAGCGTTGTAACTTTTCATTTTTTACCTTTTTAACAAATGGGGCATTTTTCGGTCCCAGGGACTCTATTTTTTCCAAATTTGCCTATGTGACATGTTTTGATTGGAAAGAGGGATAGTGGGTGGTTGGATTCTCCTTAGGGTTTTTCGATCTTATTTTGTAAAAAGGTTAAAGTAAAAATTTTTCCCGAAACCCTGTAGCTCTAACTCAGAGGAGGATGCGTGGAAGTATTTTTGGTCAGCAGAGGATGTGGCTCGGTGGGCCAGACGGAGGCAAAAGGGAATTGTTTCCCTTTTACGACAAAAGAAGGTTTAAAATTAAAAGTTTGGAGCGCGCCCCTACAAGCCAATCACAGGTGCGACACATGTCAGAGGATAGGGTCAGAGTCGAAGTGCGGGTCGATGGAAGGAGGATGGGGATTTTTTCCCCTTTTTCACAAAAGGAGTTGAGAAATCAAAATTTCAAGCCATGGGCCCGCAAGAAAATCACAATGAGACAGGTGGCGATGGCAGAGAAGGCAGGTCGCCCGGAGGTAGGAGAGAATTGAAATTTTTCCTTTTGCAAAAAAGGGAGTTAAAATAAAAATTTGGGGCACTGGCCCACATTTTAGCGAATCACAAGGAAGCGACACATAACGAGGGAAAAATCAGAGTGTGCAGGCCCATGGGGCAAAAAAGTAAAAATTTTCCTAATTTTCCAAAAAATGGTCAACATGCGTAGAATTGAAGCGCGATCCCAATGGGACCCACCATGTGCGACGTGTTAGCTCCAAAATTCAAAGACGGAGGGGCGTAGAAAAAAGTCAAAATTTTCCATTTTTCCAAAAAATTTGGAAAATTCAAAAATGATCCCAATTTTGGTCCCAATTGTTTTTTAACATGTGGCAGGTCTAGGAAGGAGGCGGGGAAAAAATTAAATTTTTTCCAAATTTTCAAAAGGTCATAAAGTAAATGTTTTAAAACTGGGCCCGATCTAATCATTTTTTTCCACTTGTCTGACCTTATCCAAAAAACTAATAAAGGTAACTCAGGCTTATTTCTAAATCCACATCTTCCACATGGAGGGCTAAGATTAAAATATGGATAAGATCGATGGTTATGTGTGCATCAATTTGTTTTGACTTCCATGAGGAGCTCCAGGAAGCTTGGAATCACAATTTTTTTTTATCAAAATTCATCAAATTTATAGTGATTTTGTGTCGTGTTGGCCTTCCAGGATCATTGGCATCACTTTCATGGCTTAATTCTTTTATTTGAGATGTTTTTGAAGTAATTTTTTACCCCATCCTGAGTAAACACGTGGAATGTCAAAATCAAAAGTTGCAGAGGTAATTTGAAAAGGTAAAAGGGTGAAAATGATGAGTAGAAGGTCTTTGCATGCCTCAATGATTAAAAACATACCTCCAGAATGGATAATGATTCAGATATTTGTAATGATTTAATTTTTTTGGGCACACCTGGCAACCTGCAAGTGTTTTTCTGTTTGATGTCATTTTCATTGAATCATGAAGAATTTTTGTAACAGAATTGATCCCATGGCATATTATTTTCTTGGGAAACAAGGATAAAATGTGGCAAGAGATATATAATGTGTTTTGGAGAAATGCAAGAGGGGGAAAAGTTGAAAATCATGAGCAAATTCTGAGAGAAAGCTCATTTTTCTGAAAAAAAACCCACCAAAGAACCAGAATAATTTCTTCTATGTTGGATCTTCATGTATGTGAGTTGGTTACAAGTGTATAACCATCACACAGCTCTGAGATTGTTCATGAAACTCTCCCCCTGCTGATGAATCTTACAATATTTTGAGTTAATCTATGTTTTTCTAGGCAATATGATGTCTGTTATCATTTTTAAATGTCCTACAAATAGTTTCCATTGGTCTTGTTGTAATCTTACATTGAAAGTCTTGTGTAAATAGTTTCCATGAGATTACTCTATGTTTACATGTTGGTAGCCATTAGTTAATTTTTTTCATCTTATCAATTTATAAAAACCAGTTTAAGTTTTCGCACAGGGGCGGATCCGCGAAGTTCTATCGTAAGTGACATAACCACTGCCCAAAGCAGATCGATGGTCTTGGGACCGCCACCCTACCTGGGTGACAAACCATGGACCACTGCCCTACTAAGCGGCAGTTTTAAGACTGCCACCTAAGCCTGAGCGGTGGTTATGGGACTGCCGCTCTGCATAGGGCGGAGATCCTATTTTTGAAAAATAGAACCTTAAAATTGAGGTTTTCACAAATTCTAAAAGTTACTAAAAGGCGTTAGATTGCATTCTGAGTTTAATTTTGAACATATAGAGTTTCCAATTTTGAGATTTCATTCATATTGTTCTTTTTTAGTTACAATTTATTCATTTAAGCATTTTCCATTCTAAAAGTATTAATAAAACTACAAGGTCTATTTTATCTTATTCAACTAAATTTTTCCTCAATATCAAGAATTAAAGGAATTTATATCTACTTCTAACATTGCTATTTCCTTATTACAAATCACAATTTCCAAATAACACATACTTCCCAATTTGTGGTCTCCTCCATTTAATACAAATTATAGATTCAAAATACTACGATAAATTTATTTTCCATTCAAGTTTACTATGCCTACAAGTTCAACTTCTTACAACTTCTATATTTCCTTCTTTCTCATTTACAATTAAACAAATTCATAATGAAATTAAAATTTCTTTTTCCATTGAAAATGACTCATATCATTTAACACAAAGATATACTTTTCTCACAATACAACCAAGATTCCAAATAAAGAGAATTGCTTTCTTTTCTATTTCTCAAATCTAACTCCACAATACAACTCTTTCTCTTTCTCCACATACAATATTACTTTAATAGTAAAAGTTTAAATACAAATTTCCTTTTTACACAATGCAACTTCCATCTAAACTTTCACGCAATATATCCATTTTGATTCTTTCTCTTCTACAATCAACAAATATTGGAATGCTACTTTTCTCCATAATATTATTACAATTTCTTCCACTCAAGGTGGGAAATAATACAAGAATGTAAGCAAAAGAAAATAAATTAATACAAGTTTCTCCACTCTAAGTGGGAACAACACAAATGAAGTTTCACAAGGTCTCCTACAAGACTCCAAGCTTCACAACTCTAACAAGATAGCTCCTCCAATATTTTTTGATTCACAACAAAATAGGGGGAGAGGCAACGCTCTCCACCCAACCAAGATATCCAATGAAGAGGAGAATCCATCCTCTCCACTGGCCCCCGAGTCCCAACCACATTACAATGGGAGATAATTATAACACATGACAACAACAAGCTACCACAACACAAACAAATATTTCACATCGATTTCAACAACATTCAAATCAACAATAACACAAGAAAGAAGAACAATAAAACAACAAATAACAAGGTTTAAAATGAAAGCCAAAGGAGAAAGACCTATGGGGAGGCCACTTATGCCTCCCAATGGGAATGAGTACCCACCTTAAAGCCTCCAATGCATACCTCAAATCCCTTACATACTCTTATGCCTCTGTCAAGTACCCCTTATACCTCTCACATACTCTTATGCCTCCCTCATAAAATAAACAAGAAAGAAATGCAAGTATTTCTTATACAAGATGGGGCACCCAACCCAAACTCCCTAAAAAAAAGGGTAAACTCTTATGCTTCCCTACATGAAATCTCCCCATAGTCTCCTCCTACTCCAAATTTAGGTAATCTACCCACATCCAAAAATCTTTCCAAAGAAAACAATACTCAACATAAACATATAAACACAAAAGAAAGAATACATAAGCAAGGTAAAGCTCCTACCTTTCCATAGTAGATCTTGCTCAAAGGGTAAGTCTCGAAGCTCCTAAAAACCAAACAAGTATCCACAAAATCCAACAATCCATAATCACTTTCCACAATTCTCTTCCTCTCTCAAACATATAAGAGCAAAAAATAATGAAGTAACCCCTAAACAAGCAAAAGAACTACAGTAAATAGAAAAGGGAGAGAGGAGGATGATGTGGCTCTAAGTAGGATGCCACCTCATTTCCTATCCACTCCACATCATCTTAGTCAGCCTCATATTGCAATACACAATTAATAAGTGGTTGAACAAATGACATTATACTTACACACACAATCTAAGCCTACACCCCCTAAGGAAAAAATAAATTACAAGAAAGGAAGTGTAATAAATATTTTACCTTTTTATATTCCCAAAACACCTAATATGGTCTAATTTTGACCCCCCAACCCATAGGTAGGGTTGGTATGGAAATTTGAGAGGACTTGTCCCACATGCCTTCAAAATTGGCCTTCAAGGCCAAATTCGAGTTTCCCATGGAGGATAGAGTGTACAACACTCAAGATCTTAAAATTCAACACACAACACAAAATCCAAGAGTAAATAAAGTTTAATAAATGAACATATTTTGGTCACATCTTTAATTAATTTAAGAAAATGTTAAATTATCTTAATTAAAACACTACAACCCATTAGTAATAAAGGGGGTAAAACATACATCAAAATCTAAATAATTAAAAAAAGTAAGTTACATTACTAAAAGAACACATGCTAACATTAACAAAAAGGGAAACTAAAATTAAAAGACTACACATGACCCCTTGGTCACAATTTTCCCTTAACCAACTAATTCTAACACACATAATTACATGTTGTCATGGTGACCCTAGTTGAATTCATCTAGAATTCTAATGTGGTTGGTCTCCAATCCCCCCAATGTTTGTTGTGAATAAATTTACATGCAAAACACAAAAATACCTCCTTCGGCCTCGTGGCCGCATTAAAACATCCATGCCAAAATATGTAATATAAAGCTGAAATCATCTATGTATGAATTGATATCATCTACAAAGTATCCCAGAAGCAACGATGTTGTCACGCACCAAAATGATGCCTCTTCTAGCATTCATCTGACCACCCAGACAAGTCGGCGCAGTCGTTTTGGTGCCACAACCCATTGTTTGCAAAATATAGTGTTTGACAGCCTTACACTGACTTAAACTGCACTATTTCAGGTGTTTGCAAACAATAGAGGATCGAGAGCACCGATTGGAGAAGGAAAAAACTAAGACAATATGTTATAGAAGGTGCCTATAGCAAGGTGTAGGATTAGACGAGACGTTTCTAGGTGCCATGGAGTCTGCGTAGTCACTTGTTGAAGTTGAACAGTTTTTTGGTCTTAGGGCTCTTAAGGGACTATGCCCAAATGAAGTAGCTTGAAAGAAATGACATTATCACGCAGTGAAACGACACCTCCTCTAGTGTTCACCTGGCCACTCATATGTTTCGGCATAGTCAGTTCGGTGCCACAACTCACCATTTGTAAAATATAGCGTTTGATAGTCTTACATTGGCTCAAAATGCATTATTTTACGTGTTTGCAAACACTAGGGAAGCGAGAGCACTGATTAGAGAAGTAAAAAACTGAGTTAGGCTATTGTAGAGGGTCCATACACCAAGGGTTAGGATCACATGAGATGTCTCTAGGTACTACAGAGTTTGCATAGTCACCCGTCGAATTTGAACTATTTTTGGTCTCAAGGCTCTTAAGAGACTACGCCTGAATGAAGTAGCCCAAAAGCAACGAAATTGTCGCAAACAAAAATGATGCCTCCTCTAGCATTCACCTAGCCACCCAGATGTGTCCATCATAGGTTGGTTTGGTGCCACCACCCACCATTTTCAAAATATAGCATTTGACAGCCTTATATTGGCTCAAATTGTACTATTTCGCGTGTTTTACAAACAATAAGGTAGCGAGAGAACCCAATTGGAGAAGGAAAAAACTTGAGGGAGGATATTATAGAGGGTCCCTACGCTGAAATGTAGGATTAGACGAGACATCTCTAGGTGCCACAGAGTCCACGTAGTCACCCGTCAAAGTTGAACAATTATTTGGTCTTAGGGCTCTTAAGGGACTACGCCTGAATGAAGTAGCCTAGAAGCAACGACATTGTCGCGCACCAAAATGATGGCTCTTTTAGCATTAAAACTAGCCACCTAGAATTTTTGGTGCAGTTGGTTCGATGCCATGACCCCACCGTTTGCAAAATATAGTGTTTGACAACCTTATACTGACTCAAACCACACTATTTCACGTGTTTGCAAACAATAGGGCGGCGAGATCACCGATTGGAGAAGGAAAAAACTAAGATATGCTATTGTAGAGGGTCCCTACACCGAGGTGTAGGATTGGATGAGACATCTGTAGGTGCCACAGAGTCTGAGTAGTCACCCGTCCATGATGGACAAAATTTTGGTCTCAGGGCTCTTAAGGGGACTACGCTTGGACAAAGTATCCCGGAAGCAACAATTTTGTCACGCACCAAAATGATTCCTCTTCTAGCATTCATCTGGCCACCCAGACATTTTGGCGCAGTCGTTTTGGTTGCCACAACCCATTGTTTGTAAAATATAGCGTTTGACAGCCTTACACTGACTTAAACTGCACTATTTCACGTGTTTGCAAACAATAGAGGATCGAGAGCACCGATTGGAGAAGGAAAAAAATTGAGACAATATATTATAGAAGGTCCCCTATAGCAAGGTGTAGGATTAGACGAGATGTCTCTAGGTGCCATGGAGTCTGTCTGTGTAGTCACTTGTTGAAGTTGAACGATTATTTGGTCTTAGGGCTCTTAAGGGGACTATGCCCAAATGAAGTAGCTTGAAAGAAACAACAATTATCACGTACTAAAATGACACCTCTAGTGTTCACCTAGCCACTCAATATGTTTCGGCATAGTCAGTTCGGTGCCACAACTCACCGTTTGTAAAATATAGCGTTTGATAGTCTTACATTGGCTCAAAATGCACTATTTCACGTGTTTGCAAACACTAGGGAAGTGAGAGCACTAATTAGAGAAGGAAAAAACTGAGTTAGGATATTATAGAGGGTCCATACACCAAGGGTAGGATCACACGAGATGTCTCTAGGTGCTACAGAGTCTGCATAGTCACCCATCGAATTTGAACTATTTTTTGGTCTCAGGGCTCTTAAGAGACTACGCCTGAACGAAGTAGCCCGGAGGCAACGACATTTTCGCACATCAAAATGATGCCTCCTCTAGTGTTCACCTAGCCATGTGGACGTGTCGTCGCAGTTGGTTCAGTGCCAAGACCCACTGTTTGGAAAATATAGTATTTGACAGCCTTACATTGGCTCAAACTGCACTATTTCATGTGTTTTGCAAACAATACGGCAGCGAGAGTACCATTTGGAGAAGGATAAAAATAATATACACTATTGTAGAGGGTCCCTACACCGAGGGTATAGGATTAGACGAGATGTCTCTAGGTGCCACGGAGTCCGTGTAGTCACCCATCAAAGTTGAATAAGTTTTTGTTCTCAGTGCTCTGAAGGGACTTACGCTCGAATGAAGTATCTCAGAAGCAATAATATTTTCGTGCACCGAAACGATGCCTCTTATAGCGTTTCACCTGGCCACCTAAATATTTCAGCACAGTCAATTTTGTGTCACAACCCATGTTTGCAAACAATAGGGCAGCGAGAGCACCGATTGGAGAAGGAAAAAAACCAATACAACCTATTGTAGAGGGTCCTTATGCCAAGGTGTAGGATTAGACGAGACATCTCTAGGTGTCATGGAGTCTGTGTAGTCACCCATTGAAGTTGAATGATTTTTTTAGTCTCAGGGCTCTTAATGGACTACGTCTAAACGAAGTAACTTGGAAGCAACGACGTTGTCGTGCACCAAAACGATTCCTCCTCTAGTGTTCACCTGGCCACCCAAACGTGTCGGTGCATTTGGTTTGGTGCCACAACGTTCCGAGGCATGACTTCTCACTACTTACCTCCATTCATTTCCTAGGACTTCCTAGAAAAGGAAGTTTTGTAAACATTTATGCCACAAAGGCTCAAGGAATGCCAGGGAAGGCTCCGGATAGGGTGGTCTAATTCCAATCCGAGCCTCCCTAGAGCTCGCCATAGCACCAGAAGGCATATATCCGCCCAATTGAACACGTTGGTGGTGACAGTTTTCTGGACAACGATGTCCCAGGGAATGACTTCTCATGTTACTCGGATAGAATCAATGAGATCGCAATAAGGTTAACACATTACCATGTAAAATGCTCTAATGATTGTTTAAATGATCTCTTTTTAAGCATGTTGATACATAATAGAACTTGTTAAGAATATTTTTTTGCATATCTTTTGCCAACTATGTTAAGAACCTTCAATTTACCATTATATAACCTATAACATCATATATGATAAGTGTCAATTGTTATATCTTAGTTTCAAAATTAAATGTTAAATAAATAAATTTTTATTAGATGTTAGGGTTTCAAATAAATATAACAAGGATACCTGCTAACATTTGAAATGCCTAAATTTTTTTCAGTGTATCATCTTTAAAATGCAAGGATGTGAATTATTTGACAATATACATTACATACATATTTATGTGTTCTTATCTAAATTGGTATGTCGTAACATATGTACAAACATCCTAAACAAATATCTAAAGAATGTTCACAAAATTTCTTGATATATCGTTTTTAAAATTCATTGAAGAACCTTGATTTTTTTTTCAAATACCTTGGAATGGTAATGATGTGAATTATTTGACAAACCACCTCACAAAAATGTGTATTTTGACTAGAAGGATTATAGGGTATACAAAGAATGAGGTTTTTAAAGTGTGTGCTTAAATACAAAAATATATAGGACTTAATAGGGAAGTGAATCTACTTGCGATAATCAAATCATGTGTAACTTCTTAGTTGATTGGCATAACACCAAATTATAAAGAGATAAGGTGTATCTATTGATCAATGGGATAAGCCCTATTAATGGGATAATCTCTAAACAATGTAAATGCTTCCCTTAATTTCTTAACAATTGTACCATGCAATTTTACACCATAGTAATGTTATATTCATATAGTTCAAGATGAACTCTACCTCGCTTATTTCCTACAATGTTTGCATTAGTTGATATGCAACAGATGAGTGTCTATATTTAAAAGAAAAAATGATAGTTATAGAAATTCCCTCACAACCATTCTTTCAAAGATGTGCACATTGTTAGGAGGCGGGGGAAAATAATTAGAGTTGGACATACACCCTACGTAATTACTGTGAAAAAATTAATTACGTATTTCCCTTTTGTAGTTCACCTAATATGGTTATAAAAAAATTTCTTAATGGAATAGGTTTGCTTAACAATTATACCATGTAGTGCTCTAAGATGTGGTTTTTTAATTTTAAATCAAACATACATATAATATAGAACTAATATATGGTTATGAAAACATACATAGAAGGATATCATGTGCAATGAAATCAAATAAAACATATAAGTAATATCATTATGAAAACCAACACATGGATATATAATGTATCAAACTAAGTGTGCTAGACACACTTCTCTGAAAATATAAGTTCATAGCATGTATACATCTCGAACTAACTGTGCTAGATGTACGTATATGAAAATATAAGTTCATAACATGTGTAAATCTTGAACTAAGTGTTTCATACATATAGGACCACATGCAGTCGCATAAGGCTATATATACAATGGACTATATGAAGAATCATGAACTAGGACAAGATGACCCATATATATATATATATATATATACATCCAGGTTCTATGAATCTAATCATGAAACAACTTTCCTCTCTTCGCCCTGTTAGAAGTAGCATGTACACTGACCTTAGGATGTAGTGGAGGGATATGCAACTACTGATTTCATCCATGTGGTCCTAGGCGTCTCTAAGCAGGTTTGCAACTTAACTTGCACATTCATAAACAAAAAGTTTTTAACACCTAAATTTTTAAAATACATTCAAAATTTAGAAACTTAGAATTTAGTTAAAATTAATGTGAAATCTTACCGTAATGTCATGATCCATATGAATTTGTCTTTGACACGTCGCAGGGACAACAATAGACTCACGAGGGGTAAACTACATACAAATAATTAAATTTCAAATTAAATATTCATGTACAAACTTTGATATTGTGGATTTAAGTAATAAGAAATAATTCCTCCAAATGTGGAGGAGTCTAGATGTTATGACAGTATCTACAACAACTTCCATAATCTGCATATATGGAGGAGTCTCTCTAGCAGTCATAAGCTATACAAAAAACATTTACAAATCAATATTAATCTATATGACTGCCACATAACAGACCCCAAAGCATAATCCACATGAACTTCCACAATTAAAAACAAAGTGTAAAGAGAAACTAATCTACATAAAAGTCACGCGAGGCGTGCCAGTAGCCTTAATTCCCAGAGCAGATGATGACCCGCCAGGATCATGCGTATAAAAAAAACATATATTAATATGTACATGTACACGTGATACATTATAATAATAAAAGTGCAATCAAATGAAATTTGAAATGTAAGTATAACTTGAAACTTATGTTTGTAACATGCCCAACTGCAGTAGCTAGCATGTCGACGCTGTATGTTTCCTTCACCGGCTCTTACTATTTAAAATAAAATAAAAAATTAGTTTTTACATGTATGTACATGACGTATAATCAAATACATATATATTAAAATCTTAAAAATGAATTAAAATATTGTATATATCTATGTAATATTTATTTGATATTTACCTGTGAAAGACCAAGATCATTTGCACCAATTCCAAAAATATCTGCCATCATCTCATCTAGAGAAAAAAAATCATGTGATCCAACAAATGATGTCTTGCCTGTAGTGCATATGGCACCACATGATCCACAGTGATGTGGTGCACTGGAACTGACACCTCCACAAATATCACCAGATGCAATCTGGTCACTATGTGGGGTTAAAGTGTCAGTGAGCTCCATTCAATGCATGTAGTGTTTCAATCTCCACAACCTCCTTCACTGTAGGAGGGATAACTTAAGGCAGTGGGGATCCTTGGTTGACCAACGAGTGCACTAGGTCTACTCTGTGTAGAGCCACCTCCTCACCCATAAAACTCAGAAAAATTAAAATAATTTGGGACCTCATTAAGCACGAATTCACAATATAATTTCTTAAAATAATAGAGAGGAACCTCTTTGTTATTGCATGGTGGATAATCAAACACCATCCACCATCGATCCCCAAATTTTTTTCTTGATTTGGTCATCGTGACACCAATAGACTGGGAACCGTTTACAAGTAGTTACGTCGAGGGGGGGGTGTATTGGTTCCCAGGTCAGTAAATAATGCACAAATGTGGTCTTTTCCATTTATTTGTCTTTTACAGCCAAATGAAATAATTTATCTACATGCCACTACCTACAATCACCTATAAAGGTATTCCATCTGTCTATTTGGTTATTTGTGGAGTCGACTTTACCAATCAATGTTTGTAATGTGTTGGATAAAGTCATGCGGGATGGATTTGTGGCATGATTTTGTCTTATAGTTTGAATAAGGTTCTCAATAACAATTTTATTTTGTCAGATTCTTCCAACGACATCAAATTGTGTTCCTGCTGGTTCCGTGGGGACAAAAGGAGCCACATGAGGCAAATCTATGTTTGGAGGAGGGTTTTGAGGAATGTTGGGGAGGGTTTTAAGGATTGTTTGGAGGGTTTTGAGGAATATTTGGAGGTTTTTGAGGAATATTTCGACGGTTTGCAGGATTACGAGATTACCGAGCAACTGACAAAACTAAAAAAATACAAAAACAAAAAACTGAAAAACCCATGAAAATCACAAAAATAACCTAAAATGTAAAAAAATCTAATCAAAATTAAGGGCTTACCTCTTTTATCTTAATGGCATGGTTGAAAATACCACGATCCTGAAGTCCAAAGAGTAATTTTTAGGGGGTATTCAAAGCACGAGTGCCAAAGGTCTAGGAGAAATCACAGTTCGAGAGGAAAAATGGGGGAACATGAGGAGTCACGGGTCTACTTTTTTTGTCTCAAAGGACCACGATCGTGGTTTAAAAACCGCAATCGTGGTTTAAAAACCGCAATCGCGGTTTTAGGTTTAGAAATCACCAAACCTATAAAAAAAAATTATGCGAGCGGTGGTTTAAAAACCGCGATCGCAGTACCTAAATTTAGAGTTTTTATGTCCACATAATTTTCCACCAACTTGCTGCACTTACCCTCATATGCGCCTTATTAATAGACCCTTGAACCAATTTTCCTGTTCCGTTGTCATGCAAACAGTTTCCAATCAACTGGTACAATAGTGAATTGATTAAAAATAATTTTTAGGACCGATGATGGATGGTGTTTGATTCTCCACCTTGCAATAACAACAAGGTTCCACAATAATAATTGAGGAAACTCTATTGTGAGTTTATCCTCAACGAGATCCTAAAATATTTTGATTTTTGGGATTTCTAGGGTCGAGGAAAAGGCTCTGCACAAGATCGACTAGGGTGCACAACGTGAACCCATTTAGTAGGGTAGAGTCTAGTACTATCTGAGAAAGTATTATAAGGTCAAGATAAGAAAATAGGAAACCAATGACCTCATTCGAAGGACGTACCAAGTCAGGTAAGCACACTGAGCCATATCAATAGAATAGTGATATTGTAGAAAACCCTTGAGCTCAATACAAATCACATAACAACCAAGAAAAGTGATACCCTCTTAGTAATAATGAAAGGAATACCTAAAGTAGAGCCACTCTAATCAGTCCAAGCAAAAGCAAAAACAAAAAACTAAAAAGCCAATTTTTGAGCTCATGCCTAGATTTGAAGCAATAAGTTCAATGCGAGTTGAATAATGCAAAGGACATGATGGCCATCTAAGGTAAGAATAAAGCACCTCTAAAAACTAAATGGACATGTTAGGTAGATCTAAAATAATGTAAAAGAACAACAAACCGAGATCTCTACAGTGGAACCCCAACTCAAGCTCCAACAATGAATGAAAATAAAGCAGCCTTCGAACCATTAAAAGCTTGAGTCTCCTTTTAATGGTGGCCATGGCCATCACATAGCATATCAAAACCTGATCCCAAGGAGGAGAAAAAAAAGCTCAAAGGATCAATAAGTAGATCCATAAAAAGGAAGAGTGAGGAACTAAATAAATAAAATGACATCCTTTTAATGAGAAACTCTATCTCATAAACCTCAAAAAGGAGCTCAATGCATGGTTTGTATATATGATGGCCAATTCAAAATAAAACCATAGAAAATAGATATTCCATACACAAAAATTGGTGTCCTATAGAAAATTTGGCATGGCCTCCCCCCTTCCTCTAGAACCATCCAAATTTTTCGATGCAAAATGAGGGTATCTTAGGGTTATAACCCTAATTTGAATGGGTTAACCATAGGGTTAGGATAACCTTAATTAGTTAATCATGGTCAAATGGTGAGTTAAGAACAAATGATTTTCACCCATCAATGGAGTCATTTTTATATTTTCCATCAATGATTATATGCATGTGGGGTAATAATTTTAGCCAAGGTAGGACCAAGGTTATTACTTTTGCATGAATAAGGGGTCCAAAATTTATAATTGATAAAATATAAAACCATATAATTACCCATGATGAGCACATGAATGCAATCCAAACAGGGAAAGAGACAAAGATATCTTTTAGAAATAAAGTAAAGCTGAAACTATTTTCTTATTTACAAACTCATCCATACACATACCTTAATCCTTACAAATAAGAAAGGTTTACTAAGTCAACAACAGGATGACCAAGCTTAAAAAAAGGGTCATGAAAATTTATTTGTAGGCCTTTAGAGCCTCATGTAAGCCAATTTTAGCTTCTTATTATTGAAATTGTATTTATTGGCAAAGAAGAGATAAAATTATGCATGTAAAGGCTAAAATTAGAATTGTCTCCAATTAGCCATTTTATCTATTTTTAGTTGAGGGTCGTGTTATATTTTGCTGCTTATACCCTTGTTTGTGTAACTACAAAAAGGGGATTATGTCATTATACACACTTGTATGTAGAAATAATTGTACTTTTCCACCTCATTGAAGCAATAAAGACTATTTTTTCCTCCAATTGAAGTTTTATGAAGTGTGATACAACAGGTTGTGTGGTATGTTTTAGTCGAATAGTTATTTCCTTTACATGCTCATAGCTTTCCAGTACCTCCATTTAACTGTTGTATAAGTGTTACAAGTCACGTAAGTGTATATTAGTGCCTTTGTGAATGCAATATCCATCATAGAACACTTTTAGAAAAAAATTTCATTCTTTTTGCAGTCATTAAGTGTACGTTTGTGCAAGTATAGGTCCCAAAACATTGGTATATCAACTTATTTACCCACTTTCCTTAGGTTTTGTGTTGTTTTAATCTCCCTAAACCTCACTAAAAAATTAGTTTAGGTGATTTACCAAGGGAGCCAACCTTCTCTGGAGGTTCTCCTCAACTTGAGGCACCCACAAACTTAGAGGATTTCTCATTGTTCCGACCAAAGTGTAGAGTTAGATTGCATTTCTGAGTCAAGTGTGTACTTCAGACTAATAACATGCACATCACCATTGGGTAACTGAAATAAGTTGGAGGACAATTAAGTGGACATAAAAACCCAACATTTATGTACCACTATCGCGGTTTATACACCGCGGGTCATGGTTTTTAAAATTGTGATCATGGTTTTAAAACCACGATCGTGGTCCTCTGACACAAAAAAAATAGACCCGTGAATCCTCATTTTCCCTTACGAAACTATGATTTTTTCCTATACCTTTAGCACTTGAGCTTTGAATACACCCTGAAAAATTTCTCCTCAGACTTTTGGATCATGAAAGTTTCAGCAATGCCACCTAGACAAAGAGGTAAGCCCTCGATTTTGATCAAATTTCTTGCATTTTAGGTTACTTTTTATTATTTTCATGGGGTTTTCAATTTTTGTTTATGTATATAAATTTTTTTGTTTTTTCAGTTATTCGACAAGCTCCTAATCCTACAAAACTATCCAAATATTCCTCAAAACCCTCCAAACATTCCTCAAAACTCTTCTCCAAATGTAGATCCGCCTCCTGGGGATCCTCTTGTCCCCACAGAAAAAATATGAACACAAACTAATATCGTTGGAAGAATCTAAAAAAATAAAATTGCCATTGAAAACCTTATTCAGACTATAAGACAAAATCATGCCACAAATCTGTCCCCACATGACTTTAGCCAACACATTACAAACATTGATTAACAAAGTCGACTTTACAACCAACCAAATAGACAGATGGAATACCTTTAGAGGTGATTGTAGGTGGTGCTATGAAGATAAATTATCCCATACAGCTGTTAAAAGACAAAAAAAATTTGTAAATGACCACATTTGTGCATTGTTTATTGACCTAAGAACCAATGCCCCCATGTACCTACTTGCAAATGGTTTCCCATCCAATTGGTTCCACATTGACCGAATCAAGATTTTTTTTGGGACTAATGGTGGATTGTTTTTTATTATCCACCATGTAACAACAATGATGTTTCTCTCTATTTTTTAAAGAAATTATATTGTAAGTTCGTGCTTAGTTTGACTTTTTTGAGTTTTATAGGTGAGTAGACCTGGTGCACATGTTGGTTAACCAAGGATCCCCCATGCCCCAAAACCCCCACTGCCTTCAGTTATCCCTCCTACAATGAAGGAGGTTATGTAGATTAACACACTATATGCATTAAGGGAGTTCACTGACACTCTGACCCAACATAGTGATCAGATTACATCTAGTGATGTTGGTGGAGGTGTTAGTTCTAGCACACCACACCACTATGGATCATGTGGTGCCATATGAATTACGAACGAGACATCATTTGTTGGGATCACATGATTTATTTTCTCTAGATGAAATGATGGCGGGATGTTTTTGGAACTGGTGTAAATGATCTTGGTCTTTCACATGTAAATGTCAAATAAATATTATATATATATATATATATATATATATATATATATAATATTTTAATTTATTTGAGATTTTAATATATACTATGTATTTGATTACGTCATGTACATACATGTAAAAAACTATTTTTTTAATTTTAAACGACAAGAGCCGGTGAAGGGACACATCCAACGTTGACATGCTAGCTACTGTAGCTGGGCATGTTATAGACGTAAGTTTCAAGTTATAATTACATTTCAAATTTATTTTGATTGCAATTTTATTATTAGAATGTTTTACATGTACATGTACATATTAATATGTTTGTCTTTTATACACATGATCCTAGCAGGTCATCATCTGCTCTAGGCACTGAGGGGTATTGACATGCCTCATGTGACTTTGACGCAGGTTAGTTTCTCTTTACACTTTGTTTCTAATTTTGGAAGTTCAATTGTGTATCTACTCTTGTTGGAATTTTGGAGAATCGAGTAACATCGAAGATTCCCTAGAAGATAATTAAACCTAGATTCCTTAGTTCGTTTCTATTAGCAAATTAATATGTATTGGTCTGTTATGTGTCGATTATGCTTTGGGTCTGCTATGTGGGAGTCATGTAGATTAATTTTGATCTATACATGTTTTTTGTATAGTTTATGACTTCCAGAGAGACTCCTCCATATATACAAAACTATGGAGGCTTCTGTAGATACTGCCATATCATCTGTAGATCCACTAATTAAGGTACAATTTTCAAATTTTTTATATTTTGGAGGAATTTTTTCTTATTACTTAAATCTACAATATCAAATTTTAGTACTTGAAATATTTAATTTAAACTATTTATTTGTATGTAGCTTTACCCCTCATGAGTCTACTGTTGACTCTGCAATGTGTTGATGAAAAATTTATAGGGATCATGAGATTGCAGTAAGATTTCATATGCATTAACTAAATTCCCCCTAAGTTTCTAAAAGCAGAATGTATTTTAAAAATTTAGGTGTTAAAAAATTGTTTATGAATGTACAAGTTGGGTTGCAGGCCTACTTAGAGGACACATAGGACCACACAAATGAAATCCGTAATGAAATCTCCCTCCACTACATCCGTAGGTCGTGGGCATGCTACTTCTAGCAGGGTGAAGAGAGGGAAGATGTTTCATGATTAGATTCATATGACCTGGATGTGTGTGTATATATATATAATACCATCCGGGTCCTAGTTCATAATTATTCATATAAACCATGTATATAGCCTTATATGATTACATGTGGTTCATATATGTATGACACAATTAGTTCGATACATGTTATGAACTTATATTTTTCAGAGACACGTTCAACACACTTAGTTTGATACATTATATCCATATTAGTTTTCATAACCATATTAGTTCTATGTTTGATTTGAATTCATTGCACATAATATTCTTCTATGTATGTTTTCATAACCATATTAGTTCTATATGTTTGATTTGATTTGATGGCCTCAATTATGTGGCCATTATGTATATGATGTTATGTTATATAATGGTTTTGAAGGTTCTTGGGTGCAAGATCAATTTTTTTTCAAGATATTCAAGTGTGAACTTATATCAATTTTCTTATTTTAAGCTCATGGTTAACCACAACTCCAAGTGAGACAAAATGTACACAATTAAAAATGGTCTTGAGGGATTTATTACAAGTCATTTTATATGTTTTTAGTGTAATCATAATTTATTAGTTAAGTATTAGTCCAAGTTAAACCTTTTTATTAATGTGTGTAACAATAAGGTTCTAATTTGAATTCACTTGTAAAAAATACACAAGCATTGTAGAACTTAGTTTCACACAAGATATGTAAATCATATTCTTAAGACTCTATTGTGTATTAACATGCTTTAAAAAGATATCATTTAACAATCATTAGAGTATTTACATTGTAATGTGTTAACCTTGTTGCAATCTCATTGATGCGAGCCGAGAAGCACGAGAAGTCATGCCCTGGGAGGTCGTGGTCCCAACAAACTGTCACTGCCAATGCACTCGATTGGGGGTATATGCCTTCAAGTGCTATGGAGGGATCTAGGGAGGCCCCAATTTGGAGTCAAACCACCTGATTTGGAGCCTTCCTAGAATTCCTTGAGCCTTCGTGGCATAATTGTTTATAAACTACCTTTTCTAGGTAGTCTTAGGAAATGAACGGAGGTGAGTAGTGAGAAGTCATGCCTCAAGACATCGTGGCACCAAACAGATTGTGCTAACTCATCCAGGTGGCTAGGTGAATGCTAGAGGAGGCATCATTCTGGTGCATGACATCGTCATGGCTTCTGGGATATTTTGTTCAGGCATAGTCCCTTAAGAGCCATGAGACCAAAAAATTATTCAACTTCAACGGGTGACTAATAGGACTTCGTGGCACCTAGAAGACGTCTCGTCAGATCCTACACCTCATCATAAGGACCCTCTACAATGGTTTGTCTCAGTTTTTTATGTCTCCAATTGGTGCTCTCGTTTCCCTATTGTTTGAATACGCAAGAAATAGTATAGTTTGAGCCAATATAAGGCTGTCAAAACGCTATATTTTATAAATGATAGGTCATGGCACAAAACCAACTATGCCAACCACATATGGTTGGATAGGTGAACGTTAGAGAAGGTTTCATTTTGGTGAGTGACATCGTCATTGCTTGCAGGCTACTTCGTTCAGGCGTAGTCCCTTAAGAGCCTTGAGACCAAAAAAACCGTTCAACTTTGACGGGGTGACTAATCGGACTCCGTGGCACCTAGAGATGTCTCGTTAAATCCTACACCTCGGTGTAAGGACCCTATACAATATTCTATCTCAGTTTTTTATATCTCCAATCGGTGCTCTCGCTGCCCCTATTATTTGAATATGCAGTAAATAGTGCAGTTTGAGCTAGTGTAATGGTGTTAAAAGCTATATTTTACAAATGATGGGTTATTGCACCGAAATGAAAGTGCCATAACATCTTGGTGGCTAGATGAAAGATAGAGGAGGTGTTATTTTTGTGCATGACAACGTCATTACTTCCAGGCTACTTTGTTTGGGCATAGTCACTTAAGAGCCCTGAGACCAAAAAGCTGTTCAACTTCGACGGGTGACTGTACGTACCCAAAATTGTAGGGTACTGCACCGTCGGAACAACGTAACACGTACCCCAATGATGATACAAGTCTCCTCGCAAGGTTTTCAGGATTTAGAAAAAGCTCCCCAAGTGTACGTTAACATCCCGCATGCCTCGCTTAGCCCTTACGAGCTTTGTTTTTCTCTTTTTCCCTTATTTCTTGGCCTTTTTCTCTTTAGTTACGAAACTGTTGCCCTGCTTGGGCAGCGGTCTCATGATCACCACCCTAAGCAGGGTGGCGGTTCTATAACCGCTGCCTTGCTCAGGGTGGCGGTCCTTTACACGTTTTCTAGAATGCTCTTTTAACACGACTCACATAAATTTCAACGTTTACCAACTTTTTTTCACTGCCATAAGCTTGCATTAATGATTCTGGTTCCCTGGAATAGTGTTTTTCCATTGTTTATAGTTTAAGAGATCAATTTGGTTTTTACCTTGGGTAAATGAAAATGCTATAAATAGTTGGCTTGTGCTCAAGAAAATGGCCCCTCAAATTTGCCTCTGAATTTCTCATTGCAATAGATTAGTCTTTCATTTTACTTAGAATTCTTAGTTTTTTTCATTGCATGCTTAGTTAGTGTTGTTTTGCTGTTGGTAAGCCACATATCCATCTTGTGCAAAGCGCCATTGATATTTCATCCAATCCATTGGAGTAGCATAGTTTGTTTTCAATAGGAAGCCATTAAAGTTGTAGGTTTTGTTCTTCAAACAGGACAGTTTCAAGTTCTGGACGTTTTGTGTTGCATGACTTGCAATAAATCCCGCTAGGAATTGCATAAGCCAAGCTCTGTACTCTTGCGCTATCTCTCTCCTACTCGCATTGTATTCAGTCTGTATCCTAAGCTCCCTTTGTCCAAATATCTACTTCTATTGATGCTAGCATTACATGCTTTTCTGGATCCAAGTGAACATGAAGGAACAAGGAGATCACACTGAGGGGACATAGCCACACACACCATCGGATTCGCCACTATTCTGCAGAATCTAGGTTCTAGCTTTCAAAGTTCTAATTAGAAACATATCAAATAGAGTAGCCAATCACTTTATTTCAATCAATTTTACTTTCGATATTGCCAGGGAAGCTGTGGGGATTGATAGTTTCTGAGAAACTATGATTCATTTCTCACTTCTGAGGTAGGATCAAGAGTCTTGCAAATAAACTAGATCAATTGTTTCATTATTTAGAATAGGTTCACAGTTGCACAGACAAATAGCTATACTCAGTTATTTTGTTTGTTTTAATTTGTTATTTTAAACTGTCAATTCTAGATATATTAGATAGGTGTTCTTTAAATTATGTTTAGTAGATAGATATATCAGATTTAGGAGTATACATAGACATATCTTTCACAATTAGTTTATTCTGTCATTAGTTAGATTTATATAACTTTCTTTTGTATGACAATCACGGGACCTAGAGAGCCCAGAGAATACGTATTGGAGCCAATCATGCCCCAACCCAATCTCATCACAACAATAACTGATATAGATCAAAATCTCAGGATCAAAGTCTTTTGAACAACGGTAAACTTACAACAAATTGGTTCCCAGTTAAACGGGTTAAACATAGAAGACAATAAAGCGCATATGTTTTGGTCAAATCAACCAAACTATAGATTACCTTAGTTTCATATCCGCATGACTGTAGAAGGGTTTGAAAGAGAGAAAACATTCGGTTGTGACCCTTTGGTCCCACAGCCAGAAGCAGGGGATACTCTCACAGACATAGATACTAACTTGAGAATTCAGGTTGCACAAACGCTTGTAAGATACTCTGAGAAGATCACACAATTATTAATTCTTAATATAGAAGCTGAGAAAGCATACGATTACTGGATACTAGGGATTAGGGACTGATTTTGCACATGACCATAGCAGAACCACAACAACCACGAATCTACGGTTGTGACCCATAAAACCCTCAACCCAACGAATCTACTGGTCAATCTGACATTGACGTTGGCTTACGTACACTAGTATTCAGATCTACTCCACTTCCACCTATCATTATTAAACAGTTATCCTTGTTAGACATAGCAACTAACAAAGCTAGGGAATTATGAACTAAGCTAGGGAATCGCCCATAGAATAAGATATAGTTACCATCCAACCTATGACCTTATCTGGAAACATACACGAAACTATCCCAGGTCATTTTCCACGTATTCCACAACCCATAGACCAAATCACGCCAGAGCTCGATATTGATTGGAGCCTTCAAGAAGTCATCCTTTCTGATCGATCTATCACACCAGTTCATGTTAGAAGGGCCTTCTTTGCATTATATTTCGTAATTTCCACTAGTGCGTGTTGAAGACATCAGACTGCCTAACTAGTTTTTCTGCATCCCACGCGTATTCAATCCCCACCGGCTGTCTCGGCACGACCTTGGGAGGTCGGGTGCAAGGAAGAGTTGCTTGTAGATTCCCACGCTCGCTTGTCACTTTTCCGTCGTACAAAATTGGTGAACCCGATGTGAAACTTTCTACTTTCTAGTCTGGAGTAAGATTTCTATTGGTTATTTCAAATCAAAAATGACTCTTTCATCTTTACTGCCCCATTTATCTTTCACCATCACCTTCGCTCCTTCGCATTATTCTGCGGTTATTCATATACCCCCCGAATATGTCAGGATTCGATGCATTTGGTAGGCATCTCTTAGGTCTTGAGGCATACCACGCTCAACTGAATAGGCAGTCATCGCCCTCGCTCTCGGTATGGGGTGACAACTATTCAGATAACCAATTAAAAACACAAACTCCATCTCCAAGGATCAGATATAACTCATCTTTCCAAATAGAAGAGTTCGATCAGTTCACTCAAACACGGCAAACAGAGCCTTCAGGCTCAAATAATATGACGCTCACAGGAGAATCAATTTTGTCTCCTCAGGTACTAATTAGACCACAAATTAGTAGACAATCAGACTCATACCTGGGTTTGGATGGTGAACATTCGGTACGTTATGCCAGGAATGAACAATGTTCTCGAAGTATGTACCCACCTATAGGAGGTTTACAAACACAACCCGAGGTCTCTTTTCAAGGAAATACCTCCATGCCACTACACATAGGAAATGCTCTCGGGGAAACTTGGTAGGGAAACGATCAATTCATAGCAGGATATCACATGCCTATAAAACACCATGATATACAACAAACGCCACTAAAGCAAAACACCGTGACTTCACCAAATGAAGTCATTTCAACGTTAGTAGAAAAAGTTAGGGAATTAGAACTTGCTTAGGAAAATCACCATTCTCAGTTCATACAGGCAGGAAATCCTAATACTCCACATTTTTCACACCCAAATACAACAGTAAAATACCAGGATAATTTTTTTTTGACTTACAAAGCTTACTACACACAACACAACATGGGCTCCAAGTACAGGACTCAACGCACATGCGACAATCACATAAGTCATCGACTCACATAGACACATGCAGACGACATCGGCACGTTGATGCCACGCTTTTCCCGACGAAAGAAAACTAGCAAGTACCCAACCACTGGAAACGTGACTTTAGGAATAACGAACCCACGACATATCGTTACTTTAAGTGTATTTTAGTTACGGCTAACTTTCCCAGATCCTTATTAGGTAAGCATGATTTTCTCCCTTTTTCCACCTACATGTCCTGAAAATTCGTTTCACAGTTCACTTATTGTTCAGCCATTTCATTAGCTCTTTACCCTTATGACAGATTTTTCATAACTTACATAAGTATTTTCCCTATTACAGATTTTATACAAAATCCTAACTCTCTCATTCTTATGTTAAGATTAGGCTTCCCAAAACGCTTATTCAAGTTTAGAATTTAATCTTGTTGCACAAGTGAACATAACGTGATGTCAGGGTGAAATCTTGGGATTAAGGAAGACATAGATTGGAATAGTGTTTTTTTTTTTTTGTTTTTTTTCAAGAACATCCATCGATCATGGAATAGTTATTTCCCTACCATTATCATTATAGTACCATAACTTGCTGAATTCCAAATTTGAATTTTATATATATATATATATATATATATATATATATATATATATATATACATCCATTGTTTTCTCGAAGTTTGATCACACCATTTGACAATTCATATTCTTTACCACGCAAGAAGTTGCTTAAATTACGTCATAAGGACTCCCAGTGACAATATTCCTAACCTCAAATTTTGGTTTTACTCTCATATGATTTACTTTCGCGTCGCACTAGGATCTCATTATTACTATCGTTTTAAACACAAGAGTTACAAAAGTACTTATCTGACATATTAAAGAAGCACAAGGTTAAGCTTAATTACAGTTTCACCTAGGGCTTCAATTTCTATCATAGGTGGGATTAAGGTTAAAATGTATTTACCCTATATTCCTTTCATGAAAGATCAAGGCACTAAAATTTTCACAAGCCCAAGACAAGTCGTTTATCTACAAGGGACAAAAGGGTGCACTAACGAGAATGCAAGACATAGAACAACTATATCATGACCTTCATTTAGGTCATTTGGTTCCAACAGGGATTCCATTCACTGATGAAGTTAATTTCTACATCTAATTTTGTAAGGCCCGGAAATCCAATAGGATACAAGGGAGTAATATCTCTACCTACTCCACAGAAGGGAAGGTTACTCCGCTTAGTCAATCCTTCTAACAAGGACTCATAAGGTGACTTCCAAGGCGGTCTTCACCACCCAGCTCGGTGTTGGGCCGGAAGAGAGTACATTCTTCTCGCGATTACCAAAACTAGAAGGAAACCGCATACTTTGGATAAAGTTGGACCATAACATTCCTAAAATATGGGTTCACGACAATGTCGTTAAACCTAATGACTATGACGGTAACTCCAGCTAGGGATTTTATTTACCTAACCTAGGAGGTCGCATCGAGCGCAAGTTTAAGGTCGTTCTACTATTTAATTTCTTATATGGTAAGAAAAAGAATCACACATGCAGGCAAGTTATGCACGAATAATTTATCAAAGTTGAGTGTTCCCATTAAAGCTCTTTATTATGTTTGCAAGGTAAGAAGATAACCCAGTGATTAATTTAATCATTTATTAAATACTGAGAAGGTACTACAATGTATTAACTTTGATTTCAATTTACTATGTATAATCAAATCCCTTTTTTTTTGGCCATACACAATCAAGAATCAAACTGAATCGGTGATTAGATGCACATTTCCTAAGTTATCCCTAAAACTAGCATCTCCTACATATTAACAAATTCCAATTATAACTTTTCTGTAACAAGAGACTACATTGGGCAGTTATTCATTTTACAATGACCTATAAAAATTACAATTACAATAATTAAAATTACACATCGCCTTTTGCGTCGTCGAACCTCCATCCTGCAAAACCCACGTGAGCATGATATCAGCGATAAATCGCTGGCATGGCATCCACCCTAAAACAATCATAATTATCATTTTTCAGTTCCCATTTACATCTGACAATAATTACAATATGCCATCGAAATAAATAAAAAAGTCTAGAAACATGTAATCATTGCATTTCGTTTTTTTTTCATTTTATAAACTCATGAAGAGAGAGAAAATATCATTTTGTCTAAAGTTCCAATACACACAACAAGTTTCATTATAGTGTTTTAAACAGTTATCTACGTGTGTTAAAAGTTTCCAAGGTGATTTGACAACCCTACGAGGGTCCGCAGCTTTCCACTTTTACATTTTCTCACTAGCTGCAAAACGTACAAAACGGGCTCGGAGGCTAAGAAACTGCTTCCAAAGGTTATCTTCCGATGAGCACGCATGCCACAACTATCTTTCTACGTGTCCCCAGATATACCAAGAGCTCATTGCAACTGGCGGAATTGAAAAGGAGCACACGGTTTGCGTTTGGCGGTTAGTTTTCAGGACCACTGGTCGTAGTTCACCCAGTTGTAAAATGACAAAAGTTAGCTCGAATGGCCCAGAAATCGTGTCCCAAACGACGTTCGACAGATGCACACACAACGAGACTCTTCCTCTAGTTCCCCTATATAAGGAGAATTCGTCAGAGTCGACGGAAAGGAGAACTAGAAAACCATGTTCAAACGGCGACAAGCTTTCTGGAGCGACAAAACAAAAATGGACCAGTTTGACCTCGTCAAACTGTGATCAGAGGCCTACAAAACAGTTTCGCCAAACTATCCCAAAAAGTTCTCTTTCCTATACTGAAAATTTCATGCATTTGTCTAGTGTAATCGCTAGAGGTTTGTGAAGATAGGAAGTGATTTCTCTTTCCAGGTTTCAAATGGCGATCCAAAACGAAAGCCAACTTTCTAGTTTTAACAACTTTCTACTGTTGTAAACCAGTGTTACAGGGCTCCTATAAGGGCGTCAAAAGGTTGTCACATGATCGTTTCAGGTCAAACCAAAAATCAAGGCGACTCCTCGTATACCAAGGTACCCGAATGAAACTTCACATCTCGTTTCTAGAGTTGCGAAAGGTACTTAGTGAGTCTCTGAAAATTACAAATTTTAACTATTTTAAGTAGGAAGAAGGTCATCTTAATCAATGGAGAGTCAAATTTGTCTGGTCGATAAAACGATATTGAATAGGTCAAAAGAGTAAGAGTTTTCTAGATCATCTCGAAGCGAGGGTGATAGTTCGTGGTTTAAAGTAGGCGAGTTATAATGGCTTCGAGAGTTGCGACACGACACTAGATTGTTTTGCAATGAGTTGAAGGGACATTTAACTATATTAGGAGTCCCAATGATTTAAAATTTCTATTTAATTGCAAAAGAGAACTAAAACACGAGAATTATGAGAGGTAAGGGAAGAAGGACCATGCCTGGGGAACGAGTCGGTCGAAGCCGCAGGCTTGGGTTCAGTCTCTTGCTCGGGCACTTCGCCAGCCGGTTCACGAGCATCCTCAGCTCCACCACGTCACACCAACTTCCCGATCACTTGAAGTTTTCCAACAGAGAAGTAGTTGCTTGAGTGTTTCTAAAACCTTTTGAACAAATCCATTAAGTGCATAACTTGTAATCCTGGCATTCCATGAGACAACATTTCTTTGAGGCATTTTGACCAACAGTTGACTTGCCTTGTGTAAGCTTCCGCCATTTGCATACTTGTCTAGTAGCGCATTTGCAACTAAAAACCCTCTAACATTATGCCTTGACGGTTGTTTGAGGCCTGCTCTAAAGCTCCCATTTTGACAGAGGCTACAAGGATGCTGGGACAAGGTTATGGAGTCTGGCTTTACAAGTGCCAATTGCATTTGCTTGAAAGTTTCCAAGGCCCTTTTAACAAACTCATTTCATTTTATTTTTATTTTTCTCTGCAAATCCTGCCATCATTGCAGTCCATGAAGCACATTTCTTTCAGGCATTGTCGAACAGCTCGCATGCCTCCACATTTTGCATATGTATCTGTCAGGGCACTTGCAACTGAACACACCAAAAGAAACCCCTTCTCCATAATGCTTTGATGGACGTCCATACTCTTTTTCAAGAGCTCTATTTGGCACAGGCAGTGGGAACGCTGGCAAAGGATGTTAAATTTAGCTTTACTCCTATTATTTTCATTTGGTTGAAAGATTCTAAAGCCTCTTTAACAAATCCATTTTTTCACAGATCCTTGTGGGGGGGGAAACCCCGTGTCTTCTGTACGCTGTAAAATGTGCATCCCATGAGAGTTGTTTCGTTCTTTCATTTGGTCAAACACTGAGCAGCATCCCCAAAGCATTTGCCACTACAACGTCTGATAAAACCTCTATATCCTCTTAGACTTTGGATAAATGCTCACGTAGGTTAAAAAAAATCATGTTTGGAGCAGGCTGGGGAGATTCTGGCGTGGGCAGGGAAGTTGGGAGGCTGGGAGGAGGTCGCAACACCCATATACTCTTCCTCCAACTCCAAGCGGCCTGTAAGATGTAATTTACTGGAATGCTTACACACATATCAACAGACTACAAAGAAAAACGGCTCCATCACCACATTCACGCGGCCAGGACAACGACTCCAACTACAAAAAAAAAAAAAAAACCAACACATCAACCAGAAAAACTAGTTAACAACCAATCAAAACACTCCACTGTCAGGTGTTTCATTCCCCCAAAATGTCTTAAAACATGGCGTGAAGAAGACAAAAAGGCATAGCAAGTCAGAAAAAGCTGAGCATGTCAAGAGAGGTTGAAAAAACAACAAGGAAGGATAGGCGGCTAGAAGTGAGAGCTACATCTCACGTAGAAATAAATACTTTATTATTTTATTTTAAACTTGTGTGGGGCATGGAAGGTATCGCTCTCGATTGGTATTATAGAATACCTGAGGCTTCCATCCATTTGTTCAAGCAACTCGTGTCAGAGTTCATCAAGGCCTTTGACATGAACAAACTATTAAGAACAAGAATCAGGGAATTCTTGCACATTAAACAAGAACACAATGAATCTATCGCCCATTTCATCCAGAGGTGGCTTACAGTTCTCTATTCTTTTGCAAGTTCTCAGAACATGGATCAGATGGAACTATGCGATCTATTCCTTCATTCTCTCAGCAGAGAGGTGAAGGAAGAAGTCTAGAATTTCCCACTAAGAACTTACGATGAAGTACTTGAGAGTGCTCTCTGAATAGATCAAGTGGCAATTAATAGTGGTTGGAAGACATATGGAGCAAACGGGAGGTTAATCACCTCCAACCAAAACACTACAACTTATCCTACTATCACGAATGTCAATCAAGGACCTAAAATTCTTAACAAAAATCGCGGAGTGATAACGGATGGAGTAACTGATCAGGATAGAAAGACAAATGTTGTGAATACTCCACCACAAATAAATAGTCAACGAAACAACAACTTTACCCCGACAGTCAATGCAGTGTATTTTAATCATCCACAACAGCAACAACAACAACAACAACGGCGAAGCCCTACACGGGATCCAAATCAAAATTCAACTAGGTATCAAAACCAGAATTCAAACCAAAAACAACAAACGCAAAACTTTAATAGGCAACGGTTTGATCAAAGTTTTGGGCCACAATATGCACTAAACCAACAAATTAGCAATTACAATCCTAATTCGTATTGTGGTTTCCGCAAAATTTGGGGCCATGACACTATAACATGCCGTGACTACAATAAATTCATGCAACGCTTGCCAGATGAACAAAGAAAACTTTTCATAGATATGTTCTTGGCAGATCCTACGTTACCAGCACCGAATACTTTCACAGGGGCAGTTTCCCCTCAAAATGCACCCCTCAAGATCTTCAATGATCTGCTCCCAAATCACAACAATAACAAGTTAAATCCAAGTGGGACAAACAAGGGTGTAATTGCAGGAAACAATGATCATGAAGCTTCAACTCCGCTAAATCCATTAGTTGCGCCACAATTAGGAAGTCAGCCATGACCCAAGATAGTCGGTTTAGTAGAGTTAGACGCCAAACTACCCATCGAAGCTGTAATAAGGACACGAGAGTATTTCTCTTAGCCAAGTCCAAGCCACCTGCCAGGGACAGATAACATCCAACAAATAGTAGCAAAACCTATGGGTGTTTATGATTTAATTAATGATCTAATGAATACCTTCTCACACATCTCCTTTTTGGATTTATTGAAAAACTCCCCTGCTCACAGGGCCTGCTCTTTTAGGAGCATTGGGTTTAGGTCATCTAATTAGCATCACTCCACCTCCCGAAACACAGGTAAACCATATAGACTTTGATATCCATCCTCCAGGGCAGCCTGATAGGGATGTCGGATTCATATTCGAAATAAAAAAAATGCCAACAAATGCTGAGATTGCACGCTGAGGTGATCCGGCCTTACACTTGCAAGTGTGGGTTTATAACAATTATGTGAAACACGTGATGGTTGATGATGGGGGCAACAGTTAACATAGTCCCTTTTTCTTTCCTTCAAAAGCTAGGGCATGGAGAAACGAATTGTTCCACAACCTGAAATACGCTAAGAGGCTATAACAACCTTAAATCCACCTCAATTGGAACTATAATACTACCGGTCACCTTAGGACCCAAAACAATCCTGACTGAGTTTTATATTATAGATCGAGGAAACTAACTATAATATGATCCTCGGGCCGACCACGGATACACCGTATGAAGGCAATCCCTTCTACGATATTCCAAGAAGTAAGATTCTTGCATTTAGGAAAGGTGTTCATAGCCAAAGGTGATCCAAAACCATTCGATTTACACCTGGCTTGACCTAAAGAGAAGACCAGGCGTTCACTCGGAGTTTGAACTCCCAACAAATCAACTTAATAAACCTACCGATGCGAAACCAGAAGAAAAGTTGGTACCTACGATAGATCTTAAAACTATGAGCCTAGCCAAGGCAACCCCAGCCCCCAAAGATGAGGCTAACACTGTAAAAATAGTATCATTAGGAACTACTGCAAAAATTGTTGAATTACTAGAACAGGATCTACCAATGTTCCTACCATTTGATTCTGTAGGCATGGGGTGCACCCTAGGTGTCGGTTCTCTCCCAACGGTAGATCTCTTCATGGTAGAGGTAGAAGATGTTAACACAACAAATATCCCAGCGCCCATATTCCCAGCTAAGTATTGGACTCTCCATTTTGATGGAGCTAGATATCGTTATGGAGCTGGAGTAGGTATAATCCTTACTTCTCCTGAGGGAAAAGTCCTACCATTTTCCTTCAAACTAAATTTTGAATGCACAAACAACGGTGCCGAATACGAAGCCCTCCTTCTTGGCCTCATCTTATCTAAGAGGATCAGTACTAATAATATCAGGGTGTTAGGAGACTCGCAATTGGTAGCAAACCAAGTCTCTGAAGTATATGAAACTAGAGCTGAGCACTTACAGCTCTACAAAACAGTTTTATTGAATTTAAGAAAGGAGTTTGACTTCATATCGATTGAAGCAATCCCACGAGAACAAAATCTCCTTACTGATTCAATAGCAACGTCAGTGTCACGCTTTACTCCAAACAGTAAGTTAGAGGATATCCGTTTCATGGTATCCCTTCATGATAAACCATTGATAAAAACAATGTCAAATCCTCTTTTAAATAGAATTGAAAAATATACTGTCCTAGACCACATCGATAGTGATACAACCACTCTTGATTTCTTAAACACCTATGTGGCATTACATCTTTCCCATCACACAATAGATTTATCGTTGATCCACCATGCATCTTCTTACTTTGGGAATCCCATGACAGAGCTTCCCCCATAAAAGGAACTCAGCATATACTCAGTCGAGAATGGAGACAATTTAGATTTACCTCCAGCCCCGCCTGAGTTTGAAGAAGGTAACGCCTCTTTAATCGAAGAAACAATTGATATTAACATCGGAACGGAAGATGAACCAAGGATATTGAAGTTAGGATCCTCACTAACTCCATTAGAGGTAGAAATACACACTCAGGTCCTCAAGGAACAACAGAAGGCTTTTGCATTTAATTATAAAGAAATGACAGGGGTTGCACCACACATTGCGGTGCACAACCTCGTCACTAAATCAGATGCAAAACCAATTAAACAAAAATCGAGACCAATGAAATCCAAGGTAGCTCTCATGGTAAAAGAGGAGGTAATAAAGCTCCTCCAAGTAGGATTCATCAAACCAGTCGATTACTCTCAATGGGTATCTAATATTGTTCTTGTTCTCAAAAATAATGGAAAGATACGCATCTGCATAGACTTCTGAGACATTAACAAAGCGTGTCCTAAAGACGACTTCCCATTACCATCCATTGACGTCATTGTTGATGCAACAACTGGATTTGAGCTTTTGTCTCTCATGGATGGATTCTCAGAGATACAACCAAATCAGAATATCTGAACAAGACCAAGCTAAAACCACATTTATAACTCCTTGGGGAACCTATTGCTATGCTGTTATGCCATTCGGTCTCAAGAACACTGGCGCTACATACCGATCGGGCTATGACATATATATTTCATGATCTTATTCACAAAATTGTGGAATCCTACGTAGATGACTTGTTGGCTAAGGCCAAGAAGTGTTGTGACCATCCGGAAGTGCTTTGCGTCATTCTTTCACGTCTGATAGAATACGGAGTCACGCTAAATCCAGAAAAATGTGTCTTTGGTGTGACATGAGGGAATCTCCTAGGTTACATTATATCATCAGGCGGGATCAATGTTGACCCAACCAAAATTAAGGTTGTTCTCGAAATGGTCCCACCTTCGGATGAATATGGAATCAGATCATTTCTCAGAAAACTTGGTGCGATCCGGAGATTCATCCCGGACTTAAGTTTCACCATTCATCTAATCAGCAATCTACTCAAGAAATATTATAGCATTGATTGGACTGAAGATTGCAATAAAGATTTCAATGCAGTTAAGCGTTTCTTGTTATCACCACCTATGCTAATGCCACCTAAGCCAGATCGCCCGTTAATTTTATACTCGCGAGCTACCAATGTCTCGCTAGCCTGTATGCTGGCTCAAGAAGACGATGACAAGAGAGAACGTGCGATCTACTTCATTAGCCGGACATTGCCCGACTATGAAACACGCTACACACAAGCGGAACGAGAATGCCTCGCCATAGTCTTTGCAACAAAATGCTTAAGACATTACATGTTAAATCAAGAAACAAAGGTCATTGTAAAAACGGACCATTCACGAACTTTCCTCACGCAAGGGTCCTTGTCTAAGAAGGCTGGACATTTTATAACCTTAATGGGAGAATTCGAATTAACATTTGTAAATCAGAAGTCCGTTAAGGGACAAATCATTGCGGATTGGTTAGTTGATAACCCATTAGACGGAGGCGATCTAGTAGACCTAGACTTTCCGGATGAATGCGTATACTACATCGAAACCAGACCTCCTATCTCTGAGTGTCCTTAGTACACTGATATCATTAATTATATCATGGACCATACATATCCAGAAGGTGCTACTCCACAAAAAAGAAGGTGGTTACACATTATCATAGCTAAATACGTCATTATAGAACAAGTCCTCTATCGAAAGGCGTTCGATGGAATGCTTCTAAGATGTGTCGACACAGAAGAATCCAAGAAGATTCTCCACGAATCTCACAGTGGAATGTGTGGAGGCCACTTCGGTGGCCATGCCACCGCTCGTAAAATACATCGAATGGGCTATTTTTGGCCCACTCTAGAACACGACGCAGTAGAGTTTGTACGCAGATGTCATAAGTGTCAAGAATTCTCCCATGAGATTCACATGCCAGCACAAGCTCTACAACCAATCGCTACTCCATGTGGCCCTTTTCCACATGGGGCCTATATTTGATAGGGAAATTCTCTCCCTCGTCCACAGACAGCCATAATTTTATAATCACGGCCACTGAATATTTTACCAAGTGGGTAGAGGCTATGCCTCTTACTACTGTACCGGGTTCTGTAATCACCAAGTTCATTTTGAACCAAATCATTTGCAGGTATGGTGTCTGCAAGTCATTATCTCAGATAATGGGACTTCTTTTAAGAATGAATAAGTTCACGAATTGTGCAATAAATTTAAAATAAGCCATCATACGGCTTCATTATATTACCCTCAAGCCAATGGACAGGCTGAGGCGACAAACAAAACATTAAAATCCATTCTCCTTAAAACGGTGAAAGAAAACAAACGAGATTGGCATTTGAAGTTATATCCAGCCTTATGGGCCCACCGAACCTCAATAAGAACACCAATAGGAGTGACTCCTTTCTCACTAGTATTCGGGGCAGAAGCAGTTCTCCCGCTTGAGGTTGAAATACCCAGTCTCCGCATTTCATTACAAGGGATTCTAGATGAAGACGCTTATAGAGAAGCATGTCTCTCCCAACTAGAAAGCCTAGATGAAGCTAGGTTAGATGCTGAACAGCGGCACAGAGTCTATGCTGACCGAATGTGCCGACAGTATAACAAGAAGGTCTATGAACGTGACATATATGAAGGTGATCTAGTTCTAAGGCTAGACAGCCGGATCGACAAAAAGACCGGCAAAGGAAGGAAGTTCCGGCCCAAATGGTTGGGCCCATACCGAGTCATGAAGGACTATGGAAATGGTGCATACCTCTTATGTACGCTAGAAGGTGAGGAATTTGGTGAAACAGTCAATTCCCTACACCTCAAATGATTCTACGCGTAAGCAACTAGCACTACTTATAATTATATCTACATTGCATCTTCATATAGATTAGGATCATTTTGTCCGCTTGTTTCATACAAAAATTGTGATCAAGGAATTTATTCTCAAATCAATTCATTACAAACTCATGATGTTGTTGGCATAAACACTCTAATCGTACTTCTCCATTTCCATGATATCATCAAACTATTTCGGAATCATTTCATCAAATAAAGCTAGATATGACAAAGTCTTAACGGTAACCATGCCAAGATCTGCAGGTTTATTCTCACTTTTGGTTTCTTCTTAGGATAGGTGTCTTGCCTATGGTCTATTCTAGAAGCTTCATCATGTCACATCTATCGTGTATGTATATCTCTTTGGAAATAAGCACATACTGACATTTTACTCAAGTAAACAAGTCAAATATAGAATCAAACAGAAAATTTTAATTTTACACATTTCCTTGCCCCACCAACCTTTGGTGATGAGCTTGCATCTCTTACTAGTGATGTAGGGTTGGGAAAGGATGGAAATGCCCTTACTCGCCTATGCCTTGCCTATGGTGATAAACCCACGCTTCTTACTAGTAGCATGGGGCAAAGTATAGGGGGTCCTCTTGACAAACAAATGTAAAAGGTCATAGACAAACAATTCAAATCTTGAAGTCTTGAGTCAAAAACAAATGAATCAGATGTTCAAAATTCCAAGAGAATTAAAAATCCTAAAAACCCAGATTTTGTCTACCATGTGGCCATCTAAGGATCTAAGTCTAGATAAACCGCAAAGTAAGTTACATCCCTAAAACTATGAAGTCACTCGAGTGGAGTAGGCTTGTGGCATCCTAATTTGGTTCCACTAAAGCTTTGTCTATCTCTCATCACTACCATTTCAACACATTTCATAGCTTGTGCCCTTTCTAGCTCTCGGTGATGAGCCCTCGCATCTTACTAGTTGTGTGGAGTTAGGAGTAGGGGCAAGTCTATCTGCTCATCATATCAGCTTGTCTTCACCACTTTGCCAAAACAAATATGAAGTGTCCAAAATTGCTTACAGAAACTAAGATTCAAAATCACATTGTATCTACATTATCATATATCAGCATCATGAAATACAAAAAGAAAGTAAACATTTGTATCATTTGTTCTCCATTGCATACATTTTAAAAGAGCATACAAGCATAACATCATAATTTACATGAGGAAACTGGAAAGGAAACAAAGCCATAAATGCCAAAAGTCTGATCCAAAGAGAATATAAATATATAGATAATCAAAATTCCTGTACAATGCCATCATGCGCTAAGCATGGTCAAAACGCTCAAAGAGCCCGGGATATACAAAAGAATATATCATACAAAATCTAGGAGAGCCAAGTGGCTTCTCAACCCCTATGAGACCCCTCTAAAGGTGCACGCCCACGCCTAGGACTCCGGCTATGCCGGCGCTCTGAGTGCACGGAGGGCTCAGGATCCCGAGGGGCAGCCGCAGTCTCGCCACGAGAATGACTCCTCATCAAGCGCTCGACTGTCCTATACCCCGCTAGCTCCGTGCAGAGAGTCGATACCATCCTGGCCACATGCCAGACTGGGGCAAAGACGTCAGTGTGTCTACCAGCTGCTGAGGGCTCCCCAACATCCACAGACAACTCTGCGCGGGTCCTCTCCATGGGGATCATCAGGGTATCAGTGCATACCCTACGAATCAAGTCCCGCCACTCATCGGCGGTCTCTGCAAACAAAGGAGAAAACAAATTAGAAAAAAAACAAGAGATAAAATAAAAGAGCAAACAAGAGGAGAAATAGTAACTAAGGAAATCCTAATTAAAAACAAACATTAAAAAGAAGGGTGGTAACTTACTCGGATCACCAGGCCTCCAGGATGGATCTCTAGGGTCAGCACCTGCCACAGATGCCGCCGCTGACTGAGGTGCTCCCCCCGTGGCTGGAGCAACGTGGCATCCTACAACGGACTCATCCTCCCCACCATGGCCCTGGGAGAGTGGCTCCTCTGAAACCAGAGTAACTCTCTCTGCACTCTGCTCGGCCCTCGCTGCCTGCATGATATCCTGAGTGTCATGCCACTCAGGATCACTGTCCTCCTCAGTCTCCTCCTCTGTCTCTCCCCCTGTAAACTCCTCGGACTCAGAGTCTATGTCGATGGGGTCATCGCTGCTATGGGCAGGACCCGCGGCAATCCTAAAGCAAGGGTGCCTGAGGTGCACCGGCTCTCCCTCGGGCACGTACTACCCTCCTGGCCGCAATAGGAATGCCAGGGGTAACAACTGTCCAACCCCGGCCTCTAGGACCCCCTCTGGCCTCTCGAACTGACCTGTATACTGGCGCTACCAGGGGAAGCATGCCCATGTAAGGTAGGCCAAACTGCTGAGGAACTCGGCCAAAGGGGTGTATCTCCACTCACCCCACTCTGTCAATAAGCTTCCCTGTGGTGGAGCAGGAGATCAAAGTAAGAGCCTCCTCGCCCCATATGCCTGCCATGGTCTGATATGGTGTGGCCTCCATGTCATCGGTGGTCAAAGAAGCAACTGGCTGATGAGGTGCTCTGAGCACCGACATATCTGTCCATCTAGCTACCCTCATAGCTCTGGGATCTGTCACCTCTACACCTCTACCATAGGGGATGAAGTGCTCATAGACCCAACTCATGACCAGGGTCGGGTGGCTCAAAGACTGCCCCTGTAAACGGACTACCCTGTATAAGTCATGGTAGGTAGTCCCAAGTATATCTGCTCCCCAGGCATAAATTTGGCCATGTCCCTCTATCTGTGCAATGATGGGGGACCAGCAATATAGCAGTGTGTCTCCTCCCTTGTCCTGATCAGTCTCGAGGCAAGGATCCCCATAATAGCCTGGCGAAGCAAGGGGATGGGCAAACTAGGAATGGATCGAACTCTGACCCCCTTCTTCGAACCCCGTGGAGATGACTGCATCTCCCATATAAGTGGCCCACTGTGCTATCTGGGCCCGCGAACCTGCTGTCTCAAGGGTAAGACGTCTCCCAATGATCGGGACCCCCAGAATACGATAAACATCCTCCAAAGTGATGGTCCACTCACCGTGGACCCCTGGTAATCGGAAGGTGTTCTGATCAGCATCCCAATAGGAGAATAAGTCACAAAGAATGTGACTGGATGGTGCAACATGTGGAACGCGTGAGATACGTAGTATCCCGGCCCTCTGAAGAGTGTCCTCCTCATCCTGTGAAAGTGCATCTAGTACTGCTGGGAGCCAGTCACACTCTCTCTCTCGGCTCCACCGAATATACTCCTCTCTCGCCTGCATACACCCAAAAACACACAAAACAAAGCAAGTTAGCATCCAAGTAATACTAGAAAAATCATGAAAACACATAGAAATGCTAAAAATGCAAAAAAAATCTCAAACAGATGTTCTTTTGGCATTCTGTGCAAAACTGCCGCCCTGAGCAGGGAGGCGGTTTTGTAACCACCGCCTTAAGGGTGGCGGTCGTGTAACCCACCCTGAACCGGTGGTGTAACCGCACGCCCTGGGCAGGGCGGTCGTGTCCCGAAAACCCACGCGGGTTTTATAACTTAAAAAGCCCAAAAAATGCCAAAAGAGGACCATTTTTACTAAAACAAGGCCTACCCAGTAGGCGCCCCCCCCTAGATGGACCTTTTAAACCTAACATTTTCAAAAATAACCCCCCCATGACAAAGATTTTAGCATTTTAAAATTGAGGGGGTAAAAACGATAAATTGAGGAAAACTAACATGTGATCTCGCGGGTCGATGTTCTGCTCACGGAGGCATGATCACTATCTCTGTCACGAACGTTTTGACTCTACTCTCGTAAGAAACCGTCACCGTGGGTCCCAGAGCTCAGAATCAATCAAATCAACACGCGTAAATGAATAGGAAAATGGGCCCACTTTCATATATATAGCAGCCTGACTTGTTTTAAAAATGTTTTTTTTTCACAGGTTTGGAGCACCGACGGAGGTAAGTTCTTACCCCCGCACAAATGGTACGTCCTCATTTCCCATTATTTTAGCGTTTATTTTCCGATCTATCTTGTCTATCTGCACTTGAGTTCTCTTTTCATTTTGCAGGGAGCGGGAATTTTGGATGGCGTCATTTCGACACACGGACGTATCAGGTATAACTTTCAACTTCCCATTTCGGGACCGCCATACTCAGACCCACCGTTTTACGCCTCTTCATGGCTAAAACGCTTCTCCGAGGGGGGCAATATGTACGTACCCAAAATTGTAGGGTACTGCACCATCGGAACAACGTAACACGTACCCCAATGATGATACAAGTCTCCTCGCAAGGTGTTCGGGATCTGGAAAAGCTCCCCAAGTGTGCGTTAACATCCCGCATGCCCCGCTTAGCCCCCGCGTGCTTTATTTTTCTCCTTTTCCCTCTTTTCTTGGCCTTTTGCTCTTCAGTTACGAAACCGCCGCCCTGCCTGGGCGGCGGTCTTGTGACCGCCGCCCTGCTCAGGGCGGCGGTCCTTTACGCATTTTCCAGAATGCTCTTTTAACACGACTCACGTAAATTTCAACGTTTACCAGCTTTTTTTCACCGCCATAAGCTTGCATTAATGATTCTGGTTCCCTGGAATAGTGTTTTGCCATTGTTTATAGTTTAAGAGTTCTATTTGGTTTTTACCTTGGGTAAATGCAAATGCTATAAATAGTTGGCTTGTGCTCAAGAAAATGGCCCCTCAAATTTGCCTCTGAATTTCTCATTGCAATAGATTAGTCTTTCATTTTATTTAGAATTCTTAGTTTCTTTCATTGCATGCCTAGTTAGTGTTGTTTTGTTGTTAGGAAGCCACATATCCATCTTGTGCAAATGCTGTTGATATTTCATCCAATCCATTGGAGTAAAATAGTTTGTTTTCAATAGGAAGCCATTAAAGTTGCAGGTTTTGTTCTTCAAACAAGATAGTTTCAGGTTCTGGACGTTTTATGTTGCATGACTCGCAATAAATCCCGCTAGGAATTGCATAAGCCAAGCTCTGTACTCTTGCGCTATCTCTCTCCTACTCGCATTGTATTCAGTCTGTATCCTAAGCTACCTTTGTCCCAATATCTACTTCTGTTGATGCTAGCATTACACGCTTTTCTGGATCCAAGTGAACATGAAGGAACGAGGAGATCACACTGAGGGGACATAGCCACACACACCATCGGATTCGCCACTGTTCTGCAGAATCCAGGTTCTAGCTTTCAAAGTTCTAATTAGAAACATATCAAATAGAGTAGCCAATCACTTTATTTCAGTCAATTTTACTTTCGATATTGCCAGGGAAGCTGTGGGGATTGATAGTTTCTGAGAAACTATGATTCATTTCTCACTTCTGAGGTAGGATCGAGAGTCTTGCAAATAAACTAGATCAATTGTTTCATTATTTAGAATAGGTTCACAGTTGCACAGACAAATAGCTATACTCGGTTATCTTGTTTGTTTTAATTTGTTATTCTAAACTGTCAATTCTAGATATATTAGATAGTTGTTCTTTAAATTCTGTTTAGTAGATAGATATATCAGATTTAGGAATATACATAGACATATCTTTCACAATTAGTTTATTCTGTCATTAGTTAGATTTATATAACTTTCTTTTGTATGACAATCACGGGACCTAGAGAGCCCAGAGAATACGTATTCGAGCCAATCATGCCCCAACCCAATCTCATCACAGCAATAACTGATATAGATCAAAATCTCAGGATCCAAGTCTTCCGAACAACGGTAAACTTACAACAAATTGGTTCCCAGTTAAGCGGGTTAAACATAGAAGATGACAAAGCGCACATGTTTTGGTCAAATCAACCAAACTACAGATTACCCTAGGTATATATCCGCATGACTGTAGAAGGGCTTGAAAGAGAGCAAACATTCGGTTGTGACCCTTTGGTCCCACAGCCAGAAGCAGGGGATACTCTCACAGACATAGATACTAGCTTGAGAATTCAGGTTGCACAAACGCCTGTAAGATACTCTGAGAAGATCACACAATTATTAATTCTGAATATAGAAGCTGAGAAAGCATACGATTACTAGATACTAGGGATTAGGGACTGATTCTGCACATGACCATAGCAGGACCACAACAACCACGAATCTACGGTTGTGACCCACAAATCCCTCAACCCAATGAATCTACTGGTCAGTCTGACATTGACGCTGGCTTACGTACACTAGTATTCAGATCTACTCCACTTCCACCTATCATTATTGAACAGTTATCCTTGTTAGACATAGTAGCTAACAAAGCTAGGGAATTCTGGACTAAGCCAGAGAATCACCCATAGAGTCAGATATAGTTACCATCCACCCTATGACCTTATCTGGAAACATACACGAAACTATCCCAGGTCATTTTCCACGTATTCCACAACCCATAGACCGAATCATGCCAGAGCTCGATATTGATTGGAGCCTTCGAGTAGTCATCCTTGCTGATCGATCTATCACACCAGTTCAGGTTAGAAGGGCCTTCTTTGCCTTAGATTCACAATTTCCACTAGTGCGTGTCGAAGACATCAGATTGCCTAACTAGTTTGTCTGCATCCCACGCATATTCAATCCCCACCGGCTGTCTCGGCACGACCTCGGGAGGTTGGGTGCGAGGAAGAGTTGCTTGTAGATTCCCACGCTCGCTTGTCACTCTACAATATAATGTCTTAGTTTTTTCTATCTCTAATTGGTGATCTCACTGTCTTATTGTTTGAAAATGCGGGAAATAATATGGTTTGAGCCAGTGTTAGGCTGTCAAATGCTATATTTTGTAAACGGTAGGTTATGGCACTGAACCTACTGCACCAACACATCTGAGTGGCCAGGTGAAAACTAGAGGAGACATCATTTTAATGTGCAACAATGTCATTGCTTTCGGGCTACTTCATTTAGGCGTAGTCCCTTAAGATCCCCGAGACCAAAAAACCATTCAACTTTGATGGGTGACTACTCAGACTCCATGGAACCTATAGATGTCTCTTCCGATCCTACACCTCGACATAGGTACTGTATACAATATTGTGTCTCAGTTTTTTCTATCTCCAATCAGTGCTCTTGAAGCCCTATTGTTTGAATATAAGTGAAATAGTGCAGTTTGATCCAGTGTAAGGCTGTCAAACGCTATATTTTACAAATGTTGGGTTGTGGCACCAAACTGAATATGCTAACATGTCTAAGTGGCCAGGTGAATTCTAAAGGAGTCATCATTTTGGTGCACAGAAATGTCGTTTCTTTTAGGATACTTCGTTCGGGATTAGTCCCTTAAGTGCCATGAGACCAAAAAACCATTCAACTTAGACGAATGACTACTCAGACTCTGTAGCACCTAGAGACGTCTCGTCAGATCCTACACCTAGACGTAGGGACCCTCTACAATATCCTCTCTCAGGTTTTTCCTTCTCCAATTGGTGCTCTCGTTGCCCTATCGTTTGCATACATGCGAAATAGTGTTGTTTGAGCCAGTGTAAGGCTGTCAAATGCTATATTTTGTAAACGGTGGTTCGTGGCACTGAAATGACTACATAAACACGTCTAGGCTACTTCATTTGGGCGTAGCCCCTTAAGAGCCCTGAGACAAAAAAATTGTTCAACTTTGACGAGTGACTACTCAGACTCCCTGACACCTAGAGACCTCTTGTTAGATCCTACACCTTGGGGTAGGGACCTTCTACAATATCCTGTCTCAATTTTTTTCTCCAATCGGTGCTCTTGCTACCCTATTGTTTGCTAACACTTGAAATAGTGCAGTTTGAGTTAGTGTAAGGCTGTCAAATGCTATATTTTACAAATGGTGGGTCATGGCACCGAAACGAATGTACCAACACGTCTGGGTGGCCAAGTGAGTTCTAGAGGAGGCGTCGTTTTGGTGCATGACAATGTCGTTGCTTCTGGGATACTTCGTTCGAGCATAGTCCTTTAATATCCTTAAGACCAGAAAACCGTTCAACTTCGACGGGTGACTACTCAGACTCTGTGGTACCTAGAGATGTCTCGTTGGATCCTACACTTCGGTATAGGGACCCTATACAATATCTTGTCTCAATTTTTTCCGTATCCAATCGGTGCTCTCGCTTCCCTATTATTTGCAAACATGTGAAATAGTGCAATTTGAGCCAGTGTAAGAATGTCAAATGCTATATTTTGCAAACGGTGGGTCATGACACATAACCAACTGTGCACACGCATAGGGATGATCTTGTAAACACTTGGGGGTGTCTTTTTTGGTTCTCTAAGCTCTTGGTGGTTCTGGGATACCTCCTCCGGAGCCAAGAAACCCCTCCATAGGTACATAAATCGTTGTTAATTACTTATCTTTTCTTGTAAAACAATGAAATCTTCACTTAGCTTTGAAAAAATAAAATTCTCTACTAATAGTGCCAACCACGTGAAGGTGGAAGCTTTTCTGACACCAGTAACCTACATAAAAGTGTTAGTCAAATAAATTTAAGTTTCAAATCAAAACCATACTAGATATATACAAAATATACAAATTTAATAAAATATATGAAATTGAATCTAGAACTAACAAGTTTAAACAATTCAAAGAAAAAATATATATCAGACGAGCTCAAGTAAAGTCATTCCAATGTTCACCATCAGGATGTGAAAACGTCCAAGCTTTTCTGGCACCACTAACATACATAAAAATGAACTAGTCAAAGAATTATAAGTTGAATAAAAACTATGTATACTAGATATATACACAAGACACAAATTTAAACACTTATTATACACAATACTAGATATATAAAAAATACACAAATTATCTGGTTGACAAATTTAAACACTTCAAAGAAATTATATATAGTAGACGTGAGCACGTAAATTTATTCCAATGAACCATCAGGATCATATCTACTCTGAATAGTAGACAAGATTGCTTCATGATCTGACTCTCGAACCTTCCAAATAATCTTGTTATTAGGCCTTCCTTGATATCTATACAACTGAATATTTGTCGTTAGAACTATATGCAAATATAAGAGTATATTTCTATGTGTCTCAAAGTCTTCAAACACCCAAATAGAGGAGTTTTTTAATGGATACTGTTGAAGCCAAGTTCCAGTAACTACCATTGACCCTATAGGGTACTCAATATCTTCTCCATCTATAAAAAGAGAAGTCAACTTCTTTCTTTCCTCGATAAAATGACATAAGAAATAGTCTGTTCCTTCTTCATTGTCTTCTCTTGCAAAAACTACAAACATATGTCCTACAAAAAACAAAGGTTTCAACTCAAATTTATATTACATTTTAAAATTTCAATGGAAATACCTCAATACAAAAATTTTAAATAACCATTTACCTTGTCACAATAAAATCAAAATTTCGTCGAAGTCCTTGGATGTTGTAATTTCATCTGCAGAAACAAGTCGTAATGCCTGTGGAGGTTAATAACTAGGAAACAGAGTTAGAGGCCTAAAAATCCATCCATCCACCAATTCTTGTGAATCACACTTAGCAGTGACAATTTCGATACAAGATGCACAAAAACATGCCAGCTTTATTGTTCATGTGGCCCACAAAGCAGCGCCTGAGCTACAAAATGTGTGTATATCACTAGACCCTGTGAGTGTCATACAATCCTTGTAGTTAGCAATTTGTTGTTCCTCTATTAATTAAAAATATATGTGAAATGTAAAATTTTCTTGAGAACCTTTTGCCATTTTGTCAAAACACCATTCCAATATGCTCTTTACATTTTTCAATTTAGCACCATTTTTGTACTTCAGCTCTTCTCTTGCAAGAGCTCTTTTCACACATGCCCCTGCACCGTCATGCTCTCTTTTTCTATGTCTAGCCTTAGTGAAACTTCAAATATGTTTCAAACCCATCTTGACGTGCATCTGTATCATCCAATAAAATATTCTTGCATTCTTAAACTAATACGTGTAATTATTTGACCGTATATAATGTTGTTTAAAGCGATGTCCCTATTAGACAAGTTTCCATAAAATAACTAGAAACACCCTTACACAAATTTAGTAGAATGAGTACGATCATCACTAATATAAAAGTGGTACTCTCTTAAATTTTTTTGATCATTCTCTGTACTATCAAGAGAATGTATAAATGCTATATGCACAAAAATAGTAACTTGTACTGAGTTGTAATATTACGATTGAACCTTCATTTATGGTTACAATGTGTAGTTTTCTATAAAATAAACCACTAAAACAATAGTACCAATAGGAAAGGTGTCCTTGAAATGTTCATCCAACTATTGAGCTCTTTGTGTATGCCTAACATACTCATAAACAATTTCATCCTTAAATTTTCTCATAAATTGAAAAATAGGCATATGTTCTGTAATTAGCTCACACCATTTAGATTCCTTTCCATCTTTCAACTAGTATGGTACTAATTTATATTGATCAAATTCAACTAAATTATGTTCTATTGCATCTTCAATTTTCTCATGGATGCAACTTTCCAATTTAGGTAATCCACCGCATGTACCACAACTTCCATCTAAACAATCTTGACTATAAAAAAATCGTCCAACTTCTTTTTCACAAAATATCGTAGGAATAAAATCCCTGGAAGATATTGGTAGAACTTAAACACCACTTTCCGATAATATAGTTTCAGAATGGAAATTAGAATGAATACGTAAAATATTAGCATAATGCATCACAAATTCAACATGTTTCCTACAACAACAAGTGGTGCGAGCGTGGTTGATTTTCACATAGAATGGTTTCAACATTTCAAAAAAATGTTGACTAATTTTAATTTCTAGATGCTCTTGTTCAAACTTATGAAAAAATTGAGTTTGAGTCATATCTAAGAATTGCTTTGGATGTGGTTCACGATTAGTAGAACCAACTCTTTGTTTTACAACATCTCTTGTATTAAATGAAACTCTAGTGTTATCATGTAAAAATTTAATAACATCTCTTATAACATCAGATTTATCTTTGTCCTTAGATGGTGCTCTAGCATAAAATGCCCAAAAATTAGTGTTATTGAGTGATTGAAGGATATTATGTCTATAAATTATTTTCATTGGAGTTTTTTGATTAACTTTCAACATTCGACTTGTTTGCGTAATCAAACGCTTTTTTTTCATTGTTTCACTTACAACACTAGTAACAAGTACACAATGCATAATATTACTATCCCTAATGCATCTCTTGACACCAACAGTGTGATATGCATCATGAAGGTTTTAAATAATTGTAGAGGTTTGACCACGTATATTAGATGTTGTCAATCCTAAAGTGTTTAATGTAGGTCTCATTTTAATAAATTTCATCAAACTAATCAACAACTGACATCTTTGGGAATCATTTAAAATTTTAAAATTATTATCCCAAATTTCAGTGGATTTTCTTCTAATTTTCCATTTAGAAAATTTGTCAGACATTGGTTTCAAAAAAAATTCATCAATTTTAGTAAAATAATTAGGTTTCTTACGTAAAATCCTAGCACGTGTTTTTGTCAAATTTTGGTTGTCTACAGTTTCAACCTAAATTTTCTTGTTCACATTTTCACTGTCTCCTTCAATTTTAACAGCAGCTACATCACGAGTATTTAATTCTTCTTCAACATTGATAGTAAAACCATCTTCATCACGAGTATTTAATTCAACTTCAACATTGATAGTAGAAACATTACATGGTTCCTCATTGCTTACAATAGTAGGGGTTGAAGATGAACCTCTTCTTGATTCATGAATATTTCGCATTCGCTCAACATTTTGAAATTTGTTTGCCTGTATTTTTTTAAAACTTTTTTTACTTATTGACTTCCTTTTTTGACTTTGTTTCTTATCTCCCATGATATTTTACTTCTGATGATAAGAAAAACATGAGAAACCTACATAATTTTTTAGTAATTCATGTGGTAAGGTCAAATAGTAAAAATCACATGGTAATTAAAACATTGGGATGTGTGTAAATATGATTTAAGAACATTGATTGTGATTTATAAACTGTGATCATGCTTTATAAAGCACGATCACGATGCTTGTTATAAAAACCGTGATCGTGGTTATATTTGTATCATCAAGTCTGACCCGAAGGCTCGAGAAATCTTTGATTTTCCCCAACCAAAGCTATGGGAGGTCATTATGGTGTGTAAAAGGTCAAAAAAATTCAAATTTGCTCTTTCACAGACTTGAACCATGCTAAAAAACTGAAAACATTTCACAAAAATAGTGCCATCGACTAGGGGAGACTGTTAGCTTCATAGAAATATTGATTTTAAAGTGAATAGAATAAGATAAATCTCATTTTATAATTTTTACTAAAAATAAGTCTTTAAGACATTTTTTCCTGCGAATGTTCATGTCTACGTTTAAGACTGCAACTTTTGTTTCGCTTATCAAAATGTGATACAACTTATACCATCCCAAGCGTGGAGAAATTCTATACACGTTAAGAAAAAATTATTTTGATATTTTGTGATATAGTTATGGCGGGCAATTGGAAAGCGCTCCGTTTTCTAAATTGTTTCAGACCACTTTCACGAAAAAAATCATAAAAAAATATTTCTCAAAAAAATACAAAATAAAATCCATCCCAAGATAGACAACGACATCTAACTTTTCACCAAATGAAAAAAAAAATTTGGTCATCCAAATCGCGGGCAAACAGACTACAATCTTATAGGTTTTTTTATAAAAACTAATTCATATAATTTTGAGTGTTTAATATAACTAAACTTTTCTATTTTTTTTAAAAAGTAGTAGTTTAGAAACTAGATTCCCGATGCTACGATTCATATTTATATATTTTTTTTCTAATTTTGAGTACGTGTATTGCTAATAATCACTACAATTTGAGATTTAACTGTTTTTTACAATATAACATCCACTTATGACCCCTTTTTTTGCACCAACTTGCTGCACTTACCCCACTACTATAGTGTTGAAGAAATCAACTACGTCAAGGAATCTAGCTTCCTTCAATTCCAAGCTCACCAAGATCCTTACTTTAAACTATTAACAAACGAATAATCATCTCAAACATATTCAAAGTGGTTCAAGTTGTCGACTAATTGCATTCATATATATATATATATATATATATATATATATATATATATATATATATTAGGTATAGAACTACGTGTGGTTTAAGGAATATTTAAAGTAGTGTTGACATATGTGGTGCATATATTACACTTCAACCCAAACAATAACCATATTTTAGGGTCTCACACCCATAGTTAGGGTTTGAGGTTGATTTTAGCTAATTATATATGGCTTTAGGATTGTGCGACACTTAGGTTTTGATAAAAAAAGACATTTCTAAAGCACCAAAGGAAAAAAAATGTTGCATAACCACACACATAGTAGGTACATGAATGTACAATAGGTCATAAATTGTACAACTATTATTGGAAGATCTGTATGGTCCTGAACTAGGTCATCTTCTAGTTTCAGTTTCACCAATGCAACATCTTCATCATCTCAATCCTCGATTCTCTAGTCTATGAACCCAAATTACTCTTGTATCATTATGTGTAGCTAATTACACCCTCCTCCTTGTGTTTCATATCTTGTAGAATATTTAAAACACTTGTTGTTAGTGCCAATATGTTATTATAAAATTGTGTAATTAATTCTAGAATTTAATTAATTAGAATAGCTCCTAGTTTCAAACCTTACATTTCTTTTTTAGTTTGTTGTGCATTCAATACCATTCTAATATTAATTAAATATTAAAAAAGGGTGTGAACATTTGGTGAACCTGTCTCTTAAATTAAATAATTTGGCTCAAACCCTAGTTTCCTTAGGGTTTTTTTATATTATTTCACTATATGATTATTTTTATCTTGTCTTTAGGCCTTCTTCTACCACTTTTGGGCACAATAATGGCTTCCACTAGTAATCTCGTTATCCAATTCCTTGAATTTATTCATCTTAAACCCCCATGTAAGGATATTATCTTTGGAATATTTCAACATGCTAAGATTCTTCTTAATACCTCCCTTAATTATGTATGGGCATGCATCTAAATGGATCTTGATTTTTAGGAGGAATCTATGTCTTTTACTTTTGTTAAATCACCCCACAAGACATCATTGATAATTGAATCCATCTATATAGTCAATAAATTGTGTAAAATACCATGGTTAAGAGTTTTCCCATTGACAATGGCTTGGGTCTTAACATTTTCAATATCTCTTTTCTTTATCATTTGGGCATCCCTGCTATAGATTTATCCCCTTTAACCATTAATATTCATGGTTTTGATAATAGAACATGTCAACCATTGGGATAAAATGTGCTTCCATACTAATGACTCTAGTACCATTCTTACCCCTTTTCATGTTATGCCAAATTAACTAATTTATAATCTTCTCTTAAGTAGTCTGTGGCTAATGTTGTCCCTTCCATCCTTCAGGATTTAGTTAAATATTATTATCAAGGGACTACATATGTTATCAAGTTTGATGGATATGATATGATATTATATTAATAAGTACAATGATACAAGATAATTCACATAAAAACATGTGGCATGGAAGTGTGCCCCAAAACCTCAAAAGAAAACTAGGCTACAAAAAAGCCTTAGAATGCAAATGATTACATAGCATTAGAGAGCAAAAAAAGTAGAGAACTTAAGCTTCCGCTATGAATTGTTGTCCTACAGGGGGTGGGTATTCAACATGTAGTCAGATCTAGGAAAGTATTTTACATTATCCTACACATCCCAACTAGATCTAGAATGGCTTTTTGCTTCAGTTTCTTTAGCAGTGGCTTGAGAGGGAAATATGACAAGAGACATCTTAGGAAACGTTTTGGGTAGAGGAGTGAGGCTCCAAAAATCCTGAGTATTAGCCGTAACCAAGATTGCTAGGTGTTGGGGGCATCCCTACCTTGGTGGTATGTTGGAGGAAGACATGAGAAGCTCCTCATTTAAACTGGCTATAGGGAGATCAGTGGGCCCTATTGAATGAGCAATTTTGTGATTGGCTCTGGAGGCCACCACCTCTGGGATGCCCATTAGTACCACCTTGTGATGGAGAGTGGTGAGAATGGGATGACTATTCAAAAGAAACATTGAAAGAGGTGTCACCACAATGATGAAGGAACATGTACAAATGTTCCACCTTGATCACCACTTTGTTAGATTGAACTTTAATCTGCAACAATAGATTTGTGGTAACCACATTTTTTTTTATAAATAGACAATTGTTGATCAAATTCAACATTAGAAAATAAACAAGAATTAATTTCTTTCCAAATCCATAATAAGATTTCCCGTTTGAAAGCATGCCAAATATGGGAATTTTTTTGGGTCATCCAAGGTTTGTCTCCTAAAATAACATGATGCCAAGTAAAACACTTTGGCTGGAAGGGAAGGAAGAAAGAATGAATCCAATTCCAAGAATTCTAGGATTTGTGAAAATACAAGAAAAGGAGAGGAAAGGTTTCCAGATGACCACAAAAGGGATATTTGTGGGCATAAACTATCAGCTAAACTAGAGAGATACCGAGTGGAAGGCCTTGGTGAAGAACACACCACAGAATTTGGGTTCCACATAGGTAGACCAAAAAATATTGAATCTCATATTCTAGATTGATGATGAAGATCTAATTCTCCATTGGGTATTGAGATTTCCCAACATGAGAAAATGAGGAAAGATCCAAGCATAACCTTGACCAGCTGAGTAATTTTAGAATGGGGTGTCCACAAACCACTTCTAGTCTGTCCACCAGGGACAAGATGAAGGAACAAATATTTTTTGGATCATGTGATATGACACAAAGAAAATTATATTATTGGTAATAGTTTGATTAAGAATAGCCAATTTGAATTGATCTTTGAGATCTTGTTACAAAATCCAAGATTGAGTGTGTTTTCAAAAGAGGTCTTAGATGGTTTGAATGCCTCACTTGAAAAGGAAAAGGACAATAATCCAAGGGACCTCGGCCAGATAACGATCCTGACATTGAAAGACAAGATATCACCATAGATATTGGTAATTAAGTGAAAGGACATCACAAAATCCATTTCTATTCAACAGGAACCATGGTCTGATTTAATCCCAAGATTTCCAAATAATTTTGATCACAAAGGTACCAATCAATTTTACTAAAATAGGAGCAATGAGTAGATTGAAAAATGCAATGCCATTCCAGGTAGTATAGTCATAAGGGGAGGTTTATGCAATGTTGTTTTACAAGAGAACCTTCCATGCTTCTTCCCCTTATGTGATTTGTATTATCCATTCGGCACAAAACACTTTCCCTTGACATAGAATTTTATTGAGGCCTAAACCACTTGAATCTCTAGGAAGGCAACAAATTTCCCATACAACTTTATGGAAACCTTTTCTGGTGGAAGCATTGCACTAGAGGAAGTCTTTAAGAAATTTTCTAGATTTTTCACTCACTTCTTGGAAGGTAAAAATTGGAGGAGTAATACATGTACCTGGCTTAAAGAAATTTGGAGCAAATCTTGAATTTTGCAACTAATGCCGACAACATAGTAATCTAGTATTCCAAATTTCAATCCAACCGCTAGACGACATAACGCCAAAGATTCATAGAAGAAGCTTCAAAGGCAAAGAGAATACAAATAAATTTAAAAATTTATCAATGCTTGATAATCTTCCAATTATACGTGAAACATAACCAACAAAAGGTGTGTGGGGAGGAAGGACTATCTGTAACATTGTCTTTTATGCCACTAAATTGAAGAGACAGAAGTTAAATAAAAATTTTCAAGGCACTACATAATGTTGTTAAAGTTATTTTCTTCCTAAATGAGCGTAAGGAAAGAGTCATTAGAAAATGGCCACTTTGGTTTACAAAATTCTACTTTAACAAGGCCACTCAAAATTAGAATTGTTATATACCAATATTTGTTTGAATAACATTATTTTCATGTGGTGAACATGAAATAAAATTTAGTTGAAATGAAATAATTTTTTGTGATATTATATCATCATTATATAATATTCCTGGGTTGGGCTATGTGGTAGGAGTGTGAGGTTGAAATGGACATGATATTACCCTAGAATTATGAGGGCTTGCATCACCTCTAACAATTACTCTAGATATTGATGCTTGGATATTTATTGGTTGATTTATACATTTCCTTCCATAATTTGATAGTTACAAAAACCAAAATCCAATTCATTTCTAGGACTGGGTGACCCTATTGAAGAAAAATATTCAAATGTATCTTCATGTTTGTGTCAGATTGAGGCTGATCCATGGAAAAAAGAATCTACAAATAGAACCATGAGATTTGTTATTTGAAATGTAAAAGCTCTTAATGTGACATTTTCCTCAAGATTTTCTATTCTAAAACTAGTAGGAGACATTAAAATATCTTGGAGATCCAAATTGTTGTAGCTCAATTAAAATTCTTTATGCCTCTTCATTAATAAGGCCACTAAAAAATAGAATTATTACACACCAATATTTTTTTTGAATAATGTTGTCGTGTGGTGAGCATGACATAAAACTCTATTGAAATGAGAACAATTTTTGTGATATATATCATCATTATATAATATTCCGGGCTTGGGGTATGTAACACGAGCACGAGGTTGAAAAATACATGATATTACCTTAGAATTATGAGGGCTTGCACCACCTATAACAGTTCCTTCAGATATTGATGCTTGAATCTTGATTGGTTGATTTATAAATTTTTCTTCCATCATTAGATAGTTATGACGACCATAATACAATTCATTTCTAGGATAGAGTAAAATTGTTAAAGAAGACGATTCATAGAGTATCTTCATGATTTTGCCAACTTGAGGTTGATCTAGGGAAGAAAAATATTTGTGATCTAAACCCCGAGCTTGATTATCTGATTTCCTTGATATTTTCTATTTTGAAACGAGTAGGACACATTAACATCTCTCAAAAGTCTAAATTGTTGTATCTTAGATGAAATTATTTGTCTCTTCATTCAAAGGTTTTGTTGTTCTAGAACTGTAAAATCATTCCAAAAGATCAAGGACAAATAAAATGATATTTTTGCAGGAATATACAATTCTCAAACAATAAAAACTTTGAATAAAGAGATGGAAAGAATTTTAATTGAGCTACAACAATTTAGACCTACAAGAGATAGTAATGTGTTTGAATGGTTTCAAAAAAGAAAATCTTGAGGCAAACGTCGCATTAAGAGACCTCACATTTCAGATAATCAAGATCTATGTTTTACTTAGAGAAATTTTTATTCCCTTGATCAACCTCAAACTAGCACAATCATGTAGTTACCCTATGAATCTTATTCTTTAATAGTGTTACCCTTTCCTATAAATGAATTGAATTATGGTCATCATAACTATCTAATGATGGAAGGAAAATGTATGAATAAAATTTTCAAGATTCAAGCATCAAAATATGGAGTAACTGTTAGAGGTGATGCAAGCCCTCATAAGTCTAGGGTAATATCATGTCCTTTTCAACCTTTTTCTCCTGCCACATACCCCAACCCATGAATATTATATAATGATGATACAATATCACAAGAAATTATTTTATTAACAGAGTGTTATGTCATGTTCACCACATGACAACACTGTTATTCAAACAAATATTGGTTATATTAATTTTAATTTTGAGTGTCCCTATTGATGTAGCATTTTTCCAAAGCTATTTTCATCTTCACAGGTCCTTCTTGTCCTCTACACACTGCGCCACTATAAGGGGAGTCTTCAGCAATGTCATTTTATAAGAGCACCTTCAATTCTTCTTCCCCTTTTACATTTCGGATTATTCAATTGACACATAACACTTGCCCTTAATGAAAAATGTCAATGAGGCATAAACCACATCAATCTCTAGGAAGTCAAAAAGTTTCCCATGTAACTCTATGGAAACATTTTCCGGTTGAAGCATAGGAACAAAAAATGTCTTTAAGAAGTTTTCTAGCTTTTGAATATACTTCTTAGAATGGAAACAACCGGAGGAGTAATACACATGTATGGCTTTAAGAAATTTGGAGCAGATCTGAAATTTTCCTACTAAGGAAAAAACTTAATACTCTAGTATTCAAAATTTTGATCCACCCGCTGCACAACATACCACCAAATCTCTAAAGGAGAAGCTTGAAAGGAAAAGGAAATATCAAGAATTTTGAACACTTCTGAATGGTTGAGCATCTTCCAATTGTACATAGAGAACTAGAGGGTGGGGAGGAAGGATTATCTGTAACATTACATTTTACACCATCGAATGGAAGAGCCATAAGTTAAACAAAAATTTTCAAGACACTGCATAGCATTGCTAAAGTTATTTTCATATTCAGTGAGCAAGGAATGAGTCATCCACGTAATGACCACTATGATTTACACAATTCTACATTAACAAGGCCACTCAAAATTAGAACTATTACATACCAATACTTATTTGAATAGTGTTGTTGAAGTGTGGTGAACATGACATAAAACTATGTAAAAATGAAATAATTTGTTGTGATAGAGTATCATCATTATATAATATTCTTGGGTTAAAAAGGACATGACATTGCCTTAGATTTATGAGGGCTTGCACCACCTATAACCATTCCTCTGGATATTAATGCTTGAATCTTAATTGTTTGATATATACATTTTCCTTCAATAATTAGATAGTTATGATGACTATAATCAATTTGTTTATAAGACAAGGTAATGTTGTTAAAGAAGAAGATTCATAGGGTACATTCATGATTATGCCAGCTTCACGAGGCTGATCTAGGGAATAAAAGGATCTGCAAGAAAAACCCTGAGATTGATTATCTAAAAATTTTAAGAGATCTTAATGCAACGTTTACCTCAATATTTTCTATTTTTAAACCAATAGGAAACATTGACATCTCTCAGAGATCCAAATTGTTGTAGCTCAATTCAAATTTTTAATGTCTCTTCATTCGAAGGTTTAATTGTTCCAGAACTATTTATGTAACCTTCCAAAATAAAGTTCTAGAACAACAAAACCTTTGAATGGAGACAGAAAGAATTTCAATTGAGCTACAAAAATTTGGACCTGTGAGAGATGATAATGTATCCTACTGGTTTCAGAACAAAAACTATCAAAGAAAATGTTGCATTAAGAGCTCTTACATTTCAGATAATCAACCTTAGGGTTCTGCTTGCAGATCTTTTTCTTCCATAGATCAGCCTCAAGCTGGCACAATCATGAAGATACCCTGTGAATATTCTTCTTCAATAACATTACCCTGTCATCGAAAATAATTAGATTATAGTCATCACAAGTATCTAATACGGGAAGGAAAATGTATAAATCAACTAGTCAAAATTCAAGCATCAATATCTAGAGGAACTATTAGAGGTGGTGTAAGCCCTCACAATTCTAGGGTAATATCATGTCCTTTTCAACCTCACGCTCCTGCCACATACCCCAACCTAGGAATATTATATAGTGATGATAATCTATGACAAAAAATTCATTCAGTTCAACAAAGTTTTATGTGATGTTCACCACATGACAACAACACTATTCAAACAAATATTGGTATGCAATAATTCTAATTTTGAGTGTCCCTGTTAATGTAGCATTTTGCTGAAGTTATTTTCATCTTTACAGGTCCTCCTTGTCTTTTTCATGAATTTTTCTAGCTAGAAATTGTTTACAAACAAATGGATGTCCTTTACATCAACACAAACATTCCAAGGTCTGCACTGGTTTCTTCACACACAACAATAGAGAACTTGAAGTGTCAGGAGAAAAAAATAAAACATTGCCAAAAAAGCAAATGCCAAATTCAAATGTTTTCAAAAGAGAAGGATAACAGATGAATTGGATCATCAAAATTCCAAAGGAATGATGCTCCATATAGGCAAACCAATGTGCACTCAGATTGAATCCTCTAGCAGATGCGACACTTGAACAACTTCTCCACTCTCCTGCTATCTATGCAAGCAGAAGGTCGTCACTTGTTTGTATGGGTTTATTCATAAGAGGGATGAATAAATACACAATAAAGTCAGTCACCAAATCACATGGTTACAACTGAATAACAACCGACTAGTTATTAAAAACATTGAAATAATTAGCTAACATAACAAATCATTGAAAATCCTCTTCATCACATTTGAATTGGTAGTGTACATTTAGGTATTCAAATTAGTTACACTTTTTCATTTTTTCTATTATTTATATTCAAATCTAGTGTCCTGCTCCAACTAAAAAATCCTATGCTCTCACTTTACCCTTCGTGGGAATTTCGTTGATAAGAAGTTAATCAAAGTAGTCGGTTGCTAAGGGTTTATATCTTTTTTAAAGAACTCGCCTATGATAGGATCATGTTCTATTAGTGTATAACTTTAGGAGTTGTTATGAGAAAATTGATTATATGTTTTACCTGAGTTATGGTTTGATGGGTGTTGCCCCATATTCAATCCATTTGACAACATTGTGCACAAATTTTAGCTTCCATATACCTCATAGTATATAAGAAGAACCTAGTTTTTTCTTATTTTCCAATAGGAATTCATTTGGTTGTTTTATTCCTTCATGGAATGGTAAGTGGTTATCCCTGAAAATTTACATGCTCTGAAATTTTGAAGTGCAAAACCATGCAAAATATGCTACTAAGTTATAGATACAGATTGTAACACCCATAAAACACACACAAATGAGACATGGGAAAGTTCAGGTAATTTTTTTTTTGAAGTCTAAATAACACCAAAAGGGATCACAATGGGCCAAAAATACTCATGATAGGTTGGGAAAAACATTGACCATAAGGGAAACAAGGAATCATACCACCCCATCATGAACAATTCACTATTCTCTACGATAAGGCACAACATAATAGTCTAACCACAATACAAATTTACAGTTAAGGACATCCCATGGTGTAAAATCTTTTAAGGTTATGTATTTACAAAAAAATGTCTTTCAAACTTGACTTTACGATCTAGAAGATTCATGATTTGATTTGTACAATTATGTTTACAAAGGAAAACTTCTTTCTTTTATACTATTGAATAATTAGCTTAAGATCAAGTTTTCAGAAAGAGGACCCTCTTTAATATGTCAAAAAAATTCATAATTTGTTTGATTAATAAAGGACATTTTCCATCTCTCACAAGGTTATTTATTCATACTAAAGCTACAAAATCTTGTTTCCTACCACCATTGCATAAGGTGACGAGGGAAAGTACCATTTAGTTTCGGAACTATAACCTCCTTGTTCCAGGATCAAATGTTAAACAATAATTAAGAGTAGATAACAAAGCACTTTGGAAGAAGTTAGAGGAAGAAGGTCGAATTAGATTCATCTTTAAGATCTCATTAGTTATTAACCAAGATTTGACCAGGCTAGGAATTTATCCAGAATGATTAAAGGTTTCACTTAGGCCTCACTGGATGAGATTGCCATAAGTATACAAATTATGTTTTCAAAGGGTGAGATAGATTGAACGGTTTCTAGTCAGTCTCCTCCTACTTATGATGACCTTATTATCTTCCAAAATGTAATCATTGATTTCACCTTAAGATAATTTAAGAATTCACCATAAAAGGACAATGTTGATTAGTTTAGCTTGGGGAAAAATAAGGTATATATAATTTTATTACAAAAGATAGGTTCCTCTTTGATCACTTAAGGGCTCAAATGTTATCAAGTAGATCACATCTACATTAATTTATTCATATATATATATATATATATATATATATATATATATATAATTTTAACTTTTATAAGGATTATCCAACCCTATTATTATGCTTAGAATTACATTGTTACTATGTCCTAGAAGGGTTACAACACAACATTTTATCTCAAGAGAAAAGTTTACCATTACTCTTTTGAAAAATATACATGGTTACATCAATTCTTTCCAACATGCCACACAACCCAAAGGAACAAAACAATTATATGGAACTATGACTGGGGAACAAGAGAGTAACAACATTGATCAAACAATGATATACTATTCTTAGAATTCCTATAATCCATAAAAATCACTCATAACAATGCGGCGATCCAATTTTATATTTTTCCACAATACAAAAAACAAGCCAGGTTTGAATAGTTAAGACAACATTACTCCATGTTGGCTAGATTTTATGCATAGCATAAAACCTAGGCAGTCATGAGATAAATCTCACTCATTTAACCAGTGAGGCTCCCGTGTCAGATTTTTCAATAAAAATGTGTTATTATCTATTAGGGGTTTTACTTTAACCACTTAGTTCATGAACCATAACTAAAAAGTTCTACATCAAGTAAGTAGCTATTCAAGAAAGGAAGTATTTTATAGAAGAAGGAACTAAAGGAAATATAGAGAAGAAATGGGGAAGCTGTGCATCCCAATTAGTAGATAACAGAGCTAATTACATGCACATAGAAAAAACTTAATAGATATGAACACACAGAATCATAAAACAAAGGTAGCTCTAGATCTAGATCTAAAATAACACAAAGTCTATTAAGAGATCTAAGATTAAAAGCAAGAAACACAGTACACCGTGACACAAAGTTCTCTAGAAACCTACTCCTTTGTATTCTTTTGCTCCAAGTTGCTCTCAGGGGTTCAGCACAAAGTCTAGAACACAAGATTGCTGCTTACAAATTCTGATCATTAACCCGAAGGTTCTTCCTCTACTTATAGAATGTAGAGGGGCAATTACAAGTTGGAAGCTTTTAGTTGAACTGGCACATGTGGAAGTCGGGAAAGGAACAACTGGCAATCTTTGTCCTGGAATTCCTCTTTGCATGACATGTATGATTTGTTGGAACCTTCTACTCTTTACATGACATGTATGATTTGCAACTGAAAATAGAACCTTCTATTTTGTACGTGCCACCTATCTCCAAGTAGTTGACTTCTTCAAGTAATGGCTTTTAAACTGAATCACTTAAGTTGTATAATTTAATTGATCACTCAATTACTTTGTCGGAGGAAAGGAGAAGGAAGAGGAAAGCTGTCTTTGTCGGAGGAAAGAAGAAGGAAGAGGTAAGCTGACTTTGTCCTTTTTCATGTCTGCATGCAACTGATTCAAACTGGATCTAGAAGCAGCTGGATCTAGAAATGGAAAGCTGGAATTACAAGCAATTGGAATTGGAAGCAAGCTTGAATTTTGCCTTCGCATTGTCTTCTCTTTTATCCTTGAAGCTTTTGCAGTTCTTCTTTTGTACATGCATCAGTGCAAGGTTTGGCCGTAGATAACTCATCATCCTTATTTTTAATTGCATATGAGCAATTAAAAATTCTTGGAAAGCACTCAAATGAATGAAAATTCAATGAAGGCTTCAACTGGAAGATGGGAGCATTTGCACAAGATCTTGGAAGGAATTTTCCACGCACTGACTTCTTCACGGGCTGTATTCGAAACAAGAGGATGAAACCTTTGTGTCGGAAGCTTTTGCAACTATGAGATCTAGATCTGGATCTGCATATGGATTTGCATCTACATCTGGATATGGATCTACACCTGCATAACAAACTTTGGTAACTGGGCTATGGATGGAAAAGCTGCAACTCGAATAATTCCACTTCTTTTAATCTGCACGCATGAGTGAAGTTTCTCCTGCACGCATGAGTGAAGTCTTTCCTGCTCTGGATCTGTCTATCAATTCAGCAAGAGGTTCTAAGCCTAGATCCATGTCTCCAATATCTATAAATTTAGAAGTGATGCATGACTCCGTTGTGCTTTCTTTTTCATCTTTCTTCACCATAGCTTTGTCTATCTTTGTCTGAATAATTCTTTTTCTTCTTACTTGGCTGGAATTTCTTCAAAACTGGTGTAGATCTGGATAATCCTTTAGATTCAGAGGAAATATTCAATGTATTGGACATTGATATAAGTTCCTTTTCTTTTGAAAAACACCTGTAATGAATTCCTTAGCACCTAGGTAACACTTATGCAAACAATTATGTAGACAAAGATCAACCTCCTTCAAATGCATGCACCAAATTTGGAAGCTTTTAGCCTTGTTGCCACCTTGCCTGAGCAAAATCCTTCTTCAAATGAGCTTTGTTTCCACCTTGCAAACCTGAGACAAAATCGATCCTTCTTCAAATGCTTTTGTTTCCACCTTGCCTGAGCAAAATCCTTCTTCAAATGCCTTGTTTCCACCTTGCCTGAGCAAAATCCTTCTTCAAATGGGGCGCACTTTTCCTCTTGGCTGCAATTCTTTACCTGTGAATTAAATAATTCACCCATATGGCTGCCCATGCTTATATAACTCTCACAATTCTATAATTAATAATTGCCCTTCCTATTCCTGGCAATTAATTAATTAAAAATTATGCTTCTCTCTTTAAAAATAGCATGTTTAAGGACAACCATCCAATCAATTAAATTAATTCAATTTAATCATCCACACTTCACTTCACTTAAGCTTCACAGTGTGCTTTGACCATAGCCACTGAAAATAGGAATTAATATAATCATTTAATACTTTAAAAAGTATTAATTCCTTCTCAAAAGGGGCTACATTAAATAAATTAAATTTATTTAATTTTGGAATTCTATTTTTAAATTCCTTATGTCCACTTCCCTTTGTTGACTTTTCCACAAGCCTGGGTGCCAAAATTGGGTGAATAAATATTAACAAATATTTATTTAATGCATTATTATTCACCTAAGGTGGGTTGCACTTTTTTGCATAATAGAATTCTATTTTTAAGAATTTTTCACAATGGGATTCTTTACCCTACAAGGCTAGCCCTGGAAATCCCATGATCCACTTAAGTGATTTCAACTTTGACAATGGGATTATTTACCCTGCAAGGCAGGCAATAAAATCCCGTGATTTCACTTAAGTCACTTTTCTTTTATTTCACCATGGGAATTTTTACCCTGCAAGGCAGGCAATAAATTCCCGCCTACCTGCGGCCTCTAACTTTCCCACTGCAGCTTAAGTAAATTTTATATCATGGGAAAAAGTACCCTGCTAGGCAGGTACAAAATTCCCACCTTGCCTGCTGCTTCTATTTTTCCCATTGCAGCTTAAATCCTTTGTTTTCCAAAAATGCGCCCAACCCCGCAGGGGCTTTTTTGTTCACGACTTCACCTTTTCCCAGTGAACCAGACCTCCAATGGTGACTTCCTCCGGGAATAACGTGCGTATATGTTTTCCAGCTACTCCAAGCCAAAAATCGGGCTTACTCGGCAAAGGAATTGTTCTAGAGAAATTTCACAGAAAACGAAACGGGAAAACACAAAAACACGAAAAATTGCCAAAAGTCACAAATAAAGCCCAAAACTTATTCCAAGTTAAAACCCTTCTGGTACATAGGAATAATGACATGTTGATCATAACAGAGTTAAAACGGAGCGCAAATAGCCTCATACAGGGCTCAAAATAATTAAATACAAATTTCACTGCAGACAAATCTAGACGACAGAATATAACAATTTTGGGCATCTGGGTATTTGGCAAAAAAGGCTAATATGGCTCTTTGGGAATATCTTGATGCAATACAAGAACTTTCAGGCAATAAAAACACAAAACGACCCATTATTTTAAAAGTACGATTTTTTTTTGGATAGGGTAGTCACAGATTTCAGGATGAAATCTGGGTGACACCAGTCGGCTCCGTCTGTGGACATCTTTTTCTCTATCAGAATGACAAGGGAAAAGATGAGATCCCAGCATCTCTGGTTTCGTATCTTGTCTTTTGGGCACGGGGTTAGGCAAACAAACACAACACAAAAACAAAAACAAAACAAGGAAAAACAAACAAAGTTTTATTTATATACATACAGGTTTTAACCTACTTTTTCAGTTCCTGAACAGCTTCAGATGCTGCCCGTTGAAAGGCAATGGTAACTCAATTCCATCCCGGTAGGCAAGGAAGAAAGTATCCATTCCTGCAACTCTTTTGATCATGAAGGGCCCTTTCCAGAGTGGATCAAATTTGTCGTGTATGCCCTTTGGTTCATATCTCTTGTCCCACCAGAGTACCCAATCTCCGATCTTGAACTTCCTTTCTTTGGCCTTCTTGTCAAATACTCTAGGAAAGTCCTTATCAACTTCATCTGGTGGTGGTTCATCCTTTCTTCTCTCCATGGTGGGTAAGTCTGCATCAACTTGCTCTCATTCCCAGATTTATTTGTTGCATTTTTGAGGAAGAACTATCACCATATTCTTTGTTCTTCTTCAGATAATGATCATGCTTGTTGAAAATATTTACTAAGGAAACTAAACCCTTGGGGATTTTGTTACCTTTTGGTTGGACTATTCCACTATTGTCATCATAACCTAGATCAACTTTTCCTGTGACTGTTTGTCTTGGTGGTGATTTACTCCCTTCAACATGCAGACATGCAGATGTTTGTTCAGGGACTCTGGGGTGGTAGACCATCTCCACTTTATAGTTTCCTTGTCTGAATATGGATGGTGGTCTATCCAGATTCCATAGTGTAGCTGTGACTGCTAAAGAATCTGCCTTGGAGTTTTGATTTATTGGAACAAAGTCAATAGAGAAGGCTGCAAAATCAAATGTGGCAGGAAAGCACTTTATCTCTGTAATGCTCCAGCTTATCTCTTTTGACTTGACTTTTCCCTCGAACCTACTTTACTAAAAGTTCAGCATCTCCTTGGGCTTTGAGGATTTTTACTCCTTTCTTCTTAGCTTGCTCCATTCCTAGAAGCAATGCTTCATACTCCGCCGTATGATTGGTGTTCTCGAACATCAGCTTGTGGGAGTATGGAAATACCTCATGATCTGGAGATATTAGTAGAGCGCTAGCTCCTGATCCAAAAGAACAACATGTGCCTTTAAACTCCAGAGTCCAAAATTTTTCTTCTTTTGCTGGCTCTAGCTCTGGTTGAAGTTCTGGCTCTGGAATGTCTTTATCTGTTTCCAAGAAATAGACCCCACAGTCAGATCCCTGAAAAAGAATTTGAGATCTAGGATCCTCAGATTTTGTAACCGTGTACCTAGACTTCTTTTCCAGCTCCAGCTTCTGATTAATTCCTTTGATAGGAATATGTGCATAGGACCAATCCATCTTTACTTCTCCTCCTAGTTCTTTGCAGAAGTTTCTACTCAGCAACATCCCATAGGAGACAGGAATATCTAGCAACTAAAATTGTCATCTTTAATCTTTTGTCAGGAAAAGCTGCCAGAACAGCTTGTGCATCTTTGATTTGTTCGATTAAAGGGACTTGTCTCTCCATGGAATAACACCTTTTTATGGTCTTTGTCAAGGTAAGCCCAAGAGCATCTACAACTTTAGCTGGCATGACATTGTCAGAAGCACCTGAATCTAGAATGCAATTGCTTAACTTGAAACCATTAAGCAATAAGGAGACATAGAAAGGTTCCACCCTTGTCAGAAGATGGTGAGGGTTTAACAACTGCAGTGTTGTTTTGTGGAGGAGTATCTTTGGGCTTAGGTAAAAGGCCTTTTGATGTATTGGATTGTCCTGGTGATTGTACATATTGACTAGCCTATTTAATTTCTCAGGAAAAGCTCTCAGTATTCAGCTTCTGACATTTGAACTTTAGTTTTCTTGGCATGATCAATAATGTCAAAAGAAGAAATAGATTCAGATACCTGAGCTGCTTTCTGTGGTTGAGATGAAGAACTTGCATTCTTATCTCTAGGAGCCAAGGAAGAAGGTAAAGGGCTGCCCCTTCTTTGTTTGTCAGCTAATGCCTCAGCTTGGCGAGTTTGTGATCTTGTAAGTACTGCATATGCATGACCATGATCATCTTCATGAAGTTTCTCATCATCATGTTCAAATTTGTAGTTCAGGTAATTAATGTTGGAGTCGCCAGCAGGACCTATAAAATCATCATCCTTGAGCTGATCAGCGTCAACTTCTGGTCTTCTTCATTCATCTCCACGTTGTTTCTGGGAGCAACTTCAATTGCTAATCTTTGGGAACCAGCAATGCGGGTTCCGGGTTGTTGTTGAAATTCTGAGAAGGGGTAGTATTGTTTCCCTGAGCCATTTGAGCCATTTGTTTCTTTATCTGCATCATCTCATTTGCTAACTTTTGCAATAGTGAATCAGATGTAGTAGCAAAGGATGAACTTTCAGCTCTGGAAGTGTTGCTCTTTATCTTTCCAGCCATGATGAGGTCGTCTTCAATTTCAACTGCCATGTTTTGAGGTTGCTAACAAGTTAGCAGGATGTGCTCTTCATAGTTGATAGCTTACTTCAGGAAGTAAAGCATTGATGAAGAATACTTTTTGATTCTCGTCATTCAGAGAAGCAGAAGATAGAATTTTGTATAGTAATCTTTGGAATTTTGCAATAAAATCATCTGCATGTGCTCATGTGGCTCCTTCTTCAACTGAGTGAGTTGAGTTATCAATGTGCTGGAATCTTCGAGCTGCCTTGAATATTTTCAGGAACGCATCCCGCATAGTAGCCCAGTTGGTTATGGTGCCAGGAGCTAGCCGGTAGAACCATTCTCCAGCCAAGTCATGCAGAGTCTCTATGAAGAGTCTGGACAGATACATCTTCATGTTCGACTGCAAGCACTCCACAGGATATGAAGAAATCCACCAAATGATCATCTGGATTTCGCTTTCCATCTCCAAAGAATTTTGGAAAATTCGTTCTCGTCCCTTTAGGTAGATCATGCATAGGAGGAGTCAGATTCAAAGGTCCAAAGGCTGCACCCCATGGAACAGGCGCTGCAGGGGCAAGTGGGTTTCAGTTCAGCATGATGAACAGGGCACGTCCTCTCCAAGAGTAGACTTGATGAATAATTCCAGCTACCAGATTATGATGAAGATGATTTGGATCTGGATGTGTTTGCACTCTTCTTCCTGGTGAAAGACTAGATCTGCGGCTTCTAACTTGAGGAGGATGATTGAAATTGAATTGCTCCTACATTCTAAAGAAATGATCAGTCCTTCCTTGCGCCTTCATGGATCGGGTGAATGGACGTTCAGCCAGGTTGAGATTTGTATGGAAAACACTTCTGATCTTCAATAGATAAAATTTGATCTGCAAAGATAGTTGTTCCCCAGCGGAGTCACCAAAAAATGTTGGCTAGATTTTCTGCATAGCATAAAACCTAGGTAGTCATGAGATAAATCTCCCTCATTTAACTGGTGAGGCTCCTGTGTCAGATTTGTCAATAAAAATGTGTTATTATCTATCAGCGGTTTTACTTTAACCTCTTAGTTCATGAACCATAACTAAGAAGTTCTGTAGCAAGTAAGCAGCTGTTCAAGAAAGGAAGTATTTTATAGAAGAAGGAAGTAAAGGAAATACAGAGAAGAAATGGGAAGATGTGCATCCCAATTAATAGATAGCAGAGCTAATTGCATGCACATAGAAGAAACTTAATAGATATGAACACACAAATTATAAAACAAAGGCAACTCTAGATCCAGATCTAAAATAACACAAAGTCTATTAAGAGATCTAAGATTAAAAGCAAGAAACACAGTACACTGTGACACAAAGTTCTCCGGAAACCTGCTCCTTTGTATTCCTTTGCTCCAAGTTGCTCTCAGGGGTTCAGCACAAAGTCTAGAACACAAGATTGCTGCTTACAAATTCTGATCATTAACCCGAAGGTTCTTCCTCTACTTATAGAATGTAGAGGGGCAATTACAAGTTGGAAGCTTTTAGTTGAACTGGCACATGTGGAAGTCGGGAAAGGAACAACTGGAAATATTCCTCCTGGAAATCTTGCCTCTGCAACTGGAATTCCTCTTTGCATGACATGTATGATTTGCAACTGAAAATAGAACCTTCTATTTTGCACGTGCCACCTATCTCCAAGTAGTTGACTTCTTTAAGTAATGGTCTTTTAAACTAATCACTTAAGTTGTATAATTTAATTGATCACTCAATTACTTTGTCGGAGGAAAGGAGAAGGAAGAGGAAAGTTGTATTATCCTTTGTCATGAGGAAAGAAGAAGGAAGAGGGAAGCTGACTTTGTCCTTTTTCATGTCTGCATACAGCTGATTCAAACTGGATCTAGAATTGGAAGCAGCTGGATCTGGAAACAAGCTAGAAATGTACAAGTAGTTGGAATTGGAAGCAAGCTGGAATTTTACCTTCGCATTGTCTTCTCTTTTATCCTTGAAGCTTTTGCAGTTCTTCTTGTTGTACATGCATCAGTGCAAGGTTTGCTGTAGATAACTCATCATCCTTATTTTTAATTGCATATGAGCAATTAAAAATTTTGGAAAGCACTCAGAATGAATGAAAATTCAATGAAGGCTTCAACTGGAAGATGGGAGCATTTGCACAAGATCTTGGAAGGAATTTTCCACGCACTGACTTCTTCACGAGCTGCCATTCGAAACAAGAGGATGAAGCCTTTGTGCCGGAAGCTTTTGCAACTATGAGATCTGGATCTGGATCTGCATATGGATCTGCATCTGGATTTGCATCTACATCTGGATATGGATCTGCACCTGCATAACAAACTTTGGTAACTGGGCTATGGATGGAAAAGCTGCAACTCGAATAATTCCACTTCTTTTAATCTGCACGCATAAGTGAACGCATGAGTGAAGTCTTTCCTACTCTAGGATCTTGTCTATCAATTCAGCAAGAGGTTCCAAGCCTAGATCCTGTGTCTCCAATATCTACAAATTTAGAAGTGATGCATGACTCCGTTGTGCTTTCTTTTTCATCTTTCTTCGCCATAGCTTTGTCTATCTTTGTCTGAATAATTAATTTTCTTCTTACTTGGCCGGATTTCTTCAAAACTGGTGTAGATCTGGCTAATTCTTTAGATTTGGAGGAATATTCAATGTATTAGACATTGATATAAGTTCCTTTTCTTTTGAAAAACACTGTAATGAATTCCTTAAGCACTTGTAACATAGCATGCATAGTGAATTTTATGCAGACAAAGATCAACTTCCTTCAAAGCATGCTGCCCCAAAAATTGGAATCTTTTAGCCTTGTTGTCACCTTTCCTGAGCAAAATCCTATCTTCAAATGCCTTATTTCCACCTTTCCTGAGCAAAATCTTTCTTCAAATGCCTTGTTTCCACCTTGCCTGAGCAAAATCCTTCTTCAAATGCCTTGTTTCCACCTTGCCTGAGCAAAATCCTTCTTCAAATGGGGCGCACTTTTCCTCTTGGCTGCAATTCTTTACCTGTGAATTAAATAATTCACCCATATGGCAGCCCATGCTTATATAACTCTCACAATTCTATAATTAATAATTGCCCTTCCTATTCTTGGCAATTAATTAATTAAAAATCATGCTTCTCTCTTTAAAAATAGCATGTTTAAGGATAGCCATCCAATCAATTAAATTAATTCAATTTAATCATCCACACTTCACTTCACTTAAGCTTCACAGTGTGCTTTGACCATAGCCACTGAAAATAGGAATTAATATAATCATTTAATACTTTAAAAAGTATTAATTCCTTCTCAAAAGGGGCTGCATTAAATAAATTAAATTTATTTAATTTTGGAATTCTATTTTTAAATTCCTTATGTCCACTTCCCTTTGTTGACTTTTCCACAAGCCTGGGTGCCAAAATTGGGTGAATAAATATTAACAAATATTTATTTAATGCATTATTATTCACCCAAGGTTGGCATAATAGAATTCTATTTTTAAGGATTTCTGACTGGGATTTTTTTACAAGGCAGCCCCATCCCATGATCCACTTAAGTGATTTAACTTTCAATGGGATTTTTACCCTGCAAGGCAGGCAATAAAATACCATGATTTCACTTTCACTTTTATTTCATGGGAATTTTTACCCTGCAAGGCAAGGCAATAAATTCCCGGTTGCCTGTGGCCTCTAACTTTCCCACTGCAGCTTAAGTAAATTTTATATCACGGGAAAAAGTACCCTACTAGGCAGGTACAAAATTCCCACCTTGCCCGTTGCTTCTATTTTTCCCATTGCAACTTAATCCTTTGTTTTCCAAAAATGCACCCAACCCCGTAAGGGCTTTTTCCGTGCACGACTTCGCCTTTTTCCAGTGAATCCAGACCTCCGATGGTGACTTCCTCCAGGCATAACGTGCGTATATGTTTTCCAGCTACTCCAGGCCAAAATAGGGCTTACCCGGCAAAGGAATTGTTCTAGAGAAATTTCACAGAAAATGAAATGCGAAAACACAAAAACACGAAAAATTGCCAAAAGTCACAAATAAAGCCCAAAACTTATTCCAAGTTAAAACCCTTCTGGTACATAGGAATAATGACATGTTCGATCATAACAGAGTTAAAACAGAGTGCAAATAGCCTCATACGGGGCTGAAAATAATTAAATACAAATTTCCCGCAGACAAATCCAGACGACAGAATATAACAATTTTGGGCATCTGGGTATTTGGCGAAAAAGGCTAATATGGCTCTTTGGGAATATCTTGACGCAATACAAGAACTTTCAGGCAATAAAAACACAAAATGACCCATTATTTTAAAAGTACAAATTTTTTTTGGATAGGGTAGTCACAGATTTCAGGATGAAATCTGGGTGACACCACTCCACATTACATTATCCTAAGGAACTGATCCCCTTCTAAAATTTCCATGGGACCCTTTCCAGATATTTACAACATAAAAATTATTCATACAAAATAACTTCATAACCAACATTGATGCAATATTCTACAATTCTTTCCCTCATCTATTGCACATAAGCCATTTGAAACAATTAATAACCTAGAGTTAGTTCATGATAATTGAGAAAGATAAGACTACACATAGCAACAATAAGCTATTATCTAACAATATCAAGAAAGGAAACATTCTATTCCAAGAATTGGATCAAAGATCTGAAAAATCCTAACAACTCCTTAAGTTATAATAAAAATTTCCACCATGCCAATCTAAGAAGAAAGTCTTATACTTCAGTTATGAACATTGTCTCAAAAGAAATGAAAGTTTAACAATCATTTGAGAAGGGACCATTGGCCTGATAAGTTAGAATCAAACAATCTAGTGTAACAGGGTTTGCATCGAATAAACAATTAGGTTATAAGATTGAGAAATTGATATTCAAACCAACAAATCTAAAATCATCAAAAGGTACCAAAAGCATAGGCTACGATACTAAATTTCTAAAATGAAAAAATTAAACAATTAATCCAGGAGAAACCATGGAGATTCAAAGGTTAAACACGAAAGGTCAAGTGTATTAAAATTTCAATCATGTAATCATATAGATTATATGATTGAAATCTAATACATGACCACCACTCAACATTGTTTAAAAGGGAAGGCAAATAAATACTAGTTCCGGCCATTGAACCCAAGGAATTTCACAATCATTCAAGAAGAGGCCACTGCCCTTATAGGCTAGTAACAACAAGCGAGAGTAAAAGAGAGTTCTGTCATACAAGTTAACATTTTAAACATCAATCCAAGTTTTACAACACTAGGGATTTCCAAACCTCCTCTATAAGTCTATAGTTTCGGTTTAAAACAAAGTGGATCACCCCTTTCCATCACAAGTTCTTTTAAAGTACCCCTCATTAACATATTCAAACCATTCTAAAAATAAAATTGCATTTATATGTATCACCAAAAGCCATTATCTTAACATCAACTTCAAATATAAATCAACAATGCATCTAATATATAAATACCCCCAAATATCCCTAATGATCTTAACATTTCTATCATAAGTCAACAAGATATCAACATACATACGTCATCCAAAATGTCAATAAAAATAAGTGAGATGCACAATTATATATATACCACCAAGAGTCATCATGAATAGAATTAAGCCAAGGTAGTTTTGACAATAAAAGAGTACTATCCATAAACACACACATGTAACTTCAAATCTTGGTGACAAAATATTTTGTTATGGTTCAAGCTTCATAAGGAACGGTCAAAGTGCCCCTTAAGGAAAACCTTAAACGTCTTGGACCTATACCAATGATAAATCAGGAAATTGGGTATATGTCTAGCGTCATAAACAATTATGTAGGAATACTCAAGGTGCAAAATAACTAGTAATCTGAGGTACCTTAGCCAAAATACTCCCTCCAACCATAAACCTAACCGCTGAAGTCAACCACACATAAGTTTTGTAAACCTGTGGGATGGATGGAATATCGAAGGGAACACTTACTTAGTCCGAGAAAAGAGGACATGGAGGTCCAACGGACCTTGAAAACTTCACCACTCAAGGTTGGGCACATCAAAGAAACAATTGACATTACGTAATTATTGCCATAACCCAAAAGGGTGATTAAGTGTCCATAAAACTATAGTCTCTCTCCCAACCTGGATGGGTTCAATCTAGTGGTTGTTCGCTAAAGTAAATTTTTCATAACCCATGTGAACTGTGCTCAACATACACGAAGAAAAAATCAAATCTAAAATAGTAAGCTTGTATGAAGAGCAAGAGGTTTATAGATACAACAGGCTTTCTTTCACCACAACATTTACTAGCTATAAACAACTTAATAACCTTGTTACTCAATCAAATAAATATGCAGTTAATAATGGTAGAAGGTCATTTACTTTCAAGCATGAAAATACAATAGCTAGAAGGTAGGAGGAAAATAAATCTATGTTGTCCACTTTAACACTGACAACGATTATAGCCAAAACAAGAAGATTACAAGAGGAAAGGAGATATTTCCCTGTAAGGCGTACAAACCCACAACAAAAGTAGCAAAGAAAAACAAATTTTAGGGAAAAGAAGGTTCTATTTCATGATATTTTTAAATTTTAGCAATTGTAGCAATGGTAGGTTTATCTTGCCTGTTTCTCCAGCTTCAACAAGTTTCCAAAACACCTCTCAGGTAGAACAACACTCCTCAGGTTGAATCTCCATCGGTTCTATCCATACATGTTGGGTGCTAAAACACCAATCCTTTCCATGTTGGCACAGGTAGGGAGATCCATAACCACAAGTAACATCTTCCGACGAAAGGACTGTGGTCTTCAAGGACTACCATGATTTACAAGATATACACAAAATGGGTTTAAGGAAAGCCCAAGAACCCCTACATTGACAGAAGTGAGAGATAATAAGTAAACTAGACTCCATAACCTTGTAAACATCCTCCCAGCCTATGCATCAAAATGGGATGGTTAGAGAAGGCAAGGAACATCCATCGAAGCACCAAGGAAATATGATTTTTTTCAAATGTAGTCAACAAGGTGCCTCCAAAACCATGTATGCAAAACATGGAAGCATCCATGAGGCAAGAAAAAAGTTGAAAAAATACCTCAAATCGATGGGGTCTCAAGGAACAATCCACGACTGGAGGATAATAAACAAACAAATCTGCAAAAATAGTCTTAGAACTCACACCCTAGGCAACCAACAAGTGTCCAACCACCTCAGCTCCCATCCTAGCATCCTACGTAAGGCAAAAAAATAGCCCCTTCACTCCACAAAACCCAAGAATTGCATCCATGCAACCAAGACCAGGAAAGGAATAAAATTAGATCAAAAAAAGGGAAAAGAGAAAAAGCATTTGGCCATCAACATTAAAGAGAAAACAATAGGAAAACTAGGCAGAAAGGGAGAACCGGCTAAACAAAAATTAATTAAGAGAGGAAGGTATATGGAGAGGGGTAAAAGGGAAAGGCAAGGTTCCCAACAAATCCACCAAGGAGCTCAACCACTCCCACCCACCAATAGGGAAAAGAGTTCAATCCCCCACGCCAAAAACAAGAAGGATAATTTTACCATAAAGAATGGCAGGTTCGGTGGGTGAAATATCTCCTACAAATTTTACCAATAAATTTTACCATTAATTTCAAACCATGTATGGAGCCAAGTGGGGGAAAAAACTGGTGGTTGAAGTTTCGAAAGCAAACATAAGACAACGACCAACCATGCACCAACAACAAGACATCCTCTTCATTTGCGCAAACTAGGATTGGTCTATGGGAGTGACCAACAAAACAATAAAATAGCTTAACGATAATTAATAATAAAATTGATAACAATCGAAATAAAATAATAATAAAAATAATTATCGATCAATTAAAAATAATAATAATAAAATAAATAATATATATTATTTTATTTTTATAGCTTAAAATAATTATTAATCATAATCATAATGGTTGAAATAATCTCGATAATTAATAATAATAACCAAAGATCGACAATTCATAATAATTTTTATTATGTGGATATTCCTTTTAACCGGACACGCCCTAACAAGACCAAACTAAACAAGCCACCTCCTTGGATTCGAGAACATGATTTTCCTTTAATAGGGTAATCGTAAAGGACGTATGCAGAGGCCATCCACTAGAAGCATTCGACAAAGACACGGGGAGATAAGATGGGGAGGAAGGATGCTAATCCTTCTCTGCGAACAAGGTCAAAGACAACTAATGGTCAATAGGAGCACACACAACCATTCCATGCTTAGCATGATAAGGTCACCAAAGCAAGAACTGGAGTAACATGTCGAATGGGGCATTACATTCTCCTCCCCTTAAGAAAGCATCATCCTTGATGCGACATAACACTAAAGGAAGGAAAGGAGGTAAGCATCAAGGAATAAATAAAGATGAAAGTACACCCTATGGTTAAAATTTCAATCGTTAAAGCATGACCATGGGGTAGCCTTAGAAACATTTTGACAGAATTTTTAACTTTCAAAGTTCTGTGAAGATTGGCAGTTCCCTCTTATTCATTATTTAATTAGTCTCTTTCCATTTACATTATTCCTAATTCAAGTTCTTTGAAATTTCATTGTTGTAGAGTTTTAGTTTATTCATTCTTGTGGGTGCCCAACATGAACTGCTATCACAACACCCTACCAGGGTCATACACAACACTAATGATTCACAAGCATAATTTTACATACTTTCATGATGGTACCACACCACAAGAGCTTAACCAAATTATGGAAGAGAACATGCACGGTCCACATAACATAGTACTTGTCACACATCTATGACTGACATATAATACTCGAACAAAAGTGTACTACAACAACCAGAAATTTCCACAATTCCACAGATGAAGATTTCACATAACTCAAAACAATAGCTACAGGTACATAGTGTCAACAAGGGCATCAAACCATATCCACAACATCACAAAACATATCCAACTAACATGAGTAACACATACATCATAACACCACAACCAAAACATCATAACAACTCTGCATACCTCCCGAAGCATCATCAATCACACACACACAAATATCTTATGCCTCCCTCAAGTCTCTCCCTCAATCTCTTATGCCTCCCTCAAGTATCTTAAGTCTCTTATGCCTCCCTCAAATAAAATAAATAAATTTTCCTTTTCACTCCCCAAAGAGGTTGGTTTCCCTATGGCCCTAGGCACATAGAGTCCAAACACCCCTAACCCAAGTGACATAATAACTCATGGTTCGACAATCCGCTAGTTATCTGTAACTCCTTGGGGCGTACCCCCATACAATGAAGCGGGTCCATAGGTCCAACCATTCCATGGTGCATCCCATGACCCTATTCCACACATCACGACAATAGAACCAACATAGAAATCTGATTCAAATGCCAAGTGGCAAAGTACAAGCCTTGGGAAAGGCGGTAAAATTTTAAAATTTAAAAGAAGATCCAAATCCAAGAAAAAAAAATGGCCAAATAGCCATAGTTAGTGCAAAAATCCGCATGTTAGTACCACAAACCAAGGAAATGCCCAAAATATAAACATGGCAATCAAGAAAACTGTTGGTCCTTGCAAAAATAAAATAAAAAGTTCAATTTACAAATAAAATACATATATAAGAATAACACATTACGATGACTATGTGGCCTTATCTGGCCACCAAGGGGGTACTCAATGAGTTGCTGGCACTCGGAACATCGAGCCTCAACTCATAAAATAACATATCAATAGTACAACTGTCATCATCTCTATCTGAATCATCCCACCACCACTTCAACAAGGCTAAACACAGTCATAGCTACACTTAGGTTGCATCCATACAACAACCACAAGGAGAGAGAGAAATAGGATCACAGGTCATCATCTACTGGAACCTAAGGTCAGCTCGAGTTACTGGCCCATGGTACACATTCCTCACTCCAAACATACACTTTTACCAATTTCCCTTAGGATCGGTTAGTGTAAGGTTCACGACATAACATGTATGCACATTACTAACACAATGGAGGTTCACACACATTAACCATAGCATCTTACGCATGGTACCAATACAGGGTATATCACATACATTACATTCATGGTTTACAACACACCACATTACCACATGTACTACACCCAAAGTGCAATCACTATACGATAGGGATCATATACTCACCATATGTCCCTAAATCATGACATGAATCATTACATATCACATGAATTACAATTATGATGAGCACAATTACAACATACAATCAACTTCCATATAACATGGGGACACACACATTTCTATACAAATGATAATGACATCATTATGAAGTCTAGTTCACTACAAACCAACCTTGTCATACAACATATCAGTACACCCACACATCACAAATGCCAAAAGGATCCAACACTCTGAAATCAACAATCACATTCCTTTCACACACACAACAAGACAGTGTTTCACACTCGAATTCTCATTGAATTCATGAAAAGGAGGAGAGAATACTCTCATCTCCAACACATCAACATGCTAATAGTTATGCACTAAGTGACATACACAACATGTGTGCTCACAATATCACAATTACGACATAGTTCACATCACGCTTATATCACATTACTCTTCCAATATCCACCACCATCACACAACACCATCACAACTCAATCTGTCCCAGAGGTTTGAGAGCATGAACCTCCACTCTGATACCAAGTGTAACGCCCACTAAAACACACACAAAAGACATGGGAAAGGTCGGGTAAATTTTTTTTTTTAAAGTCTAAATGACACCACAAGAGATCACAATGGGCCACAACTACTCACGATAGGTTGGGAAAAACATTGACCACATAGGAAACAAGGAATCATACAACACCCATCATGAACAATTCACTATTCTCTTTGACAAGGCACAACGTAATAGTCCAACACAATACACAGTTACAGTTAAGGACATCCCACGGTGTAAAATCTTTTAAGGTTATGTATTTACAAAAAAATGTCTTTCAAACTTGACTTTATGATCTAGAAGATTCATGTTTTGATTCGAACAATTATTTTTACAAAGGTGAACTTATTTCTTTTATACTATTGACTAATTAGCTTAAGATCAAGTTTTCAAAAAGAGGATCATCTATAATATGTCAATAACTTGCTTAATTCGTTTGATTTATAAAGGAAATTTTCCATTTCTCACAAGGTTACTTATTCATACTCAAGCTACTGAATCTTGTTTCCTACCTCCATTGCACAAGGTGATGAGTGCAAGCTCCAGTTGAGGGGAAAGTACCATTTAGTTTCGGAACTATAACCTCCTTGTGCAAGGATCAAATGTTTAACAACAATTAAGAGAAGATTACAAAGCACTTTGGAAGAAGTTAGAGGAAGAAGATCGAATTGGATTCATCTTTAAGATCTCATTAGTTATTAACCAGGATTTTATTGGGCTAAGAAATTTCCAGAATGATTAAAGGTTTCACTTAGGCTTCACTTGACGAGATTGACATAAGTATACAAATTACGTTTTCAAAGGGTGAGATAGATTGAATGGTTCCTAATCAGTCTCCTCCTACTTATTATGACCTTATTATCTTCCAAAATCTAATCATTGATTTCACCTTAAGATCATTTAAGAATTCACCATAAAAGGATAATGTTGATTAGTTTAGCTTGGGAAAAACAAGGTATATATAATTTTTATTACAAAAGATAGTTTCCTCTTTGATCACTTAAGGGCTCAAATGTTATCAAGTAGATCACATCTACATTAATTTATTCATATATATATATATATATTTTACTTTTATAAGGATCATCCAACCATTTTATTATGCTTAGAATTACATTGTTACTATGTCCTAGAAGGGTTTACAACACAACATTTTATCTCAAGAGAAAATTTTACCATTACTCTTTTGTGAAAACTATACATGGTTACATCAATTCTTTCCAACATGATGCACAACCCAAAGGGACAAAACAATTCTATGGAACTATGACTAGGGAACAAGAGAGTAACAACATTGGTCAAGGAACACTATACTATTCTTAGAATTCCTATAATCCATTAAAATCACTCATAACAATGCGGTGATCCAATTTTATATTTTTCCACGATAGAAAAAACAAGCCAAGGTTTCAATAGTTAAGACAACATTACTCCACAACACATATACTAAGGCACTGAACCCTCTTCTAAAATTTCCACGGGACCCTTTCCAAGAGTTTTACAACATAAAAATTATTCGTACAAAAGAACTTCACAACCAAGATTGATGCAATATTCTACAAGTCTTTCCCTCATCTACTCGCATAAGCCATCTGCAACAATTAATAACCTGAGTCAGTTCACGAGAACTGAGAAAGATAAGACTACACATAGCAACAATAAGCTACTATCTAACAATATCAAGAAAGGAAACATTCTATTCCAAGAATTGGATCGAATCTCTAAATACTAACAAATCCTTAAGTTATAATAAAATTTCCACCATGCCAATCTAAGAAGAAAGTCTTATACTTCAGTTATGAACATTGTCTCAAAAGCAACGAAAATTTAACAATCATTTGAGAAGGGACCATTGGCCTGAAAGTTAGAAACAAACAGTCTAGTGTAACGGGGTTTCCATCGAATAAACAATTAGGTTATAAGATTGAGAACTGATATTCAAACCAACAATCTAAAATCATCAAAAGGTACCAAAAGCACAAGCTATGATACTAAATTTCTAAAATGAAAAAATTGAACAATTAATCTAGGAGGAACCACGAGATTCAAAGGTTAAACACGAAAATTCGAGTGTATTAAAATTTCAATCATGTAATCATATAGATTATATGATTGAAATCTAATACACGACCACCACTCAACATTGTTTAAAAGGGAAGGAAAATAAATACTAGTTTCAGCCATTGACTCCAAGGAATTTCACAATCATTCAAGAAGAGGCCACTGCCCTTATAGGCTAGTAACAACAAGTGAGAGTAAAAGAGAGTTCTGTCATACAAGTTAACATTTTAAACATCAATCCAAGTTTTATAACACTAGGGATTTCCAAACCTCCTCTATAAGTCTATAGTTTCAGTTTAAAACAAAGTGGATCACCCCTTTCCATCACAAGTTCTTTTAAAGTACCCCTCATTAACATATTCAAACCATTCTAAAAATAAAATTGCATTTACATGTATCACCAATAGCCATTATCTTAACATCAACTTCAAATATAAATCAACAATGCATCTATATATAAATACCCCCAAATATCCCTAATGATCTTAACAGTTCTATCATAAGTCAACAAGATATCAACATACATACGTCATCCAAATGTCAATAAAAATCAGCGAGATGCACAATTAGATATATACCACCAAGAGTCATCACGATTATAGAATTAAGCCAAGGTAGTTCTGACAATAAAAGAGTACTATCCATAAACACACACATGTAACTTCAAATCTTGGTGACAAAAAATTTCGTTACGGTTCAAGCTTCATAAGGAACGGTCAAAGTGCCCCTTAAGGAAAACCTTAAACATCTTGGACCTATACCGATGATCATCAGGAAAATTGGGTATATGTCTAGTATCATAAACAATTATGCAGGAATACTCAAGGTGCAAAACAACTAGTAATCTGGGTACCTTAGCCAAGATACTCCCTCCAAGCATAAACCTAACCACTAAAGTCAACCACACATAAAGTTTTGTAAACCTGTGGGATGGATTGAATATCAAAGGGACCACTTACTTAGTCTGAGAAAAGAGGACATGGAGGTCCAACGGACCTCGACAACTTCACCACTCAAGGTTGGGCGACATCAAAGAAACAATTGACATTACGTAATTATTGCCATAACCCAAAAGGGTGATTAACATGTCCTATAAAACTATAGTCTCTCTCCCAACCTGGATTGGGTTCAATCTAGTGGTTGTCCGCTAAAGTAAAGTTGTCATAACCCATGTGAACTGTGCTCAACATACCTAGAAAGAAAAAATCAAATCTAAAATAGTAAGCTCGTATGAAGAGCAAGAGGTTTATAGATACAACAGGCTTGCTTTCACCACAACATTTACTAGCTATAAACAACTTAATAACCTTGTTACTCAATCAAAGAAATGTAATTAATAATGGTAGAAGGTCATTTACTTCAAGCATGAAAATGCAACAGCCAGTGTAGGAGGAAATAAATCTATGTTGTACAATATTAACACTGACAACTATTATAGCCAACACAAGAATATTACAAGAGGAAAGGAGAGATTTACCAGCAAGGCATCCAAACCCACAACAAAAGCAACAAAGACAAAAACCAAATTCAGGGAAAAGAAGGTTCTATTTCATGATATTTTTAAATTTTAGCAATTGTAGCAATGGTAGGTTTATCTTGCCTATTTCTCCAGCTTCTACAAGTCACCAAATCCACCTCTCAGGCCTGCAACAGCAACACTCCTCAGGTTGAATATCCATCTCCCATACATGTTGGTGCTGAAACACCAATCACTCCCATGTTGGCATAGGCAAGGGAGCTCAAAAACCACTAGTTGCATCTTCCTAGAAAGGAACTGTGGTCTTCAAGGACTACCATGACTGCAGTAGAGACACAAAATGGGTTTAAAGAAAAATCCCAGGAACTCCAAAACAAAATGATAGATAGGGGAAAAAACTAGACTCCACAGCCTTGCAAACATCCTCCCAGCCTACGTCAAAATGGAACGGTTAAAAAAGGGCAAGGACATCCATTCGAAGCACCAAGGAAATCAGATTTTTGTCAGATGTAAGAAGCATGTGCCTCAAGGCCATGTATGCAAAGTGTGGAAGCATCCACAAGGCAAGAAACAGTTGAAAAAATGCCTCAAAGAGATGGGGTCTCAAGGAAAAAACCACGATGTAGGATAAGAACAAACAAAAAAGAGAAACAAATACACATGGTAGCTAGTCCAAACTTGTCAGAAAACGCACCATTCTTTAGCCAAGGAAAAAACCAACAAGTTCCAACCTCCTCAGCTCCCATCGCCAACATGAAAACACATCCAATAAAAAAACCATGCATCGCACTTAGGAAAATGCAGGAATCACCAAAAGACAACAACCAGAGCAAGGTTAAGGAAAGAAAACACAAGGGCTGAAAGCATGTCCAACCTTCATCTCAAAAGGAATGCAACAAAATAAAACAACAGGAAAACCAGCACATAGACCAACGTCAAGGAAAAGACAAACCAGAACTGGCTGAAAGAAAGTAAACTGAGGTGGCCAACCACCCAGGTATATGAGGGGAAAAATTAAAAGCAATAAAAAAACTGGGAGGAGCTCAAGGACTCCAATAAGCGTATCCCCATGCCAAACAAGAAGGATAAATTTTCCATAAAGAATGGTAGGTTGGTGGGTGAAATATCTCCACAAAGTTTACTAATAAATTTTCCATTAATTTCAAAGCATGCGTGGAGCCAAGGGGGGGGGGGAACTGGTGGTTGAAGCTTCGAATGCAAACACAGGACAACGACCAACCATGGCACCAACAACAAGGACATCCTCTTCATTTACGTGAACTGAGGCTCAGTCTACGGAGCGACCAACAAAACAATAAAATAGCTTAACGATAATTAATAATAAAATTGATAACAATCGAATAATAAAATAATAATAAAAATAATCGTCGATTGACAATTAAAATAATAATATCATTATTATTATTATTATTTTACAGCTTAAAATAATTATTAATCATAATCATAATGGTCGACAGTCAAGCTCGATAATTAATAATAATAACCAAAGATCGACAATTCATAATAATTTTTATTATGTGGATATTCCCTTTTAACCAGACACACCCTAACAACACCAACCCGCCAGACAAGCCACCTCCTTGGATTTGAGAACATGATTTCCATTTAATAGGGTAATCATAAAGGATGCTGTGGAGGCCCTCCACTAGAAGCATCAAAAAAGACATGGGGAAACAAGATGGGGAGGAAGGATGCTAATGCTTCTCTGCAATAAGGTCAAAGACAACTAATAGTCAATAAAAGCACACACAGCCATTCCACGCTTAGCGACAGGGTCACTGAAGCAAGAACTAGACTAAACTTCAACCGGGGCATTACACAGATAAAACCAAACTCAACTCATGAAGAAGGTCACAAAGATCATAGAAAATAAACAAATCTTGATAAAAAATTGAGCTACAATTGACATGAAGTGTAAATATGAGACATCATATGTGTATCATAAAGGACTAGGACATGGAATAACATCCAAGTTGAGTTTTTAAAGAAATTCGAATGAAGAAACCAATTTTATAAATGACACAAAACTCTATCCATTTCTTATGTGAAAGGAAAAAAAGGTCAAGCCATTGGAGATAAATTATCTTGATTAGATAAAACCCAAGCCATTTCCTAGGTGAAAGGAAAACTATGTCGAGCCATGTGAGAGAAATGATCTTGGATACTATGAGGTAGCTCACGCCAAGTTATTTTGTGAGATAGATTGGATGATGAATGGATCAAGTGCAACAAAGATGATAGAGTTGGCCAGCTACATTGAATCCATCGAGAAAGAGTTCGTAGGAGTTTAATATGAAACCATAGTGGCTAGTGGGAGGGGTCCCTAATCAAACATGATGTAGGTGTTTAAAAGAGATTCAGTTGTAAGGCCCACAAGGGAGTAATAGTGGCCAAATGTTTTGAAACCAAACACTTGTTAACAATCAATAATCTTATTAATACAGATAGATATAAAAGAAAAGAACAAAATATAAAACATCTAAGAGATGAAAGATCATATTTACATGGTAAATTCCTAGAAAATATAAGGAAACATCCACGATGCAAGATGTTAAACATTTATTAACTCAATATGAATAATTTACATATGAACTTGTGAGATAATTTGGATCTCCACAAAGATAAATATACCTAATTGGAAAAGTACAATTAATATTATTCCTCCTAAAAATAGATTGGAAAAATGCCAGTAGGATTTTCCTTCCCAAAATGGAATATAGTAGAATTCATCTTTCTATAAATATGGGATTGAAGTCTTAATTTTTACTTTGGGGGCTCCTTCACATGTCCCTTCCCCCCTTGAACTCCTCAAAATAATAATGGGAGGCGTTGCCATCCACACCCCTTTTAGGAAGTGAGCTACAATTACATCACAAAAGAGATCCAACATTAAACTTTGTTTTAACATATCTAAAAACCAAATCCTTCAAATAATAGATGTTCATCCACATTAAGTAAAATACCCTATATAGGCTCAAATCACAACTTAAATTTAATGGAGGTCAAGATGCAACAAAGATTTTGGAACTCATAGAAAGTTCTAAATCAATCTCAAATATTCAAGTTGAGAACCCAAATCAAAGGAGATATTGTGAAATGAAATAAGAGTTCAATCCAATTATTGCACATTAAGTCAAAAAAATACCAAATGTATAAATTGTATATATCAAAGTTAATTAGGAGATTGTGAACTGAACATTGAAGTCAATCAAGTGTAACTTGTAGTTTGATCAAAATGGTCAAGCTATGGAACAATTTAATCAAAATAAAGGATATCAAGAATCATAGCACAAGGTCAACCTAGAAGATAATTTCAAGATGGTGAAAAACTCTATTGCCCATTGGAATAGGTTTTACGGGTTCCACTTGGCATTAAAGTGGTCCATTTCTGGTGACCATTTGAATACATAATGAATTTATGTGTTTTGAGACATATTAATTCACTTGAATCATTTGAATTTATTTAAAGTCATAAAGTAAAATCAAATTAACTCAATTGTTGAACTAATTAAACATTAGTAACTCATAAAGTCACTTAAGTGAACTTGGCTCAGGTTGAGTCAAGTATAGTCTTAACTTGATTTAGTTCGAAAGGTAGTATGTAACTACTTGAGACATGAATATAAATGTAAATTGATCTCTTTTCTCTCGGCCTTAGAGAGGCATGCTGCAAATTTATGCATACATATGTTTTTTTTGTTTCATGAATGTGAATAATACCAGTAAGTGAGATAAAGTTAACTTTATGGTTTTAGTCCTCTTCGATTTTGAATCATGATTTGTTGTTCATTATTGACTAATGTTATTTACACTGCAATATTTATCCATTGTATGCAATAAAATAATGACACAAACTTTGTTTTGTGATTATCTAGAAATAGATTTTGTGTTACATACATGCAATCTAAGTGTAAGAATGACCTTGTCCTTTTAGGTAATCTTTGGTGTCCATACAATTTTTGTTTGTGTTCTCATTTCCATATGAGAGAAAAGGTTGTTACATATCTATATTTTACATAATTCATCAAAGAGGTTCTATACATGTTATTTGTTATGGGTTTCTCCTAAGCATACACAATTTACCTTTCTAAACAATCAGAAGTGAAGAAGCTGCGACCTCCTCTTAAGTGAAAAATATTTGTTCATATGTCCACTGATCGAAAATCCCAAGGGATAATTAAACCCTAGGAGGACTACGAATTTTCCTAGGGCGTAAAAATTTAGGGGGCGCTACATTTATAAGATTTTCACTAGTTCCCGCCACTTCCTAAAAATTATTAATATGTTTATAATATATTAATATTTAGGAAAAATACCTATAATGAATAATATATTATTAAAAATAATTATATATAAGATCAACATTATTGAGTTTCTTTAAAAGGCCAAATGAATCCATATGAAACTAATTTCTTAGGGTGGATATAATTAGGCGTTGTCAAATTTATATGAATATTATTAGGTTGACCACTTACTACCCACTAATAATCATTAAGATTGTAAAATATTAATGGATGGAAATGTCTATTAATAGTAATATAATATTAATTTTTTTTTTGTGTAAGATTAACAATATGGTAAGTGTATTTGGTTTGATAAACATACTTTACATGAAAAAATTACATTTGTTGATTTTGTTGAGTTTTTATATAAAATAATTAAATAATTTATGCAATCAGTGTGATTATTTAAGGTGCCTACATTATTTTGTAAATATAACTTTTTATCGAGCAACTTTAAGTATGATTTATAAGACGCAACAATTTCTTTTGGTGAATGTTTTTAGAAAATATGAAACGGTATAAAAAATCAAAATCATTCAAACCTAAATTTTTAGAGAAATAATCCTTTTTAACCATATTATTTAAGTTGATGTATTTATGAAATTAAAAAGGTTTGATTCAGATGTTTAACACTTGTGCTTTGATAATGAGGAATTCTTAGCCTTCATTATTTATTATTAAAAATACAACATATAGTTATTTTATGAATTATATGGGGTGTTTGGATTTACATACTTCCTAGGGCACTTAAAACTCTTAATTTGGCCTTACAAACTTCTAGATAAAGAAGTTTATGAAACATATCACTTGCATTGTGAAGATAGTGATGAAGAGTGCAATATGTTTCTAGATTCATGGAAGAATAACAATCATAGTTCTGAATATCCAATGGTAGAACTTCCTCACTTGTACAATTGGAGAAATTTTGAGAAACTTATCTCATGATGAATAAAGTACACTAGACAAAGAATGAAGGTAGCTACTAAGAAAATCAGGATTAGAGTCTAGGATTTCTTCAAATACTGGGTCACCACTATTAATGAATTATTGAATGGAGGGATTGGGGATTTCCGATGTATTTGAATGAGTGCTGAGAGAGCATGGAGGCTCTTAGGTTATTTGTAGGGATCATTTAAATGGGTTTGACATGTTTTTGTTGTTTTAAAGATGATTGTAATGTCTAGTCAAGATCGTGAATTGATAAACAAAATAATATAGACAAGGGTGGTTATTACAAGAATCATGAAGACCGCACAATCAACAAGAAATTTTTAGATTATCTTGATTAATTAATAAATGTGTGAAAAGAAAATATGATTGATAAGGGTACTATGAATAAGGTTTTCTAAGGTTGGTTTCAAGTGTGTTTAAGGATGGAATCCTCGATATACCCGAAGGTACGAGAGGTCAAGTCTGTGTTGGTGTCGGTATGAGGCATGATATTGGAGCCTACCACTCAATTCATGGTCTTATAGCAATAAGGTTGTTATGTGCTTGATATACCGCCCACTAATTATTTATACTCGCCCAAAACACTGAGTTGACTTCCCTCTTGGTGATAAAATATAAATAGATAGACCTGGAAAGAAGTATTTAGAATGCACTTGTGATTTGTAATGTGGTTTTGTTATGTATGAAGGGAAATTATGAACGTCATCATTTAACCCCTAGCTAAGCTAGATGAGCAAACATGAATGAAGATTATTTTTAAGACTCGAAAGGAAAAATTGATTTGGATAAAGATAAATCACACAAGATGTGATTTTGAAAGAAAATGAAAAGAAAAATAAAAAGAGTGTACCTTTGATCCCAAAATATTCATTTTTAATTTTCCTATTTTACACATTTTTGAAGAAGTGATGTCGAAGCCCTCCAAGCTAAAAAGTTAGATGATTTGACAAGAAAGAAACTAAGAAAATGTAAAATTGGATTAGAAAGGGACTAAGGATCTCCTTGTATGCGTGCCAAGAATGTTCAGGTAGATTTGAAGGTTCATTTTTACTATGAAATAAAACCACAAAAAACTCATAAAATAGAAGGGTTTAATGATACTTGCGTGGATGATGATGTGAACAATAAGATCTAGTGTACGCAAAGAGAATCTTCTTTCCAATTAACTACAGAATGCACCTAATATTAACACATTATACTAGAACAACAAGGATGATGTCGTAAAAAAAAATATACTATGAAAAGTATGTTTATGCATGGAATCGAAGGCACCCATTCAACATAAATCAAATGTTGTATCGAAATGTCATGGATAATTCTTGGCTTATGGACACCCGAGACATATTTTCTTTTGAACCACCTCAGGAATATAAGGAAATACTTAATCGGGTCAAACGCCACACTAAATACTCAAAGGAAAAATGTCTACAGAAGATTGGGTTTGTATTTTGTTGTTGATACAATTCCCCTTGGGGCCTGCAAGCAAAATCCACTTTGTGCAGGGAAGAAGATGGGAAAATAAAATACAAACCTACATGCAATGATGGCAGGTTGGACATGCACAATAAGGAAATTATTTCCATATGGTGAGTAAATGTTGACTTCCAACCAGTATCTCTCGTCATCATGTTGTTCTACGATATATTGCTAAATATGCTTCAAAGGATGAAAATTGATTAGGAACAAATCACTAAATGCTATCAAGGATTGTAACCACTTCAGACTCAATAAACCTATCCTCAATTTCCTTTCAAAATATATTAAAATTTAAAGTATAGTAGAGCTTGAAATTAATACATAGGAAACTTTCCATACGCTACAAAAATTTCCCCTTGTTCTCTGCAGCCAACAGTTCATATCCTTGACTATGGGAAAGAAAATATTATAGCATGTTATAATAGAAATTATTGATCTTATTGAGTCATCATCATTCTTTGATGCATACAAACACTTACCCTCCACACCAGAAAATATATCCCTAATAGAGGCATCTTATAATTGGTTTTATGCCACACAATGTAATCGAGAAAGGTGGAGATTATGAGAAACATTTCCATTATCTGTGTCATACTCTGATTCTATAAAATTCCTTCAAAATAATCTTCTTCTTTTGAACTTTTATGTTAGAGTGGGATTCTATTGAAAAATCCATTTCGCAACATTAGTTACGATTATTGGCCATACAAAAAATGAAATTATTTGTAATTGAGAATCCATGAGGCCATCCTACCATCCATAACATATTGTTTGTGCCTCCCTAGTTAAAGCCGATTCATCTGATAGTGATTCTTGCACAGATGAATCTCCAACAAATGGATCCATCCCATGGGATGAGTGGAAACTCCTCTCTGAGCTCCACTCCACCACCAATATATAACTTATTGAGCTATATATGCTTGGGCACTGGGACTTTGACATCCATTTTGACTAGAATGCATGTTGTCTTCATGCACACTTGAGAGAAATAACAACCTAATTTATTGAAAGGCTAACTATTCTCCACTCCTTCCAACATTCTTCTTCATCATAGTGTTCATCAATCATAGTATTCATCAATCATAGTATTCATCAAACAATACTCCCACCTCTTAAGCTTATTATTCGAGTAACAAACGGAACATGTAAATATTTCCTAATAAACACACTTAAAAAAGGTTTCCTCTGCTAAATGATGAAAATAAATCACCTCTTCACTCCCATTGATGTGGTGGTATTCAACATTTTAACTACTAGAATTAAGTCTTGTCTTGAATGTATTGCTGTAAAAATTAAAAATTCTTCATAACAAACTCTTTGTCCTAAGCAGGAGATGAAATTAATGTTTTTTAATCTACCTAGTGATTTTTTTATTTGATTGCGTAAAAATCAAGTTTTGAAGGGATCATGAACCCTGAACAAAGCAAAAGATAAAGTGTTGAGGCTATGAAAGAGAAACAACAAAGAAACGACCCAAAAAGAACCAGGCCAAAAAAAATAGACCTAAAGCCTATGGATGGGAAATAACGAAGCCAAACAAGTCACACGGGTCGAAACTAGGAAGAACTATTCGCCTCGAGCCACCCCCTGATGAGACCTCAGATTCAATCGAAGGGGCGGGTGGTCAGCTTCCAATTTTTTCTTATTAGACACAAATCACCACACCTCCTCCACTTCATTCACTTCTGACATAATATCTCC